>CM062850.1:26751834-28004268 GCA_031772225.1 Eubasilissa splendida | reverse complement strand
TAAATATCTACCTCGTCAAAAACTTCAATGTTCTCAGTTTTACAGTGTCGAATTTCCCGAGCTATTTTACCATTTGTCTCCAACCTGTGTGACCGTGTGTCAACTTGGCGGACATATCAGATCAGGATCCCTCATTAGAGCTGATGTCGGCCAGGAGTTAGTATTAGTATTCAAGAAGGTTGTGATAGGGTTACATCGTATCTCGTGGCAATACCGTGTCTTTACAACTGCGTTACGTCATGTTAAATCAAGTTATATCCTTATTATAAATTCTAACTATCATCGTAGTATCAAATACATAATATTCTTGGTATATATTTAGCATAATCTTATAAAATTATTAACTTTGAAATATTGCTATCATTTTTTTCTTTTTGTAAATAAGAGGTTTTTTTATTGCTCGATATACCATCATTCATAGCTTCCCTGAAATTAAATGATAACTTAGACTTTATTAACATTATTTCTAAGAAAACGATCAAACGAAATATTAGCTATACAAATTCACCAAGTATAAACAATATATGTATATTATATTTAATGTATGTAACAAATATATTTTTGTTAGAATTATGTCGAGAGCGTGTGTTTATTTTTCTCTCATCAAACATTAAATTCTGCTAAAACTACAGATAAAAAGAAATGTATTGATTTAGAGAGCTCGCAAGATGCTGACTTCAAATGTTTAATTCTAATATTTTTTGTTAATGCATAAAAAAAATTTATTCCATTTATAATATTTTAAAAGATATGATATGTTCAAGTGATAGGTGGTCAAAAATGGGTAAATAACAGAAACCGGGACAATTAATTCAGGAAACAAAACAGAAGATTGACGCACTGGAAAAGGGTGTCAAGAATACCGTAGACATACTGTCTAGGAAGTCGGTATATTCAAACGACACTTATGTGACATGTCTGTGACGTTTCCTGTAATTATTTATACACGAAGAAGCTTGTGGTGACTGATAGGTTCGAGTGAGATGGAGGATACTTGCATCCACGATTTTGAGACAACTCGTGCTGGTCACGGTACTCAATTGTGAGGAAGCGACGAAGAAGAAGAAGTTAAAATACAACGGTTAACTTTCTAATTTATAGTTTAATCTCAACACCTTTCTGACAACAATATTTTATTCCACATCAACAAACTAATTTTATTATTATCGAGGTTTTTAAAATATATATAGTCTATTACATTAATGATTTTGCATATATTCTGTATGTGTATGTATTTATAAATATTCATTAACAAAATATTCTCCCTTCCATAGCTAAAATAATTTTAATAATTAAGCATAACAATGCTAACTTGCTGTTAAACTAAATCAAATATATTGTATACACACAGAACCAATTCATTTTTAAAAATGCTCACCCACAGCCATGTTGATAACGCAACATAATTTATAATAATAGCAAGAACACTTCAAACGAGTGTTCTCGCTGTGAGGGTGGGCCCGCCGCTTACCCAAGATCGTTTATAAGCAAAAGCTCCAATACGGTCCTACTCATTCGCCGCCTACATTTTTTTAATGCTAATAGGCAGCTGTGCAACTACATCTCGTATATAGTGTCAAGTCGAAGCCGAACAGCTGCCATATCAAAACCCTTACAATCTCCGATCTCTTCTTTATTCATGATTTAACAAACAATTACAAGGAAAGTATACCAGTGTAAGAAAACATTAATCATGTAAATGTAAATAATAAGTTCATTCAAACAAAATAAGGCAATTAATAAATCCAAAAGTTGTTACATTGTATATAAAAACTTAATATTAACTCAAAATCAAAATAAGCATGAGTCGGGAAGCCGAGGGGGGAAGCATCACGCCCCCGAAGAGGGAAAAAAAACAGAAAAAAACTTAAGCAAAGCACCACTGCCGGCAGATACAGTCCAGAGACAAACCAAACTATCATTGAAAATGGAGTAGTAGAATGTGGATACACTTCAAAAACTGCCATAAAACCTCTGATTTCAGCACAAAAAATATGACTTAAGGTTATATTCAAATTACCAATGAGAACAAGCTCGAATATACTTTTCAGCAGCCTGGGGATACTGGACATTGTCCAGATCTATGCTAAAAACATTATTAACTACATATTTATTAATAAGCTGGGGTCTCCATGGAAATGCCAAAAATACCAGAACCTCAGAGGAGAATAATTTATCAAATCACATTAAATTTATCACATTCGGACAAAAAAGCTATGTTTTTGTAGCACCCAAATTGAATAATTCTCTCCCTAAATACATAGAAAATATTGAGCAACGCAGACAGTTCAAAGGCGCAATAAAATTCTGGCCGAATGTATGTTCATAGTATGGTCACCCCTTCAAAACTTCAGACCCAATACCTATAAGTTAGCAGCCTGTGCATGCATGTGTGTATGTGTGTTAAATTAAAATGTACTGTATTATATAAACTTATTAAAATGTGTATTATCCTTCATAAATTTCTCAAGATCAAATATTACATCATTTTTGTTACACTTTTTATTTTTTCTTATTACTTATTCTAAATTTATAGTTGATAAACTAATTATGTATAATATGATTGTTGATTAAAAATGTAAAATGTTTGCCTCAGCACGGGCAAAGCCCAGTGAGGCAGATATTAAAATACGAAATGTACATACGGCATATTACAAATAAAAAGTAAAATAAAAGAGTCCAGAAACAATTCGAAAGTGTTTGTTACTGAAAATTATTCTTACTAAAAAGAAATTTGAAGTTACAGTTAACTATTTAGCACAATCGACCTGATGTTGAACGTCTTTTAGCCATCTTCCGAGCTGAATAATAAATGGACTAAAATGAGTATTTAATCTTTGTCTAGAAATAAAACATTCCTCCTCTTTTTGCTCTTACATTCTTTCAACTTATACATGTTTGCAATCTTGTATTTACATTACTTATACATACATCCTCGCAATTTTCTTTTTACTTATCTTGTACACATTCACAATCTTATAATTTCCGTCAATCTGGGAAACTTTTCGAACAGTGTTACCAAGTTACAACAGAGGCCTCTTTCTATGTGAATTATTTACGTTCGTGCCAGGGATCATCGTCTAGTTTAAGCTGGACCATCAATTTTTAATTCACCCCTAGTCGTTTAGCCGAGGTAACTTAATGGACAAAGGAAAATGTTTCAATTTCCCTTTTAAACATAAGATTTTTTCAATTAAATAGTTAAATATTCAAATTAAATTAATCGACTAGAAAGATATACAGAAAAAATCTATTTATCGAAAAAATATTTGGTAACACCGAGATGGACCTTTTCCTATCCGGGGAAAAATGTTAAGCAATTTCACTATAAAAAGAAATTACGTTTTCGACAAATTTTAAACTGTAATCTTTTTAATTGATACATCTATTATTTCATTTTTAAAAGCAATCAACTTTATATGGCGATGAATCCCAAATATCTTTGAGTAATGTAATGTCACGCTAAGTCAATCCATTATATTAACTTAAATAAACTCTGCTATGATATGAGTATGAAACAGTAAACTATGATATTTATTATATCTTCGTTTTTTTATTGTATAGCCGTATTGAAGCTTTAACAATTTATTTTAATGAAAAAACTTTTATTTTGCAAAGTTGCAATTTCATAACATAGTTCTGTGTTTTATGAAATTGTGTTATCGTTAGATGTGTTACGAAAAATTTATTAAAAATATATTTGATTGCTACCGGGATACGAACCTGGATCTTTTCACTTAACTAGGTATATTCTGAAATCGCAACTTCACAACAAAAATGTGTTCATTAAAAATAAATTGTTAAAGCTTCAAAATAGCTATAAAATTAAAAATAAATTCATAGTTTAATGTTTTATACTTATGCTGCATGGTAAAACATTAAGTTTTCGAAATTAATGAAGTTTTTAATAGTAAATGAAAGATGATATCTTTGAATAGAAAATAATAGCTTTCTCATTAAAATGAAAGGAACACATATATTGACTTACTTGTCGGTATAGTGGTTAAGATACTCGCCTAGCGATCTAATGGTCGGGGGTTCGATACTCATTCCGGATGACCAGCGAATTAATCTTATTTACATAGCACATGTATTTATCATAGATTTAAAATAGTAATAATATTGATGTGACATGTATTACATGTAAAAAAAATATATAATATAAATTCTTCGTCAAAAAATATTGTAATATCTAACTTATTCCCTCAGGAAGAGAAAGTTCCGGGTTCGAATCCCGGTGGTAACTACGTATTTTTACGACACATATAATTTATTTTTATTTTCAAAAATTATTATTGCCCCTTATATAAAATTAATAATTTAGTTATGATTTGAAACACATTTATTATGACCGAGGCAAGACTGACGGTATACAATGTAGTTCTGGTACCAACACTGATGCGTGGAAGTGAAGCCAGGAGTTGGCAGAACAGTAACAAAATAGACTGAATGCAGTGGAAATGAGATCACGTCGATGTATATATATGATATAGGATATAGAAAAGAATGAACAAAATAAATCTGATCCTATTAGTTTAGTGCAGGGGTCGGCAGACCGCGGCACCCGAGCCGAATGTGACTTTTATCATAGGCATTTGCGACTCGTCAACTCCAACTTGTATTTTTATATGCAATCATATTTGATACATGGAATAGTTTGCCTGCAACATATGACACAATAAAAAAAATAAGCGTTTGCCATTCTCACCATCTTTGGCTTTACCTATTTATGCAAACAAACATTATCTTCCATAAATCAAATAAATAAAAGTTAAGAGCAAATTAATTGACGATAATTTATGCCTAAAATTGAACAAGTAATTAGCTGCCAAACATAGCAAAGCTTTCGAAAGCGATGCAAGGTCGCCGTTCTAACTAGTAAACTTTACAACGCCCAAAAGTGTTTAATTACTTAACAATATTTAAATATGTCCAAGAGCACACAATTACTGAACTTTTACAAACAAAGGCACTGTTATTAAACAAATATCAGATATCTCATAGAGACAAAGCTATGTTTTATTATATTTAATGAAAAATATATGAAAGTGTATGATATATACATAAAATGATCACTTAAGCCAGCTGATGACAAATCATAAGCCCTGTAATTACCCCATACTTCCATATATTTTCCATTAAATATAATAATTATTGAGGTTTTCTTATTTTATAAGTAGAGCACTGAGCTACTGAATCTAATAACTCCCATATATTATATTTTTCTAAGTAGCCCACGACTGTATTGTGAATTTGAGTTTTAAATAAAAATCTTCATTTTGCCTCATTTTTTTCGTCATTGATATTTTTATAGCTACAGTGAAAATGTATGTTGCGGGTCTATGAAAGTTTTGAGATTCTGTTTACTGAATATTTGGCTCTTCTCATTAGAAAGTCTGCCGATCCCTGGTATAGCGAATATGACTTTAAAATGTTTATTTGGGTAGTTTGATCATATTAAACGAATAAATAAAGAGAGAAAGGAAGAGGTAAGAACATATATGAAACGAGTGTTAATAGGACTAGAGATAGAGAAAGTGCGTGACAGTAAGTTAGTTATTTTATCGAGAAATTGTGAAATGTTGTTCATTAAAATATAAGACGTCATTCATTTAGTCTCGTAGAGCGATCAAGCAATGCAGTGCCACCTGTGTACATATTTAAACAACTGTACTGATTTACGTCACGACACATGTGCATGCGCAGGTAAATACCCGTATACCTACATTTGCATGTCATTATATATTCGCACACGTGTCTCCAAATATATTACATAATAATTTACCACGTGCAACCTAGCCGTTACTTATCACATTATATGCAGAGACACAAACACGTAATTATACAGCCATCCGTCTCTAGTTTCATACATATATATATAAGCATATATCGTAAATTCTTCTAAAAACTTGGACATATTTAACGATAAATTACTTCCCTTTAAAATTAAACTAGGCCAACTTGTTATAACTCTCGACATAAATTTTACATAGATACATGCGTACAAGAGCGGTCGGTGACTTTTTGTAGAAAGTATGCTGGAAAACAAGTTTATACCTACTTTCAAATATAACATATAATCTAAGGATATTAAATGTTTCTATAATTCGACTTCAAGTATTCCATCCAAACTGTAAAAAATGCGTCACACAAACAAATTTCTCAAAACAATCCGTAACACTTCGTAATACATTATGTAATACGCCATTTTGTGCATTATACGCATTAATGTCGATTTTGTACGTTGGATACTGCTAACGAATAGAATACTTTCAAATTTTGTGGATACGGAACGAATGATAGAATCCATTGTTGCTGGTATGTATATGTATGCTGTTGAGAATGTACCTTATGTATTTCGACTGTCTACGTACGCGCGCCGTGTCGTAGTGTGTGTTACGACCGGTCTCTAAAGGACAGGACGAATTTATTTGCAGCTGTGCAGTTTTTGGCTAGAAACAAAAAGTAAACATCCGCATCTCTTGTGTTCTAGAGTCAGAAATGTAGGAACCGCACCTGGTATATGCCTAAATGGGTATACGAATGCGCAAGGAGTATATACTTTTTAATACAACAAGCAAATTATATATTTGTATTGCATCCCTTTTCCATTTCCTCCCCATCCTCTTCGCTTTAAACACATTTTTGTTTATCTTTTAATTATTATGTATTATTTTTTAGTTTACTAATACACAGCTAAGAAGAAACTATTTATATTATGTCACAAGTTATTAAATATTTGTAACATTATATATCGGTGTTTTTCATATCCGTACATGGATATTTATTTAATATTCACACTTGATTTATATGTAATATAGGTATATAAATTAACTATTCGGCTTCGTCCGTGATTTAGATTCTAGTAGAGGTATATTAATTTTACCTTCATTCTTATATTTTATTGAAAAATGCTCAATAACGCATTATATTTATTTATATCGTCTTATTTTTGTAAGCAACATAGCCAATGGTAAAAACGACGCAGCGAGCTGAAAATAATCGCGTTGACCTAGAAATCTAGATAGAATAAGCTGTGCAAATTTTAAGATGCCAGAGCTCACCATTCGAACATTTTTGCTACTTTAGGCGTACGATTGTTCCGTTTCATGATAAGATAATACATAAAATCCTTTAACTGATCGTAACAAAAATTTATATAGTTACTCTTCGGGACTGCGCAAAGTTAAATTCTTGTGTTCGAAAAGCCGCCACATTCACATGTTTGAAATGTAATAATGTTTGTGGTTTCGCGTCTTGTTAGGTAAAGAACTTCTTTATAAATTTAGTACTTATACGATACCTACCTATACATAGTATAATACTAAGCATCCGTGTTTGGGACATATATTTATGCTTGAACGAAGATAATGTACTGTGCCTTCCACCTCCCCTCCCTTCCTCACCTGCCACCGTGTCAGTCGATCGGCGACCCTGAACCGGAGCGGTAACAAGTAAATTTCGCAGTATAACAAACGAGTGAGACGTGTGTCTAAGTGTCTGTCCTGTGCAATCTGAAGGAATCAAGACTGAACGGAGATTGTGTTACAAAACCTAAAGTTACAGTCCACCTTGGAGGTGCCAGAAGAACGGGACCTTCCGAATATCTTGTTTCTTCCGGCATCTATGCTTTTACGCAACTATCCGTTTTCTAACAAATGAAATTTTTAAATGTTAAAAATATATTTAAAAATATTTAATTCCTTCCTTCCATCATACTGAATGTACACAGAATACACCCTTACACACAGTGAATTATATATATAACACAATATTTACTATGAGAGTACACATTGTACCAGATCGAATTTTTTTGTAATGTATTTATTTTTAATGCTTGAACAATTTTAAACAACACACATGTAAAATTATTTCAACCTACCTAACTCTAGTCTTCTGTAAAGTTGCTACTTATAATAATTGTAGAAGATGTTCCAAAAGTGTTTTTCATATTAAAAATTCAGTAATAAAATAATGGATGGGTTCAATAAAAAATGTTTATTTTGCATTTAAGTACAGTTTCTGTAAATTTATTTCGTAAAAATTATGTTTTCTAAACGTGATCCGTTATTTTACTGGCACTCTTCTAAACGGGAGGCAAAATTTCTGAAAACTGCTCGGCACGTATTCTCCATGATCGCTACTATTTCTTCTCGTATATTTTCTATTAATTGGTTCAGAGTGAAGGATCGCTACTGTATATCTTTGATGTAAGGTAGCTATATTGGCTACCTTAAATCAATGAGTCAAGTTGGGGCTACGTGAATGCCAGTTAATGTCACCATGTCGGGATATCAATTTACCAGGGAAAATTTCACGAACAATTGGTAAGAACACGCTCCATAGCGACTGAATTCCCAAGGACGCGGCTAGAGATCGGCTTACCCCCCACCCCTCTACCGATCGTTACGTTGATCCAGCGAATGAACCAAAATGAATAAGAATTTTGGGACACACTGTATATATACTTGCACACGTGCGTTAAAACACAAAATAAAACGAAAGTATGTGCGGAACAATGTGTTTTGTAAACAATCGCCATTTTTCCATTCCATCCAACAGCAGGGGGGGGAGTCACGATAAGAAAATCATCACTTTTATAAGAAAGGTTTTTCATTTTATGAAGTGATTTTTACATCATTTTGTGTAGTTTTTGTAGCCGCGTTTTGTGTAGTTACGCATCAAAAAATGATTATTTAAATAAGTGTTTTATTTTATATTCGCTTATTACAAAGCGAAAAATCACTCGAAAATTCAACACTCGTGAATACGTCACGTTCAAAAGATTTTTCACGGTACGACGCGTGATGTTAGCGCAAACAAATACAGAATTTTAGTTAATTTTTAATCAAATAACTAACATAACTAGTTAACGGCAATTGAATGTTCCGGCTTCGAGTCCAAGTGGTGACTATACATTTTTGATAAATAGATTTTTTCATTAAGTACACGCATGTGTTTTAAACTCGTTTATATAATAAGAAAAAAAATTAGACGTCCTTGTCGGTTGCAAATTCTACGGAACTACACATTAAGATCTTTTATAGACAATTTTTTAGATATTTTGCGAGAAGAGAAGATAGCTTGGAGAAGATTGTTGTGATAGGCCACGCCAAAGGACGAAGAGGAAGAAGAATATTCCCCATCCGTTGGACCGATCAAGTAAAAAATGGACAGGCACTTCTCTATTGTCGTTCAAAAAATTTGCTATTATATAGATTAAATGTGGCGAGTTGAGGGAAAGAAGATGACACAAGTTAACCGGGAGTTGAAAATTACCATTGACGAGATTACTGTTAAAAGAAATCGTCATCCACAATGGACAGGCCAAAAAGATATGGTCCAGGGTTTCCTCCTCGGCACCACACTCACACATCGGGGAATCTATTAAGTTCAATCTGAATAAATGTGAGGCCACCTGGCAATGCCCAATTCTCATTCTAGAGATATTTGATATTGTTATTTTGGAGACTTTCCTTTTGGAAAACCAGAGGGTGCGGGGAATAAACTTTGAATTATTTTATGCAGATTACGATCGCGATCTAATGGTAGTAATCTAGTGATAGTGTTCTGGCATTTTTTATATTTGAACAAATAAACTTTGTATTACACACACGTTGGATTATTGTCGCTACTAGTTTCGAAGGGTGCATCATCATCTCATCATCAGGTGATAACTAATCTTAATACAGTATTGTAGTTTATTCGGGCAATGGGGCGGGGCTTGAGAAGAGTGGGGAGATTTTGGTCGTTAACGGGAATATGGAGAGTAAAGGTGAACATTTTTGGTTGACCGAGGCAATTCACCGGTCACCAAAATGGTGATGGATGAATGATGAAATCGGAAGGATGAGTTAGACAGGAAATAAGGATTGAGGGATGAGGAGGTAAGGATGGGAGGATGGGAGGAGGGGGGGATACCTACGATAGCGGACCAGGATGGACTCACGGAACCAAAGGATAGCTCGACTCACCTGGTTAATGACGCCGCCACCTTTCACTTCACGGAAGTTCACCCAATGTAGAACAATGACACAGCACAAAAAACTCTGATGAGTGTCACGTTCACAAACAACAAAATCACAGCGGTGTGTGCAAAGTAGTGATTTAACACAAATTCATACGAGAACACTTACTCTCCTCGACTTCCAAACGGACAACCAGTCGAGCCATAGGAACAAAATGTACTGGGGAGAATAGGCTAAGGGGGTATGAATAAACTAAAAACTGGTGATAATATACTACAGTTAATAATAATATGAAAGCATATGTATATGTTAAATATGAATTAAATATATTTAAAAGATATACATATAAAATCAATTTTATCGAAAAATATTGTCGTTGCGCTACCGGGATTCGAACCTGGATCTCTTCCCTTAAATGAGATAGATGGCTCTGTCAAATGATGGAACGATTAAATGTATTGATTTCAAAAAAAAAGGTAACATATAGGGTCGAAAAATTGTCGCTAAAAATAATGCTGCTGTAGCTTAGTTGGACAATGCACCTCCCCCGGTAAGGGAAGAGATCCAGGTTCGAATCCCGGTAGCGCAACAACAAAATTTTTCGATAAAATTGATTTTATATGTATATCTTTATAATTAATATTTAAAATATCACAGACCTATGTTCTGAATAATTACAACTTCACAATAAGAATGTGTTCTCCTAAAAAATATGTATATGTATTCACCAACAAAATAATAATTAATTTAATTTATTACGAATACGGAACATATATATTTAGAGACACAATTCCATGTTTAACATGTAATTGTTTATAAATTTTTACCGTACTAGCCACTTTAATATCGTTAATTGACATGGCGGCAACTTTGTAGTGCAACATGATTATTTTTATTTTAATTAATCATATTACACGCCACCCTGTCAATTGATGATCTAAGATGTTCAAGGTTTTTCCCACAATATCACTAAGTTAGACTTAATTCTATAGCACAAGCGCTTAACTTAGTTTGAAATAAGTATGTATCTCTAGGTATTTAAAAATATCACAAAGAATTTTTATAAACCGACATACAATTGTTTCGTTTAGCGGTAACATGCTTGACAACTGACATGTTAGGTTTATCGAAAATTCGTTTGACGAGTTACCGTGTACATGGTCAGGGATCCTATTCTCGTACCGGGGGACTATCAAAACATTTTACACCGCAAGCGCGAAGCTCAGTTTAAAAATATTGCGAGTATTGACGCATGTCCCCCGTACATATGTATATTTAAAAAATACTCAATACACTTTTTTATCATGTTCAGGAGACCTCGAAACTATTCTCGGTTAAAAAATGTATCTATGTGTCTATTTGTGGTAAGTATAATGCTTTTTGTTGATATAATAACATCCGTAGTTCTTTTCAAATTTTGACCGGCCTGATCCGCCATCTTAAAAAACACTCTTACAACTCGGACGAAATCTACCTAATTCTTGGGGCCAGTGCCGGAAGGGATTTATTTAAATATAAGAAATTTGTATACATTTTGTAGGATTTGAGATTGTCGTTGATCAAATCAGAAGAATTATATTCATGGATGTTCCCAAGTTGGCTTATCATTATGCTCGTATAATTTTGTATTCACCTTGGCTTACGTGACAGAAAGATAAAACTTTTCAGACGGTGTCGTGAGCAATTGAAGCAGTTCTACTTACATAAGAAACAGAGTTTATTGAATCGAAATTTTCAATGATTATGGTGGATTATATTTATGCGGTGAAGCGAAACGCTGTTGATCGGCTGACTGTGGCGCCAGCTGCACCGTCCTTCTCCGCCAGGTGTATCCAGTGCTATTTCAGTTTACCATAATATGTTTATTAGTTGAGCTAGATAATAAATAGGCTCTAGATTTAATAAATATTATGATGCCTACATCCTACTTTAATGTAACTTATTCGAGTTCGTTGTTATTGTGGCTTCCGACGCTGGTTTTCGGAACGTGAAAGCTTTGGTTTACTAAGTAAATTCCTAGACGGGGTGAAGCTCGGAGGCGTGTGAAACGTGAAATATATTGCGGTGGACCCCGCCCTTGTATGTACCGTGGATAATCTACGTAAGAAATTCCTATTCTTCGCTGTGTAATATCTTATCCCGCCAGGTGTGACGTCACGGGCATATTACGGAATACCATTCAGGTTACCGCTGACGTATGATACGATATATAACTATACATACATGCCATCTGACAAATGCATGCATATTACAAAGGCTGTAATATATTTCGTTCCCCTTATCATATGGACGGATACACTTCCATCAGTCTAATTTCTAAGTTGGTAATGTTCAAGTTGTGTAAGAAAATTATTATCATTATTTGGTTAACCTTTACCATACCGTGATATAAAATACCCATACGCAGCCATGCTGTATAAATAATAATGTTTTTATTAGCTTAAATGGTTTTAATGGCACAAATTTATTCTAGATATTAAGCATTAAATTATTTAAAAAATTATTAGTACAATAACATAATTTAAACCATACAATAAGTCATATACAGTGCTTCCTTCCATCTTATCTCTTTTAATTAAATTAGTGAGAAAGAGACATAATTATATTCGTATGTTTGTTATCCTTTTCACTGTGAAAATAATCTGTGGTATTTTTCTGTCATATCACAAATGTTATTTTTACCAACGTATTAATTTTACAATGGATTAAATTGAAAAGTAATTATTTTTTTACGATTCCCTTTTTTTCACTAAGCGCAAATATTTTCCTAACGATTATCTAAAATATGAATTTTATATTACGTGTATTTACCGATACATTTCAGGTTTAATTGGGATGGTAGACCTGCATGGTTTGGGAAGGGTTAGTTAATTATGCATAACTCACACCGTCAGCGTCACCATGTAAAAGTTATTGTTTAAATATCAAAACAATTTATTGATTTATTCATAAGTCTCATTATAAAGTATTAAAAATATTTTTCAAATAAATGGAGAAAAGAATTTTACCAGTTACTAATGAAAAGTATTTGAAACAGAGATTAACACACGGTTCAGTGCTATAGTCAATTTCAGAATTACATATTTTTATTCGCTCAACTGCAAATATAAAATAATTCTACAATTTGTATTCATAACATTTATTCCTTTACTATAATATAAATCGAAAGGAATGATCCGAGTTCTAAAATATTTTTTTGAATTTCTTCGAATCCATTCAATATTTTTAACTTCAATTTTAATTATGTAAACAGGTACTACACTCCAGTGGCGTACAGAAATATATATATATATAGGCTATGCTGTTACTAATTATATAATACCTGATGAAATTTTATTCAACCAACGTCGACGACAGCAACGAATCGCCAATGGATAAATTCAATAGCTATTACATATAGGTATATATTATTTTATTAGTTTGTATTTTTATATAGTGTGTCTATATACGAAATCTTATATATTACTATATCACTTTAATATATTTTATGAAATATATACTTTACTTTTAATTTCTCTAAAATAATAAAATGAAATTAAAAATAAATAGATTAATATTTATTTATTCCACAGAATTTCTAATGCCGTACGTGTCCTTTCCTTGTGTTTAACTTTACTTGTATATAATGGAACACCTATAGCGGATAAAAACGAAAATATCAAATTTCAATAATATTAATTAATTAATCTTCGGACAATTCTAGACAAATTATATTTTGATAGATGATGGTCGATAGATAATTATTTCCCAGATTTAAGACAAAATGATTTTTGATTAATCTGAGTAACTTAATATTATTATTAATATTTCAAATTCAATTTCAATTTAATTGAATGTATCATGTATACAGCAAATACAAGTTTAAGGCTTATAATGAATAACAAGATACAGAATGGGCCATAAGTTTTTGCACTTTTTAAATTGCTTCTGCACGGGAACTGAGCGATGGAGGGGCATGCGGGCGACAGCGTGCGGGACCTTGGTTCTTTGAAATTTAGTCGCGTAAAACAGTTTTATAAAAACAACAATTCTTATGCGCGTTTTTCCCCTATGAAACGATTCATTGCGATTAAATTTCCAACTCCAACTCTCACGTATCCGCGTGCCCCTACTTCGCGCGGTTTCCGCGCAGAAGCGATTTAAAATGTGTAAAAACTTATGGCCCACCCTGTATAACAATAAATAATACGTATGTATGAATTAAATAAGGCATTTAAGGAGGTTCAAAATTTTATTTAAATAACCAGTCAAGACAGAATTGAATTCTACTTTTCACAGTCGATGTATGGTGAGCCAAAAATCACATTACTATTTTTAAAAAATATGTTTTTTTTTTTACATTATATTTCACACTGCACAGACTTTTTTTTTCCTACACAAAAATAAAGTTTTTTAAAAAAATTTCCTTTTCATTTAATTTATCTTTAAAAATGAAAATAGAGGTAATTTAAAAGATATTATTTTTCATTCAAAGGTTAAAAAAAACTCTAATATCATATAAAAAATATAATATATATAAGAATAATATTTAAATATGTATTTTTTACTACGTTAAATACATAAATATTTTGTTGATCTGATCAATTATTCAAATTTACTAAATTAATTTGTTAATAATAAAAGTAGTATATGATCGATAAATATTTATTTGAATGAGGTTGAACACATTTTTCACGTCTTTCTTTGAAAATTCTTAATGTACTGTATAAATATAACAATGTAGTGAGACACCTGTATATGCAGTCTTATGTTTTAGATAAGCAACAAACGACTATAGTAAAGTCAAGCATATAAAACTATAAATTCCTAACTTATAGAAAGCAACCGTCGATATTTAAGATTATTTCTCCATAGTAGTAAATGTCCTTGATTTATCGTTTTATTTGTTCTCCAAATGGAATATAATATTCAAACGGCTTGAAGGGGTAGACATTATTCAGAGAGGTGGAGGGTATATTGCTACCTGATATTAGGAGGGATGGTCAGTTGAGCCAAGATGGCTCACAAAAAGTAGGGTTTGGTGGAAGGCATCCACGGCGGAAACAAAGAGATATTTATGTAATAGGGGTACAAAAGATCAGAGGCTTGCTAGGTTATGACGCACTTGGCGAAAGAGGTTTTTATATATTACTTGAATTGACAAATAAGTATGGATTCGACCCATTTTTTTTTAATATTCTGATATATTTGTTTACGTTGTCAAGACACTGAATGGCACGGAGGTTTAAATAGTTGGGATGTTTTTAATATTACCTAATTGATTTAGTCAAAATGTTTTGAATAACGTTTTCGAATTCAATACCTACACATGGTACCTAACTCAATTTTTTAAATTAAAACATAATACATACCTAGTACCTACGTATACAAAGTACAATAGTATGCAAATTTGATTTAAAATTTTCATTTTTTTCTCTATTTCCTGTAAGCTATACACATAACACATACACACGCCCGATCTTTACAACATACCTACTATGAGAGAAGTAATTATACTCAATCAATTTTTTTTAAATATTTATTTAAGTAACAATGTTGATATTAAAAAAGATCCAACTAACGTTAAAATTATTTATCAGTAGACAGGTTAATTATTATTATTATTATTAGTTTAATTGTATAAGATAAGTTTTTATAAAACAGAATTGTTTAAAAACTCTAAATAAAATTCCTTACTGCCTCAAAAATAAATCTTGGATGCTTATAACAGGCCTCATTTGCAGGTTTAGGAAGATCCAGAGAGTCGCGGAAAAGACTTGCTGAAGGGTGGCACCCTAACCCAAGCTCGCGTAAAATACATTTCTGGGTTGAGAGCGGGGCGAGTCAAGGTGAGAGCGAGCGGTCATTTATCGGCCATTTTTTACACAAATCTGCTCTGTTGAACATATCGTTTTTCACTAAGAAATCTCTGAGACATGAGAGCAAATTCCCATCCGTGTATATGCACCCTATAAATGAGTAAAAATGTGCAAGACTAGAGCCCCCTTGCGTGCGCCTGAGCGTGAGCCATTCCCCAAAACACAGGAAGACAAGGGGCAGATGATAGAGAGGCCTTTATCCGGCAGTGAAAGGACGTCAGATGAAAAAGAATAAGATCCAAAATAAACATAAAATAAAACTAAACATCAGTATTAAAATTTGACGTTAGGAATACTCGTATTTCAATAAGGAACTATATATATTACATATTTTAAATATATTAATTATAAATATATACATATAAAATAATTTTGTCGAAAAATATTGTTTTTGCGCTACCGGGATACGAACCTGGATCTCTATATCCAATCCGGGGAAGTACACTACCAATTGTGTTATAGCGCCAGTATTTTTCATGACAAATTTTTGAACATATATGTTACACTTTTTAAAATAAATACATCTATCGTTCCATTATTTGAATTATTATATTCCATTATTATCCCGGTAGAGCAAAAACAATATTTTTCGATAAAATTGATTTTATATGTATATCTTTCTAATTAATATTTTATTTTTAAAATTAATAATTGTGTATTCTGAGCGAGATATTTGCAATATTTCTAAGTATTTTAATATTTAATACAAATTAAATGTATTTAGAAAGATATACATATAAAATCAATTTAATCGAAAAATATTGTTGTTGCTGCCGGGATTCAAACCTGGATCTCCTCCAATCCGAGGAACGATAGATATGTTAATTTGAAAAGTGTAACATATATATTAGAAAATTTGTCGTTAATGCACTATGGTGCTATAGCATAATCGGTTAATGTACGTTCCCCGGATCGGAAGAGATCCAGGTTCGAATCCCGGTAGCAACAACAGTATTTTTCGATAAAATTGATTGTATATGTGTATATGTATATATTTATAATTAATACATTAATTTAGTATTTAAAACATCACAGACCTACGTTCTGAATAATTACAACTTCACAATAAGAATGTGTTCTCCTTAATAAAATTTTCTTGACATCAAAAAGGTTCTACGTATCGATCCTGGTATCCGTACAGGTGAAGAAAAGTAAAAATGAGAGCATTCACATAAAAAAGGTATGAAATTTTCTAACGCGCTATTTTTAATTCAGTTTTCATGTAAAATTTTACTGGATTATCCGCTGCACGAATATGTTTACGTTTTAAGCAAAACTATTTGCCCATATTAGTCCGGTGAATCTGGTTTAAACAAGTGCAACGTCGCGACATGTGGTGTATTGAACTGGGAATGTTCATTTTAAATGACATTTGTCAATAATAAAGTTGATCAACTGTCATCAGAAGCGTGTCTGATTAATGTTGTTTACAAACACATTATTGCTATCAAAGATAATAAATAATATTCGAAGAATATTTTACTGCTCGATGGACCTGACGTTAACGTCATCTTCTAATAAAGAAAATGTTGTATCTCAGGGTTAACTTGAATAATTTCAAATGCTTCTGTCATGATTCACTTTTCAAAAAGGCGTATATCGTTTTTTGTTATATTCAAACATGCACATCTGAATTTTATTAAAAAAAAAAAAAAAATTTTTTAACAGTGTTAAATTTCATACAATTTCTTAATATATCGTCTTCCGTAAAATCAACAAATTCGAGATACGCCTCTTTGAAAAATCGACGACGAAACGTTTACATATCGACACCGTCAGCAGCAACACCACATATCTAAGAATTGTGTACTTTATAGGAGAGAGACAGAACTAGTTTTAAATAATTTTTGTACAATTACTCAAGTATTACTTACCTTTCTAGAATTGTAAAGAGGAGCAGATTCAATCTAAACTGAAATAGAACTAAACTTAGGTACAATTCCCTTGACTTGTGCGCAGTTGACAGGGAGGTTACAGATATGTGGTGATTACATTTATTTGATTTGCACGCCCCTAGCGGACACTATCGTGAAACTAGTACTATAGAACGATTCCCCGCGAAAATTCAAATACAATGATATAAATATCTAAATTTAACAAAAAATTGAGATATGCAGTGTTGCGATATTGGAAAAATATAAAAAACGGTATTACTAGGCAATCAAAAAATATCAGAAATCAATACTAAGTTTGTACAGGAGTATAATATATATTTAAGTCACACAGAGCAACAAGAATAGTTCTCATCGAATTTGTTCGTCTCGAATTTTCGTAAGGTCCGGTGACCGAGGTGTCCAGGGTATGTATTCGTACTTGCTGATAAATTTATTGGGGAAAATTCCCTTCAGCTTCTTAATTGTGTTCTGAACCCGGGAAACAGCTGCAGTTGCTGTACCAAAAACTCATCGATCATTTGGCAATACACGTCAGCAGTGACTGTCTCTCACTGGTTAAAGAAATAAGGGCCAATTATCCTTCTGGCAAAAATTTCACACCACACTGTCGTTTTTGGACAATGCAAATGTTTTTGATGGCATTCCCTTGGATTGTTGAGCCACCAGTATCTCATGTTCTGTTTATTAACATAGCCATCGATATGAAAATGTGCTTCGTCAGAAAACAATATGTTTCCAAGAGTACGTGATGTTCCAAAACGTTCCAGCATCGTTCTCGCTAAGGTTTCACGTAAAGAATAGTCATTTTCGTCGAGAAACCGCACGATTTGCAGTTTTTATGGGTGAAACTGTAGTTTATTTTTCAAAATAACGTACACTGTTGATTTTTTTTTCCACCACAGGCTGCAATCTTCCTTATCCATTTACGCGAATTCCGCATATCATCACCTCGAACTTGAGGCACATGTTTTGGCGTCGCTGCTGACGTTGATGGTCCCAGAGGAGTTTGGTTAACCATTGTCCCTTCTTGTCTGAACTTTTGAACCCATCACCAGATAAGTTGCGTGCTCGGCCCATCACTTACTCGTCGAATATTAAAGTGAGTGCAAAAAGCGCGACGCGCACGAACCAATGAAACACCGCACTTTAAATATTGTTCTACCGCGAACGCGCGGTGCACCCCCGACCAGTGACTCAAATCCGAAAATCACGCGCGTCGAACAATACCCCTCCCGCTTACCTCACCCTGATGGTTTACGAGCAATTACAATTTAATCTTGAAATTTTTCCGCCGGACACCCTTTAGATGATATTTTAAATTATACGTGTGCGGCATTATTCCATTACCATTTTCTGTGGTTCCTACTTACTAGGATATTGCTCGCACTTACGTGTTCACTTTATAAGTTTATTAATATATTAACTATAACGACATGAACGATTAGTGGTTTTAAGAGCCTAAACCAAATATGAATTTGCCTCTATATCAGTAATGACGACGTTACACCGAAGGAAAATAAATATTAAGTTATTTAACCAATATCGTTCGTATGATAGCTTGATCTGACGATCTTACTATAAACATAATTGAAGAGATAATCTATAATTAAGTTAAGGCTCAATATTAAATAATCTAATCAACACTTTTACATAATTAACGATAATATATCACTAGTGTTTAAACCCCGCCATGGGATTAATTTATTATTACATATTTATTTCCATCTTTCTTGCTCGTGACGATTTACCATTCTATAAACATTTTCCCCGCGCAGTCTGTTTAATGTCGTTACTTTATCGAGCTCGCCATATTCGATGTTTTTCTCTATATAAGCGTCACTTTTTCTGAACTGAATCGTCCATATTAACTATTATAAATTTCAAACTAAGCATTACATTTTTTTTTAAATATGAATGAAACCTCATGAAAAATAACGTTTTATTTTTTTAAATCGATTATTACAATTACAATTTTTTCAAATACTTGACAATAGATTTATTTGTTTACTGTTTTGAAAAAATATACTCTCGGTACAAAAGGTCTTACATTTTAAAAGGAATTGACACTTCTCTCTAATGAAATGTATGAATTTCTCATTCATTTTTCATGTGAGACGAACAAACAGACTTCTTTATGATTTTATTTATAAGATATGGTCGCGAGTCATTGATGTTTTTCTATTTAATTTTATACAAAAGGTACTTATTTAGACAATTCTAATTATTAATCTTGTTTTTAACTTGTGTTAAACAATCTCATTGCTATATTAAGGGTTGAATCTATTTTAACATATTCCGTTAGAATCGACTCAAATCTTATCAGAATTTTTATTTTTTATTAGGATAACATATTCTTATTGTGAAGTTGTAATTATTCAAAACATGGGTCTGTGATATTTAAATTAAATTAATTATTTAGAAAAATATTGTCGCTGTAGCATAGTTAGATAATGCACCTTCCCCGATTTGAAAAGAGATCCAGGTTCGAATCCCGATGGCGCAACAACAATACTTTTCGATGAAATTGATTTTATATGTATATCTTTTTAATTAATATATTTAATTCATATTTTATTTTTTAAGTTAATAATTGTGTATTCTGAGCGAGATGTTTGCAATATTTCTAAGTCTTTTAAATAGATATATAAGTTTTATTATCATAGTTACTGACTGTGGAATTTACTTACTCTTTTCACTTTAAAATATCATAAAAATTAATGATTTCTTAGAATTTAAAACTGCTTTTACCAGGCAAAGATACAATTGACTTATTGTTTCGAGTGGATTTTTATATTTTCAGGAAAATCCTTGTCAGTATAATAATACAAACAATTTTAATGTAAAAATAAAAGAATTTTAAATTAAAGACATGAAATATTAGAAAAAATAACGCTGAAAATACAACAAAATGTTAACACACAAAATTAATCTAATTTTATTCTAGAACGAATCTGAAACATTCAGGGTCAGGAAAACATAATTAAACTTTTACATACGAAACTTAATTTTGTTATGTCTAACAATTAATTTATTATTATGTGCTACTGGTGGGGAAAAACCTTTCCAATTACTGAAGACCCATTTCATTCCAAGCAATTATGCGCCTTATTGCGAATATAAATCTGAATAAGATTCTGACAGGGACACATGTTTCTCTTTGGGCGTTAATTCTACAGGGACCCTCTCATTTGGGCCAAAGTAAATATACGAAGATCATGCTTCTGGCCGCGCCCTGGAATTGCCTTTTCATGCTGTATTGAGCGAGAAAATAATTAGTAAGTATTCAATAAAATTAAAATATTAACATGTTTAATTTTTATTTTTTTATTATCTTTGTTTTATTAACCACTAAAATGAGTTTAAATACATCTACCGGTTTCGAAAAATACCATTTTCTTCTTCAGGATGTCATAACTAACTAAAACATATATTGTTTCTTTGACAGAATCTATTTTAAAAAAATCTATTTATCTTTAGTACCTAACTCAAATCATTACTTAATACAAATTTACTCGAATAATTTTTAGGAAAAAATTTTAGAATGCGACTCGTAGTTAAATTTAGTTGGTTGTTTTTTCCTAAAAATTATTCGAGTAAATTTGTATTAAGTAATGATTTGAGTTAGGTACTAAAGATAAATAGATTTTTTTTAAATAGATTCTGTCAAAGAAACAATATATGTTTTAGTTAGTTATGACATCCTGAAGAAGAAAATGGTATTTTTCGAAACCGGTAGGTGTATTTAAACTCATTTTAGTGGTTAATAAAACAAAGATAATAAATAAAAATATGAATCTTAACCACAAAGATAACATTGCTGATTTTAAAAGTATGTTTAATTTTTATAACGTAATCATTACTTTAAAAAATAACTTGCTCTAACAATATTTGAATATGTCCAAGAACACACAATTACTGGATTTTCACATACAAAGGCACTGTTATTGAACAAATAATAGATATATCATATCGAAGCTATTTTTTATTATATTTAATAGAAATATATGGAAATATGGGTAATCACAGGACTTACGACCTGTTTCAGCTGGCTTAAGTGATCACTTATATAAATATAACGTTCACCGAGGATATAGTGAACTTAAAGAAATGAAATAACGTGGACAGGATTTAATTATTTTTTACTAATCTGTACTGCCATCTAGCGAATTATTTTTTAATGACTATGTTGGTATTTTAAATGGCTACTTTAGTATTTGACACTTATAGATCCAATAGCGACGAAGTGCAATATTGATAGATGCACTTATTATTATGAATGATAATCGCTATAATCTGATTTAAAACACAAAATAAATTAAATAACTTCTTTCAAAAACAAACTTGTTTCTATACTGATGGCCATTTCTATTTCAGAGCAAAAAAGACTGCTGTAAGTCGAATTACAATATAAAAAGCGACTGGCAAAAATAACTGATTCTATAACTAACACCGATTTTGAATGATCAATTAACATTAAAAAAAGCTATGTTTGATTATTTATAAATTAACACAATACGTAAAAGCTAACTGCATTAAAATTAAAATGGAGGTTGCTAACTTTGCAACTAGACAGACGGAAAATAAATTCATTGAAGAAATATTTTTATTGCTACCAGGATTGAATATTCCTGCATTCTATATTCGGATTTGCCAGTCGCAATGAGTCACTGGTCGGGAGCGCACCGCGCGTTTGCGGTTGAGCAATATTTAAGGTGCAGTGTTTCATTGGTTCGTGCGCGTCACGCTTTTTGTACTCAATTTAATATTCGACGAGTAAGTGATGGGCCGAGCACGAAACTTATTTAGTTTTGGGTTCAAAAGTTCAGACGCGAAGGGACAAACTTGTGGCTCAAGTTCAACGTGAAATTATGCGCAATCCAATTATCCGCAATGTTTTGGAACAGCACGAATGCATGGAAACATATTGTTTACTGACAAAGCACATTTTCATATCGATAACTATGTAAATAAACAGAACATGAAATACTGGTGCCCCGACAACCTGAGAGAGAACGCCACCAAAAACGTTTGCATTATCCAAAAATGACAGTGAAGTGTGAAGTTTCTGCCCGAGGGATAATTGGCCCTTATTTTTTTAACCGGCGACAGACAGTCACTGCTGACATGTATTGCCGAATGATTGACGAGTTTTTTGTACCGCAACTGCAGCTGTTTCTCGGGTTCAACAACAGAACGCAATGTCAGCAAGACGAGGCTACTCCACATACAGCTAGAGTTTCAATGGAGAAGCTGGGGGGAATATTTCCCAATAAATTAATCAGCAAGTACGGTATGTACCCTAGGCACCTCGGCCACCGGACCTTACACCGTGCGACCTTTTTTATGGGGATACCTTAAGTCGAGAGTTTACAGCAACAATTTTCGAATAATTCAGACCCTATAAGAAAATATCCGCCATGAAGTTGCTGCCATTGAACCAACGCGTGCTTTCGCGTGTTCGTAAATTTAAGAATCCGATTGCAAGTGTCTTGAGAGAAATGGATGGCATTTAGACGATATTTTTTATAATATGTAAAATCCGCATCGTTAAAATTAATTTTGCATAAATAAAATATGAGAATAACATTGTAGTTTTTTTATTATTTAATATTAAACTTGAAAATTTTCCGCTGGACACCCATTACATTTATTTAACTGTGTTTTAAAAATCTACAACTTCACAATAATAATGTGTTCCCCTAATAAGACTATTCAGTTGAATAATAATGTTAGATTGATCGATAAAATTGATTTTATGTTATTTTCGCGTGATTTATGTCGATAAAAGTGTTTCAGTGTCACGTCAAAGTGTATTGTAATTGTTAATAAAAATGGGCAATGAAACATATTATTTTCAAATTTTCCACCGATTTATTGCTGTTAATAAAATGTGTTATCGCTGTTACCGACTCATGACTCTATCGATACCAACCTTTGTTCGCCGATGGAAAACTTGTGCTTCATCAAACTGCAAAACCATGAAATGAATTATTATTATTAAACTATTGTTCTCCTACGCTTTACGCCTTTTTTACTTCATAACACATAGGCCGTTAATGCTATATTTATTTTGAACGCCACACCAGATTACAAATTTAGCTTCTCAACTTTTAAACAAATATATTAAAATTTACTAGCAGAAAAAAAGCAAGGATTTATTGAATATTGGTTGTAATGTGGCCACGACCAGTGTTTTCGTAAAACCAACTTTTCAATGTTAAAAACATAATTTATTATCCAAAAAGGAAAACAGTCTATAACTTATTATCTAATCGGAAAATAATAATTCAGATCACCTGAAACGATGACCTATTAAGAAATGGAAGGAATCTCGGACATTTCCGGAAATAAATTATGGTGTGGGTCTCCCGCTGGGGGTTGCTGGTATGGACGTTGCCGGGAAGAGCAGTGGCTAGAGAGACCTAACGGAATATTCTACTGGCTCTCCCTCGCACCTCTTGCGACCTGGACAGGGTGAATTTCTGGCGGACTATGACCGAATTCTGCGACTGCAACACATAAACGTGACGTTCACCCTCCCCTTTTGGGGGTGCATGATTTCTATAGCTTCTCTCTGGCTGCCCTCTGAATTTAATATGATAACAAGTCTCACATCAGATTGTATAGGAATGGCTCTGGTACGATGATACCGGAGCCAAATATGAATTAATAACTGAATGTAATAATAAAAAAAATCTAATATTGACGAATCGAAACGAGAGTAAACAACTCTCAAAACCCTTATCTTATTACTAAGGATCATGACCCCCGTCTTGTGATCTATTGATGCCCTTGACGATTCTCCTCCACCTTTCTCTGCAGCCCGCAGATATCCAATCTAACCGGTCAATCGGGTCCATGAAGATTGCCTTCTTCCTCTCTAGCCTTCCATCTTTAAAGCCAACACCACCAGGTTCTGTAGTCTACCACAAAGCAGGTTCGCATTAGGTTATACCTAATTTGACTTTCTTTAAATTATTTTATTGTCATTACATACCTACCTGTGTAATTTACCGTTCCAACGATAATACAACGTACGTCCACCGCGTTTAAAAGCCAAAAAGCGACTACCGTGGAACACTATATTTAGTGTAATATAATTAAGTATTTAAGCTTACTGTATTATACAACATATTATGACAAATCATAAATAATTTTCTAAACAAAAGGATTAACCCTATTTGAAACACTATTTTATAATAACTCTTGAGGTGTTACTTTATTGACGTATGATAAATGTCTCCCGGGTTGACATTACCACCTTACCAATGAAGAGGTAGTAAGACGAATGAATAATTTAAGAGAACTAACAAAAACTATCAAATGAAGTAAAGCTGCATACCTCGGACTTAATCTCAACATATGATATCTTACAACTCATGCAAATGAAAATTGAAGGCATCAGAGGCGTATCTTGCCTGCGTAACCTCAGAAAATAGGTCAGTGTCCAAAATGTCAGCGATATTATTTATACACAGGATAAATCTGCATTTAAATTTAACTTGGTTACCAACATCGACAGAAGACAGTAAATTTAATGACGATTAAAAACAATTATCCATTATTCAAAATATTGTCCATTTCAACACATGGTAACACTTGATATATAGTTTGAGTTCTACATATTTTTTGACAATCTAAAAAAAAATTCGCCGAATTAAAATCACGTACCGCAAGTTCCCAAAACGTCTGTATAAAATTCAATCACCTAAAATTATTAATTATTTTAAAAACTTTCATTTTAATTCAATCAATTAATTTTTGTATTCCTTCAGCATTTATTTTGATTTAATTAAAAGTTTCTCATTATTGTTTGACTCCCTAGAGGCTTTTGATGAAAGTCTTTGTTTCCGTTCACTGTATTTTTCATAACTTTTACTCTGTTTTAAATTATAATATTTTTAATAACGCGAACCATTTTTTTAAGAGAAAAAGTTCATTTTGACGGAGATATCTATTATATAACTAAAGTGTATTTGATAATCACAAAATTATAATTTTATATAGTGAGAATTTTGTTAAAGTTCAATCATCTGTTTATTCTAGCATTACATATTTATCAGTCATTCATTCTTTTCAAGATATTTTATTTTTTATATTATTATTATGAATTAGTCGTCATGTTGGCACCCTTGCTGTGCTGAAGTGATAAAAATCCAGCTTTATTTGATGTACGTGTCGTACTCGCTTCTCGATATTTTTATTTTATATTTTGTAACATTTTTATTATATTCTGTTCCTGAACGTATAACTAATAAAGTGTACTCTGTATAAAACACTCATAAGATATATGCTCGAGCATGCGTATGAAGTATAGAGGATGAAGGGATTCTAGACATTTTTTGAAAGAAGACGTCTCCGTTGAATTTACGACCCCGTAAATGAGAGTGGCGTTCAGACAAAGATATGTATGGAGGCACTAGTATGGTCAAACCAATTAAAATTTGAAGATTAAGATTACATAATTCAGAGTTCATAATTTTTGTAGATGATTTACTCGACAACACGTATCAAGCTTTGACAATTGCGCGTGTCGAAGCGTCGGCCTAAAAAACACGATCTAACCTTGAAGAGATACAATTTATATATATATTAACAGACTTAGTCCACAATATTTGTATGTGGATACCTAACTAAATTACGAATCAAAAATATTCAATATGTATATGTATATGCAGTGGCGTGCAGTAGACACAAAATTAGGTTATGCTGTTATCGACGATGCTAACTAGGTATACAATAGGTATACTGGGTACCAAAAAGACGTGAGAAAAATTATTATAATTTTGAGAACAATTCTATCAATTTAAATTTAGACTATACATCATGAAAGCAAAACGTTTAATGTTAACAAATCAAATATGTAGAAGGAGTCATTATACACAGTTTTCAGTGGGGATTAATTAAATTGTATGAAAAATACAGAAATTTGGCAAACGTAAAGAGGCCAACAAAATATTAACATAGTTTCAGTGAGAAAATATTTAAATATGAATTAAATATATTAATTAGAAAGATATACATATAAAATCAATTTTATCGAAAAATATTGTTGTTGCGCCACCGGAATTCGAAGCTGGATCTCTTTCCTAACCGGGGAAGGTGAATTATCCAACTATGCTACAGCGACAATATTTTTAGCGACAATTTTCGAACCCATATGGTTACCCCTTTTTGATATTAATACATTTAATCGTTCCATTATTTGAAAGAGCCATCTACCTTATTTTTACAGAATCTCAAATACCTTTGAGTAAATTGATAGCAGATGCCAGAATTATCATTATTATTATTATTTATTATTATTTGAATAATTGCAACTTCACAATAAGAATGTGTTCTCCTAATAAGAAAATATTTAGTTCAGTATGATTGTTATGCAGATGGAACAAACAGATTAGATGCGTACGTACTGGAAAATTACCTGACAACATTTCCATAATGTTGATGAATGTTTCCCAATTTTTGCAAATAACCCACGGCTAGACAAGAGTCGAGTCGTGGGTTACGCTAATCCGGGTAATAACGCCTGGAATTCTATTGGGTCTTTTCATAAGATATTTATTTTTATTTCCCAAAATCTTTAGTAATGCACAGATTTTTTGCTTGTATAGAGTGCATGCGCCTGTATACGTGGAACTGGCATCACTTCTAGGGTAGATCGTGTTTCTTATAGGTGGCTTCTTTGAATAAGCTTAGGCCAAGAAAACCATCTACAAAAATGTGATTTAATCTATAAGAGATACCAGTAGCGGTGCGTGGTTCGGCGCGGATCGCTCTGTGATTTATGAAAGTTGACACTTGGAAACGATCCCAGATAAAATTGTTAGGGCAACGCATCGCAGAGTTACCTTGTCGGGGTGTTCGGTTATAAAACGAACCCTTTTTAAAAGTTAATTATTATCAAAATATTTGTTTCAATTACTTACTACTTGCGTTCTCAAATAAGGTCACTAAACGACTGAAACGTCTAGGACAAAAAATAATATTGCTGTATCTAGTTAATATAATCTGTCAAGGCATTTTTATTTTTAAGAATGTTAATTTTTGATTAATACAGATTTTCTTTTTTTTAAATATTAATGTAAAATGTTAATGCTCAGAATGCTTTTCTGTGCACGTGTTATCACAGTCACTGATTTGATTTTTTTGTCTCTTTCTATCAATCTCAAGCGGATCTTTGTATTTATTGAGATGTATCTCAACTATATTTCTGAGATTGTCTCATTCTGAGAACACGGACCTTAACATGAGTGACCGGCCCCGCAACAACACTGTATATCGTTTTTGGATAGATCTGAGTTATGAATGTAAATGCTTTAAATCTTTTCTTGGGCATCAAATGATATATTAAACAACCATAAAAAATAAATATAAATACTATCACACCACTTTTAAGTGATCCTATCAGCAACAACACTGTATATCATCCAATATGGCTGATACTTCATCTATCTATCAACATTTCTAAAAATCGATGTACAGTGTTGTTGTGGATGTCATATGTAAGTGCAAAATGTACAAGACTTTCATTCTTGTTTTCTCCCTCAAAAATTTTCCTTAATCTAACTAAATCTTCTATATATCATATATCCAAACTTTGTTTTATTCATCACTTATTGAATTAAAATACACCTAAAATTATTCAACCAGGCGGGTGAACCGGCTCAGTTATCTGAGCCATATCGCCCATGGCGAGATACCAGTTCCATACACTAGTGCTGGCAGAAACTTTAAATCTAACATATATATAATATGTGTGGAACTGGTGTTAAAAATGAAAACCCTTCAATAATTCTATTTTATACAGAATACATTTATGTTTTGCAATACTATCCTTGCCAGGTAAAAAGTTGACTTTTCCTGTCGTGTTATTTGATTACACAAATACAATTATGTCATGACGTACCGTCTGATGTTGGATGTGTATATTTTTTACCGCCCGCTCCCCATGCGTGAGTTTTCTGCGTGGGCAGAACTGAAATTCAGTCATCTCTCATATCGCGTCATAAATCATGAGATGGCCCGCAGGCCTTGTACTCCACAGAGCAAACACCACATTCGCAGGCTGTGCTGTATTTATAGGGTCGCTTCAATGCTACTTTTTATTTTATTACGTTATATATCAAATCATTTATGCGGTTGTAGGCGCAGAGATGACACGAACCGTACAACACAGTTTATAAAAGAAAAATATTTTCTACGAACAACAAAAGATTAAGGGGAGAGTAGAGTATGTAAGGTTTACCAGCGCTTAATTTGGTAAAATATTGTTATATATTGATACCTTAATCTGCAAAGCAGCTAACGCCACCCATGATAAAAAAAAACGTTTTTCCTCTTTTATTGTTCTATGGTACACTAAAAGTCAAAAATTCCCATCAATTTTAAAACACGTGGTTCATAATAAATAAGTACTACGTGCTGAAAAACCTTGAATTTGACCAGAAATAGAGGATATCCACGGCAATCATAATGGTTGCACATTATTACCATGGAAAATTAGCTAACTCCCAATGATATTTTACAATTTTGGTAAATAAATTCAGCTAACTCCAAATATTCCCTATAAGTATGAGATTAATCAAAATATCAATACAATTTCTCAACCACCCTACAACAAGCTAACAAGTCGTTTGACCCACTTGTACGGTACTTTTTAGATTATCAAGTAAAGTCAGTTAATTTAGTGCACATATATATATATATATTTAATAAGAAATATTTTTATTTTTTAATGCACACATTGTCAACATGTCATTAACGATAGTATTGATGCCATCCACAAAGTATGTAGAGGTACAAAACATATAGCTATGTCTCAACACTATTGCATTGTTATTATTATTTTATAGCAAACGAGTACTGTTCCGTTTTGCCCCGCTACTCCACTATGCCCCCCTCTACCTTACATATTTTTGACATTTTTCCTGGGGAAAATGCTATCGCGCTGAGTATTTATTATCGTGATCTTGTATTTCCTTCTTCTTCCCTTCTTTCAACTCTTTCGTCTTAATCTCGATGAGAACAGTTGTGATCGTGGAACTGCGGACAGCGTGGATATTCTGTCATCGTCACCTATTCTGGTCCGTGGCATTTATTGTGTATTCTAGGAGTAAGCTTTGGATTAAAGTTCTAACCAGGTTAGTATATCATGTTGACGAGCTTCCACGGGATCTAATTCGTTCCACTCGGATTTCTCCAGATCACTATTTTTTCCATGATGCCTTGGAAAAATATCTGAGAATTCAGAACCTATGTTACGCTTACTATGGCAGCGCACTGGGGTCATTTAAATAAACCATTGAGAAATTTTATATTCTATAAAAGAGTTTTCTCCTTGAATACGTCAGAAATTTGGTAAATCTAACAAGAGCGAGACGAAGAAGACGAACACATGTATTTAAATGCTGTTTTTAACTGATCGTTTTCGTGTTCTATAGACATTGAATTGCAGTGAAATCTCGATCGAACGTTCCTCGAATAATCGTTTTCCCACATGTATTGTTCATTTCTTCCAGTCCCGAATTAATTTTATACAAAACACCCAAAAATTAATTTTACCACATTAATCGTTTAAATTACGCGGCATACTTTGTAGCTAAATGCTTGGTTTCGATTAACGGCACTCGTAAATAATGAGCCGAACATTCAAGAAAGAGATAATGCTGCTACTGACTGCCGTTTTTGACACTATACAATACAAAGTTTAATTATTTTATTTAAATTTTTCTGTGCAGCTTTCTAATTTTATTTTTATTTAAACACATTCATTTACATGTGAAATATGTATCTTTTTTAGAATATGTATTAAATATTAAAGTATGAAGAATGTACCTTTTTTTCTATATTTCCGCATTAATAGTTTATTTCAATAGATTCCTTCAAAAACGATAGATAGAAGGATTCACTGTATAACAAAACAGGGAAACTTGGGCAAAACACGTGAGCGATTAAAATGATTTATTTATTTGGTAATACAAAACATATCGCTCGATGGTATATGTTTTCGAATACTCCTCAGATAACCTATATATTACATTAACCGATCAATAAAGATCGATAAAGACGTTTTCGTTTATCGTAAAACGTTCGTTCTTCAAACGTTAATATTAAATTGTTTATGTTCCACTATAAGGAGACAATAGAGGTTCTAGTTTGCAGAGGTTAAATGAAGGGTACGAGGCTGTCGAAGGAAGCGCTGAGTGTGAATAAAAGCAGGGCCAGTAGTTCAACAATAGAAATTTTGACAAAGAAAAATCCGATTAGTTAATATAAAAATACCATGGGTGAATTATTACACGTTATGGATGGCAGTTGGTACCAAACAGTATACACTATTTTGAAGGCCTAGTGATGGAAGAGTGAGATAGGGCTTCAGAAGCTCTTCTCCGTCGCTCCCGCGCACACACGCGCACTGTAAACAAACAAGAGCACTCAAGCCTAGTATGTATTGCGCCGAGTAACAAATGAAGTGGGAAGAACCCGAACAAGCAAGTTTCATCCGGACCGAGAATCGCGTTAAAAATAAAACTGATCGATTGAACTTTTTTACCCACTCAGCCTATTTTGGTTTGTGTTCGTTTCGTTTCGTGCGTGTGTGTCGAGCCTCAGGGCCTAACCGAAAGATGATTTCACTCGGAAAAATCACCAGCAACTCGGCGCCGTCGAGCAAAAATGGGCTAACACTTCGCGTATTTTAATTGTCAAAACCGCAAAAAGAAGCGTTTTTTAACAAAGTGTCATTATACTCGATCGCGGCCGGGAGCGGTGTGGACGGACTCTCAAGGCCCGAGCAGATGTAACTGAGCAAAATGTAAGCGAGTCGTTCGACGTTTTCGCCAGCGGGCATGTTCTTTTTCATTAATATTACAAGGTCAGGGAGCGAGCGGTCCGGCGCTTTTCCCTCGGCGGCCGGCTTTCCCGGGAGAGTTTCCCCGCCGCTGGGCGCGCCGCGCCGCCCACCCTCGCGCCGGCAGCTGACTGGGTCCCGCCGCTCAGTCAGAGCCCAGAGCTGCCGCCGGGCGGACGTTCCCCGCCCCTCCAGCCGCGACCGTCTCACTCTGCCGCCATTCGCCAGATAACAGTTCGGCCGATATAAGCCCGCCGCGGGCTCTAGCCGGCCAGTTCCCCGAGCGACAGCCGCCCGGCCGGACGCAGGACGCCTCCGAGCGCCGAATATCATCGCGAGTGCACTTCGTTTATATATTTTTTACTTCATTTTATACAGTTTTTTTATAATTTCAAAACACTTTTTTAATCTTACGTAAAAGTATTAAAATTGTTAAAGATAAATACACGACCTCTGTGATATAAGAAAGAAATATTAAACTTAAATTTTTAAATACCTTAAAAAGTTTTAATGTTCATTTATCGGCATGATACCGTTAAAATAATCTCTTCTTAATTACGTATTAAAGATATTAGATGGTTATATACTAGATTTTTAGTACTATTTTTGTACGTTTTCTTAATTCATTACCTGACTCGCCGCGCGAGATTCTGACACTAGCCAAGGTTGAAGAGTTTTCCGTCTGCGAGAGCGTGGTGCGAGCCTCACGCCGGTCATCAGTCGCCCATCTCCGTGGACCATCAGCTCGGTCCAGGGTCGGCGAGCGGGACAGCTGCGGCCGGTACAACTGAGGTAACTATCCCACTACCGGCTATTGCCGTGTTTTCATTGATCTGGGTTCACTTGGGCGGCCACAGCACGTTGGCACACACACAGACTATCGACTGTCGCCCGCTGGAAGTTAAACTAGGTAACTGGGTGGCTAATATTAACTCCGCCAGTTTACTCTAACAGTTAACTCTATTCGCGGCGTGCCGTGGCCGTGCAAAATATGCGTTACGTTCTAAATTTACTCGACGTTTGCATAAATAATGGACTCACATTTGACGCAATACGTTATGCATTATCTATTGCGAGATAACTGATGGAGAAACGGATCTAGATATTTCTGCAAAATATAAACATACTACAGATATTTAAAATCGATTATTACTCAACGATAGAGAATCTGCTTTTGAATTTATTTATAAGAAAGGTGTCAAATTTATAATACGGTATTGTTGATACACGTATTTTTCAAGAGAAAATCATTTAACAACATAATTTAACAAAAAATATTTTATTTTTCTAGCTTTAGTTTAGAATAATGCGCATTAAGTTTTTGTTGCGTGTAACATTTTATATTACGCATGTTAGGTTTTACATTTAACATTTTATATTACGCACTTATGTCAGCCGCATGTTAGGTTTAAAGCCTTGTGTGTTATCTTGATTTTTAAGTTAAACAACTTATTTTATGAACTCAAGCAGACATTCATTCCGCTCTGATAAGATAAAAAGAACAGGTGATTTATAAATTATTTCTATTATTCGTAAAATGCGAGAATCTGTTGATGTTTTAGATTAACAAATATATCAACGAAATAAATTCAGCTACAATACTATTATATTATTTTAATGATAACAAAGAAATAATCGATGTTATCAAAAAATACTTTAAAGATTAACATGTTATATATATTAGTTTATCAATTTGCCCTAAACCAGGCTTGCCTAGTTGGGCAATGTATTTAAATGTGTGTAAATATGATACCTTTTGAAAGAAAAATTCAGCTAAAATACTATTATATTATTTTAATGATAACAAAGAAATAATCGATGCTATCAAAAAATACTTTAAAGATGAACATGTATCCCGAAATTCATAATATTTTTATATCGTTGTTATAAATATATTGCATTTTACTTTATTATAAACTAGTTATTGTAAACAATAATTATTAATATGTAATCCTCTTCTCTGCACAAGTACATGCTTTTTAAAGAAGTTGTAGAACTAAAAAAAAAAAAAACTTATTATTGTATTGTATCATTGTAATTATAACAGATTAATAAATAAAAATGTTTAAAAGTATCGAAGAAATTTTAAAGTTAATTAATATAATATACTTTTTATTTAATAACATTTCGTTTTTGTTCGTTTGTATATAAGTTTGATGAATCCACTCTTCAGTATATTACAGAATATTCTAGATTTATGTTAACTCTCATTATTCAATTACAGGAAAAAAAATAACGTATCTTCAAATGATTATTATTAATACGAAGAAGTGGTATGGTGGCTGGAAAACTCGATTAGATATATATACAGTGTTCGCTTGTAAACATGAACCTTTTATAACGGCGCTGTAAAAGAACAGTACCGGTGATAATTATTCACAATCGATTTGAGCGTATTCCGGAAAAGCCTTATAAAAACTGTTATTTCATGTGCGTATATTATGACCGCCCGACTCCATCCGCTTCCAAAATCGTTACTAAGGTTACTGCGCACAAGATTTTTTTTTTTCATACAAATGACCGTTTATTACCAATTCAATGTCATGTGATTGATAAATTATAGGCATATATAAAACGCACCACGCCATTACAATTAAATATTACGATTTTTTGTTTTTCTAAATAATTATCTTTTCATAATATTATGTTGTCGGCATATTTTCAGGAAGCCAGTGCGTAATAAAAAAAAACATTGCTAAAAACTCACGATTTAGTAATAAATATTGTAAAAATTCCACGACTATTTTTATCTTGTTCGTGGCATAATAGCGATCGGCTACAAATAATACCCGCATTTCGCTGTGTTCGACAATGTCGTGTTTCACGTATTAAAAGAAAAATCAAACATTATTTGCATTGTCGCTTGATAATTAAACGTGTATGAAGTTTCGATATTAATCTTTATTGAAGTATTTTCTAGACAAAATCATTAATTCGTATTTATTTTCGCATCATTACGATTTTAAATATTCGAAAATTATTTTTTTAAATCTACGATTTTTTTTTTTTGATTGTTGATTAGGAATACTTTTTTATTTATTTAAGATGCATTACTGTCAACAGGTATACAAAATGAACTTAAATATACACACGTACTTAAAGATAATACTTAATTTCAACAAAGGTTGTATGAGTAATAAGACATAGATAAAAAAATCTTTTGTATTCACAAAGAATTATTTAAGTGTTGTAGATATTATGTACATTTTTGCGTTTAAGACAATACATATTATTAATATTAAAAATATATTAGATTAAATTAATAATATTTAATAATTCTATTTACGAAGATGAACTCTTTAATTTGTGAATTTTGTTATTTTTTAGATCAATAATTTGTATTAATATCACAGAAGGCCTAGAAATGTGTATATTCTCAATATCGTGTTTTTCACAAATCAAAATTATTTATTTATTTTGGTCTCCGCATCGTTTTGCTCTTAACGCGGCGCATAAAAATGTTTTATTTTTATATACAAAGGAATTGAACTGGATCATTATATATTTCGTGTTGTCTCGCTATATTGCCAAACAAATCTTTATAATATAATATAAGAAGCTATGTGTATACCCATTGCGAATACTTAATTAATAAAGTGTTGCCAATGTATCATCATCTGAGGCCAGGTAACCCCCTTCTACATGGGCATGTATTTGGGTGGGTAGATACATGTATGCCAAAACCGACACAGATTGCACACAGCATATACTCGTGACGTCACTTGGCACTCGAACGCCGAGTACTTTTCCGGTGACACTTTTTACTGCGAGGCGTTTAGCGTTTAGTTTACTGCGAGGTGCGTGGATTTTCTGGATTTTTCCACTCGTGTGTTGAATCTGAAAAGAAAATTTTGTTACATTTAACCAATGCGCATACCATACAATTTTAAAATTTTATATATTTATTATTTTAAATTCCGCAAATACTAAAATAAATTTCGATAAATAATTTTTATCAACCTTTTTGATAATCAGTTTAAATTATTTGTGTTACTTATATATTGTTATTTGAACTAATTAAATGAAAAATTTGCTGCAAAAGGGCTAACTGAAAAACAACCCGAGTCGAAAAAAAAAATTTCGTTGTGTATATTTTTTGAAGACAAGAATACTTTCAATTAATCGCACTTTTATAATTAGGATCGCAGTTGTCATTCTAGGCGTAGACTTGACACAAAGAGAAAAACTTTTTTCTTTTTAAATGTAATTACCTATTTAATTAGATTTTTATAAGTAAATGAGATTTTAAATAATATTCCATAAATAATAATACAAACTATACAAAAAATATTTTCCGATTCTTTCTTACTATGAATTACCTATCTCGAGATAGATTTTATATAATTGTATTAAGAGTTTATTGTAATTTCTAAAAGTAATATTAATTGGTAAATAACAAAATGGAATCATTGCAATAATTCTCAAAACAAAATACTTGAAACATTATTAAATGCATATTTGTTATACATTATAAAATATATTACTTTTGTCACGTTAAGGACGTTTCTATTTCACAAATATTGTATTAGCAAATTTAATCAACCTATTTTGCAAATTGAATGACAAATACTTAACATATTTATGTCAATATAATCTACTAATTATGCAGGGCGTTCCACAAGATATTCCCATTAACTCCGTTTAAATTGCATCGATATCAAGGGCATTAACCTAAATAACTCGCTTATCAAAGACAGTTATGTATTCAATTTGCATTTAATTAATGTCGGCTCTTGCAATTCTCACTTTTAACAAAGAAACTATAACTGTTTCTTTAAAATTGATGAAGCATTCAAAATAATTTTAATTAACTGGTCATAAAGATATTTAGTTAATTATTACCTTTTAATAAAACTGTAAATATAAAACTGAATGTCTGCCTCGATTTTCCTGTCGCCTATCTCTCTGGCTGTTATCTATACCTTTGACCGATGTATACCAAATTTTGAATAATTACTCTTTAGGATCCCTACATACTTCATCATCATGCCTCCTTCACCCGCTCCCCCAGATATAAATATATTAATAATGGAATTTCAAATTTTGCATAGTTGCTTTTTAAGACCCTACACAAAATATAGACACTACCCCTGCTCCCCTGTCCACCTCACCCTCTTTCCATGATATAGGTGCATTTTATATACAATGCCACTCAATCCAAATTTTTTCATAGTTATTCTATAGAACCCTGCGTAAAACTAAAATTGTTTTCCCCTCCCATCTAAAATTTGCATACTAAATACCATCTAAAATTTATTCAGTTGCATTCTAGGATTCTCATGAAAATATACTCAAATAAGTCAATGAAAAATACCCTTCCCCGGCCCAGACCAAATTTTGCATAAATCGTTATTAGATATTAAGGCCCTGCGCAAAACAATGGCACCCTCTTCCCTTATATCCCTATTTTATTTTTTAGGAGAACACATTCTTATTGTGAAGTTGTAATTATTCAGAACATAGGTCTGTGATATTTTAAATATGAATTAAAGTTAATTTTGACGTCTGCTATCAGATTTACTCAAAGGTATTTTGAGATTCTGTAAAAATAAGGTAGATGGCTCTGTCAAATGATGGAACGATTAAATGTATTAATTTCAAAAAGGTAACATATAGGGTCGAAAAATTGTCGCCTAAAATAATGCCGCTGTAGCTTAGTTGGATAAAGCACCTCCCCCGGTTAGGGAAGAGATCCAGGTTCGAATCCCAGTGGCGCAACAACAATATTTTTCGATAAAATTGATTTTATATGTATATCTTTATAATTAATATATTTAATTCATATTCCCTATTTTAAATAATAAAAACATCAAATGAATCCTGTGACACGACGGATTCTGATCGCTAGTATTTAATAAATAAAAAAACAGGTTCATTGAAGATTAATATGCGAGTGATACATTAATTGCTGTACAAAGGTGTATATGATATACAAAATGTTTTATGTACCGAGATATATAAATTGATGTCAAACGAGCATTAGAGACCTTCGTTGACGTCTAATTTAAAATTTATATTACGTATCAAAGGATGTCAAGTATAATAATTTCAAAATAGTTTCATTCATGTCCATGAGCCTACAACAGTAAAGAAATCAACACATAATATAACAATCACAAATCAATTGTCCGAGTCAACCATTAGAAATGATGACGCTATTTGCGTGCTGGGATAGGGGTGCTCCTAACCGCTGCCACGATCGAACCACAGCTTGTTGAACCGTTATTATGAACTAAATATTCGTTTATTATTAATTATCTCATCAAAATCTATGCTGGAAATAATGAACGACGTGTATGTCGAGTGCTAATTCAGAAAATAAATGTGTTTATATTTATTATCAAGTTTAATTTATCAAAACCTGGTTTACATGAGGGGTGGGGAAATGGTATGTAGAAAGGGTGATAGAAATTTGGTATATGGACCGACCAGTGAGCACGTCTTACCTAGATTTCTCTGCTGTAGTCACAGCTCTCCTGAACTTCAGGAACTACTTCACAGATTCACACGAAGCACTCTGAACACAATATTAGTTACGGCACGTGCCGCGAGCATATAGCTAGACGTTTACTTCTTGACAGTTCAAAAGTCATAAATAATACACACATAAAAATTCGTGCTCTGAGGTAAGATTACAAAGAGGGAGGGGAGGGGACAGATAGGCATAGTAAACCTAATGGAGTATCCACTCGCGTACGGCGATCTGATCCTGGCATAAATATCAAACAGTAGGTATAAACTATTTTTAAACATTTTTCGAATACGGTTTTTTTTCAATCATATCTATCTAATTATCTAATTTTAAACTAATTTTTCCCGTAAATAATTAGAATCATAATAAAAATATTAAGATTAACAAATAGACTAATTTTATATATATATATGTGTGAGTGTATACAGGGCAGTGTGTACTTCATTGTTATGTATGTACCTATCCTCCGAAGCCACATCTCTATCTTTTAGTTTGTCAACCTTTTGTTTTGTCTTATCTTATTATTTATGCTTTCTGTAAGTGGATGTGTGTTGAAACGATTATTGCATATCATCTAATTTATGACTTTATTTGCCCGGATTTAAAATATCTTCTATATTATTTATTGGGAGAAATATCTCCAGAAATATCTTTTTAACCTATAACACAGCCCTTCAGAGATCAGATCGTATCTAACATCCAAACGAGAAAGAATTGAAAGTCTATTCGTTTCAATACATCTCCGTAAATACGCTACCTTATACATTTGTGCACCTATAATATATCAAAAAACGAGTAATTTACAAGTACCAAGTCGTGATTTTAAGACCTCCCGAGAAAGGAACATGAAACCATATCCTTGGCACATCCCTGTACTTAGTTCATTGTGAGCCAGAAATATCTTCGCTAGTGTATAGTTACGTACGTCTATGTTACATCTGAGAGTTTGTTTATGGACTGATTAATTGTGTTAGCGTATACAGCGAAGGCCGAGTAAACTTGATGCTCTTATAGAAGCAATGCACGTCCCAGGTCTGCCGTTTGGCATCAACATCTTCGCACCTGATCATGATGACGGGAGTAAAGGTTAACTTTGTTACTCCAGTCTGATTCCATTCCTTCTGAATTACTTTCGCACTGAATTACTCCTATTGATGGACCCTTGTGGAACTTAACTGGTTTCCATTAAGATAATTAACTTGTAATAGCTGAGATTGCGTTGTAATTTGACTCTACTGCTGTATATAAAGATACCCGCTGATAACCGGTTGGTTCATCTTAGAAAATAATGCTAATTGAAATAATTATATAATATTTTCGGTACGAACGTAAATATTTAATAGTTAACTAGAATTATATGAGTTCTACGATGAGTTTGACAAATTAATTAAGATCCAGCTTTGATTTTAATCTTCACCACGTTGGTATCTAACATTTTATAAACCAGATACGATGCATCGGTAGAAAGTGACTCCATTGGCTAGATGAGAATCAGATGGTCACTTTCAATGGGAAATAATACATATTTCACATAGAGAACGTACGTAAATGAAATTTGGCGGCTTCTGTACGTTCATTGTAGCTTAATCTGTAAAATTATCTACCTGCAATAGAAATTTAAGAAAAAATACATTCTAATTTAATTATAAATATATACATATAAAATCAATTTCGTCGAAAAATATTGTTTTTGTGCTACCGGGATTCGAACGTGGATCTATATTTCCAATCCGGGGAAGTACACTACCGATTGTGTTATAACGCTAGTATTTTTCATGACAAATATTCGAACCTATATGTTACACATTATTTATAATTAATACATTAAATTAGTATTTAAAACATCACAGACCGTCTGTTCTGAATAATTACAACTTCACAATAAGAATGTGTTCTCCGTAATAAAAATACATTCGATAATGACTATATTACTAAAATATGAATTAAATATATTAATTAGAAAGATATACATATAAAATCAATTTTATCGAAAAATATTGTTGTCGCGCCACCGGGATTCGAACCTGGATCTCTTTCCTAACCAGGTAAGATGCATTATCCAACTATGCTACAGCGACAATATTTTTAGCGACAATTTTCAAACCTATATGTTACCTTTTTGATATTAATACGTTTAATCGTTCCATTATTTGAAAGAGCCATCTACATTATTTTTACAGAATCTCAAATACCTTTGAGTAAACTGATAGCAGACGCCAGAATTATCAATTCATTTTTATTAAATTTTGGACACATTGATACAACTTTATTATTTTTTTTATTAAAAAAAAAACTATTAGATTTTTTTTCTTTTCTATGCGAATAATCAAATTTAAATATATTTATTATCTTCTAGACAAAATTACTTATTCAATTGAATGCCTTCAGTATCGATCGTTAGTGACCTTAATACAACATCAAATTTAATGCAATTTCCTTTTGTAGCATTATTTGATGCAGTAGCTTTGACTGTGCGATGAGTCTAAAATGCATAATTAACTTATTATTGATTCAAGGCGTGGTACTATTCACTCCGCTATCTTTTCCGACGTTTCTTAAATAATAAATCATAAATAATATTGCTTTTGAAATCGCAGTCGCATTCACATCACACAAGGTATTGCGAGATAAATTTTTAAACAGTTTTAAAGCCCACGTTTTTATTAGTTATAAGTTTTTATTAGCTAATAACTGTAATAGTAAAGTTTTTAGGTGTTACTACTGTATGGCGTATTTAAAAATAACTTTCAAGATTTCAAAATGCCTAAAGAAAAAAAAAAAATATCATATTTGCCATTTCAATCGTCTTCAAACAACCAACGTAATGAAACGCCAAAAAATAGATTAAAGTTAAATGAATATAACTTATCTATAATAGTAATTAAACACCATAAACTAAACAGCACAAACACTTTTAATAACCTAAATTGTATTTCAACATTTTTGCGTTTACATTTTTACATTTTTTCGTCTTATGAAATGAATTATCACCTACCTGCCTAAAATATTACTGTTATATTAATTTAAATTATCGTTTCAGTTTTCTGCATTTTTAATAAATAAACCACATTTTTAACTATTTTTTAAAAATGTACCTTAAAAACAAAAATTTCATTATTTTCCCATTCAATTTTCCTTTATTTTGGATACCGAATAGAAAGATATTAGGGTTTTCTGTATATAAATTTAATAATAATAATAGTTCTCTGTTTTAAAGTCCCTGATCAATGTGATGCTCTCAATTTTTGCAAGACCCCAGCCATGATTGAATCAAATATGGTACACGACAGGCGAAGTTCGTCTGCGATGCGTGCCTCTGCGTGTGGCCTCAGGTGCCGACATCAGTATTGTGGTCCAACCTTCGTCGCTGACCACTAATTCACAAAACGTGACAATGGAGCATTAACAATTGACACGTTAATTACAGTTACCCAATTGGTCATGTTCCTCATGACTACCGTCCACCGCAGTCTATTAGCTCACAAAGCCTTCAAATGTCAAGGTGACTTATATACAGGTCAAATCAAAGTACCTTCATTTGTAAACGATAAATTCGTAGTAAATATATAGGTTTAAAAATTTTAACAAAATATTATTAATTTTGAACAAACGTGTAACAATTTTGTTTTAATACAACTCACAAAGACAAAAATTAACTTAATAATATATCTACTCTCATACACGATCGATTTATCAAATAATAGACATTCATATTTACTTCTTTAATAATTGTAAAGTTACTTTGTAGCAACATGTTATATTAAAAATAAGAAAAACATTTTGTTTATACCACTGTTTAATGATAAATATACATTTTTCAAGACCAATGGTCCCTTCGTCAGTATACAATGTATACTAAAATTAAAAATGCATGCCTAGACAAAAACAAAACTATAAATTTAAGTGGTGGGTAACTAATTAACATAACTACTATGAAAACAAATTTAAAAGTAGACTTTTTTTTTATCTTTTTTTTTTTTTTAATTTTTCAAAATTTAATAAAAATGAATTGATAATTCTGGCGTCTGCTATCAGATTTACTTAAAGGTATTTGAGATTCTGTAAAAATAAGGTAGATGGCTCTGTCAAATGATGGAACAATTAAATGTATCAATTTCAAAAAAGGTAACATATAAGGTCGAAAAATTATCGTTAAAAATAGTGCCGCTGTAGCTTAGTTGGATAAAGCACCTCCCCCGGTTAGGGAAGAGATCCAGGTTCGAATCCCGGTAGCGCAACAACAATATTTTTCGATAAAATTGATTTTATATGTATATCTTTATAATTAATATATTTAATTCATATTTAAAAGTAGACTATTTGCAAAAAGAATTTGGTTTTTTATAATGTTTAATTTGCTATTAACACCTTTTCTTATTTCTAATTTATCTAACTGTAAACCCCTGGTATTTGTATGTAAGATTTCTAAAACCTTATTAATGTCAAAAGAATAGTTTGTTTTCAAAATATGATTGGAAAATTCAGAATAGTTGTTGCACATCATTTATAATTTTAGTATACATCGTATCCTGAAGAAGGGACCAGTAACAGTAGTATAAACAACAATTGTATATAATAGTAGTATAAACAAAGTATTTTTCTTATTATTAATTCATATTTTAGTAATATATAAGTAATCTTTAAACACAACAAAATTCAAAATTCACCAAAATACTGACAATAATTTTCTCTTTAATACTGTGTTTCAAGCTTGTCAAACTACCTACTAGTTTAGGAGAAAACAAGAACACAACATTTCATTTCAGTAGTACTTACAATATTTTTAACTTTCGTTTTAAATACAATAAAAAATGTGTCTTATAAAATGCACCCGAAATCAAAAATTATCTAATTAAATAATTTAAATTGTATAGCGATATTTATGTAAAAACATCGCGTTGTGGGCGCAGACTCGAACTCAAACTCGAAAAATCTAAAAATTAATACGCAAAACCTTGAAACTCAATATCTCGGTTTGATGTAAATAAATATTAGATAATACGGTGTTCCAAGGGCACGATATATATAAGTTGCAATAGTAGTTAACAGCTTTTTTATCTTAAATATTTTAATCAGAAGTATTTTGTTTATCAACATAATTTGATTAAACGACTAGTTTTTTTTTTTTTAATATCGCAGTTTTTCACTTTCTTTCAAATAGTGCAAGTATTTTAAGCAGAGCGAGAATCAAATTGGTCTAGCGCGGCGGATACGACGCAGAGCCAATAGACCATGAAACGTGGTGTAAGAAAGAACTTGCAGACTTAGTCTATCTATGCAAAATTGAGATAAATTGTAAAGATTAATAATAAATTGAGATTCAAAGTCTCAATTGCGTTACCATCTTCCCGTCCTGTCCCGTTTCGGTATTAATCTGTCCACTAGCCGCGCATCTTTAGGAGTTCTCAATCTTTTAAATGCCATGAGCGCGTTAACACGCTCAACTTTGCATGTCATACAAAACTATAAGCGTGATAACACGCACTATAGCCCTTGTAGAGGACGACATCTGTGAACGAGAATTCCCAGCTTTGGATAGATACTTTTAAAGTCAAGACACTTAAAACCTACCTTAACCCTATATGGTGTTTTCCACTTCAAAATACGTTTGGCAGTTGAATATTTAAAAAGATACGTACGTCCTGGTAATCATTCTGCTGGTATTCGTAAGACGTATCCAAGCCACCTCAACTGAAATTTTTATATATATAAGCTCGCGGTACTTCGAACTCGATCCTTTAATATTTAGTCTGCTACTCCTTTAAGATATCTTATATTAGCAGCGTGGACTCTGGATCTCATTTTCTGCATATTTTTAATTAAACCATAAAATCATTGTGAAATTGAAAATATTGATAAATCTTTGATAATTCAAACATATTATATAAATCACACAGAAAAACTAATACAGTTTACACGAAAAAAAAATGTAGTTACCACCGGGACTCGAATCCGAAACTTTATCTTACCGGATGAATGAGTTTCGGAAACTATATATTTTTTCGTAATAACTATATTATTTTTTCTTCACCGGGACTCGAACCCGGAACTTTTTCTTCGACTCGTTATCGCGGCAAAAGAACGTCCCGGGAGAATGAGTTCAAGATAAAGTTCCAGGTTCGAGTCCCGGTGGTAACTATATATTTTTTCCATAGATTAATTCTTCTGCGAATCCTATTAACGGTTATTTGTTAAAATATATATGCCAATAGTTTGACATCTTGTATATACAATATATTATCCCATTGTCAATGCACAGTTTAAGCCCATGCGATGAGCATTTTGAAGAGATTTAATGACCATATTTTTAATGTTCCTCACTTATTCTAACCTTTGTTACGTCATTAAATTGTTAATACACTGTATAATATTAAAAAATAAATAATAATAATGGATATTAAATATAAAATGCTTTAATATACCACGAACGAAATTTGTGTAACAAGTATTTTTCCGATGCGCGAAACTTCGGCAGCGCTCACGCCGCATCGGGAATTGTGCCAACTCTGGGGCCTGTCTTTTTTCCTAATCGATATGTTCAAGCTCCGTTGGGTGCATTTTTGGGTCACAACATAGTACGGTTTAACATCCTCGTGTTGGATAAAAAGTATCCCTAACAAAGTAGCATTCCCTAATTGCTCCAATGATCCAGGGTATCGCACTTGATTTACCTCGGCTATTAATCAGTACCAGGCATTCTCGTAGCCTGTTACATCAACGAAAAAAACAGAAAACGAACATATTTATCTAAATGTCCTTTCCAGTATTTTTTAATGCCATTTACTCGGACAATATATCCTGCCGATCTCATTAAATTAATCAACTAGAAAAATATACAGAGAACATATCTATCAAAAAAATACTCAATTGCTACCGGGATTCGAACCTGAACCTCTTCCTATCCGTGGAAGTGCATTTACCATTTCACTATAGCGATCGAATAAATTTTCGACAAATTTTAAACTTATATGTTGAACTGTAATCTTTCTAATTGATACATCTATTATTCCATTTTTAAAAGTAATCAACTTTATATTGCGATGAATCTCAAATACCTTTGAGTTAAATCCGCTAAGAGATATCGAAATTAAATAATTAATGCGTTTTATTAAATATGGATAATCTTTTATACAACTTATATACAGGATGGCCCAAAAAAAGTGAGAACACCTCGTAAAATGTGATATAATTAAATAAAATTAAAAATTAGTTTGACTATATCAACAATAGCTTAAATAGTTTACTAATTTACTTACTTACCTATTTACCTATATTAGGTTTTATTTCGACAATTTTCGGTCGTTGCCCAGAATGACAAAAATAACTGCAGAAAAATATTGCGAATTGAAAAACGTTGGGGTGCTAGGAAAATGATCAAAGAGTTTCAAAACAAAGCCTGAAGTATAGCTAGACATTACAGCATAACTGGACATTACAGCAGAATGGAGTTCCATCTCACACAGCTAGAAATACAATCAAGTTTCTTCGTCGTGAGAATGTTAATTTCATCGAGCCAAGCACGTGGCCACCGAACAGCCCAGATTTATACCCAGTAGATTATGCAATATGGAGTGTTTTGATGATTTCTGATTAGGTAAATATTGTGCAAAAAAAATTACATCAAGAATTATAATTAATTATATTATGTTTTGAAATAACTCATGTGTTACGAGATGTTCTCACTTTTTTTGGGCCACCCTGTATATATATTAAGGAGAAGACATTTTTAAAATTATTCTGAAATGGACAATTTTTATATCGTGTACAACGACAAAACTTTAAATGTAAAAATAAGCTAATTTCTAAATATATAAATATTAGAACTCCTTTAAGTAATAATTTTATTTATTTTTACTTACAAGAACACTGAAATATTACTTTCTCGGATAGAGCACGACATTGTATTGGATTGAACCTCTTAAAAATCTAAACATTCGAAAGAAATAATATTAAAACATAATTTTGTACCAATTATTAAAGTCGTCACTTTCCCGTTTCTCGAATAGATTTATTACATAATACCTAAGCTTTGTTTCTGACGTAACTTCTGGCGTTCCGGTACCTATTTTTGACGCTATTACAATGTTTCAAAAGTATTTTTTGGAGTAATTGCAATCAATTAATATAATTGAGAAAAATTATAAAATATACATTATTCCGGCAGATTTTTTTCAAGAAAAAAAGCACTGCATATAATATCATTCTGGATAAAACTCTATTATGATTATTTAATGATTAATATGTAAATTTTTCTAATCTTTTACAGCCACGTTGGCGAAGAATACTGAAATGTTAAATACGATGACCGTGAAACCAAATTCAAAGTTCCTTCAGTTTATTTCAGGACCACGCTACCTGCTTGCCCGAGCTTCTTGGCATTTGACAAGGTTCATCTCTCGCTATTCTGCTATGACTGTTTCACACAAAATTTCGCGGTCACATGTGCGACGAAGATCAAAATAACATGTCTACATTTACATGAAAATACGTAAAAATCTTTTATTAACCTGTCTCGGAACTCGGTTTTCTGTATAACAAGCTCGTACAGATCCTTGCCACTCGTTAGTGCGGCGGTGTCGCAAGTTTACGACGCTGGTGGTTATCGACTTGTTTACTTGTTTAGTGCAATAACTCCAAGTGCAGTCAGCCTCTCGCGTTGATGAACTGAAAGTACGTCACGGAAGTCTTTTACATTTGTTTAACTATAGGCAATAGGAATTTTTTAAATGCTGTTTAAATTCTTTCGCCGAGAAAATAATGTATTTACTTGTTGATGTGAGACATCCTATGGCGCGTCAGTCTTCCGAAACCGAAATCTTGTTACGAAAATAACACATCACACATCTTACCAGTCGCGTTACACAGTGCTATGTGTTTTGGTTCTCTTTTCCAATCCGGGGAAGGTGCATTACCAACTATGCTACAGCGACAGTATTTTTGACGACAAAACAATGTAGATGGCTTTCAAATAATGAAACGATAGATGTATTAATTTTTTTTTAAAAGTATAACATATAGGTTCAAAAATACTATCTACATTCTCCGGATTGGAAAATATATCCAGGTTCGAATCCCGGTAGCGCAACAACAATATTTTTCGATAAAATTGGTTTTACATGTATATCTTTATAATTAATACATTTAATTAGTATTTAATTTTATTTATTTCTTCTTTCATCATCACTAATAAGTCAAAGAAGCTGTCTGGAATCACGTTTTTATTAACCTTTACCATACCATGATACAAAATACCCGAACGCAGCCATGCTGTCAACTCGTGTTACCGTATATAACTGTTAGAAAAAATATTTTTATTAGGTTAAATGGCTTTGATGACACGAATTTACTCTAAATATTTTTTAAAAATGATAAAAATCATAATTTAGAGCATTCATTAAGTCGTATACAATGTGTCCTTCCTTCTTATCTCTCTTCATCTAATTAGTGAGAAAGAGACAATTATATGTGTATGTTTGTTGTTCTTGTCACTGTGAAAATAGTGTGTAATCTCTGTCTTTCATATCACAAATTGTATTTTTACCAACGTATTAATTTTACAATGGATTGAATGGAAAAAATAATTGTTTTTGTACGATTCCCTTTTCATAATTGATTTTTCACTAATCATTCCTAAGCGCTAATATTTTCTTCAGAATTATCTAAAATATGAATTTTATGTTCCATGTATTTACCAAATTATTACAGGTTTAATTATGATGGTAGACTTGTGTTACTGCATGGTTTAGGAAGGGTTAATATACAGTATGTAACAGACCTAGTCCACAATATTTTATAATTAATCTCAACTATGTCAGCATGTTCATGATGAAAGCAGTACAACAATATTATAGAGTAACGAATATTGCGTTACAAGTTAATACCATTGACGTTCAAGAAATTTGCTATTATATAGCTTAAATGTGGCAAGTTAAGGGAAAGAAGATGACACAAGTTAACCGGGAATTGAAAATTACCATTAACAGTGTATACAATATCATTTTAATGCTTTTAACCCTTTACCGGACTTCAGAAATCAGGCATTTTTAAATTATTTTAAAAGTGGAATAATATATGTGTTAGTATTAGAAAAATATTGGCAATTAAGTTTTTTGTGAATTTCATCCCCCTCTCAGTGAAAATGATGTGGTAAATAATATAAGGAATTAATATAATGTATTGTTTACGACGTTGATAATGAATGAAACATAATAAAAAATATGTTTTATTGACATCAGATTATAAAAAAACACTTAATATAAAATAATTGTTTAGTACAATATGCTAAAAGTTATAATGAAAGTCGACAAAGCTAGGAACTGGGACTTTGCATACTCTGCATTGAATTTTGGACCTTTTGTCCATGTCCCGTGTGTTGCAATAACGACACCTATATGTAAATGCCGTAGGCATATTAATAATACTCAAAATCACGAACCGTGAATCAATCACTGATATCTTTGAGTCACGGTCACTATCAGTGATTGAATATCTGGGAATATCGTGATTCGCGATTAAAATTTTTTTTACGCCGCCATTTAAATTATCACTAAAATCAGCGCCATCTACCGGATTTTCCGTAATTTTATTAGCGCCATTTATTGGAATCTGTTTTTGTAGCTAATGTTTATACGAGCTTGTTGGTAACTTTATTTAGTTTTTTACATTATTATAATTATGTATGCTAGAATATGTTTTTTTACGCAAATTAAATGATATAAATAAAAACGCTTATAATAAACAATATCGGTACAGCGACGCGCGTGGTTTATTTGATGGATGTTGTCTAAAACTAGACTTATAAATCGACAATTTTTCACATGTTCAATGGTAGTTATGTTGAGACAAACGATTTTTACATTTTATGGTAGATATACTTCTGCTGCCTGTCTGTGGATCCCTAATTGCTATATGGTAAGTAGTCTCCCACAACCTTGCAAGGGGTTAATTAATACAATCTAAATCGATGCATCGCCTACTATCAAACTACTCACAAGAAATAGTTCTCAGTGAAGTATCTACATACTTTTGATAAAATAATATATCTATACTCATAAAATATCTGCTAATATTTATTATAAGTACTATGATACTTCAATTGCGATTTAATTAGCTGTCTAACTATTGAGAAACTTTGGCTCTCCACCGATTGTGGATCGGTTCGCACGTACACGTTTGTTATCCACAATTTTGAGCCGTTCACTATTCATTTCGATACAAATAGAAAGAGTATAATTAATACAATCGATACATGATATTATGTATGCGAGAACGCCCCTTCATTCGCAACATAGCAGTTATCATATTTTAAACCAAGGTAATGGATTCGCGTGTTTTATAGGGGAATCCGAATATGCATGTAGGAGGGGACAAAAATGTCCCCAGTGGTCCGTTAACCGAGAACGGGGTCCTATTTGCACCACATTTATTGGAAGCCGAGAGGGGGATCGCTAATTGAACAGCTGATTTACAATATATATGCATCGGATATACGTCGTATGCACGAGGTACCTAAATAAATTTATTTTAGAAGTTGATTTCTAAAAAAATGTATCAAGCGCGATAGTCGGAACATTATTTTATTGTTATAAATGAGGGAGCCAGTTGCAATGTCAGCAAACCTTCATATTTTTTTATTTGGAGAAAAGCGTGAAAAACTGTCAGGAACTTGAAGAACAATATATTTATTATAGCACTTTTTATTAGGAATGATTATCTCTATAATATGGTTTAAAATACAAAATAAATACGACACCTTCTTCCAAAAACAAGCTAGTTTCTATACAGGAGGATATTTAATTTTCAGAGTAGCGAAGACTGCTGTTGCTATTGGTTGAATTCTGATATAAATGGCTGCGGGTAAAAGCTACTGATTGAATCGACTAATTTACATCATAAAGAGCTAAGTTGGAATGTTAATAAATTAACACAATATGTACAAACTGTATGAGAAGACGTTATATGAGAAACGTTAAGAAAAAAATTTGAAAATAGAGATTGCTAACTTTGCAATTAGTATCCTCAAATGTCAATAAAACGTATTTGAAATGCGTTGGAGTAATTATTTTAATATATGTGACTATTTACGGTTTAATAAGAATGGAGGAAGTTACTGAACCTGGAATGGTATTCCGCCCCAGATATCCTTGAGCAAAGTGAAAGCAAGGATGCTGCAGTGGGCGTGACACGTATCGACAGCAGATGAGTTCCGTAATGCGCGCACAACTCTCATACACAAGCCAACAGGATCGAGATCGAGGGAAAGATCAAGACTAGGATGGGGGGTAATGACATGAAAAGATGAATGGTGTTCCGTTATAACTGCGGTCATGGACTTCCGAATCCCATGAGATATATGAACTGCACTAACCTTTTTAATTATACCGTCTTTCTGGTTCGATGTTGTCGTTCTTTTAGCTGGGTTGTCTTCTTTAGATTTCGACCGACCGAAACACGCATTGGTTTTTTTTTGGACAGCAGAATTGGTCGAAGCGCGGGATGTAATAAGAATGACGCCTATTGATTACCGCCTTCTTAGCTTTCCGAAAAAGGGCGGCAATACTCTCACACACTCACACGTACATTATAATAAATCAGGAAACTCAGTGGTGCTTATTGAAGTAACAAGGCGCGTAAATAAAAAATTTATCAAAATTCTTACAATTTTTTTACTGCCTTTTTTAAAAATCTTTTATTTATCCCATTGGTGATATTTGACCCCGGGTAAGACTTTGCTCCCTTCTCTCGATGATATGTCGGGTATACATCGGTATTGCAGTTTATGAAATATGACCATTCTGCTCTGCGAATAAAATACAACAGACAATAAATGACAACGCAACTCAAATCTCAAGATTAATATATATCTATAAATCTCAAGATTAATATATATCTATAAATCTTTAAGGATCGAAAAAAATTTCATCTTATCATAACTAAAAATAAACCACTTTTAATTGTTTTCATGTTTAGCGTGGATTTAATTTATTTTGAAGTGATAGTAAATTATATATATATATATATATATATATACTGTGTTTAGTAGAACATACAAGAATAAAATATATAAAAATATACTGCTATTTAAAAACTATTTGAAATATTTTCGAAATACAAGAAAAACTAAAATTACCTAAATGTTTATTACGATATTCAACCTAATTCAAAAAATGTTTTAAGTTGTGAAATATGTTAACCTTGATTTGTATTATTAAAGATACACTAGATTGCAAATTTATGTCAAATAGATAATAATCATATGTTATCGCGTAATGATACGCTTTTCCACGACTTGTATAATTATTCCGATAGTATTGTGATATTGATAGATAAGCAAATTTTATTACTTATTTAAATAGGTTAATAGTTTTAATCGATACAACACTCTCGAGGGCAAAGTGAGGAATAGTAAAATACCCGTTAAAAACTCGCCACTGAGTAATAATAAATAATGCACGATTCGCTTCAGTCGCTCGAGTAGGTACCGTTCTATTGTACCGACACTGAATCTGCATACATCGTTTCAGCGTGAATTCAACTGTCCCCGGTCGGCCAGCAATTACTCCTAACCTTGGCCGCCCATCCATTCGGACGACATCACAACGTCCAACTACAATCGTAGAAAATTATACGTAGTGCACATTTGTTTATACATTTTTTTTTTTTAATAATTCCTTATACTATACCAGTGGTTCCAAATCATTTTCGCGTCACGACGCGTTATTCAAATTATAACATTTTCACGACTTACTTACTTCAAAATTTTTAATTTATTATATTTTACGTATTACACATAAAAAAATAACCGGCATTTTTTTGAAATACAGGTTTTTCTTAATAGTATGATAAAATTTATTATGGAAAAACCGTAGGAACGTATGAAAATTTCATGATAACAGGCATGTTCTATAACATTTAATAGTGATGTTGTGTCAGTGTTTTATCTGCCAGTATTTTTAAAAGTACCTTAAGAAAAACAAAATGTAATTTGAGCATAATATAAGAAATATTTTTTTTAACGCTATAATATTTTGCGGCACACTGATGTGCCGCGGCATTCGGTTTGGAAACCACTGTATTATACAATTCTATGAGCACTTACGTGGCTATATGATATCTTTAACCCTTCCCAAACCGTGCAGTAACACAGGTCTACCATTATAATTAAACCTGTAATATTTCGGTAAATACATGCAACATAAAATTCATATTTTAGATAATGTTAAAGAAAATATTAGCGCTTGCGAATGACTAGTGAAAAACCAATTATGAAAAGGGAATCGTACAAAAACAATTATTTTTTCCATTCAAACTGTTGTAAAATTAATACGTTGGTAAAAATACCATTTGTGATATGAAAGACAGAGATCACACACTATTTTCACAGTGACAAGAACAACAAACATACACATATAATTGTCTCTTTCTAACTAATTAAATTAAGAGAGATAAGAAGGAAGGACACATTGTATACGACTTAATGAATGCTCTAAATTATGATTTTTATCATTTTTTCAAAATTGAATGCTCTATATTTAGAGTAAATTCGTGCCATTAAAGCCATTTAAACTAATAAAAACATTTCTTCTAACTGTTATTTACGGTAACACGAGTTGACAGCATGGCTGCGTTCGGGTATTTTGTATCATGGTATGGTAAAGGTTAATATCTTATATTAATATCGTAGGGAGAATAATATAAACAATAAACCGAGCAACATCTAACTTATATCAGATGACTAATTAGAAAAATCGTTGATACACATTATGATTATGCTTATTTAGTCTAGCGATAAGAAACTCGCCTTACGACTAAGCAGTCGGAGGTTCAATACATAATTAAAAAATGACGTATGTATTAATTCCACGCTTGTATTTTTAAATAAACTCAAAAATTAGGCACAGGCGCTATTCACAACACCGCCCTTATTCTTGTAATATCCTTAATTATATTGCCGTATAAAAGGTAAGTAACGTACCAGCGTACACTTATTATAAATACAATATTATCGACGCATTTCGTATTATCGGTCGCAGCTTACTGTAAGGCGCCAGATACAGAAATCAGAAGCAAATCGCAGGTTCAAATTTTGTGAAATCACGAATCGCAGTTGTGACGTATTTAAATCACATTTAACATTAAAAAATAGGTTTTACGTAAATACTGTTCACTAGTTATTTTTTTATAATTAAATTTATTAGTATCTACAAGTATTAAAGGTACTTGAATACATTTATTAATTTATACACGCTTAATAAATTGGACTCGGATCAACTATGTCTCTAATTTTATTATTGTTCGTTGAATATAGCTGTGAGTTGATTCGTAGAATAGAAATATTTGGAAGGTTAGTTGTTGTATCTAAGAGCAAGATACTAATATCGTACTCATATAGGCTGAGATTATGTAAGAAAAGAATCTATTTGAATAATTATTTGTTTACTCGAATAATTTTCCGATAAACCGAAAATCGAACAATCCCAAGGCGTAAGATGGAAAAAAATAAAAAATAAATATTGATCAATTTACGGTTCATAATTTTGTTTATACCTCCAGAAAGACATCTGTGTTTGCCATTCAAATGTTTAATGTATGAGTGCATTTCTATAATGTTAATCATCTATACCAGCTTGGCGATAAGATAATTTTTTTCATTTTATTATTTAAGGAGCTAATAGAGGTTGAGTGAGGAGGTAAAGAGAACAAGTGTGAGAGAAATAAGAATTACAAAATCTAATAAAATACAGGTACCTAATGAACTTCGTAACTAAACACCTTTCCCTATGTAAACAGCTTCCCCTATTTGGGCTGACTGTTCATAAACACAATTCCAAGGTTGTTCGTAAATTCGACCCCTTTCCATCACTATGAAAATGCCATCACATGATAAATTTGACGTGACCGATTCATGGCTTTCTCCAATAATACAATTGAGTTAACATCTTTTATCTAGCTAATAGATTATCTTTATTATATATATATTATATAATTTTTTCAAATAACTGGATGATCGTTTCGGCTTGGAAAAATTAAATAAGAACAAAAAATCTTGTTTGATTTATTGTGTTAATAATTAACATTAACAATCTTTTATATAGATCAACACTAATATGATATTGTATTAGTTTTAAACAGATATTAAAATAAAATACTATTAATAATTGTTTAAACGTTGCAAATACCACAAAAAAATACAGCAGCAATATATCTATAATTTTATGTTTTATTAACAAAATAGTAGTTATAAGAAGAAAAAATGGTGTCATAATTTTCTACAGAAAAAATTACAGTTAAAAATAGATATCAAAATATGATACAAAAATATTAAATACTACAAATTTATTTTAGTAAAATATTCTTGCACGTAAGATGGGAAAAGCAAAAACCGTCAACGCTCGCATAGCTAGGGTAACCCCATCGCACAACTCATTCAATAAACCCTTCACATTTTGCTTCCTGTAATGACAAGTTAGGGGAGAAGCACCCCCGCGCTGCGGATATTATGTAGAGGGCTACATGTTCAGGGGATGTTACAACTATTTGACTGTAATAGATTAGAGACTCGTCTCGTCGTCTCTCAACGATGTTATGTTAGGTTAGTTTATTAACAGATATCACACAAAACAGATATATCATTATTTAATTGTATATTTATAATTAATAAATGTTATATTATGAAATATAACATTTTAAAATGCGTTATATTATGAAATATAACATTTTAAAATACGTTATATTATGAAATATAACATTTTAAAATACGTTATATATATTTAAATCGATCAATCAATTATATCACAATAAATAGGGATATTCATTACAGGAAATGAATTGTTATTATTATCAAACTATGAGGTAAAACATTTCATTAATAATGATCATTATTAATAATAATGTAGATTTTATTATATGAGACAATTTTTTCTTTCTCTATTTCTATACATTCTTTGAAAATTACTTCACCATAAAAGAGCTCTAAAAAGAAAAGTAAGAGCAATATTTTTTCATATCCAGTCAAGTGCCAGATGATTATTTTATTAGAAATTTGCATGCATATGGATTATGTACGTTTTTAAAAATGTGACCGATGTACAATCAGTGAGAAATATGTATAAATATATTTTATACACAAAATATTTAAGTTTTTCTTAAAATTATAATTTCTGTAGATAGGAGATATTTAAATTAAATGATGCAACTCAGGCTCGTTAAGCCCGAATAGTTAACCGTTTAAGCCTGAAAAACTATCATTTTTGACGACTTGAGATCAGGCCCGATTGGGTTCATAAAACCATCTCAGAGCCTTATTCTTGATAAAAGATTAATTCGTGCAAAGTTTCATTGGGAAAACTTTCATTATACCCAAGGTATTAATGAACAAAGTTAATCATCCCTTATCACGATATTGTATTTTACTAGAAATTTGAGTATAAGCGCCTTCCAAGCTTTGTGAATTTGGAGAGGTTAATTAATAAAAAAGTTTTGTTTTTGTCGTTGATTTAAATTGAAATACAGATTAAAAATAATAAGAAAAATGTTAAATTCATAATTAAAACAAATAAACAGCGCTGTAAACATTTTTGAAAAAAGCACCTGATCGAGGAGTGAAATTATTTTTAATCGGGATATACTACTAAAGCAAAGGAAACAGTCTCATAACGCAACTGTCAGTAAATTTAAATCCAGTTTTTTCGATCATGACCAGGAGTTTTCGAAACTTTCTTTATTTAAAATATGTATCTCGTTCTATAAGTTCGTTAGCCAGCCTGATTCGCCATCTCGTTTCAAAGTGGCGGCTGTTCAAAAACATACAGTTCACACTTTCACGCACAGATAGTCTTGCGGAACGTGTCGGAAGAGCCCCTGGTAGATGGAAAGTGACTGAAATGAGTGCGTACAATAGATAGACGAAGCTTTTGATTTTGACTCGTTATATCAGTTTTTAAGAAGCTTAGCACAAAACTACAGTATATGTGGTTCTAACACGGCGGTTGAGTCAAACTTTCCATGATAGCTAGACGTTTAAAAACCTTACGGGGTGGTAAAAAAGTAAAGATATATGGGTTAAAGTGATTTTGAAAGGATCGGAAAGGTATGAGAAGGAATTTTGGCGATATTGAATGAATGAAGTGAGCGTATGAGTATGTTGTATCAGAAGAATTTTGCAGGTTATGATTGAAATGATGAGATGTGATTAATGTGAGAGTTATAGATGACCCAATATTCATCCACCACTCTCGTGACCGTTTGATATTCGCAGTATATATTATGTATATGTTGTGTATGTCCTCAGAGCAGGTTACAAAAACGATAAACTATTTACGGTTGACACCTGATTTACAAATGTGGAGAAACTAAATTGTAAGTAGTCTTCGATGGCGATTCCTGGAGCCGACAGCAGAAATAGTGAAGGCCTTTCAGACGACTGCTAGCTGCATTATTATTGCTAAATGACGTCGGTACATTTTTACGGCTGATAAAAATTTTGTTTCACGCACCAGTATTTGCAGGGTGCATTCAGTATCGCCGAGCGGTGATGATAAGAACGGATACGATAGATCTCCACAGAAGATTTTTAAATACTTTTAGAGAAATGCAAAAAAGTGTAATATACAACCATTTAAATGTTCCCACTTGATATGTGCAACATGCTCAGACAACGTCACTCGAGACGTGGCATATACAGTATTATTAATACAGACGCCGCATTACATAACCGCCATTTTGGTTTGTTCATCCAGGGTGAACATGACACCGGCGAAACGGGTGACATTTCATAATGTCACCCTCACTTTTCCTAACCGCACTAAGAAGTCGACGTCTTCTAGCGCGGACTGTTCAATAGCATCACACTTTTCGATAAGCGTCGACAAGTAATATCGATTATACTGTTAAAATATAAAATACTGTATAATATATGAATACCTGATTATTCTGTAGACTACCAGAAAATATTCATTATTAAGGAGAACACATTATTATTGTAAAGTTGCAATTATTCAGAACAGACGGTCTGTGATATTTTAAATACTAATTAAGTTGTATTAATTATAAAGATATACATATAAAATCAATTTTATCGAAAAATGTTGTTATTGCGCTACCGGGATTCGAAACTGGATTTATTTTCCAATCTGGGGAAGGTGCATTACCAACTATGCTACGGCGACAGTATTTTTGACGACAAATTTTCGAACCTGTATGTTACACTTTTTCAAATTAATACTGTCGCTGTATCACCTTCCCCGGATTGGAAAAGAGATCCAGGTTCGAATCCCGGTAGCGCAACAACAATCTTTTTCGATATAATTGATTTTATATGTATATCTTTATAATTAATACATTTAATTAGTATTTAGAAAATATTCACTTCATTAAATAATGTTAAACTTTTTTCTGATTCTTGTGATCAAAAAGTTGATGGTTCCGTTAAATTAGAACTCCCGTTATATTCGAGTTACTTAATACGACAATAAATAAATATATTTTACTTACCTAACTGTAAGATCACATTATTCCACATACTTACGTGGTATTCTACGAAATAAAATAATAACGATCTATAATTATAAATAACCTAAATTCTGGTACACCATTACTTATAATTTATTACATTCTCCCAAGGATTTTTTTAATTTACGACTAAGTGAGTTCCGTGAACTTGAAAGGACCCCTAATTTTTTTCTTTCTTTACCCATTTTTTCTCCGCTTCTTGTCCCGTGAGATATAAAGGATGGAAGGATCTAATGAATTCCGGGAAAGGAATTACTGCCATGAACCAGTTTCTAAGTAGAAATTTTCTTCTCTGCTTTTTGAGCAAGTTTATTTTTTAATTTGATCTGAATTCTTCATCACTCCGTTTTGCTAAATTTAAAAAATCCATTGAACTCTGCTTGATTAAAACACATTAAACCTAGTTAAAGGAAAATGTACTAATTTGTCATTATTCAGAGAAACGGTTAATTAGCTTATTCATTTGATGAGTAATCAGTGAACGACATAAATCTGTGATTTGAATATCCAGGTACAGAATTTTATTTTAAGGATTAAGAGGTTATATATGACTAAAAGGTTATCGTACTATTACTCCACATTTCTCTCTTTATCATTTCCAATATATCATTATCTACTTTTAAAATCAGCAATGTTATCTTTGTGGTTAAGATTCATATTTTTATTTATTATCTTTGTTTTATTAACCACTACGAAACATTAGACCGGCATTTTATACAAATAATAGTATAGGAAATTTACTCATAAATTCTAAAGACACAGATGATAAATTTAACAATTCTGGTGTCTATAAACTTAGTTGCAAGGATTGTGCTGCATTTTATATTGGTAAAACGGGTAGAAATTTTAATATAAGAGTAAGGGAGCATTTGAGATGTTTGAACAATAGTGGGTTTTCAGAATTTGCTAATCATTTGATAGAAAATGGTCATGATTTTGATAAAAAATTGGGATTGTCAATTTTGCATATAAACGGTGTTGGTCACAAATTAAATAATTTGGAATCGTTGGAGATAAATAAAGCGTGTAAAACTAATCAAAAAATTATAAACAACCAACTAAATTTAACTACGAGTCCCATTCTAAAACTTTTTCCTAAAAATTATTCGAGTAAATTTGTATTAAGTAATGATTTGAGTTAGGTACTAAAGATAAATAGATTTTTTAAAAATAGATTCTGTCAAAGAAACAATATATGTTTTAGTTGTCAAAGAAACAATATATGTTTTAGTTAGTTATGACATCCTGAAGAAGAAAATGGTATTTTTCGAAACCGGTAGATGTATTTAAACTCATTTTAGTGGTTAATAAAACAAAGATAATAAATAAAAATATATCATTATCTCGCTTATTTTTTTTCAGGTATTACAGGGTGATTATTATGTTCCAGGTCGATGTTGTTTCATTCATCAAAACTTCAAGCGTAGCTTGAGCTGTTTTTGAGGTGGCGCCATCCAGTTGAAATCACATGTGTTGTAGGCCCTATCGACTCAATTCGGCCACCAATAATATTTTACAGCATTGCCTTTTGCATCCTGAAAGACATAGGGCCCAATAATTCTGCTGGCTCACATGGCGCACTATACATTCTCTCCATAGGTCGTTGGTGTATCAATTGAGAATTTTCAGTGCCCCAATAATGGCTGTTTTGTTTAACCCGCCCGATGAAATTTTTATAAAAGTCAAACGATTATTTTGATAAAAAAATTTAATGACTTCAACACGTTGTTGAATCGTTATATACTCCATAATAAATTGTAATCAACTACTTTTTACGACAACCAAATGCGAACTGACAAATATTTTCCAAACCAAAATGATGTCTAAACAAAATCGCCCTGGAACATAATATTCACCATGTACATTCTTAAATACATTCTTCAGACAAAATGTAACAATTACTTCTGTATAAAAATGGTATGATTTTGTGAAAAAATCCCCTTTATAAACGATGATATATTAAAGATATTCTTATATAGAAACATGGTATTGGGGAAAACTTCCCTAATACCATGTTTCGGATGCTTCGCATCCCCTAGAAAGCACGCGAGACAAATATATTATGACTACAATAATTAAATAGAAGAGTCTGAAGAGGCTCATTGTGGTATTAAATATGTCAGAAAGAAGAATACATCTTAAACGGTGGACTTATTAATATAAGTAGCAAAATCCACACTATATTATATGGAGGAATCCACCTTACCAAAAGGTCATAAAACCTTTGTCAACATGTTTCGAGGAAATCAAGACCCTTTACTTTGAGTATATGACTGAGAAAGGAAACATCAGACCATTAACTTTTGAGTATATGACTGAGATGAGAAATATCAGATCAAATTTATTATTTTCATTAGAAACAAACAAAGATTTAAAAACTTCTTCAATATTATCAAAATTACTTTGTGGCCACATATTATATAAATAACAAAACAAAATACTTTGTTATTAATAACACTATTATTCATTATCCAACATGTTTCGATACCTATGGTATCTTCGTCAGGAAACAATGTACACTGAAATTAAAAAATACAAGCATAGATAAAAACAAAACTATAAAGTGGTGATTTAAACAAAGTATTTTGTCTTATTATTGAAAGATTTAAAACGCTAAAACCACACGTATGCCAGAAACAAACCATCAAATACTGAAGACTGATTGTTAAAAAATATTTAAATATTTTTATTATTATTATTTGAGTTTAAATACATCTACCGGTTTCGAAAAATACCTTTTTCTACTTCAGGATGTCATAACTAACTAAAACATATATTATTGTTTCTTTATCAGAATCTATTTTTAAAAAAAACAATTATTTAAAAAAAAAAAAAAAATTTAAATGTAGAAAAATTATTGAATATATTTTACAGTACAAACAAATTAACCACTAAAGACACATTTATATCAGAAACATTTAATCAAACTGAGAAAACTAAAATAATATCAGTTTTCGATTAATACAAATCAAACAATAATATTCTTGACCTAAATGTGTTTCATTTCAAGCCACGATAACATTGACAGTCAACAAAGATAAATCGAATATTCACGTGCACAGGTAAAAAAAAATACTTACAAATATTTATAAACACAATTCTTGATGTCGTGTAATGATAAACGTCCTACCAGTCTGATCGATAAATTCATTTTTCACTTTCCGCATTCGAATCGTGTGAGTCAGTAATTTAAATTATTTATAAAGTATTCCTAGAATGTAGAGGCCAAAATATATCATCTGCTAAACAACATCGCGAATGTTACGACGAGAGCAGCGTCAGAGCAACGCTTCACGGAAATCAATGTTGATGTTACTACGAGGTGTTAAATTCTATGACGGAAATAAATGAGTGATCTATGTTCTTCATTCTTCGCGAAAGAATTCGTATCTTTATTTATTTTTTATAAATTATTTTTTTTAAATCGATTTTCTCGCTCAATTTTTAGCGTACTAATTATTATTTACGCCCCCTATTGAAAATAATATTTTTAAGGAGAACACATTTTTATTGTGAAGTTGTAATTTGTCGCTAAAAATATTGTCGCTGTAGCATAGTTGGATAATGCACCTTCCCCGGTTTGGAAAGAGATCCAGGTTCGAATCCCGGTGGCGCAACAACAAATTTTTTCGATAAAATTGATTTTATATGTATATCTTTCTAATATCATATTTTTAGGAGACCACATTCTTATTGTGAAGTTGTAATTATTCAGAACATAGGTCTGTGATATTTTAAATATTAATTAAATATATTAATTAGAAAGATATACATATAAAATCAATTTTATCGAAAAATATTGTTGTTGCGCCACCGGGATTCGAACCTGGATCTCTTTCCTAACCGGGGAAGGTGCTTTATCCAACTAAGCTACAGCGACAATATTTTTAGCGACAATTTTCGACCCTATATGTTACCTTTTTGATATTAATACATTTAATCGTTCCATCATTTGACAGAGCCATCTACCTTATTTTTAAACAACAATATTTTTCGATAAAATTGATTTTATATGTATATCTTTCTAATTAAAATATTTAATTAATATTTAAAATAATATTTGTTTGTTTCGTGTTCTGCGCATTTTTAAAACCGCTCTCGTCGCACTTTTATTGACTAAGGGATACATTGTTTACTAAATCTGAGGTCACATTTAAGAGATATATTTTATTAAACAGGATACAGTAGACTCCCCCTTAGCCGGATCTTAAAATAACCGGAATTCTAAAATAACCGGCAACCGAATGGTGGTAAATTTTATTTGAGTTGTAAGGATAATTTTACTTTCCTTACATTTCCAGTTAATTTTTTTAAATATTATGTTAATAAAACTTGTTCTTTACATAAATTACACATATATTTCTTAACTGACAGCAGGTATATAGAAATTTAATGAGTTTCATATGGTGCTATGATAACGTAAAAACTGATGATCGGTTACTCGGAAAATTCTATTTTCTGACAATCTTTCCGTAATAAGGTAAAGTAAGAGGGAGTTTGTATACTTAATACAATTAAATACTTAAATAATTTAATTAATTTAATATTTAAATAATTTACAATGTATACTTAATATGTCCCAGAGGTATGCATTCCATGTTTCCTGAAACGCCCTTGTTTTTGTACATTATAAATGTTTTGCCTATGGATCTATTTATATAATTACTAGGCTCGTCCTAGGACGCTTGTTTAAGCATTAAATGAATGTGTATGTATATAAGACGTAATGATCAGATTACGTCAGGTTTAAGGTCTTTCATTCTTTAATATTCTTCTTCTGCCTATCTGCGTCCATTTATCTATTTTCCTCATTTCTACAGCTCTATGTCTTGCCTGTTATTAACAGTCACTGTCTATATTGCATTGAATGATTATGTTATTAAACGTTGATTTTTCTTTGGGTCGGATTGGTTAGTAATAAGCTTGCTTGCGAAAAGAGCACAAAACTAAAAATCTTTTAATTTATATTTTATTTGTCTAGTTTTGTAGAATATATAATAAATGCTTATCAATTGATACATTATAAAAATTTTTTTTTTTTTTTTCATTTTTATTATTGACGTTACCAATTTCGATTCATTATATAACATAACAAATAAACACGTAAATTGATTTGTTAGCTTTGCACAAATCTGACCAATCACGACGACTGCACATTCTTGCGCCTTACACTGAATTCGCCCAGGTGTAAGAGTAGAACAAATCCGCGGGTCTGACGTCATTTCCTCTTTCAAAAGATCCACTTTATTCGGGATCGTAAACCTTCGCGTTCAGATCATGTTACAAGATATTGTTTTAAACTGTTTATATTTTACGAGACTCATCATATCTGTTACAACTCTATTAACGATGTGTAATATTAATTATCTTACTAGCGGGACTACCGGAAAGAGATCAAAGCGTTGCCATGCTATAATATTTACTTTTCTTTTGTTTGTTTAACGGATTTCTTTTTAAAAATAATGCTCTAGTTTTACACTTATTTTTTTATTTTTAAATTCATCCATTCATGATTATAAAAGGTTTCTCTTACTAACTGACACACTTCTGTAGCCTAAGTGCTCCACGTACAAATGTTTCCCGCAATCATTTTTGTTAACGATCCAGTTTCAGCTTCTACTCTAGCACCACTCTCCTCTATCGGTTACCTTTTCTTTATATGTAGTATCCAACCATAACTATTTGTTTATATGTGGATTTCTCGAAAATTCTACAAAAACAGTCCAAAGTTCACAATCTCTCCATGCCACTCTGTCATCTTGAATTCAAACATATTTTCGAATTGCAAGTATCTATGTTTCGACACAAAGTTAAAATTTTAATTTTTAAACATTGTGGAATTTCGCACCATCCCGAAATAATCTTAGCTAAAATAATTTCATCTGTATATTTTAACTAAAATTTTTTCAAAATTTCATCATCACTACTGACTGGCATTACCTAGTGGGTCTTGGCTTCCATTAATTCTTATTACGAGGCTTATCAATTATATATCGACCATCCCTTCCTCAAGGCCCAACCCTAATAATAATAATAATAACCCTAGAGGTGCCAGGCGCGGTCGCTTCATACATGCTTTGGATGCTCCGCATCGTTTGTGTTCTAGAGTCAAAAAGTTTTGAACTTTTTGTTCCTAGCCGAAAACAGCATTGCTGCAAATACAATCATCCTATCCTTTAGAGATCAGTAATAACACACGCTTCGATACGGCGTGCGCACGGATCGAGTCGAAATACATATACATTCTCAACTTTCGAACATCTATGAATCGCGTAAACATACAGATACTAACAGCAGTGGATTCTATAATTCGTTCCATATCCACAATGTTTGAAAGTATTCGACTTTCGCGCATGCGCATTAATTCATTCGAATATTGTATACGTATTCGTTAACAACATCCAACGTATAAAAAACGACCTTAATGCTTATGGGTATAACACACAAAATTGCATACATATTAACGAAACGAGTGTATTGTTTTGAGGAACTTGTGAGACGGATTTTTGACAGATGTTTGACATTTTGATTTATTTAATTCATCAAAAATAAAAATTTCGATTTGTAATCTGTAGTTGATGTTGTGGAGCGTAAAGAATTAATAGACCTAATTTGATAAACTATTTTTGTCACTAGCTGCATCTTGTTCATGGGCTAGTCTATGGATTGCATATTTGATAGTAGGTATAAACTTATTATCCAGCATACCTTCTACAAAAAGTAACCGACCGCCGCTGAGAAGCGCCTATCTCATTATATAAAGTATTTATCTCATTGTTGTAGCATTTACTCCAAAATGTATCATTTACAGGTCTCAAAATTTTCTTTTCAAAAACATCAAATGCACGCTTATTATTCTTAATATTTATTTTATTAAAAACGAAACCATAATATTAATAAACAATAAACTAAACCCGTTTTTATATCACGTCTCCTTTCAATGTTGTCCCAGAAGTCTTTTTCATAATAAAAATTCCGTAATAAAATAATGGATGTATAATAAAAAATGCTTATTTTGCATTTAAGTACAGTCCCTGGGAATTTATTTCTTAAAAATTGTGTTTTCTAAATGTAATTCGTTATTTCGCTGGCACTCTTCTAAACGGGAGGCAAAATTTCTGAGAACTGTTCGTCACGTATTCTCCGTGATCGCTGCCACTTATTCTCGGATATTTTCATTTAATTAGTCCAGAGAGGGAGGATTGTTACTGTATACCTTTGATTTAAGGTAGCCCCGTAGGAAAAAGTCTATCGGTGTCAGGTCGGAGCTACGTGGAGGCCAGTTTATATCACCTCGTCGGGATATCAATTATTCAGGGAAAATTTTCACGAACATAGCGACTGAATTCCTAAGAACGCGGCTAACGATCGGCATATCCCCCGCCCCTCTCCCACTCGTGTTGCGTTGATGCAGCGAATGAACCAAAATGAATAGGACTTTTGGGACACGCTGTACTTACATTTCAAACTTTCAGATAATCTGAGAATCCTTCAAATTCTTGATTAGATAGAATGAATATTGAGATTATCAAGTTTGGTGTATTCAGAGTAAATTATGTGGATTTACGTAGTCTGACAAGCGAAACTATTAAAACTTTCCATTCAAATTTGTAAAATCAAAGTACAATAATATCAAAATGAGCCCGAATACATAAACTATCAATTTGACTTCGTAGCACATTAACTCTACCCTCCTCAGTGATGTAAATTGGTTTTATATTTATTTTTGTGTAATCCATTAGGTTCGGAACTTTCCCTCAGAAAAACTAACCAATCTATCAGAGCCGATGGTGCAGAACTAATCAAGTGGCCGGTCACTGTTGACTTAGAACGTCGGGACAACCATTCTCGAGAAATGTCAAATTGCAAAAAAAATATCTACGATTCAAATTATTTCTCGTATTCGACATCGTAATATAGTAATAAAATAATTTATTTGATTTAGTATTAAATTGAATAATATAAAATGTCTAATGCTAATATTTTAACAATACTTTTGTGAGTTTATTATAACACGTGTGTGTAGATTAATATTGAAACATTGGAAATATTTAAAAAAATATTATATTTAGAATAATTAACTTAGTAACGTACTTGAGTACGAGTATGTCCAAATCTTTGCAGGAACCAATTACTGGGATAGATGTCTCACAGAGACGAAGATATTATTTTTATATGGGAAGTATGGAAGTCTTAGGTATTACAGAACTTACGACCTGTCATCGGCTGGCTTAAGTGATCTACATCACATCTGATCACATCTATCAAATTTTGTAAGTTGTATATAAGTTATCATAGTATAGTTGGTAACAAATAATTTAAATGATCCAACATGATAACATATATACAACTTCTAAAATTTGATAGGTATTGTAGCATGGGTAAATAGGTGAACGTTACATTGTGTAAGTGATCACTTAAGCTAGCCGATGACAGATCGTAAGCCCTGTAATGCCCAAGACTTCCATACTTCTCATGTAAAAATAGTATCTTCGTCCCTGTGAGACATATATATATATATATTTTCACATTCACATTACATATTTCTCTAGCTATTAAAAAAACTTATTTTGTTGACAATATATGTGTCTATTTGTGACTATAGTAAGCAAAATCGAACAAAATTTCGTAACTTTGACTTTTCAGTATTAAATACATATTTAGATAGAATCCCAACATGGAAACTTATTGTTTATAAATGTATTTTTTCGAAAGCTAAAATGTGTAATAGAATAGCGTTAAAATTTCGTAATATTCTGCACGAGGTTCGCGAGTGGGGGGGTCTATGTATGTGTTCAATTTTTTAAAGAATTATTATACATTTTCCACAATAGCCACAATAAAGATGCTCTATTTTGCAGACATTTCTTGTGTATTTTGAATTCTAAATATGAATGCGATTGATTTTTTTTAAAATCATCTTCGAATTTACCACCGTCCGTTGGCGGAAACAGCTAAAGATTTAACGACGTGTCTAAGCCAAATGTCGCTCTGCTATGATATTGACAATGAACGCCAACGGAGACATTAACGGTACGTAAAACCATAATACGGCGGGATAAATAACAGACTCCAAGGTGACTCTATTAGTGACGCTTCTTTACATACTGTAATATATGTATTATGTATATTTAAAACACAATAACATTATTATATTGACAAGAAAATTTTTAGAACCATGTCAATTTTCCGCTACAGATAATTATGCACATATCAGCCGCGCAGTGCAGTGAAGAATAGATGTTATACAGTTAATAGAGGTGCAGCAAAAATATAGTCTCATAACATACTCTTCATTAGTATGTTTCTTTCATTCTGTCTTCCAGTTATTCTTCTGATATTGTCACTCCATCGAACTCAGTGGGAGAGAGCCGACACTTTAAATCAGTGTATTTTTTCTCCACCAGTCATCATCTTCGACAGATGTGTGCAGCCTCTGTTCTAAACCACATTTGTTGCCTTGGTTTTCTGAAAAATTTGTGCGTTAGTTACTCGAACCCGCATTGAGATTCCAAGCACAATCTTTTACATTGATCTTTGGGCGTCTTTTAATTTGTGTATGACGTTAGAAATGAGGGTCTACTTCTTGACTCCGTCAGAAAATACTGGCAGGGTGCGCGGATTGTGGACTTCGGTTATGCTCTATCGCATTCGTCTGAGTTGGGTAACATTAATTTTAATGCTGCTCAACTCAGCATCTCGGTGCGTCTCTTTATTTCACGCTTTTGACTGTCTTCCTGGTTGTATTTTTAACCTAAATACAAACACCTTTGTAAAATCTCAACGTATTACTAAATTATTATTATTTAATTTACCCACTATATTCTCCCAAATAATATTTAATTTCATAAAAACGATCTTATTGATCAATTCAAAACATTAATAGACCCAATCGATTCCGAGGTTAGATCTCACTTTTTGTCTTCTAATTGGGTCATTGTGACCTTTTTACTGGCGTATCAACGAGTCCGCTCTTCGAATGTCACGGCCTGCCCGGCCGCCGTGAATTGTTTAACGACGACAAGGACATTCTGCCCGTCCACGGCCCGCTGATCATCAGATCCTCAGTAGGACACGGAGGTGCTCAATCATCGTCACGAGACAGGTGACATCCTCGTATAATTAAGATGAAAAGCATCCGTTGGCCGTGCAGCTTCCGTGCAGTGGTCCGCGTCCACAGCTGCACGCAAATTGCAGGTTATTAATTCTGCTATGGTGAGCGAAAACTGCGCAGTTTATTGAGACAATTGAAGATTTGTATCAGAAATAAGACAGGAAACTTGTTCAACACAAGTATTACGCTGTGTACATATATACACAAGCACAGGGCCGCCCCTGTCTGATAGGCAAGTAAGGCGAGGTCTCGGGAGGGCACTTCCAAGGGGCGGCAAATTTGAAATAAAAATCTCAACTACTTTATATTTTATTTAAAAGGTTTTAAAGCAATGTGGAAACATTGCAAGAAATAACGTTTCAAGAAACGATCTGAATCTGCAAAATATGTTGGAACTCAAAAGGTGTGACCGAGGAGAGAATGGTAAAGAAATAAATGAAGAGGATGTTGAAGATAATATGAATAGAGGTCGTTCGTGAAAAATCTGGCGTGTCCATATAAATCAGGTATTAGAAGATGACCCAGTTAAAAACTTCAACAACCAAAATAACGAGAAAGTATATGAGGCAAACGCGGTATGCCAGGACAGAAGATTACCACGTTCTATCCCCTCTACCAACCCCTGCTGGGATGCAAAACAATGAATTTAACATCGAGATTCATGAAATGGACCCCCTAAAAGGTATTTAATAATATATACCTTGTCGCCTTTAGCTAGGGGATTGTTAGGCTCTTAAAAATACATGCCAAAAATGACATTACATTCACATATATTTCATTTGTATTAAATTGGAAAAAAGTGCGAAATATAAATTACTAAATTTGCTCTTTATCTAAAGCTACAACAATAACTCATAAAAATTCTGTATTGTCGTCAATTATTGTGTTTATAGAAATGGCGGTATTTTACAGCATACCTAAGGACAGATAAATGTCTAGGGACGGCCCTGTACGGGCATGTGTGTTCTACGAAGAAAAAATCTGAACACATCCATTATTTTGTTTACGTTTTGTGGGAGTCAGCTATTAGCTATTTGCGACGAGAGATAATTCATATAAAACATTTATAGTGATATACCTGGTGCCGCAGCTGTTTATTGTTGTTCGCCATTCAACCGGTTGGAACCGGTGTTTTTATTAGACTCTTTATCATCCATTTCGAAGACTATAACGAAATTATAATCTTTCAAATCTAAGAATATAATTTATAATTTTTGTTTTCCTAGTCAGGGTACGATCCGTCTATATATTATTCGTACATCTTACATCAATTAACGCAAATATAATAATTATTCAATTATTTGATATTTTTTTGCACAACAGTACACATTGAGATATACGTACCTGCTTAAAAAGCAACACTTCATTCGTTATCATATCTGCTGTATTAGTTTTTTTACTGTATTATAGAAGACAGTGCTTCTCCGTGCTGGTGATCGAGGATAATTCGGTCCCTCGTGCTGTCAATCGCTCCTTCACTTTTCTCGGCGTTTTGTAGATCTGAGAGCTGTCGCCGGAGAAGTGCTTGTTGCTGTTTCCACATGTCTGATCCAACAGGTGGAAATCTTCTTTTTTCTCTCCGTACTTTGACGTAACCCATCATAACAAGCTACTTCAGACTATCTTCGTTAATCGGCGACGTGTGGTGTAAAAAACCACATCGCAAAGGTATCCTCAATGGCAACGGCAAGCATCTTTCGTTTGCCATTAGAGTCCATGATTCTACACTATAGAAAAATATTTAATGTATACAATATAATATTATTTAATGTACTTATATAATATTTTGTAAATTGAATTGAAACTCTTTCCATTATATTTTATTATATTTAACTTTAGAACGTTTTCGGGAACATTTACCCATTATCAATAATACAATTCAACTAAAATTAAAAACATTGTCAGACAGTAATTAAAGGTGTGTATGGAGATAAAGGAGGTGAGGGTGGAGTAAAAATGGATAAGAGAGGGGATGTAATGGGCGGTATTTAGATATCTATTATTTTTTTATTATTAAAAATTTCTAAATTCTTTCATTTTTTAGCGCAACTATAGAAAACTTCTAAATTATCATTGTCAAAATAATGGGCCTCAATTCTTATATAATACAATATAGTGCAATAAAACAAAGTGTTTCAACTCAATTTACAAAATAATCATAGAATTCCACACAATATATAATATTATATATTACAATACATGGAAATAAGTCGAAGAGAACTAGATTAAAATAATTAAAAACTGTAATATTCAATTGCACATTCACTAAATCAATAGCTAGGTAAGTCTGAAACATAAAAAAAAATTACGCTTAGTTTCATCGTTAATTAAAAATGTATCAAAATTATACCAACGAGAATCATAACAATAACATATTTAAGAATATAAAATATTGTTCCTTAAATATTTCACAATTTCATTAGAATTGCTGATAAAATACGAAAACACTCGATCATCCGATGATTTACAAGATACGTTCAAGTTTTTGGAAATAAGTCTGTCGTCTAGTTTGCGAATGTATTCTTCCTCCAGACATTGACGACAATCTTCACTGCCAAGAAAAACTCGCATTCCCAGTTGTTGCGGGTACTCTTTCTGGTTTAAAACAAACCCGGCCCTCCGTGCCAAAGTGTGAAATGGTCGCAAAAATAGATCGCCCAAATGATTGGCTGTCTTTTTTCCGTCTTTGCGGTATATTTTATCCACTGAAAATCATATTTAACAAGAGCACTCGTGACAAGAATGTCAGACAGAAATAATAAACGAAATATATTTTACTGAAACGTGTTCATTATATTATATTTTCGCGTATTTTTTTATGGAATTTACAAAATAAATAAACAATATCTTTGCTATGAATCTTTTATTTACTTCATTAACTTAAACATGATTTATTATGATGACGGTGTACTTGTATGATAGTTTTAAAATTTAAAGAATATTTTTGTATTCTATTGCGTTAGTTATTACGTTTGATCATTAGAATCATAGGCGCATAACAGCCGCTATTATACAGGTGGGTCATAAGTTTGTGCACTTTTTAAATCGCTTCTGTGCGCAAAAGAAAAGGCACGCGGGCGTGCCTTGGAAACTTAGTCGCAATGGATCGCTTAGTCCCCATAACGCGCGTTCTGCGTAAAACAGTTTTGCAAAAACAACGATCCTCATGTGATGTTCCACTGTAGTATGTGTTAAACTTAACCGTCTTTACAGCAGTACAATCACAGATATATTTTATAGATCAAACTAGATTACGACAAAATGCTACGAAAATCCCTGTCCATCAGGCTTATACGTAGTAATCAATGTTCAGAAGTCAGGAGAAAAATATTCAATACCTTTAAGTTGCATTATTTGTAACGAATCTTGGGTTTGTCACGACGAGACAAAATCACTAGCGCAGAAACTTTAACCCGCACCCAGATGTCATCAGACCAGTCGTATGATAGTCTAGCATGGAAGTTGGCCGTACATCCTCGATAAAGAACGATTTGACAGTATAGAAATTAAGCGATAGGGAGCAAGCAGCAATCTGCAGGAAACTCCAGACACTTTACAGCTGGCAAAAGAGTGCTGTCTGCCTCGGCTACTTTCATAAACATTCTTCTTCTTTTCATCCGTTAACCGTTCAACGGACGTTAACCAGCATCACAGTAGACTGGTCAGACTGTTGCTTTAGATTATTTAACCATATGTTATCATTTCCCTACATTATGAGATTTGGGAACAGATTTTTCCCTGGAATATTGGAGATATCGGTTTTTTAATATCTTAACTATTTTTATGGCACGAGCTTTCAACAGTACTTAGTATTTTTCCAATTTCATTCAACTAAGTTCTGTTTAGTAATTAGAATATATTTTTTTATAGATTATTTAACTTTGTTTATAACATAAACCAGTTTCGAAAAACACAATTTTCTTCAGGATATCAAATTAACGTACCAAAAACATATATGTCAGCTTATTCTAATGTTTTAAAAAAATATATTTCTAAAAATTATTTCAAAAATATATTTAGTATTTAATTGTTACGATGATGAAAGATGTGAAATTAGAATAGGGCTTGTGGTTACATTTTTTGGGGTTATTTATAATATTTTGATTAATTTTACATGCTTTATTTATTTCTAATGATACTAAATTATTCAATTTAAGACCAACACTATTTATATGTAACACAGACAATCCCGAATATTTTTATCAAAAATGATGTTGTTATTATAAACAAAGTTAAATAATGTATAAAAATATGTTTTGATTTACTTATAGTAGATTCTACACCGAAAATTTTACGTGCCTTCACTGTTACTTTCTAGAGATATGGGTGAGAGAATATATTCATATTGTACGCTTCTTTTTATTTCCACTTCATATGGTGGGTAATGCTCTATCCTTATTGCTACTTTTAACCTGGATGCTGCATCTTCATCTTCGCGCGTAGACTAGCTAACAAAACAATATTATATTGACCGTTAAAAGGTCAGTAATAAATACAAAAATACATCGTAGGGCACCATATAGAGGATGCATAATAAATAAAGGAATTAATGTATAATATATAAATACAGACAGACAATGGGAGCACTGTACGACATGCATCAGTGGCCAGCTTAAGGCTCGCCCAGAATTTGTTAAATTGAAACGTTAAATTGTGTTGTAGGGATAGGTTAAGTGAAATAATCCCATTAGCATACTTTATTATCGGTGCGATTTATAATGAACCATGTTTATTCACTGAGAATAGATTGTTTTTAATACAGGGATGGCGTAGGAGCCCAACCAAAACAAAGGCCTGAATTCCGTCGATTTGAGCAATTGAATTCACATTGTAATGAAGTGTGTATCGTATGATTACTTTTGCAAGAATTTTTTTGACAAATATTTTTATATTTCGGTTGGTCTTAAGGGTCTTTAAGAACTATAGTCGTTCGCACATCCTCTTTATCTCAAGCTGTAGTCTCTCAACAGAGAATTTGTTGCCTCGCTGCACTCTTTCGAATATCGTGTAACGTGGCAGATCATCCCCACGCCGCATTAGAAAATTAAATGGATTTGGCATTACAAAATCTCCGCGCCAAAGGACCGAGAGTGAGCGGTCCCCTGGCGGCGAATGGGAGAAGCTTAACGCTATCGACACTTCTGAGCAGGACGGGACTGGAGAGGACGCCATCGCGCCAAGACTTAGCGCTGGCCGGCAAAATGGAGACTTTGTAAAGGAAAAACAAGTGGATGGAACCTGAGAGTATGGCTAGAATAACAGACTAGACGAGAATCGAAGGAAGATCGTCTGAAGAAACTAGGCGCCCCTAGACTTCGACATTGAAGAGGTATCATCGGAGATACAGCAATTTTTGAAGCTAGGAAACAGGAGCACATAATACCGGGTCTCCCCAATCCAATATACCATTGAACCAAACTTTTAGTGATGGTGAACAAAAATAGCGTAAATAAACTCATGAACCTACGCCGGACCAAAAGATTGAGAGACTAAAATTTGTTGTGTTTTGCCAAGGTTTATTTATTTATAACTATATAATATAATGTAAAAATATGTTTGGACTGTGCCCGTCTCACTAGAGAAATTCTGTGTCGAGACGGGCAGGTTAAGTTATGTATGAAGCTTGCGAAGGCAATGTTGTAAATATAATATGTATGAAAATATATCGACCAAGGAGGTACATTGAAAATAAAAAGAGGCCCTAAAATTCCTTACCCGAAAACACATTTTGTTTTGATACTTTTGCGAGTAATAATACTTTTCCTAGCGCCGATATGAACTAATTATTTTTAAAATCCACCACAGCAAGAAATAGAATTATGTAATTTAAAAAAACATTTCTCACGTGTATTACGAAATCTCGCAAAAACATATTTTTGAAACTCCACGAAACACGTGAAACACCGCCAATATGTCGGGTTGGGCACCAAAAGCAAGGATTTTTTAAATATGAATTAAATATATTATTTAGAAAGATATACATATAAAATCAATTTTATCGAAATTCTGTATAATTACCACTTCACAATAAGAATGTGTTCTCCTAATAATAAAGTTGTATCAATGTGTCCAAAATTTAATAAAAATGAATTGATAGTTCTGGCGTCTGCTATCAGTTTACTCAAAGGTATTTGAGATTCTGTAAAAATAAGGTAGATGGCTCTTTCAAATAATGGAACGATTAAAATGTATTAATATCAAAAAGGTAACATACGGGTTCGAAAATTGTCGCTAAAAATATTGTCGCTGTAGCATAGTTGGATAATGCACCTTCCCCGGTTAGGAAAGAGATCCAGGTTCAAATTCCGGTGGCGCAACAACAATATTTTTCGATAAAATTGATTTTATATGTATATCTTTCTAATGAATATATTTAATTCATATTTAAAATATCACAGACCGTCTGTTCTGAATAATTACAACTTCACAATAAGAATGTGTTCTCCTGATAAGGATTTTTTAATTGATAAAGCACTTAAATGCCTAAATACACATTTGTTTTATTCTTTCAAGAATATGTGAATGTTACTGGATGTAGTAAACTATTTTTTTATTTAATTATTTAATGGATAAACCATGTAGTACTAATATTCTTGTATACAATTCGTGTACAGAGAGGAGATGGTTCTTTTCGTTATGCCGCTACTGTGAAGCTTTCAAGACTTAGTTCATGTCATTAATGTCACGGGTTGTCGCAAATTATATCGTTACATATTTGTTAATATGGCTATATGGATGCGATTCCTGAAGCTTCACGGCAATGGCGTAACTGAAAAAATCTCCAGTACACAGATACACAAATCTAGTTTCAGTGGAATGAGTCTCTGTTGATTTTGTATGGTTTTTTTAAGTACTCGCGTTTCACTAGCGGGTATTTTCAAACCGCGTTGCGTAACTCATATTCGGTTTAGCTTTAATTAAAAACGTTTAATATGTACTTCAGTCTCGAGCGCGTATCATATCCCGAGATAATTAAAACAAACACCGTGCTTAAGTAAGCGTAATTGAAAATTAAATTGAGATGCTGAGTCTAAATTATTTCAGCAAAATATCCAAGGGATTTCGCTGTCAGCCGTGAAATTTCTGAAGGCTGGCTGGCTGGCTCACTCCTACACTAATAACTCACTGCGTTATGATGGGATTTAGATTACATCGTACGTGTAAGTTAATCAGAACAAACGCGCAGAAGAATTTAGTAAAAAGCAAATTACATTAACATTAACAATGTAGCTAAATGCCCGATTACGTGACTTGTGAACTTTTCTGTTAGCGATTAGTTTGCTTCTTGTTAACTAACAGTACGTGTAAAATGACACGATCGTAGAAAAATATTAACAAATGGAAACATAACTGGTGTTAATTAAAATTAACATTAAAACTGAGGGACAGATTACTTGACATGTATAATTTTCAATTAAACACTTTTAAATGACGAGTCTTAACGTGTTGATAGTAATATCATGTTTAAACCTAATCAATGTATTAGTAAAATTGCAAATAATACCGTCAATAATTAATAAAAATTAACTAACACTATTTACTTAACATCAAAATATTTTAATTGATATATTCATATTATTGTTTATCAATTCTAGATAAACTTTTATTTTTTTCTTTCGTTTATGAATATCTTTTAAGATTATTTAAAAAATATGCAAGTATCTACGATCAACGGCGTTCTACATGACGAATTATTATGACAGAAGTCTGTTTTTGATTTTTGATTAATTGAAATGAAATAAAATAACCAGTGGCTCTGTTCCCACTGTTGTGTTCATTCTGAGCCAGGTCTTGAGCTCTGGAGACGAGTAGCGTGGTCGGCGTTGCGCGACCGAGGTCGCAAATCCATTCGTACACGATCGGAGGAATATCAGGAAATGACCGGTTCTAATCTGAAATTGGCGTCATGGGTGGCTGAGATGGACGATGGAGGGTAGTCTCCATTTGGAATGGAAGAATCTTCACCACATCCAGCGTGACGGCCACGATCCCATACGATGGAAGATCAAGTGTGTGCAGAAGTTACGGTGCTAGAATATCGAGGTTATGTGACCATCATTTTAACTTAGTTGTAATTTCAACTGAGAAAGACAGTTCACCACCGTAGAGGTGGGATCAATCTTACGGTGAGAATTTGTCTTCACAGGAATCGAGTCGATGATGCTTCGGGATGATTATTGTCCCACTACCTTGTCAAGTTGTATTTGTGAACAGATACCAGAATGGAGAGATCGACTACTTGGTATTTATTTTGTATTAAACAAACCTACTAAATTTACCTCTTTCATAAATTAGGTTAGGTTTCCAGTCCCAATTACATAACACATTATAAATTTAGCACAGGTGAAAGAAAGGTCGTCAGCTGAAAGTAAGTGCGCAGGACTGAACTCCAGCCAAACCCATATTTTCATGTCAACCACTGTCTAGCCCAGCCATACTTAACCCTTTTTTTCATCGGGCCCAGTTTTTCAAGTTACGCGGGCCGCAACATTATACTGATATGACGAAAAAGAAATTATATAGGAAAAACAGTATTGGTTGAAACCCGTTTGATTCAAGATTAGGGCGCCGCCACATTTATAAATCAACTAATATTTTTAAACAAAATGATAATAATACTTATCGCTTATCAGCATACTAGCCAATACCAGCTCATATATTAACAACAGCGTATTTCCCTATATATATATTTTTTTTCGTCATATCTCTATACCTGAGAAGGGTGGGTGAGTGTCGCCGGCGTCAGTTCCAGTCAGTTGGCAGCGAGCGATGATTCCTTAGAATTTGAAAACATAGAATGCTAGATTTTTTTTAAATCATGTCCCTGATAATAAATATGTTTCTGGTTGAGTATGGCTAATCTAGCCGGTGGCGTTGCCCTGGCGTTCTATCCGCCGGAGCCAGAACGCAACATAACATCACAAGTGGTAGTTATCGCGAAGTCAACATATAACTTTTTTTTTCGAATTAAAGTATCTCATTAAATATTACACTCTTATATCACATGTGCATGTCATACATGTCGGACATGTCATCTCGGATGATTGGCAGTAGGAGTCGGCATGTTGATTATTATGTTTTGCGTACAAATTATAATACACACATCTTTAAACAATAACATAAGCAATCAATAATACAATTTGAGATGAATCTCCATTTGTACATTAGACTATTAATGATCTAAATTGTTATTGTAACTGTGTTTGTGATTGGTATTCAATTGTAATGATAATCGGTAACTGATATTGATCTGTTGGAAGTTTACCACTAGAAGGTGTACCAACAGCAGAGATTTCTCACTGAATTACGAATAATCAGTTACCTATCATCGTTACAATCGTATACAAATTTCACAGCCACAATCCACGGTTAAATAGCGGTTCACCTCACTAAATTCGAAGTAGTGTTACGGAAATGCGTTGTAATAGATACAAATCTAGCAAGATACGAGATAATTAAGTTAAGATTTTAGTCGAGATGCGTTAGTAACTTAACTAAGTCTTCGCAGTTTATATGACGTACAGACGGGGTGGAGTAAGTAGCATGGAGAGGGTTTAATTAAAGACTATTCGTTGTATGGAGTCGACCGCCCGTCGTTTTTGCCGCCCGGTATGTACGTAATCCGCCCCCTTTCATCCGGACCTCAACAAGCTCTGCCCGAGAATTAATTAATTTCTAACCACTACCACGAAAGGGTCCGACTGTATAAATATTAGCAACTAACGCAGCACTGCGACGCGGGTATATTTTTACAGAAAACCGTGCGACCAAACAGTCGGCGCGTACATTATCGGCTGCTACTTCCTGCTTTGGATATGAAATTCCGGTACTATCTACATTATTATGTCTGTCTGCCTTTCTCTATGCTGTGACAGAAACGAGATAAGATTACATCGACACGAAATACATAATTCTATTAATCAATACGGAAACTATTCATTAACATAAATTTTTGATGTGAAAACACCATTAAAGACACACCACTATGTTATTTGCATATGGAAATGGGAAAAAAAGGTTATTTTTGACGGAATGAAAACCGGGGCTGAACCGAAAAAATATCGGTCTATTTCATAAAATATATTGGAATATATAATATATATAAGTAACTTTCATATTTTTTAAATTATAAATAAATATACCCAAGAATCCTGTATACTTCAACCGTAAATGTACGAATTTGTTCCGTTTAATAAATTATATTATCATATATTATATACTTCTAGTTCTAATTACTATACCTTTAATTAATTATTATTATTTAAATTACATTACATTATTGTGTATATCAATTCACACAATTATTACAAAAGAAGGAATAAAATGTTCTAAATTACGATAGAAAATAAAGTACATTAATAAATAAATACATTTTTTAATTGAATGAAAAAAATAACGGTTCTAAGCCCTGATTATTTGAACATAATTCGCTACACTTACGTCAGTGGTTACTAACGTTAATTCGGTAAAGATAGTAAACATTGTGAGCATAAAATATTTACATTACATCGCTCATAACTTCAGTTCTTGCTGTTCTGAAGTGACGTATCTTTGTCGTTGTAGCTATAGGTCTCTTTTCTGCACCTTTTACTTCTCGATGCCTTCTACATATCTTATTCTTCTTCATTAACCTGACTTGACCATGGGAGTCTGCCGACATTGAAGAATTCTCGGAAGAGGTTGAAGAGCTTCAGGTAGCATCATAGGCGCCAATAATTGCCGTCTTGTATTGGCTCGCATATTCTTTGCGACACTTTTCTCTTCACGACCTCGGTAAGAATGTAACATTCTGAATCATAGACTGAACGCAAATATTACGATTAATGAAGTTTATTTTTTTGAATTATGTTGAGACTTAATGGTATGCGTTTCCAGATGAGATTTCTTGTCTCAAAAGCACAAGTCGTATATCCTTGGATACACACCATTATAATACTGATTTTTTTTTATTTCATAGAGAAATAGCATTTAATTAAATATTTTTAAAAATTCATATACTTTTATAAGATATAGAATAAGATAAAAATGTATACTTGTAACTGAAAACTGAATACTAGATGTATAGGTATTTTTTTTCAGTGTCATACCAAATATTATGTAAACAAATTGTTGTTACAGTATTACGAAGATATTAAATCAGCAAATCACTTCATTGCAACACGAACCGCTATGCCGTTAGTGTTTTTCCAACCGATAATATTGTAATTTAGCCGTCGAATTGGTTGAACTATTTTATCGCTAGAAAACAAATTGATTTTATTTAGCCAGTCAACCATCCGTTGTGAGACAATTTTGTTTTATTCTCATATTTTCATGCCGATATTATTTATGTCAATCGTAAAAATGTTATAATATCTAGGTAGATTAAATTTTCCCAATAAAACTTTGGGCAATTTAACACTGCTCGCTTATCTTTTTAATGGTATTGTATAGTACAGTATCGGACTAAGGTACACAAATATTAAATACTTTCTTACAGATTTATATCTAAAATCAAATTAAAATAAAATTGGTGGAAGACCACCATTCAGTATCGAAGCGAAATTGGCTGTACTATATTTTTTTAAAGATCTAGCCGATTGTACGACCACATTCTTACATTTATTAGATTCTTAAATTCTCTTTTCTCTTATATAGCATTTTAACTGATTAAAATCAATATTTAAATAATACGAAAGAAATATCACTATTAAAACTCGATAGATCATGTGCAATTAAAATGTAAATTAATAAAGGTAAGATGTCAATATGTATCTCTAAGATTTAATTCCTTATAGAGTGACATTGGTGTGCCACTCCACAGTACCAGACGGAGATTATTATGAACTGTCGCATCCAATTTGGAGGGATGACGATTACGTCATTAGGGTTCCAATTTTGTGATATACATACACAGTGAAAAGTTACTTTGTGTCAAAAATTAGGCATAGATGTATCAATATATGTGCAATTTAATAAGTTTTTGGTTAGACATTGAAATAACTACTTAATATAAATCAAGTTTTTTTTCTTTTTTTCATCGCGGCTAATTTTCTCTTCATTTTTGGTGACTCGCGAAAATTTCAAAGAAAGATTTATTTGACCTACGCTTCCCAAAAGCTTTCGCATACAAAATTGCGATGTCAACCTTTGAAGTTATAATCCGTTCCTGGTTGCACGATTTAAAATGCGAGCGAGCAATAATAATATTATTCGCTTAAGGGAGTATATTAATCCCACCATTCCGTAGGCATTTCACCGAGAGCGGGGGTCGTGGGGACCCGTCCCCGCCCTCGCTCCTCACGCCATCAGTTATAACTTTGATCATTACATTCAGGCTTTAAATAGCAGGGCCAACCTTCGTCTGTTTCCCTGATCACGCAACCCGGCAGACGGGAAAAATGCGTGGCATAAATCACCGGCACATGTTCTGCTCGTATATTTTCTAATATTTTTAGATGACAAGGATGTGAAGATGGCTGGCATGCGGACAACTTAATAAATTACATCCAACAGTGGCTTGAAGAAGCGTATTATCAATTTACATTAAAAACTCTATGCTATCTGGCATTTTATATATTATACCGATCCAAGGTTATCAACTGATTTATTACAACATTCAGGATTTTTTTCATATCCGAGATCAAAAACATAATCGCAAATATATTTCTGAATTGTGATGTCATTAATTTTTTTCAGTAGAAAGACTGAAAATTTATTAAGTAAGCTTAAACATACTCGTAACCCAAATTATAAAGTTTCGGTTTTATGTACGATGATTTATTTATTCATAAGTATTTTACATACATGAGTATAATATAAATAAGATCACAATCGTTTTTTTTACTACAACTTATCTTTCACATATTTTCTTAGTTTCATTTTTAATCTTTTTAGTTTCTCCTCCTTTCTTATGTTTTCTGGCATTTCATTAAAAATCTTCATTGCACTGTACATCATCGATTTCTGAGATTTAACCTTCTTCCCGAATGGCAGTCTATCTATCTTTTCCACTTATATTATGTTTGTGCTTACGATCTTACGATTTGTGCTTGTGATTTGCATCAATTTTTCGTATAAATTCTGCCGATATTTTCTTATTGAAGAATTTATAAATAAATACTATTAAACATTGAAGTATATTTTTTGCTTGAAGTATATTCGGATCTTTCAGCATTGCACTGACAATTGTTGCATTTCTTCTTCAATAGCTAAAAACAAAATGCTGCTGCAGTAGTTGATGTGAGGAATGATAACAAACAGAGTTGTATACTATTTTACAAGACTCTTGTTCTAATGAATCTTCTGATCCTTCCCAAAAATGAGATTTTTTTAGCAATCTTTTCAGTCATTATTGATCCGAATGATTAATATGTTTAAATAATTTAAAGCTTTTAACGTATGTTTCTTGAATTGGTAGAATTTATTTAATTAATTTTCAAGAGTAAATGTGTAAAATAATTATGTGACTTGGAAAAAACATATGATGTATTCTATTCATTTTTATTATACATGAAAAAACACTACCTACCTCGATCTAATAAGGTACGCAGAGATCAGATGAAATGCACATGTAGTAATGGAATAATAAATAAATTACTTAAAACGTATCATTAAAATTAGTTGTCACGTATTGATATTAAAATTAAAATCATAAAATTCAACACTTACAAGGCATTTAAAAAATAACGGACAACCCTAAAAAATTATATGTTAGTTTTCTAAATTATTTTGATTGATTAACACGTCAACAGTATTTTTTAGTCACCTGCCAAAAGATTACACTTTTTTAAAAATACTTTCTCACGCTGTTTTCCCAGACGCAATTTAAAGATTATTTAAACCGCATAATGTTCACAAAACACTTCCTTATCAAGAGTAAGCGTGCGGGTCGTGTTAGTACAATTTACAATGAAATTACTCTCGCTTTATGTATTGGGTAACCAAATTACTTGAAAATTATACTGTCATAAAGCTTGTCTGTAATTTGTTTCGATTCCTGTTTTAAGTTTTTAATTATTTTTTAATTGAATTCGAGCCGTGCCCGTGACCTGTTATACTAATAATTAGGGAATCCAATCAAATTTCGACTCAACGAACAGTAATTATGAATCACTGGATTATTAAATTTCGGGATTTTTTTTTAAATATTCGCGAATACTTTGGATTAATTTCGGGTAACAAAATAAGATAAAAATATTACGCTTTCTCGTCTATATCAATGACTTTCTGGATGTGGCGGTTAATTACCATAGAAATTGTCTATCCACGATTATTATATGTCATTTTTGTTCACTTTTGACAGCTAACTTACAAAGATGGAATAATTTTATTTACATCGACATTTTATTTACGTGTGGTTGGTTTTGGGGAAAGCTCTATCATTGAAATATAGATTCAGAAATGTAGCAGCCACTAGGCGGCCAGAATAGCCGCCCGCAGGTATTAACAGCAAGCAATCGGTGATAGCAGTTGAGACCCTGACCGCGCAGTAGTCACTAATAGCCGCGTAGCGATCACTATCGGCCGCGAAGCGGCCACAATAGCCTCCCGCAGGGCCAAGCAGTAAGCTCTGTGCAGACTTCCATCAATACAATTTTTCACACTAAGAATGCACCGTAAATACGATAGATCGACATCAAATGGCGTCAAATAATTTTCGTCGTGTCGATAGCTCTCGGCGTAGTAATCGGCCATGACTACTTTAACAAGGGCATCACGAAGATGAATAAGAATACTTTACATTCAACACGCCATGCCCATGAAATAACACGGTATCATCTGACATTTACATCAAACTGAGCTTTAAAATGTTTAATATTAATTTTTCAATATCTTCGGCTGAGTTTAGTTCAACGACCATGAAGTGATATTTTTACGAAAATGTCACTATATATTATTACCAGCTAACAACTCACCATCACGCCGTTTCCCCGCGGGAGTAGACAGAAAGGATTGTGCGCCTCACTCTTCTGTTCTGACACACAATTCTCGCCTCATCCACATTCATGTATCTTCTTAACAAGCTCATCGATTATTGAGGCTTCTAACAGGACCATCTTCCAGTATCTGATTTGATCGTGCCAAGTCGTCCTCTATTTTGTGTGCCATCAATACTTTCGTATATATATCTTTCTTACTATTGTCTCCTCGTTCATCCGTTCCATATGACTACATCACCCAAGTGATCCTTTTTTAATTTTATTCGCTACGCTAAAATCAACTATATATTATAATTCATAATAATAAAGAAAACTAATTTTTGATTTCGGGAATGTTATATAATATATCTGAAACATTTTGTTTGTATTCAAATCAACAGTTTTTATTGAAAAAGATATTACAAGTGCCATTAAAATATAACTTTATTTTCTTGTTATCTTTTAAACTACTATAAAGTTTGACATATTTGTAACACAATTTTAAAAAGAGAATTATTGTGTTTAAGTCATTTGTCGTTAAAGTCACTTGTTCCAAGGTCACGATATGTTAAATTGATTAGGTACACTATATTATTTTTATTTTAAAGAAGAATATACAAAATGATGTACATAACATGTGGAAGGGTTTAGAAAATCTATGTATTAAAAAATAAACAAATTCACACATACTGTTTTGAAGAAAGGTATCCCTCAGATATTTAGTTTCTAATGTCGGTCACCCGTCCAGTATTATACGGTCAGTAGACGCCCTTCGATTTTTTTTTACGCAATACCTTAAAAGCCTCAAATAACGCTACAAGTATAAAATCGTTTATTTCATTCCAAGGTTTATTGAAAATATACGTTAGCTTATTTTTATGTCCATTTCATTTTATTACAATATGATTGAATTTACGACAGAAAATAATGTGACTTTAAAAATTATATTACATTGCAAGTTATAATTGTGTTGTGATAACGGATATTTTTTGTTTTCCGGAGTATAATAAATTATCTACATGTATTCTTGTTTCCGCCTCTCATCTTATTTATTCGCATTGAAGTAATTTCTTCAAATCGATTACCAATATTTCCGTGACGAACGTTAATGGAGTGAGCGCCTATTCTCCCGTAAAGTGTATTTCGCCATAAATCATTTTAGAATCGTTGTTATATAAACAAGTTTTAAAAAAAAATCATTCGAATTAAGTAAACAATTCAATTATATTATCTAAATGGTAAGTTTAACAATTTAACTATAATAAAGTTGAATTTGTAATGAAATCACATTTTTATTAAAAACATTGTCGCCTCCATTGGAAAAATAGACACTTAGGTGTATAAATGAAATTTGACGAATTTTATAGATCATCGCAACTAAATTAACCAATTTGAAATCGTTCACTTTCGATAAGATTACACAAATATGAACCTAATATATAATCCAATTAGGTAGAGATCAATCAGAAGCATCGCTATCCAATATTCTAACATAATCATTATACAGTGTCTACACTAATAATTTACTAGTTCTACAACAATCTCACTGCATTTTTTTTCTATTTTTATTTTTATTCCTGTCGAATCTATATCTTTCTTGAATTAAATAACACCACAATAGCATGAAAAAAATCTGTCTACTTTAACACAGACCGCAGTCCAGCAAAGTAGTCAGGACAATGCTGTATATATCAGAGGTGGAGTCCACTCCATCCTACATAATAAACTACGAGTATTTACTTAATTGCAATATAATTGTATCTTATGTTTATCATATTATATTATTATATATTCACCGCTGTTACAACAAAAACATGTAAGTCAATAAAGTCTAATAAATAAATTAATAAAATTGTAAATATGAAGTTCTAGAATCGTGTCCCAGTAACGACTATATTTTTTCAATAGATTATTTTTGTGTATCTTTCCAAGTGATTTATCTAAAATTTGATATTTTAGAATTAACTGTGCATTTCACAACTGCTGTTTCATCTTTTAACGCCAATCAGTTTTAGAATGTCGTTTTGATGATGGAACAGACGTTCTGAAACCGATTGGCGTTAATGGTTTTATAATAACATTGGCTAAATACAACATTTATTCTAATTCAATAATTAAAATGTCCAATTCCTTCGCAGAAATTATATATAAAAACGAATAGTTATCTAGTCTATTTACTTATCGATTATTTACATATTACTTATTTATTTTTATATGTACGTATTTTTGATTTTTTTTTTGTTTGACAAGTCTGGACACGTACTACCAAAAATTAGACGTAACTTGGATATGTATTTGAGCGGTCTGAAAGAATATTTAAAAATGAACTAAGCTACAATCATAACTCATTTCAGCCAAATCGTGAACATGTCAACCATTGTGCTAAATATATTGTATTCACCATTTCATCTCAGATAATAATTGATTTTTTTATCTTATTAATTTGTTGCCGAACAGCTGACGCGACATTATTTTTCCAAAACGTCACCGAATATCATTAATCATTACGTTCTGTGACAAATGATTTGCGAAATTAATTCCGAAGAGCTAAGCTAATTTTCTTAAAATACCAGGCCGTTCGCCAATTCATCTGAACATTTTTTATTTTATTTCCTCTTTCTACTGGTACTTCTAGAGTTATTATTTAAGAGAAATTAGTATTTCTAATTAAAATTAAAATATCAAGTTAAATATAAAGGCAGCCATTACCAACCATGAATTCAGCCGGGTGTAAAATAATAGATCAGGCACTGCTAAATTATTCTTCTGTTGAATTATTTTGTTTATAGAATTTTCACGATAACTAATATATATTTTTTAATATTCAAAGTGTTTTGATACCAGAAAATACACAATAAAAAATATTCCATCTAGATTATCAGTGAATTTTCAATCCATCGGCCTACTTCAAATTCAATAAGGTGCCTGAGTTTTTATTTCCAATTAAAAATATGTCAGTATAAAATATTTTAAAATACGTAAACGTACTGATCTAAGTACATTAAAAGTGCTTTCTAACAAAAAATGAATAGGTCTAAATCACAATAATATTGTTACTATTTTACAAATTAAACTAGGCGCTTGTGCTATGAAAAATAAGATGATTTCCTGGAACAAGTTTCGAATCCTCGGCCATTTTTGATTAAAAAGTATAGGTACACTTAGATAACAATTATATTGATTGATTTACAAATCTAATACCGAAATTTATTTTAAATAATGATATAATTATAATTATATTATAAAACATTAGATTTTTAATATTTTTTATTTAATCCAAAATAATGAACAGGAGTTGAACTAGGATATCACAATATCACAAGCCGGAACTTCATTTGTGAGAATCTCACAGATTGAGTGGCGTTCCGGCATCTCTTGTCCATTCCGAGTATTTGAGAGAATGTGCTACTCAAATCACACAATTTATTTAATATAGAAAAACAATAAATCTTTCATACAACCTTTGACACACACGCCTTAAAAATAAATCATCCCGGGTTGACAAAAAAAGGTATGAAAATTTCCACTTCAAAAATGAACGTCAATAAAATGCCTAACATAATTTTATATAAACTACCCTAAACGAGCAATCATTTTCCGAAACTGCCATGCGACCGGTATTCATACATCGAAAATAACCCTGCTAATCGAGTTACAAGAATAAGCTCCTGTGTATGTGTGTCTGTATATATTAATTCTACGTTCAGGTTTCGAATGTGTTTGTTATTCAGTATTCGTACATTAATTCATGAAGGCTTTACTTCGGGAATTAAGTAGCGGCGGTTTGCGAGCGCAGCTTAACCTGTGAACCTTCTAAATTTATTGCATAAATTTATTTATAATAATTCGAATCAATAAACGTGTTTTGTTGTATTTTAACCTTATTAAAAATTGATTGTCGAAAATATGCATACAGCATTGCTTTAAAAACAGAGGTTTGAAAACATTTCTAAATCGAAACAAAACTTAGTAAAATGTTTACTATTAAGATAAAACGGTTCAGTACAAACTTTAAACTCAGTATTAATCAATTGAAAGTTATTCTTCTACATATATACACAATATTAGTCACCATCACATATATATGTAGCGCCTAATTCAAAAACACCCTCAAACGGATATGGGATAATTAAAGTTAAATATGCAGTTTTATAGATTTTTTTGTCAGCTACATGCAGAATTCATTGTTTTTCGCAAAAGCTAACTACTTAAATCCATTGATATTGCATGTTCAAAATCAGGGTTAGTTCCAAAATGCCTTAAAGCAGACAGAGTAAAAAAAATTATTTCCCTTAAGATGAAATCAATTAATGACAACGCTTGTTGATGATCACGTTATCTAAAATCCAGTATGGCTACCAGAACGATATGTACAAAAAAAAAATACATTTCTTAATTGTCTCTTTAAAATTTTATACATTTGCTTTCAAAATGTACGTTTTCATTCATAACTCAAAAACACAAAGGTGTTTTGGAACTAGGTGCTACATATTTCTTATATTTGGTTTTAAATCAAAGATCCTGAAAGCAAAAATATGTCACGCCGAAATTATTTACATTATAAACAGTATCATAATATTGACCCGTTTCCTCTATGGATAAGCACATATATTACACATAAGTGTTCCCTCTAAGCTGCACCCATGCTCTTAACGACAGCGTGTACCTGAAATATCTTGAGGACATTATCTAAAAATAAATCTAGTAAATTTTTTCATAACTAATATCATTTATTAATGGCAAATTATATAAACATATGACTTTTATGACGAGATAAATTTATCTAGATAATATTGCAGGCACAAATGTAAGTACAATCCTTTGGAGTCTGGTACGAAAGCTTAAAATCAATTATGGCTTTATGACATTGTTGTCTACGGTCAAAAAACATTAATAAATCGATAAATGGATATTAAAAATTACATGAGATCAATCAAATAAAATTATCCATAATATCATTATTAATAAATACATAAATCAAAATTTAGTGTTTTTGTGAAAACCGTACACGAAGATTTTTACTTTGCTTAGCTGGCACTAGTATTCCCGTCTTAGAGAGAACGTTGCACACAACTGCACGACACATATATTACATTATACACGACAATTGATAATAAATATATTAAAAAGCAACCGCGGTGAAAAGTTAGCCGACGCCAGGCATACCTAGATAGGTTTAGCGCCGACTGTGTGCGGCCGCGCTCAGTCGGGCAGCGTGCCTAGCGATCAATAATAACAGTCGTAGCGGCCGCGTAGAGGCGTCGCACAAGTGGGTCGAGCGCGGTGTTGTAACTCTGACATTCGACAATTAGATTAGTTTGTTAGGGTATAAAATCACATGCGCGGTGGTTTACTTCGTCGGTGTCAAACACTGGTTTGTTTTACGCCAAATCTCATCGAGCTAATCATAATTTGTCATCAACTTGTATATCAAGATGGAAATTCGTATTTTTTAGCCAAGTTATAGATTTTTTGAACAAAATTTTAATTTATGATATGAAGTATTGATTTCTTCGATGCGTCAAGTTACAATATTTATATAGAAAAATATATTGTTTTCTATCTAAAATAATATATACCTGTTCAATAATGGATGATTATTTTGGTACACACAGTATCGAAATGTTTTCATAAGATTATATTTTTTATTGATTATTAAAATTCAAAGAAGAATTCTTAAGTTTTACCTATTTTTATTATTGCATTAACTATAAGATATGATGTGATTTATAATTGTTACAAAATCATGCTCCATACGGTGTAAAAAATTAAAAATTATAAATTTATATGTTATTAATTACGATTTATTAGTCGCGCCACACTTTGAAGTTCTTCCACCCACGGCAATGTTCGCCCACAGCTGTGATTCCCCCAAACTGTGTTAGTAAAACCTTCCGCCAGAGCCTCCGAGGGTAATAAGTTTGTATGCGCCGCTATTCGTGTCTGTGTTTGTACTTGGCAGTGCAGTGGTGTTCAAACATTCGTGTGAACTCGTGAACAGTTGAACATTGTCACAAATATTCACTGTTGTCAAGTCCCACGTTATTTTTGTTGTACGAGACATTATTATTACGCCTGGTTAATAATTGGGTGGTGTCAGTGTGATAAATTATATATTAAATGGTGATTAAAGAAAAATTTATTAATTGCGCAATTTTGAAATAAATAAATATCAGATATCTCACAGAAACGAACCTATTTTTATTATATTTAATGAAACCTGTCTTCGGCTGGCTTCACTCACTCATCAATCTCTATATTTATACAATTTTCGATAGTATATTTTTCATTAAATATAATAAAAATAGCCTCGTCTCTATGAGATATCTGATATTTATTTAATAACAGTGCCTTTATAGGTAAAAATCCAATAAATGTGTGTTCTTGGACATATTCAAATATTGCTAAAAATTTGAAATAATTTGTGTATATCAAAGTGCTTTAAAATTATATTTATTTGCTTTATATCGTAACGAGAGTTATAATTGGCTATTTTATTTAAATAATTTGATTTTTAACATGTCTTTTAACATCGCAAAACTTGCAAAAATCTGTTACTGCCCAGTTTAGCTTTCATTACTAGTACTGTTCTGTACTATGGAACCTAGTAGTGTACCATGGAACCATAAAATTATCTGATAGTTACTAATTATTTATTGTTTATTACTAAAGGACTCTAATTATTATTATGTAACTATCCCTATGGCAACACGTCTACGTTATTTCTACTCGTGATTAAAATGTATTACACCAAACAATAACAAATAATTTAGTAGTTTTTATAAATACAAAAACTTTACTGTTTTCGAGGTTCGTAAGTTTATAGAATTCCATAATCACGCTTACGAAAATAAAACACTTGTTTTTAGTTTAAAAAAACAATTTTATTTTCATATACGTGATACTAAATCTCTTTTAATTGTCAATAAAAACCAATTTAAATTTGCCACATATTTATTTGGACATAAATTGTGTCCGAGTGTAAATTATGCTTATTTTTTACAATACAATTGTTTATCACTATGAAAGACTTACTTACATATATAAATTAATATAAAAAAGTGTATTTATTATTATTATGTTTAGTTTGTATAATATTTATTTTTAATTTAATTTAAAATTATAATTATAATAAATACTAGTATTGAGTTCTGCTAGTTTGCGTAAGCCCCTTCCTTTATCCGTGGGTAATTAGGTGGTTTCAGTGAAACCGATGTATATTAATAATCCTTATTCTCAGAGGCACTACCTTATCATTAAAAACTTCCCGTTAATATGTATAACATCTATATTTGCTAATGGTTAAGCTTAATTGTCAATTTACCCGTTTCTGTAAATGATTAGCTGAAATATTCTCTAAGTGCCTCTATTGATCTATGAGATTACCCCATTGTGATTACACATATTAAGAAGTGGGAAGTATGAGAAATGTGTTCAAAACACCTAAAATCAAGACAAAAATAACCAATCAATAATAACAATAACTAAAATCAGTTAAATAAGTCGATTTTACGTGGTTTATCCACAGTTTGAAAATGGCCTTAACCGCCGAAACAGCTGTAACATATAATGCTTACGCAAACTAGCAGAACTCAATAATAATATTTATTATAATTTGACTTTTTAAATTAAATTTAAAAATGTATTTAATATGTATGTACCTAATACTATTTTATTATATTAATTTACTGCATATATTTTATAATATCTCCTCCCAACAATGAAATGACACAATATTTTCATTTCTTAACACAGCGGGCGCGTAGATATCGAGGCGTTTTCTGTTTTGAGCTATGAACTTTAATTCCAGCCGGGGAATCCAATCGATACCCGGCGTAGCACCGTCTACGAACTGCGAACAGCTGCTCGGATTTCCGTCCAAGAAGTTTCGTCGGAGCGGAGTTTCAGGAAGGCTCAGTGGAAAGGTTCCGCAAGAAGTTTCGTGTGGCCTTTATTGCTGCGACGTCACGATCATCGATTTTCCCGTCGCGTGTAGTGTCGACATTTTAATTGGTCCAAAGCAATGGCGTCATTTTGATATAATTAATTGTTTCGGTAAAATATAGACGATTCGATTTTGGATATTTCGTCAATGTTTTCCAATAATTGGTTTATTTCGCTTGAATGAATGTTTATTTATATTATTATTGGACATAATTAAATTTGTGTACTTTTATACGAATAATAGACAATTTCAACAAATATAACGATATTTAAACAGTATTTATTAGACATCCCCATGCAATATGCCGTGCTTGTCGTCTAGTAGTTACGATACTCGCCAAGTGTCGGGGGTTCGAGCCTCGTTCCAGGAGACTATCACGTTAGTCCTATTTACATAGCACAAACATTTAGCTTAGTTTGAAAATAGTAATCTATATTTAATCTATATGGATTTAGTTTCAAACTATTCTGAATAATATAATATTAGTGTTGAAATTTCGTGAAGTCGTTTACTTTTCATTGTATTAATAGTAAACACATTGTTTTATTGTAGTATATCCAAATAAAATACGCTGTAAGTTTTATTCCAACCTATTCGCGAGTAAGATAAACTAAAAATAATGTAAATTAAGTTCCGAATAACTAAAAGTATCATTTTATTAACATTTAAATAAATCCCTTCGTTACGCGTAATAATTCCTTTATCCCCAGCAGATAGAGATTTCCTGCGTGAAAAGTATTGACATAGAACATTCGACACAGACAGAATGGGATCAATACGCAGTTTCAGAAGTGTTGTACTAACGCCCACTCAGCAAAGCGTTACTGAATTCGAAAGGATAACATTTAATAACGAGATTTATCTTACTACGTAGTTCATTCATTCATTCTATATATGTATTAATATTTTATTGCTCTTAATTATGCTTTCATCGTATTTCTTTAACGGGCGTGTTTAAAATCCACCATGATTAACGTCATTAGTAGGCACCTAAGCGGTAAGGTAAGCGTAGAATATAAAACGTCACTTCTTCTTCACTCGCTTTAGGCTTCTTCAATGTATTTCTATGCGTTCATGCTAGTTTTCTGCAGTACCTTTCGATTACGTGTACTTCTTATATTATACTTATTTGTTCAACTATCCTTCTATTACTCATCATGTCCGAAATATCACAGCAGGACTTCTCTATATTCTATATATTTCTCTCAATTCTACTTTACATTATTTATGTTATCGCTCTATTCATTATTCGATCATTCTACACATCTGTTCTCTGTTACACTTTCTACGTTTCGTCTTTGTATATACGTACATATATACAAAGTATGTATTTATTTATTAGAGAAACTTACTGTATATTTTAGTTACAAATGTCACGTCTTCTGCCAAAAGTTGCCACATAATGCAAAATACATGTGGGTAATCAATGTTTGGAACAAGTAGATGAGTTTGTGTATTTAGGAAGTATGTTTGATAGAAACGGAAAGGCTGAGAAAGATATCGAAAGGAGGGTGACTGCAGGAAACAATATGAACGGCGCATTGAATGGAATTATAGCTAATGGGAACTTGTCAATTGAGGCAAAACTAGCGGTACACAATGGAGTCCTGGTACCGACACTGATGTGTGGAAGTGAGACCTGAAGCTAGAAGAAGAGGAACTAAAGTAGACAGAATGCCGTGAAAATGAGATTGCTTAGGCGTATGTGTGGCAGTTCCATTTATGACAGAGTAAAGAATGACGAAATAAGAAAAGAATGTAAAGCTGATCTTAGTATAGTGAGTAAGATTATGAAAAGATCACTAACGTAGCTTAGTCATATGGGACGGATGAATAAGGAGAGAATGGTATGGAAGATATATGACGCAAGTGTCGATGGCACCAGAAATACAGGACGTCCGCGGAAGACTTGGCACGATCAAATCAGATACTGAAAGATGGTCCTGTTAGAAGCCTCAATAATCGACGAGTTTGTATGAGAAGATGTATGAATGTGAATGAGGCGAGAACTGTATGTCAGGACAGAAGAGTGTGGCGCTCTATCCTCTCTGCCTACCCCCGCGAGGAAACGGCGTGATGGTAAGTTAATTAGTTGAAATGGATATGTTTACCATCGTTCTGGACATTAAACCACTTTCTACCTTCGTCAACAATATAATTACCTCCGCTGCCTTCCGTTTTTAGCTGCATAATGAGGTGTAAGAGATCATACATCTCATTACGGAGAATGTATACAGAAGCATACAATTTTCCTTCTTTTGATAATTATTATCAATTGTTATTAAGTGGATACAGCCACATTCCAAACGCCTCCAGCTTTTCATGCTTTGCTTCTTTTAAATTTCAGACTTCGACTCCATAATAAAATGTACAGATCACGTCATGCATTTGATATGTAAAAATCGCAGAAACATTCTACATAATTCCACATTTGTATTAATTTTGAAATATCTAGGCGTTTCTAGGTATCGATAACAGCCGACGATCCTCGCAAACTGTAGAAATCTGCAGACTGCATTGATCCTTCTCACTGGTTTAATGAACTTCCAATCATACGATCTATTAAACATTGAATTTTATATTTTAAATATGAATTAAATATATTAATTAGAAAGATATACGTATAAAATCAATTTGATCGAAAAATATTGTTGTTGCGCCACCGGGATTCGAACCTGGATCTCTTTCCTAACCGGGAAAGGTGCATTATCCAACTATGTTACCTTTTTGATATTAATATATTTAATCGTTCCATTATTTGAAAGAGCCATCTACCTTATATTTACAGAATCTCAAATACCTTTGAGTAATCTGATAGCAGACGCCAGAATTATCAATTCATTTTTATTAAATTTTGTACACATTGATACAACTTCATTATTAGGAGAACACATTCTTATTATGAAGTTGTAATTATTCAGAACAGACGGTCTGTGATAATTTTTATGCAAGCGTTTCATTACATTGTGGCGTATGTCCACGGATAACATTGTGCAGTCAAAACACCGATCACGTGATCATTTACACGTTGAATTTTGCATATTTATGGGGAGCAGACTAAACCGACTGTAGTAACTCAAACGTTCATCTGTAGACATGCACCGTCATAATAACTGATAATACGGCGAGAAAGTCGGCAATTTTCCACCGGCCCTCCCCAGAATGTCGACACCGACCCGACAATATTAACTCTCATCGAATAATGGAAGTGACGTTGTAATTTTACACCTGTCAGTCATCCTCTATTTCATTAATGTCATTACAAAATCTACAGTGGCCAATATGATTACAAAAGAATAGTTTTAAATTGTCTGTTTCCTCTGTTTGAACTAAAGCCGACACAAATGGAATAATTGACAAGTTGAGAATAATACATCGTACTGCGCATGACGGAGGTGAATTGTTATGCATAATATTTTCTGTCAATCATTTAATTATAAATTATATAATGACATTGACAAATATATGCGTGACTGGCGCGCTGTTTTCTTTCAACGAGTCTATAGAAAAATTAAAACAAAAACACTCATAGAAGATCGCTTTTACTAAATGCAGAGAACTAATGTTGATCTCGTCTCTGAGAATGGAGAAAAATTTGTGTGGCCAAGTATGCGTGTCAAATTCAAAAAATAAAAGTAACTCTCTAACTCTGTATGGAGTTGAAACATGAATCCTGGTGAAGGACAGAAATAAACATGCTCGGAGCCTTCGAAATGTGGCGTTGGCGTCGTGGGCAGCGTATACCGTGGACTGCGACACGAACGGAAGCCTCAAAAATATACAGGAAAAGAATTCTCGCATACTTTGATAATTGTATCTGTTGGTGTGGTTAAATAGAAAGTTTTAAATGTGAATTAAATATATTAATTAGAAAGATATACATATAAAAATAATTTTATCGAAATAATGCACCTTCCCCGGTTTGGAAAAAGATCCAGGTTCGAATCCTGGTGGCGCAACAACAATATTTTTCTATAATATTGATTTTATGTGTATATCTTTCTAATTAATATATTTAATTCATATTTAAAATATCACAGAACTATGTTCTGAATAATTACAACTTCACATAAAGAATGTGTTCTCCTAATAATAAAGTTGTATCAATGTGTCCAAAATTTAATAAAAATGAATTGATAATTCTGGCGTCTGCTATCAGATTACTCAAAGGTATTTAAGATTCTGTAAAAATAAGGCTCCTTCAGATAATGGAACAATTAAATGTATTAATATCAAAAAAATAACATATAGGTTCGAAAAATTGTCGCTGTAGCATAGTTGGATAATGCACCTTCCCCAGTTTGAAAAGAGATCCAGGTTCGAATCCCGGTGGCGCAACAACAATATTTATTGTTCTGAATAATTACAACTTCATAATAAGAATGTGTTCTCCTAAAAATATAAAGTTTATTGTAATTTATTAGTTATTCCAAACCACATAGATACCGTTTCAAACATTAAAAATGAATACTTTTCTCTGAAATTCTTTTACTATCTGCCGACCATTTGTCTGATTATATATGACATTTATTTATTCCCCGTCTGTATTATCTCTCTGGCGTCCAGAGTTGACCGCGACCTTCTCAATTAATTATATTTAAAGCAAGGGCACCGGGCACTTCAACAAACATCGCGCCACATCTGATAGTATCCCCGGGGCTTCGTGCGTGCCGTTAGTCGGGTTCGAGTAATCACTTATCACAAAGCCATCCCTATGCATCGGTAAATGTTGTGAGTATAATCTATATACATACATTCAATTTCAGTTTCAAAATGTGCCAAAATTATACATGTATTCAGTATCATTTTTTGCGGATAGAAATGAAATTTTAAGTGACTTCTCTCTTTCTCTCTCTCTCTGTTACTCTTACTTTTGGCAGATACTTTATATTACATCTGAAAAAAACATTATTACAATCAAAAGAAATACGTAAATTTGGCGCGACAGTGTCGACAGCTCCAAAGAATTGCTGAAAATAGTTCACTAAAGCTTTGATTTTCATCTGTTCAAACAAAAAATCTTAGAATTCTGTTGATATTATATTTTTTGGGTCTCTTTTAATTATTATCAATTTAATTACAATAATACTATACCAAATTATATTCTATATGTGTGCGTGTTACTACAGAATCAATATCAAATTAAATATACATATTCGATTTTTACGCTGGTATTCGGAATTTAATTTTTTTTTAAATATATGAAACTGTTAACAAATAAGGCTAGATCTAATTAATTTGTATATCCATATATAAATAAGAACACATTTGTTTATATATTTAAACAAAATGACATGCTAGTGTATTTGCTATTTTAAAAAAAATGTTTTGATGACGTCTACACGAAACCATTAGCATTTGGCATTGCAAAGGAATTTATTATTCATTTCCGTCCCTTTTGAAAACAACTATCTCTGGGGTGTCACGTGGCAAAATAAAACAAGATCTACTGTCAATTCAATCACGTAAAAGTATGCGGCTATCGCATCAAACAATGTAAATTATTTTATTAAATTTGTAATAATTATCACTTCTCGCAAGTTTTCTCAGTATTGCTGAAATATTATTTCTAGCGTAATATATAATGGGTTATTTTTGTATTGTATTATATATATATATTATAAATATTTATACTACAATTTAATTGTAGTATAAAATATTTCAAACGCACACACGTATTAAAACGAAATTATTTCTCGTATTTGAAAATAGAATATTATAACGGAACAAATCATTAGAATAATTCACCTCCCATCTTTAAATCCCTAGGAAGGCCTTAAATTTTTTTAACTTGATAATTAAAATATCCCAAAATACTCCCACTTTGAAAATAAGTCGTAGAAATAGAGACATGAACGTATATATATATATATATATCCAACAATAGTGATTTACAAAAAACGTCAAGTTAAACAAACGCCGTTATCAGTGACGCTCATCGCGAACAATATAAAGCTACGTCACGCATATAACACGGTGTATTTTTGTACACCAAGCTAATGATGCAAGAGGCATAATATTGCAGAAACGTGGCATTCAAATTAAGAGTTACCATCACAACGGTTTAGTCATAAATTAGCTCTGCCGCATCGGACGAAGGTCAGACCAGACAGCATATGATAAAGAAACCAATATTCATCGCTCTGTCGGCAGAACATGCACGTTCAATTGAGTATTTCGTCTGCCAGCGGCAATTTGTTATCCAGCAGATGAGACGACCGGAACTGCGGGAGCCTGGGCCGGGCCAGGCGTTGCGGTCGAGTGATAATGTGGAACACAGATGAGTTAAATAGAGGTGCCATTACGGAGATGTAAAAAAAATTATTGTTGTCGCGTGGGCATAACTCTTTGGTATTATATCCTCTGCTTTTTATCTCGTGTAACTTGGCTATGTGGTGGTATAGCAATTAACTTTGACTTGTACAATTGACTTGACAATTGACTTTGTACAACATGGATCAGCTGATCGCTTTCTAACTCTGCCGAGTGGAATTTTCAATTAAGTAGGTCGCAATTGTATGGCTCGAATAGAACGATAGATTAAAATAGTGGCTAACAATTGTAGTAGCAAAATATGAAGAATAACCCAGTAGAGGACTACAGCGCTACGGTGGCGTCGCGCGGTAGCATCCAGAACTACGCAACTAATGATTTTACTGATACACGGTAGGCGCTAGCGAAATTATTGCATATGGATTATTTAATTTGTATGTGTTTTCCAGAACTTTTAGTAAAGCAGAGATTTTTTTATTGTATGCAATGCATGGCCCCTACTTATAACCCACGTATTTTTATACAGCTGACTGATAAAACTGAAAAAATGAAGTAGGTAGGTACGTCAAAATATTATTACTATATTACTCACCCCGATAAAGATAAAGCCTAGTGCAACACACGCAAAACAGTGCATTTCACTGGTCCGACCCAGCACGAACCTGATTGCAGTCGCTTGGCAACTGTTAGGCGTGACAGCTGGATGCAGCAAATCGACTAGTGATGAGATGTTTTGCCAAATGACCCTATTGTGTTGGTCACACACACACACACACACACACATACACACACACATACACACACACCCGCGCACGCAATCGGTGCATCAATTTAACTGCACTATTCCCATTCAGTGGGCGAAATTAGATTAACCTTTCATCTCCGTTAACATTGCCTCTTATTATGTGAATATCTCTATAAATACACTAAATGCAGAGTTCATGTTTTAGATATTCATCCGTAATACAATACATATATGTATTGGATAAAATAATTACATCATATTAGTATCTACCATACGCAACAATAAAAAATGTTTTCTTCGAAGAATCCGACGTGAATTTGTCAATAAGTGTATGTGAACGTGCGGATTGGTGCAGATGGCACAGTCGGCGGGGCAAACGGTGTAAACGAGCACTCCACTATATTTTTATTCCCTCTTAGACCTAATGCATTGATTTATATATGTTTGTAATTGTAACACTAATGTTGATTATTATTTGAAAAATTATTAACTTTGTAACAAGCCTAATTATTAAAGACCTAATTTGTAAACATATATTTCCACTTCGTATCCGTCGAAAGTACAGTGGTTAGTATATTTGCCCTTCACGCGGGAGATCAGAGTTCGATTAATATTCCTCGTGTTATTATAGAATGTGGTATACGAGGCGCTATCAATACGAAATTATAGAAAAAAATTACTATGTATTTTTTTTTATTTTCGGACAGTGTAATAATATAACAAAGGTAGATAATAATTTAAGCACGTTTAAAGGTTTCAGATTTATAATATATATTATATAAAACAAATTTAGTATTTTTAGAAGCTTTAAATATGAATTAAATATATTAATTAGAAAGATATACATATAAAATCAATTTTATTTATTTTTTCCCAGTGCACAGTGCAAATGTCTATTCGGCAATAAGTTGGTTTATTTAACGAGTTATTTTGCACGACTCGGTTCATTTTTCAACACGACTGAATTTTAGCAATTTTCCTTATCTGTTATTAAAATCAACATGTTTAATGAAAATGTCATGTACTAACAAGTATCCTCTCGTTGTTCGCAGAACCAGCTCGCCGCACTAGAGCGCCACGTGCCAGCGTGACGACCTGCTGTAGGTCGCATCGTATTTTCATAAGATAGACATAGAAGAGAGAAACAGAATTGAGCAAAATGCATATAGAAGTACAAGTAGCACTCAACTTCGTGATATCCTACCTGTACAATAAGCTGCCGAGGCGGAGGGTAAACATCTTCGGCGAGGAGCTAGAGAAAGCTCTGAAGGACAAGTTCCGCGGGCACTGGTACCCCGAGAAGCCCTTCAAAGGATCCGCCTTCCGCTGCATCAAGACAGGGGAGCCCCTGGACCCCGTGCTGCAGCGGGCGTCCAGGGAATCCGGCGTTCCCGTCAGGGATGTGCTGGAGAACCTCCCCCCGGAGCTGGCCGTGTGGGTGGATCCCGGCGAGGTGAGCTATCGCATCGGCGAGAAGGGGGCCGTTAAAGTGCTCTTCAGCGAAGACCGCCAGGAGGACCGCAGCGCCGATAGAGAGGTGACCAGGACCTTCAACCCCGAGGCGCAGTGCTTCAGGCCCATAGAGGCCGTGTCGGGAGGCCTGGGCGCGCTGAGCCTATCCCCGCGGGCACCCCTGCCGCCGCCGCTGGCCGCCTCGCCCTCCCCGGGGCCCGCCCCCGCCTACAGGGGCTCCCCGGGGCCCGCGCCCCCCTTCCTGCCAAGAGCCGCGGCCCCCCTCACCTTCACCACGGCCACCTTTGCCCAGACTAAGTTTGGCAGCACCAAATTGAAAACCTCCAGCAAACGTGCTAACAGGTACATAAATAAAACATGACTTAATAATAAGAAAACCTATTTTTTGAGTAAAGTATTCAGATTTGTTCAGAATAAAAGGTTTTATCCGTAACACAAAGAAATATTTTTCCAAGAACTATAAGAAGTAAAATAATTTATTTAAAAAGTATTTTTTGAAGTTAAAAAATTAAAACAAATGACACATTACCTGAAAATCATTGTTTTTTCTTTTCAGTATATTTAAAAGAAAAAAAACCATTTACATATGTTAAAATTTGGTTTACTTATTACTTTCAATTGGTTAAAAATTAATAATCTATTTTGAAAAATTCTCGTTTTCCTCTCTTCTGAAAACTTTACAATATATATGCATTTTTAAGATATTAAGCCATCGACAAGTTAAAGATGTTTCTATTAAAAGTAATTATTTAGGAACGTGGAATACTAATTCAAATATGTATTAAAAGTACGGTAAACGTTTGAACTATGAAAATATATATATAATTCGGTAGTCCTTCTGAACTGTTATGCAAATACAGTCAATTTGGTGCATTGGGGCCCACGTTAAATGAAGGGGGAGGACTCAAGATGTCCGCGCTTTTCCCATATTAATATGAATAATTGTTATAATCCATCGCAGCTAGATACAAAATTATACATTTCAAAAAAAATATTTTTCTTTTACAGATATAGTTATTTGCCATAAAGCCGTATAGTGAATGTGTATTATCAGTGAAATTATATATTCACTAATAAGCCAGTCAAAATATACCACACAATTGAATTACAATTTCACAACTCAAGATCAGTGAAACTGTATTTATTCACAAACGGATGATCTGGTATCATTAGTTATGTTATTATTATTTATGTTATATTAGTGTTAGTTTTAGAACTTTAATTTTAAAACACATCGGTAAATTGAATTGAATTTTTATCGAAAATAAGTACTTTTTTATAAAATATGTATTTTAAAAACGCATACAAAAATACGGAAATTTTTTTATTTTATTTATTTTCTTACAAATTTACATTATTATAGATCGTGCCAAACCATTATGGTATGTCGGCGCGTTTCTTAATCAATTCTTACATATTAATACATCATAACAGTATTCCAGTCAATTATTCCAGCTATCATTTTTATCGTTGGCCGTGGCAAGAACATAAACATTGTGAGTAATTGGATATATTGATAAATATGTCAGTAATAATTTTTCCCTCATCAAATGAACGTTTCACGACTATCAAATTGACAGTTTAGAGCAGCATATAATTTCACTAGCGCCTATCAGTTAAATTACATTTTTGCTAGTGGAAATATATACCTTAATATATATATATATGATTTCATTAAAACGCCAGTGAAAATATAACTTCACTGGTAATACACATTCATTGTTACATATATATAAACATATAAATGTTAGCATTTATAATTATTTAGATAATTAGTATATTTATATATATTTTACATTGAGGCTCGATTTATTTAGCCGAGCCACTGATTGACCATGTCCCTGAGCGATCTGACGAACACGCCACTTAAAATAATATATGTTAAAGGGGTGTATCTTGCGTAAAGAATGATTTAGGTTATTAATGTCCGATTACTTTTGTTGCAGGATGTCGCCCACGGAATTCTCCAACTACATCAAGCAGCGCGCCCTGCAGCAGCAGGCGACGGGGGCCGGCGGGGGCCGCGCGCTGTCGCCGGGCGCGGAGCCGCCCTACTACCCGGGCGCGGCCTACCCGCCGCCCTACCCGCGCTACGGGCCCGAGGCGCCCCCGGCCGCGCCGCCCGCGCCGCCGCGCTACCCGGGCCCGCCCCCGGAGCAGCCCTGGGCGCCCCCGTACCAGCCGCTGCTGTTGGCCAACTAACCGCCCCCTGCCCCCGCCACCGCCCCCGCCCCCGCCCCCGCCCCCCTGACCCCTCGGCCCCCGACATACTCACATTCTGTTTTAATATGAAAAATGTGTAATTTATTTTTTCACCGGCTTACTATAGTGCATATGATTAAATGGAAAAGTTGGAAAGCCCCGGCCCTCCCCCTCCCCCCTCCCCCGTGATACGGTGGGGGTCGGCGTCTAGGGCGAAGAAAAAATTCTTGTAAATTACAAAACATTTTGTATATTCGTAGTTTTTAGTACTTTTGATGTAAATACGAAAGACATACTTTTTTAACGGTAACAAAGTGACTCTAGTCGGGAAGCGCCTCCATATCACTAGGTGTATAGGCGACTAGCACTCAGTAGGGCCCCAGCGCCCCCGCGCCCCCGCGCCTCCGCTCCCGTCTTTTATATTTAGATTTATACGATTTGTTAATATTTTATTTTTTCACAGATTTTTTATTTTTATTATGATGTAGATATCGTCAATGTTGTATTTTATTCCATAAATATACATTTTTAATTTTGTTATTTTGAGTTTTTTTATGGTTTCGGTTTCTCCCCCCCACCCCCTCGCCCGTTCCCTACCCCGGAGGAACCCCCTGGACTAGCGCACCTGTAGGTCAATTTCCAATACATATATACATACATATATAAATATATACATACATATATGTATATATAATGTATCCGTTGACGTGCTGTTGTTAATACATATTTAGCGTTATCTAACTATGATATGTCTAATTGTTTGGAGATAAACTTTTTTAACTTCTTTCGAGGTGTTACATTTATCGATCTTGTGAAAGTATTTTTTTATTTTTACTACTCTCTGTGTATTTAATGTAATAAAATATATTCTCACACAAATGTTAATTAGATGAGTATAGCGCAGAGAAGATGTCATCCCAAGTGTGGTTGCGAATGCTCTGTACCGTTGAGGGCCAGCGGGTCTGTTCCTTGGTCATGACTCGCGTCTTGCAATACCTACAGGTACTGAAAAACTAACCATTTTAATATTTCTCCAGCTCGATAGGATTTTGGTTAACAGTGATAAACAAAAGCTTTCAACGATGCACCGGTGTATGTCTACCCTTTTTAAATCTGTGAATTATTTTGGTGGGATGATGTCTCCGTCTACCTTTCGAAGCAGCGAACATCTGACGAGCGGCTTGTTGCGTTCAGCACCGCGTAGAATTGTCCCGATGATCGTGCGCGCGGAGCGAGAGAGAAAAAGGATTGAAACTTCGAAAACAACATTGAAGAGCGTGTTGAGATGAGTTAATCTTCTTAGAGGAAATATATTTTTTCATATGTATCGTAATCTTTGACACGAAGTGTCGACTTTATGACTGGAGGTCGTGCAAAATCCAAATATCCAGAATAAATATGTACGCAATAAATGTACCTCCTAGTTTAACCAATGTTATTATAAAAGTTATCTATTACTTAAGTGTCGACAGCGTGAACTACATTCTTCGTCTAGTGGGAATGGTTTTGCAGAATGGCGGGTGTGATTTTAGGTGAATTTTAAATATAAACGGTCGGCGAGTAGAAACGAGTCATCACAGTAGAAAGTAGACCGTTAATCGACATCTCCGACTCACAAATAAGGAATTGTCTTTTCGAAAGCGAACAAGATTTTTGACCAATCTCTTTTGGTGGAATATTTAACATTTAATGAAAAAGATTTAGACTTAAAAAATTATTTGTACGGCAGGTGAAAAGTTATTTCTGATTACATTTTTGTTTAACGTGAGGTAGTCCCTTCATATCAAATAAGCAATAATTATTGTATTTTTGGAAGCGTTCGCGATACCTACTTAGGCTACTGCAGACTAAATAAATACAGATATTTCAAGTCGATTTGTGACCTTTACAAAATTCTAATCAAAATAAGAAAAAAAATGCGACATCATACTGATTACTGTGCGCATCCCTCACGAAGTGGTGGGCTCCCACACTCCACCCGCGTGTGCGCATCCCTCACGAAGTGGTGGGCTCCCACACTCCACCCGCGTGTGCACAGCCCGAGTTTCCGGAAAAACTCAATTGTCTTTTAATCTTGACTGAAATACGATGATGATGGAGTCGTGTAGTGTATGTACTGTATGGACTCGAAATATAAAAATAATTCTAATGTACTAAGAAATAACATTTATTTAACCGATCGAAGAAAAAGGAAAACGTGTAAAATATAGAGGCACGTGGAGGTAGGGAATGTTTTTTATCAAGTATCATTTAAATCGTGAAGGTCGAGAGCTAGGCTTAAGGGTAGAGACGGTCTCGCGGGGTGAAAACTTGGCTGAAGGCAATTGAAACTTTTGTAAAGACACATCACGAAGACACATTAGCGAGAAATAATTATGTGTATCTACAGTAATCCAGACATGAAATTCCGATCCATTAAAGGCGATGATAACTACAAAGTACCTACTTTCATTCAATTGAAGGATGCAATGCTCAACATTCCAAATAAGTCCGGTATTTGAAAGAGTGCAAATTAGTTACCTATGAACATACGTAAGATACAAAGTTATATCCGCATAGACTTGTATAGAATGGCATACGAAATGATTAAATATTTTTAAATATCCAAACAAACACAAATGCGCCAGTTGTGACATAGATAATATACTAGTTGTATTTACAGTTACTTCCTTACCTGTTCTCACGTGGTTGTCGTGCGATTTATCAATTTCAAGCCATGTGAGTTAGTGTTAAACTTGAGTGTGCTACATAGAGAAATTACTTCCTACAATATACATATTAGCCAAACAAATTGCAAGCAATGGGCAAGCAACCAGATGCGAAATATATTCATTATAATGGATAATATATTTAAAATATTAGATCAAAATTTATATTTCCCAGCGACATGCAAACGTCCCGAGTAATCGTACGTACGATTTGTGCATTGTTACACATTAATATCAGAAGCAGGCTCGATCCGCACTTCGCGATCGAGGGTTGAATTTGTGTTTACGAAAATCTTAATAATGAAAAACATGTTGAAAATAACCATAAAATAGCATAATTTTTATTATTTTAATAAATTGCAGTCTTCGAACAAAAATTACACGCTCGCAAAAAAGAAAGTACATTTCTACGTCCCTCTCAATGAATCGTTATAATATCGAGAGGAAAATAAATGCCAAGTGTCTGCATCAAACAAGAAAGCGAGAACATCATATAGTATTATATTTTATGATAGTAGGTTAACCGTCTCTTGCATCAATGGCGTAGTAAAAGCTGTACCGCCCATCGCATTATTTTATTAAACTATACTATAATACTTGAAGTACGCTTATAATTATGAATCTTAGAATAGATAATTAATCATGAAAATATTAGAATAATTTTATAACATTGATTCAATCAAGAATTAACTGTAGATTGATAAAAAATGTACGATTTGTTTATGTAGAGTAAATAAGACGAATTCATGTTCGTGACGTATTTTTAAATAGTTATTAAATATTATTTCAATCATATTTTGGCGTTGAAAAAAGACCAAAATTTCTCGCATTGGCTGTAGAAGGAACATTTAACGCGAATGAAAATTTATTTTCTAATTTATATAGATTATAGTATTGCCAATATAAAAGATCTCACTTTTTGCATGGTAGAACTAATTATTACAGGTTGTCTTTAAAATAATATTATTTAAGTATTCTCAATAAGTATAAGCTTTATTTTTTTACATAAATGGAGTTCAGTTGATACCCTGAAATAGGTTCAGAATGTTTCAACTGAAGGTGTAAATGGAATTTAGTTGACGCTCTGAAATAGTTTCAGAATGTTTCAACTGAATACGTAAATGGAATTCAGTTAACACTCTGAAATAGGTTCAGAATGTTTCAACTGTTGAAGTAAATGGAATTTAGGTAACGTTCAGAATTTTTCAACTGAAAACGAAAAATGAAGTTCAGTTAACATCATGAAATGGGTTCAGAATGTTTCAACTGATGATGTAAATTGAATTAAGGTGACTCCCTGACATAAGTTCAGAATGTTTCAACTGTAAATGGAGTACAAGTAACACTCTGAAATGGGTTCAGAATGTTTCTACTGATGATGTAAATGAAATTTAGTTGACGCTCTGAAATAGGTTCAGAATGGTTCAACTCGATACGTAAATGAAGTTCAGTTAACATCATGAAATGGGTTCAGAATGTTTCAACTGATGATGTAAATGGAATTTAGTTGACGTCCTGAAATAGGTTCAGAATGTTTCAACTGAACACGTAAATGGAGTTCAGTTAACACCCTGAAATAGATTCAGAATGTTTTAACTGAAGATATCCTTTTGCTTTCACAAATTTAATGTCGAGCGTACAACATAAATTATTTTTATATTTTTGCTTAAAGCTTCCTCGTATTGAAAGTATATTTAAAAAAAAATCAAAACCGATATTTTTACAAATCGTTTCTCGATGTCTGTAGATAGGTGTTCTATATCTCCAATGCATTACCCGTGAATCATTTATAAATCATATAAATATCTATTTAAATCTCTTAAGAGACAGTAATATAACATATAACTAAAATAAATCTATATTTATATTCAAATAAAAGTATTTTGGGTGTAGCGTTTTGAACACGCGCATATTGTAATGTTTGCGCCATTTATATGTTACCAATAGTTGACTCCGAGTGGAAGAGAAATATTGTAACCTTTGCTAGAACCATCTTATTTTTGACCTTCCCAGTTTAGAGCAACCTCTTACTTTGATATTACAGTTCGTATAATTATGTTTGTTGTGACATAATTACACTATAGATCTATTATTATAATTACTATGAATTTTTTATCAATAATTCGTAGGATATTGAAGACTTTCTGGTGGTTTAACTTTATATAGTGAGAACGGTGGTTTAACTTTATATAGTGAGAACGGAATTTCCCATCCCGTTTATAATAAACATAGTCTATAATTTTTCATATTGTTGTACGAATTTTTAAGTTTATATTAAAATGTTTTGTGCATTCATAAAAAAAAATGTTTTTTATTTTACCCTTACACATGTGCTTCCAAGTTCAACTTTAGAAACAGAAGGGTAAGATTTTGCAATAGGTACGGCGAAGTGTGTCGAAGGTGCATGCTCTAAGTGAAACTCGTTTACATTTTGTATTTTAATTTGAATGAATAACTTTTGAGAGACTAATTATTTATTTATTAGCGTTTGATATTTTAAAATTTTAATGCAGCACTGGAGATGATAATGCTTCACACTTGTCAGTCGCTACGCATTTTCATATCCATGAACGAGTTGGGTGAAAATTGTTTTAAGGTGAGGGCAAAATAGTTTCACTTCAAAACAAACATGTCCGCTTTACCTGTTTTCGAGTAAAATATAAAAAACCGTTGTACCACAACTGTCATACATGGACCAGTAATCATAGTTCACATGACCGAATGCTGTCCACTTATTGGCTGAATACATATTTGTCTGGGTTTGATTTAATTATTTATTTATTGGACATGCCCGATTGAAGTAGTAAGCTAATTTTAATCGCGCTTTTAAACGAAATTCGGTGATATTTGTGTAATTTCGATAAGCTAGTCTTGTAGACATTAATTTGTTTTGTATTAATACATACCTAACTCAAAAACTATAAAAGTTAGACATATTTGATTTTGATTCTATACCTCACACATTCTCTCTAATATAATCAAGATCAAAATGTTCCTTTTTACTATAACTTACCTTGTATATTTGTCTCATATTTGTTTAATTTTGAATCTATGTTTGTTGTTTCTCCTCCTTTCTTTTATCATCTGACATTTCATTGAAAATCTTCATCGCACTGTACATCACCGATTTCTGAAATTTAGCCTTCTTCCTTCTATCTCTTCCTCTTGTACGATGTTCGTGCTCATGTTGATTTGCATCAATATTTTATAAATAATATAATTAATGGAAGATGATCTTGTTAGAAACCTCAATAAGACGAGCTTGTATGAGAAGTATGAATGTGGATGAGGCGAGAATTGTGTGGCTCCATCCACTCTGCCTACCCCGCGAGAAACGGTGTGATGGTAACTTAGTTAATCGTCCTTGACTAGAAGAACATTCAGGTTCTTTTTTTTCAAATGAATCAACTAAGCGTCGCGTATCCAAAATATGTAGGCATCTACTTCACATGTGTTCAATAATAATTTAATTTAATGCGGCTGAAATTATCTGCGCAGAAACGCATTTGTCGCCTAGTCTCCGCTTGGCTTACAAGCGAGTCTGACTATTTTGTTGTATCAGATCGCATTTAAATATAGTCAACTTAATCAGCCGAATGCGGGTGGCAGAAATCCCAGTCGCATTCTTACAGTGGTCATTCTCTACCGCAATGTAGGTATGCACTACCAACCAATGTGTGTAAATTTTAAAATATTTTTTTTTTGTCATTATTAACGGATTTTTACTTAGTTTTTTACTAACTATATGGGTACCTACTGGTAATAATGAGATAAACTGTGATTACTGTTCGATTGTAAAGATGCTTTATACCATAATAGAGAGCCTAATAAAAATCTGAGAATGTCGTCAAATTTGAGTCATTTTTAATATTCACCATTGGCAGTAGGTGCCAACATACAATTTAATGATATATTCACCCCTGCGTTCAAATCTGTCACTTTTCTGGTGAAAATTTTTCGTTCTATGTGCTAATATATTGCAAATTCAACAGCGAGATCACCATCGGACAAACTCTCATCACTAAAATAGCCGGATATTGAATATTTCACTGTCGTATATTGCAACTGTCAAAGTATCAATATGACAAGACTTTTGAAACAGCTGGGAAGAGGACGCCATTTTTAACTAACGATTGACGGTTTTTACCACCCGATATTGGACGGTAAAATTAGTTTATGTATACTTTTACATACTTTCGATGAGTAAACATTTTTAAGTACCCGTTTTTGAAAAAATGTAACTAAGGTAACTTTATTTTTACTAAAAATGTATCACTGATCATACGACCGGCCCTAAGTAGGCCTAAACTAGATTTTCCTACACTTAAGTAAAATCCCCAGAATTTTCAACACAAAGAGGACAATTTTTTGTTAGAATCATCACACAATGGATAAATCTTATTATTATATCTTATCTTATTATTATTTTTATTATTATTATTACCATGATCAAAGATATGGTAAAAACATGAGATATCAGCAGAGCTTTCTAAATAAAACTTGCACTTTTTAACACTCCAAACATTTTTCATCTTCAATTTTACCTTTTATTATACCTTTCTCTGGCTATTGTGCAGTTGTAATATTAAACCATAAAGATCCAGATCGCCCTGAATATATTTTTTATTGTGCAATAAATAATATAGACAGCCATCTCTCAAATGAAATATGTGTTCAACTTTGATTAAATATAAAGAATTAGGATACCTACCCAAGTGGCACATGCGCGATGTTCTCCAACTTATATGTTTTATACTCAGTATCTCAAATATCACAGTCCAGATATTTATATTTTTCATATATAAACAAGTATGTAAGAAGGTACTTTTTATCAGAGTAAAATTGCCCATACAAGGTTGCATGTAATCATTCCCGACTTCCAATACGGGTTTAGGCCAAATCATTCAACAGACCACCAACTCCTGCGCGTAGTTGAACAGATTAACCTCGGCATCAACATGAAGCAACATACGGCAGTCCTCTCAGTCGACGTCTGTAAAGCTTTCGATAGGGAATGGCACAACGTCCTGCTATACAAAGAGGAACTAAACGGTATCCCACTTAACATTACCCAACTCCTAGCCAGTTTCCTCTTAGGAGGTTCCTTTAGAATCAAACTACTATGAGTCCTCACAACCTGTCGCTGAATTGCCATTGTCAACAAGCTCCTGCTATACAACTATACAAGGCCATTCTCAGGCCTACTCTCACCTATGCAGCCCCCATTTGGGGTTACGCCTCCAAAAGTCACATAAAGACTCCAAACTTTCCAAACTAAAGCAATCCGGCTAGCCCTGGGTGCGCCTAGCTGGTCGAGAGTTACCTACACCCATCCATTACGACTCAGGTATCCCTCTAATAAGGGATCACATAAAAAAAAACTCGTCAAACGTTTTTATGCCGGGCTCCCAAACCACCCGAACCCCACCATAAATACTCTCTCAGCATACGATTTAACTTATCCCTTTCGATTTAGATTTAGGCGACCAAAGATGGTCTGACTAGATTGTTAATAACCCTGCCTCAAGAAAGCAGATCCCTGCCACATGCCAGCAGTAACTTGGCTCTCTTCCCCCTTCGTTGAACACCACCTAACCCAATTACCGCATCGGTTGCTACAACAGATGAAGGAGCGAGGGGTCTTAGTACCCGGAACTCTGTTTGCCATGAGATCAATGTCAATGTCGGGCATGTACTTATACAAGACTAGCAATAACCGACAGCTGATTGCCTGTTGCCAGGCAGGCCGCTACGTGTGCTGCCTTCCACAGCTAAAAGCCATGTGCAGAGAAGGCCGACAGAGGGCCACTATAAAGAGGTTTGTACTTTGATTAAATTTACACAGTGTACACTATGGTATACGGCGTTTTTAGTGTAATATAATATAATATTAATAATAAAGGAACATTGAGTATATATATGGAATTCGATAAAATCAGTAGAGAGTGCAACAAACTGTCTGTGTCACGCTGTAACCGTTATATTAAGCGGACATTTGATATTAAAAATAACATCAAACGTTTCTAGAGTTATAGCAAAACGTTTACCAAATACAATGTATTTTGTAGACAGAAAGACCGATAATAGTAAAGGTAAACCTGATTGCAGACTTATTCAAAAATGTGTACGATAAAGGTCACCGAAGGTACCAATGCTTAACGAGCTACACTATCGATGTGAATTTGAACTCGTCTCTTGCACACATTGAACTCAATGATATTCAGGGGCGTGCACTGCATACAAACAAAAAAGTTGTGCATTACGAAATATTCTGGGAAATAAAAATAAATTAAATAATCTTTATAGGAAAAGATCCAATAAAATTCTAGCCGTTATCACCCGGATCAACGTAACCCATGGCTAGATTTTTGTCTAGCTGTTTGTTATACCGAAAAATTTGTGTACAACTTCGCCATTCTGGTACGCAATTTGCCAGGACGTATGCGTCTAACTTGTTTGTTCAATCCGTATGAGAAACATACTGAACTAAACATTTTCTTACTCAAGTTATGTGAGCATCTTTATGTCTGTCAATTTTCAAACAATTTATGCTTAAATACTTATTTAATGTATTAATTATAAATATATACATATAAAATCAATTTTGTCGAAAAATATTGTTTTTGCGCTACCGGGATTCGAACCTGGATCTCTATTTCTAATCCGGGGAAGTACACTAATATTTATAATTCATACATTAAATTAGTATTTAAAACATCACAGACCTATGTTCTGAATAATTACAACTTCACAATAAGAACGTGTTCTTCCATAAAGATAATACATTTAAGTTACGAAAAATTATTTATGTTATGAAAAGAAAAGCAAAAAAAATATATAAATAATAAAATGTCACACACATATATATAAATTAATATAATTAAATTATATATGTGTACTTATAATATATGCATATCAAGTAAATAATTTAAGTTTTAAAAAACACCACAATTAAAAAGATATTGCAGCATGTAGGATTAGAATCTACGCTCCCAGAAGGAATCTAATTTCTAGCCTTAACCGCTTGGAAGCTGATGCGAAATGTATGGATATTAGATTAATAATTGAGATAATTTATGTATTATGAATATGAATGATATTGCAGTATTATAAATATAATACATAAGTACTGCAATATACATTTCACATCATAGAGAATTCTAGAAGAAAAAACACAAATAACCCGCATGATGATGTTAGCGAAGACACAAACCTTTCTGACTCTATATTGGTTTATTTAAAAGCAGGCTTTCAAATAATTTACATATATACCTAATAAAAGTGCACACCGTCATATACGGCGCGCGCAGCATAATATAAAATGCTGCACATTCACGGTTGATGTGATTACGGATGTACAAATATTGAGATACATTCATAGCTGTCTGTGATGCAGTAGATTCTGTATCAGATTAACATCAAAATACTATTCTACCTTAATGTTGTCAAAAGGTTTCGTGTTCGTTATTACCAATCGTGGTCATCAATTGAAATAAAATTGTTGTATATGTACATTAAAAGACCCTGTAAGAGCACTGGAGATTATACCTCGGTGTAAGGTACAATTTGTTATCCATATGAATAGGAAAAATAAAATAACAATTTAGAAATATTAAATACATTTTATTTATTGACTTCTTATTTGAATAATAACAACAAGAGGCTTCATTATGCTTACACTGGAAAAGTGGAAAAACACCGAGCCCCCTGACTGGCGGACACAAATACATGAAACACCGTAACGAGGAACTTTCTTATCAATATGACTCAGATAAAACATTTGTAATCACTTTCATTTATAATACATCATATAATAATAGAAACCAATAATAATTTAGTACAAAGAAAAAATATTTTTCATCCAAGAATCGACATATGGTGAAAAAAAACTCCACGAGGCAATAATCATTTCATATTTTGACAGAATCGCAATCATTTTTTTAATAACCCAAATTTATGACAACATCATACAGCGACTGTTCCAAAATATCACATTCTGAGGCTTTAAGGGAATAAAAAATGAGAAGCTTGGTCAAACCAATGATTTAAAAATTGATGATTATGAAATAAATTTGCTTTATCAATTCATCAAAACCCATTTAGATATATTCTGCTAAAACGCTGAGTATTTTTTACAATAATTGACAATTCTACGATTCCTGTCTATTATTATCTTGGATTCCTTCCCATTTCCCCCTTAAATAAATAATACCATCTGCATAACAAGGCCTGCAAAATTGATATCCACAAAAACAAAGCCCTTTTTGTACATAAATCAGAATTGCTTTGAAAAAATGTGTGTTTGATGTGTTGGGTAAAATTTAAAAAGTAATATACACATCGAATTCACAGCAGAAAAACTGTAAAATTACCCATCACAGGTAGAAGAAACAAACATTTTTGGAAAATATAAATTGTGTTTAATAATGCCTTAATAAGAATAAAATAAACAATAATCAGTACAAATATTTACATATAAAAAAGTAAAATGAAAGTATCTCGATTAAATATCAGAACATACATTTTTACAAAGAAATTTATTAAATAAAAACATGATGAATATTTGTTTTAGCTAGGCATGTTTCTCATATTTAGCATGGATGTATAAAAATATTAATAAAAGCAACATTTTTGATGTGAGAATTGGAAACATAAAAAAAAAACAGTCATATTCTTTACAAAAATCATCGGTAGAATTATTTTTGACACATGAAAAATATTTAAACTGATAACATTTCTATCAATGAAAATTCTTACGCCTAAATTAAAAATTAACTTACAATGGTAGAATCTAGCGTTAAGTCCTAGACGATACTCAAACATTCTAATATCTTGGCTCTCTCCAACGACCACACCGACATTTGTTTAGGAATATACAACACAGAGAGAATCACACGAGTTCCGTAAAAATAAATTATTAGACTACACGCGCAACAATAATAATTAAGTATTATCCCCTGTTACCCTGGCAGTGACCAGTGGTGGAGTGCTGCAGCTTCCACTCACTGCCTCCGTCCGAATAAAGTAATCATTAAACATAATATAAGTTCAACTCCCCTACGCTAACGACTTACGACCGAGTTAAGTATCTAACATATGAGATGAATAGGAAAATATTCAAAAATTATTTTCAATTCGATGAATGTGCATTAATGTCAACTAATCCACTCAACTCAAAAGGAAATAGTCAAATCCAACAGCTCTAATATTTAAGATGAATCATTGAATTTTCTTTCGAAAAACACAGGTACATCAGTATTTATTCTGTTTTCTCTAATGGCCGACATTAATCTACTATGGAAACCTTGCGATTTAAGTCATTTATACAAAACAAAAGCCCGAATAGTAATTATTACTACGATGAAGAAAACAATATTTTCTACTGGTATACCAACTCCAGTAACTGTATTATTTTGAAAGTTTTTAAATGTCAAATGGTCAACATATGGAAGAAACCACTATCTTTAACCATTATATATAAATTAGCAAATGACTAGGCCTAGCAAATTAATTGAGAGATTACTTTATACACGAGATTTGCGCATATTAATTTCGACATGCAATTATTAGAATGTCACTACGGCTTGTCCTTCAAATATTATAGAAAATTATACATTTAATGAGAAATACAGAACTATATCAAAATTAAATAAAACAAAAAAAGATAAATTTGCAATTACAGGTGGACCCTCGACATTTGTACAATTCGCTATTTCGTACATTTCATTTCTGAATTTATAAAAAGCACATAAGATCAGTTTGTGTTCGTCCTTTACGATTGCACGAATAATTACACTGAGAATATTGAAATAGTTTCTCTACAGTGTGCGTAAGCGCATGACTTTTTAGGCTTCCTTTGATTGCTTGAATAATTGTATTGTGAACACGAATAAAATTTCTCCCCAGAATGTGAAAGCATATGACATTTTAATAATCTTTTCTGATTGCAAGAATAATTGCACTGTGAACATAAAAATAGTTTCTCTCCAGTATGCCTAGTCTCCTTTCCGATTGCACTAATAATTACACTGGGAAAAAAATAAACAATATATGATACAATCAACTCTTGATAAATTTATTAAGAAATAAATTCTCTTTCATATACTTTTTACTACATGTTTTTTTTTTGTACATTTTGATTTTTAATACATTTTTGGGGAACCAATCACGTACGAAAGTCGAGGTCCGCCTGTATTGAAATCACGAGTTGAAAAGAGGTCACACTTGACACATTGATTAAACATGAAGTCCTATAGGCATGTAACAGGAACATCAATTTATTAAGTATAATACTGCAATCTTGTCGGTCAAATAAACTAGCTGCCCGGCATCTCTTCAACCCCTGAGTTACAGAGCATGTACACGGATGAGGCTTTGATCTCTTGTTTCAGAAATTCATCGGCAAAGGTCGGTATCAGTCAGTATACGTCATTCTACTGTGTACGATCATCTGCACTGTCCATTATGCGCTTTCGAACACGTGTACACGCACCATTACGTGGCTTTGTCTCACCAGTGTGTTTTAATTGCATGAGTATACTTTTTCAAACAAGTATCCAGTGGTAAACTGTTCTCGTCTTGAACAATCTTAGTATCGCTAGTGACGACTCAATGTAGCTTAATCAAATTTTAAAATTTAAAATCAAAATTTGTTTTAATTGCTGCAGCACTTCCGGTGTTGCATCTCCTTCCCACCACAAGAGGAAAAGTAGAAGAAGATATAAAAAATGTTTCACAAATAATTTTAATAGAAAAATATTTTATTTCAACATAATTTTGATGATTGTAGTTTGAATTTAGATTTGACTAAATTGATTATTTTAAAAATCAATAGGCAGTTTAACCTATCCATACAAATTAAATGTCAAAAATTAATGACATATTGCATGACGAGGATAGTATTCTTTTCATATCAGTTTATTATCAAGAACATTGGTGTAGTGTTGCATCTTGTAAATATTATTAAATTGAAATGTCTATAGATTACCATTTGGTTAACTAGGATCCCTTTCCTATGCATGTCTTGAATAGTTTGGCACTCGCAATCTACTATTTTAAATGTTTAAAGAGATGAAATTCAAAAAAAAATATTGAGAAAATGGCATCTATCGATGATCGATGATTTCCATTAGTGAGGTTGACATATCCAACCCTCCTACTTAGTAAGTATTGTAAATAAAAAATAAGTCATTATAGTTGTTCTAGTATTTCACATATAATCGATACATATTTAAATGGCAGTAATTTATATATATACATACAGGTAACCCCCCGTTCATCACGACCCCGGCAAGTGCAAATTCGTTATATCGCGGTCTATTTGTAAAAAAAAATTTGTCTCGGCACTTGTCTGACTTTGACATATGCCAGAAATCATCATGAGTGGTTGCACATGCGTGTTATCTTTCTTTCTTCGTTACTCAATCATATATATGTGCATAAACGTAAAATTATGAGCGTGAGACGAAAGAATGTAGGTACACCGGTGCCTGGTACGGTTGAGTATCCTTCAGTGTAATCTTAGCTGAAGCTAAATAAACGCACACTAATTATATTGATTACTTACATATTTTCTATCCCTTTGCAATTTTTAAAATGTGAAAAATCAGTCAGCTGCAGGAAATAAACTGCCATACTATGAGCCAAGAAAATGACGTCTTGGAACCTGTTCTCGCACAAAAGTTAAGTGTCAAAATCATAGAAAATGCCCTCTTTCTTCACAATCAATGCCTGGAGTTATTAGAAGAGAACGACGAAGATTAAGAGCGAGTGAGCGCTGTAAAGCATGGTTATAACGGATTATTTGACAGTCATCGGCAAATTTTGCATAATAAACACAGAGAGGCGAACAAACAAGGGAATCTAGACTCTTTTTTGCAACGTGGAACAAAATGAATGAATTATGTTGACATTTTTTTTTGTTATTAATAATGTTCATTTTATTACTAGTGTTTTTTCGAATTTTTAAATGATTTTTTTAAATCCTCTGTTGATCGCGAAATTTCGCTTATCGCGATCATGTCCAAAACGTATTCCTCGCAATCAACCTGTATATATATTTTATTACATTCTCTTTAACACAATATATAAAGAAAATTACTGCCATTTAAAAATTCTTCAAATACACGTAAAATATAAAAATGACCTATTTGTTAGTTAGTTACGTTAGGAAAAGTCGATAATACATTCTGTAAATCATACACAATTCATTGGTGGACTTTTATATCAACCGCAGTAATGGTATGCGAATTTAATTTTACAATTACAGCATGATGAGGCTGGATTCCCCAACTTTCAGTTCAAAGATACAGAGTCAATGTAAAAGTTACCTAATCTTTATAGATTTAATTTAACGATTTTCCATTTTTGCACATTTCAAATTGACTTGGCAGCCCACAAACGTTTGAATTTAAATGTCGAATATTATATTCAAAAACTTTTAAATACAAATAATATACGCAAATGTACAAAACCAGAAGAAAACACAATATAATTACAGGCAAAAATTCATAAATTATCCAAAATATTTGTGTACTACTAAACCAAATATGGAATGATATACCATTATAAAACATAAAGCATTCACAATCTGAAGATATAAGTAGCTAATATCGAGCATTTCATTTTATTGCAATCACAAAATAAGTTACTCTATGGTACGGTATCGATTAGTTCGCAAGTACCAATACTTAAATAAAAAAACAGCATATGTGATTTTCATTAATAAAAATGAATAAATGAACGTTTTAAAAAGGTACAAATATTTATCTAGACAGAAAATATTTCCTACGAGATATTTTTTGTTTGGACAGAATATCTAACTAATGAGAGGCTTCGATGTGTCGCTGCAGACTCTTCTTGTTCATGTAGAAGCGGTCGCACATGTTGCAAGGGAAGAACATCTTTTCACTGTCCTGACTTTGATGACGGGCCCGCATGTGTGCCGTGAGGTACTGCTGTCGGGAAAAGAACATACCGCACTCACTGCAGGAGTAATGGCGATGCTGCCACATGTCTCTGTCAGAGGCAAACTCTTCCCCGCACTGACCGCACTTGTGGCGCGCCCCCCCTACTTCTATCACACGCGTGCCCACAATATTACCCGGCGTAGGTCGCTCCTCGATAACGTCTTCCGCTGCGATGTTGTGGTGCTTCACGCAGTGTCGCCGCAGTGATTTGGCAGAGGTATAGCGAACATTGCATAAGTCACAACTGTAAAGCCTTTCCAGCGGCGATGAAAGTTGCTCCCCTTCCTCGCTATCTCCCTCCGCCTCAGCGGCTCTCGGGTCGTCTGCGTTGATGCCATGCTTGCGCATGTGTACCAAGAGGGTGGACCTTCGGGTGAAACTTTTGTTACACACCGGACAGAACACAGAATTGGGACGATGAACTTCTTCCATATGACGCATGTAAGCAGCCCTTTTCGTGAACTCTTTACCGCACGGATGGCAGCTCTTACTTTCATCTGAGACTCGCCCCTGCATCGACGAGGCCTGCTCGGTTCTGGGAACAGTCTGGACCAACTCCACGGTCACTTCATTGGATAACTTTTTCTTTTTTAATAAAGTCATCTGCACATCGGGAGGAAGCTTGCGTTTGATCTGCATCGGGCCACTATCCGCAATGGGAGTGGAATGCTTGATACGCACGTTCTCCAGCACCTCGTGTTTGCTAACCTTGTTAGTCACCTTATTGTGTGGCATCCACAGGCCTGAACTGCTGAAGGCGGCCTTACCATCTGGCGATCGTAAATGCCAACCCCTGTGACTCTTGAGAGCGGATATTGAAGTATAACTTTTATTACAAATTTCACAATCAAAAGTCTCGGCCGTTTCAGATTGTAATCGAACACAGTTGTGATTCTGTAATGCCATCATCCCCAGGAATGTTTTCCCACAACTATCACAAGGGTATCTGGCTTGGTATTGTTCATCAGGAAGGTTCGACTCCTGGGTTCCGTCATCGTCATCGCTCAAATTTTCATTTTCTGCAGTCGATTCAGTCTGCAGTTTGTTTGCATTTCCTTGGCTAGCATTATACCCAAGCAGTTCTTTGGCGTGGGCGGCCTTGTAATGCTCGTACAGTTCTAATGTAGAATTCAACGCCTTACCGCATATCTTACAAGACTGGACGTTCACTTTGTGCACATTCTTCCTGTGGCGGTAGTACGCCCTTTTATCATTAAAATTAATTTTGCAGATTGTACAGCAGGTTCTATTGTCTGGTTTCACCCCCTCGTCTTGTAAATTAGGATTAACAATTCCATGCTTAACTCGCTTATGCTTCCATATGCTGCTCTTCACGGCAAACTTCTTATCGCAGAGATCGCACTGGTATAATTGTCCAGCGTCAGATATGCTGTTATCGGTTTGCTCGAAAGCGGCCGATGTAAAACTATCAAACTGGGGTATAGATAGACCAGTACCATTATTCTGATCTTCGGTCACGCAGTCCTCCTCCTCCTCGGTGGAACCGGCATTCATGAAATGACTCCCGCTGTTTTCTAGCTCCATTTTCCTTACAACTTCTGGGTGCAAAATTTTTTTATGTTTCCAAATGTTTTTCTTGTGTAAGAAACCTTTTCCACAAATATCGCAATTGTACGGAGCATCAGACATTGATTTTGGTGAATTTCGGTAATTAATATTATATGATGGTGCTAGAATAGACGGTCGATCCGGAATGAGCCGTTTCACTTCACCTGGTTTTTTATTAGTTGTGGGAACTTTAGCGTGTATGCGCATATGGTTGGAAAAGGCCTGCCGACTTTTAAACGATCTCATGCACATTTCGCAAAAGAATGGATCGATAGAACCATCGATGGAAGATTCTCCAGGATGGTTTTTCATCATGTGTTCTGAGAGTCTTTGCGGAGAACTGTAAGAATTGGAACAAACGGTGCAAGAATAAAACTTAACTCTTAAATGAGTATTTTTGTGTTCGATCAATTCTGAATCTTGCAAGAACTTTTTCTCACACTGATCGCATTCGTAAGCTTTGTGATTGTGGACGTCAATCTGATGTTGCGTCCAGCCATCAACAGTGTCGAACATGGAAGAACAGTCTGTGCAGGAGTAGTTGTAGGTGGTGACTTCTTGTTTCACAATGCTCAAGTCTATTTGATCCTGATCCATGTCTGGGTCGTTCTCATGGTCCCCGTCTCCGTTGGCAACTCTATCCGAATGCTCTTTGTAAATATGGTGATTCAATTCTGTAACGGTCTCAAATTTATTGTCACAGTGTTGACACATGTGCGGCCTTTCTTCATTGTGTATTGCCTTCAAATGTTTAACAAGATTATGATACGAGGAGGTATTTTTGTTACAAATCGGGCAGTCAGTGGGTCTACCATCTACCGAACGAGATAGGTTTTCTGTAGATTGATCGACGTAGCCTCCGGCATGTATGGACAGAGCGTGGTCGTTGAAATGCTGGAGGGATCGGAACTTTTCATTACACAACTCGCAGGCTATGTGCACTGTGCACTCTCCATTGCGAACATGTTTCTTCCACAGCCGATTGTCTTTGAATCTGTACTTACAGTGAATGCAGCACAGAGGTACTCGCTGTCCTCCATTCTCGTGCACGTCCAGCACATGTTTCATTATAAACTGTTTGAGTTGGAATTTAGCAGGACAAAGCTTACAAGCATATGACCTCGCGTTCAGAATGTCTTTGTACTGAGATTTATTAAGAATATCTTCTCTGCCTGACGCATCACCTATTTTATATTCTTCAATGACTGTAGCTTCGGAAATCATGCTATCCGGGATGCCTCCTTCTTCGTAAATAAGTTTCCAGGCATCTGTGCAGACATTGGCCCTCATATGACTAAGAAGGGCGCCGATGTGACCAAAGGTTGTCACACAATTGTAACATGTGTGTTTGGGAACCTTCAAACCATTTTTTTGTAAATGTTGAATGACCGCTTTTCTCCTGGGATGAACCTTGCTGCAGCAGTTACACTTCATGGTGTTTACTTGTTCAATAACTTCTCGATATTTTATCATAAAAGCTTTCTGCGTCGGTGTTATAGTCATAGAATGAAGTGAGATTTCTTTTATATCTATCGAATCATTCATTGCATGATCATCGTCCATTTCATTTTCATTACATTCGGCATCAGGTTGCTCGTTGATTTCCACAATAGGAGCCAGCGGTACAGGAGGAAGGTCATCGTCATCATCATCGTCATTGAATTCATGCACTTCGTTGTCACTATCGTGTTGCTCTTCGTGCTCCTCGTGGTTAATCTCTTCCTCTTTGGATTTGTGGCTCTCAAATTCGGGAGACATTTCATCATCCTCATTCGTAGATTCATCATCACTATGATTAGAATTCTGCACGTCATCCCCAGTCGGTTCATTCATATCGGAATTTGTCTGGTCAGTAGGTTGAGGGTTATCTTCTTTAGGTTCCGAATTTTGAGCATCAATACCAATAATTTTATTAATGTCTAAATTAGAAGATATTTCTACTTCTTCATCTGAATCTGCTTCAGCAGCGGAACCAGACTGAACATGGTTTTCCTCTTCCTCATCACTAGGCTCACCAAAGTTGTTAACATACGTATCTGGTTCAGATATAATGGTTTCAACTTGAAATGCCGCCAGTTCAGGTTCCGATATTAATGTCTCAGGGCTTTCTGAACGAGAGCGGATAATTTCTGGCTCAGAAACTAATATCTCCGGTCTGCCGGTCAAGAGGGATTTCAAAATTTCTGGTTGTCGCCCGTTATTCTGGAGGTCTGCGAGCGACCTTATCCTCACGGGATAGGGTTGGTTGGGTTTAAACGAAGAATTTTTCTGACCAGGTTTCGGCATCATTTGTATTTTAGGATTGATGGGATTTGGCAAGAGTCGGGCTTTGGGATTGTAGGGATTAGGGCGAAGCTTGGCAAAGGTGGGGCTAGGGGATTTGGTCTTGTTGGTGTAGCGATCGTAATTATGCGAAGTGAGTTCATGGCGGCGAGCGTTGTGCGAGTAGCGGTAGGCTCGACCGCAAACCAGACAATCTTTGGAGGCCAACTGGGCGACAGCCACGGGTCTGTGAGTTTCACCCGCATTTGTCGCACCGGGCACCGTGGTTGCACTTCTTTCTTCCTCTGCGCTGAATTCATCATCTTCAATATCCTACCAAATCAAAATAGGCAAAGATGTAATCAAAGACAGCATTTTCATTCACAGATGATATTAAATATATTATTTATTTTTATATCTTGCTAGAAATAAAATTTACAAGACAGGATGAATATTTTTTTAATGAACATTAATAATAAATAGTATTAAGTGGAGTAATTTAAAAATGGTTTGAAGTTAATTTGGTATTTATTTATTTATTATTCATTACTACAACTAGTTGCTTAGCTGCAGCATGCTTAACCTTTTCAGACCTGAGGCTTAAATAACTACTGCTATAGTCTAATACTTGGTAAATTCTAAAATGGTAAAGAGATATTAAGATGTTTCATGTACACTGACAGTGAGAATTTAGTCAAAATAAAATATTTACCACACAATATTTTTAAAAATTTTGAACAGTGATATTCTTGCAACAGCCAGTTTGTTGACGAAAAAATTGCAATATAGAAAAAATTAACAGCCATTTATACTCGGTTAACCTGTCTCAGCAGATTAACTAAGTTCTATGCAGTATTCTGAAGGAATAAATGTAAATGATTAATATTACAATTTGGGATATGAAAAAAGGACGTGTATAAATTAATGTGTTGAGACAATGTTTAAAAAACACTACAGAAATATATAAATATATCAGCACACGTACCCAAAATCACACCACTCATGATAAAACCCTTAAAATCATAATAAATATAAATAAGATGGGGAGGACATTTATTATGTACAGTAGCAAAATAAAATCATCATTTCTGATAACTTGAAACCTGTATGTATGTTTTTAGATAAAATATAATTAATAATATACAGAGAAAAGAGTAAAAATTTGTCAACTGAATGCATGTCTCTATAATTATTTTGCCTGAGGCAAAACCAAAATAATCATTAAGAATTCTAAAATTCCAATTTTCAAAATGCAAAAATGCGCTCTCTGACCAAGAGCAGTCACGGGACTGACCGCTTATTGTGTGTGATGTTTTTTTATTTTATACTTTACATATGCATAAATAAATACATGTTATTAACAGAGATATAGTGCTGAAAAGTGCTCTAATAAATTTTATTTTATTTACACCCCACAATTCCTACCCTTCGATGGATCTTAACAAATTGAAAATGTAAGAAAATTTCAAAGATGCACATTTCTTTTAGAAAATTTCGATTAGATGAATTGGACAGTTTTTGATTTTCACATTCACAAATAAAAGTTCCGGAACGCACTCCTCAAAAAAGCAATGGAACACTGACCTACTTGCACCACAAGTAGTTGTTGAATTAAGAAAACTAAACCTTAACCAAGAGAAATAATAATAATAAAAAAATTATGTAAATATTATAAATTTGTGAAAATAAAATATTTTTCTTGAATAAAATAATAAATTTTAAAAAAGCCCAAGAAGTGATTCCATGGTCGATTTACAATAATCGATTTTGATGATGTATAAACGTTTCGCCTGCAAATAAGATTGACCACAACAAATTACAATCCGAACTCAACACAGGAAGGAAAAACCAAGTCAATCTTTTAATAAAGCCCGGATCCATGATGCAACAATAGTGCTTACATAAGTAAGTATATGCTCTAATATAGACACAATCAAAATGTCCCTTTTTACTACAACTTATCTTGCACATATTTGCTTAGTTTCATTTTGAATCTATCCAATTTCTCCTCCTTTCTTATATCTTCTGGCATTTCATTAAATATCTTCATCGCACTGTACATCATCGTAAGTACATAAGCTAAAGAAAACTACCATCACAAACATGCAATCTTAACCCAATTGCACTGTTTATAACTGGACAAAAAAGTCCCACTTTTAAATGACAATTTGTGTTAATCAGCAAGTGTGGAATCGTTATTTATATCATATTGATACCTTAATCTGCAAACCGGCTAACTCCACCCACGGTCAAAAACTGATTTTGATGCCATTTTATCCTCTTACATTGTTCTACGGTGCACAAAAACTCCTATCATTTTAAAACACGTGAAATCACTCGCATACATACCAGACAACTCCAAGCAATAACAAATCAATTCAGCAAAGCGGCTAACTCCCGCCATTTCATACTGTGAACTGTCTCAAGAGTAATGTCGTTCGGCAACAACTCATGTTTTTGGTTGATATAATAGTAGTCAAAGACATATATTTAATTTTTAATATTTATTGCAAACTTTACATTGTGGTTTTTATTAATTTTAATGTAAATTATTTATAATTTTGTTTTTAACATATATTTTATCAGAAGAGTATCGAAAAAGCACTTTATGATTTTTATGTGTTTGAGTGGTATTTATCAAATAATGTTATTGAATAACTATCTATCCCAAAATTCAACATTACTCTATGAAGACTGAAAATATTGCACTTTTTCACCCCAAAAAGAATTTATGCGAAAGATACTTGTCGCACAAGCTTGCATACATATCAGATCTGTAAGATAACTTAAAACATACGAAGATAAATGAAACTCGTATCGAGAAAGAAAACAAAGAGTTTGTTTTTATAGTAATTATTCAAGCGGAATTGCTTGCACCAAAATCTAAATGTATTAAAAAGATATTAAATTCATTAAAAACTTTTGGTTATTTGATATCATAACGAAGGCCTACTACTACTACTATTTATGAATATCAATAGTGGAGTAAATGCTAAAGAATGTGCATGTATTTAATTGTACTATAATACCGGATGAGGGTCACAAAATCGAAATGCAACATTATCGAGTGTCTTACTAAATATATCCATTTTGAAAAATATCACCTTTCAGCAAAAATATTTAGAGGTCGGATACACTCAAATGGAGGCTGATTCCATGCAAGCTATGGTTGAGAAAAAATAAAAGAATAAATGTGCCTGCTGAATACTTCAGAATTTATAGAAACTATTGTAAAATTCAAGGACCTTGTGATATTTCGTACCACACAAACTTGTATTTTAAATTATTTTACACTATATAATATTATAACGGCAAATGTTTTAAGACGTCATCAAATTTTTTACGAATATGTGGATTTTTATTATTCATTTATATCAGAAATTATACAGTAGTTTTAAACTTTCTTTTAAACTATTATTTAGATAGAACCTTTACGCTCATTTAAAACTGATAAACTGAAGGTTATTTGCCATAAGTAACAAGCATTATAAGAAAGACCGCGAACATTAGAAGCATTTTCCGTGTGCTGCAAAATTATCTTAATATGATAAATTATTGCATAAACAAAATATATTTTCTTATAATCTTGAAGCCAAGATTACTGAGACAAATCTCGATTGAGACAAATTAACAAATGTTAAAAATTAATAGTGTTATAAACTATTCAATTTGAAGGACAAATTACCAATTTCCAACATTTTTTAAATAATTTGTTTTAGTAAAAATATGCATTTGTAAATAATATATTCTATTTACTCACATACTTTGAGGCTTCATTTACTATTTAAAACTACATTTTATATCAAAAACACAATAATCAGTTTTTAAATAATATATTTTCAGTCTTATAAAAGAAAATAATTTTAATTGTCCATCACGCTGGTCTATCTGGCCATGACGGACAAGCATATATTTTTGTTAAAAAATACCAAAAATATATTCAAATATTTTCATGCACATTTTATCCACAATATGAATTAATATTGAACTTATTCACAACATTGATAGCAAATTTCATAAATTAAATGGTTTTTTATTGAACTTAAGGAAAAACAATATTTTCTTGAACAAAGTAAACATTTTATATACGTTATTTTTATATGAGTCGCGATTAAATATTTTAAACACCGGCTGTCTGTTTCATAAATAGTATGTAATTAGGAAACAGACATATCACCAAAATGGCAATGGGGCGTTTTGAATCGATAATATTAAATAAAATAATAAATTGAAACTGTCAAAAAAAAAAAAGATTTAGAACATTGATTTAACCGACCATCTAAATATATATGTACTGTCTGATTTCAAAGCATATTCATACGAATGAATTAGATACTTCAATAAATTATTAAATTTTCGATGGATTAATTCAAATGACAATTAATTCAACACTCATTCCATAATATTAATATGAGAAACTTGGATAACGATCTAGGTACGAGTTATTTTTGACACTTTTATCGATTGCAAGAAAATTAACAATTTTATTGTCGTCTCTTTCTATTCAAACCTTCCTCTCCCACACGATTTACGTAACAAATATAACATCATTAATTATTTCTCTGATACTTATAAGAATGTAACTATTAACCTCATCTTGAAAGCACATGTAATTCATATAGTATTGCTGGAATTTCAAACTGAAAAAATGAAAGCTCACCCTTAAAGATACAAGTTATAAAACAATAAGATTTGAAAAAATGTAAGTAGACCCAAAGGTATTGTTTTATCTTATATGTATAATTTTGTTAAATTTCTTAGTGTCATTAGGTAATTACGGTATGGAAAGTGTTGAATATTCAATTTTAATTTCAATTTCAATTTTAATGTCAATTTTACACACCACCTGATTAAAAATATAGAGCTATTAAAAAGTACTAAGACAAACAAGATTTGAAAACAACTTTGCCTTCTAATTATCATGATTTTACAATTCCCAATAATAATAATTTTGGTATTGCAAACCAGCTAATTCCCAATAATATTTTACAATTTTGATATTGCAAATCAACTAACTCCAAATATTCCTATATAAGTACAAGATAAATTAAGACATTGATGAAATTTTACAACCACCCTATTTCTGCATAAACAATTTATGAAAGTGTCTTTCAAAATTTTTATAATCCGTTTAATTATAAAATTAAACAGTTTTTTGTTGCTCATCAACATTTGACAAAAATGGAGTTAGCCGACTTGTAGATTAAGGTAAAAATAGCAGGGTTCAATCAATCTGCCTCTATCAAATTAGTCATATTTGTCATAGTGCTAACATTAATTTGAGAAATAAGTCAGTATTGACATATAGTGGCCTCAATCAAATGAGATTCTGGACTACTGCATGACTATCAACTATAGTATGAATGGTAAAATATGGATTAGATATGTCCTATCCTCTCTGATGTTTTGGATTTTAATTATATTGCTCGCTGATTATATATAGTTAACTAGTTTGAATATAAACTAAATATAAAATGTATTTAAATGTTAGAGAAGACTTAAATGTATTTTAATGTTAGACGTGCTGGAGCAACCGAGGAGCCATTAAGTTCTTAATTTTAGTAATAGTTACTTGAAAACAACTACTGCCCAAAAAAAAATGTTGCGTAATATTAGTATATAAAAAATAACAATGCGAATAATATTTATTTAATTATGTAATTATAGAAAGCACAATTTCATGAAGGTGAATGATTAAAAATAAATCATTTTGTAAATAATTAATGATAAAAATCATTCAAAATAATTATTTAAATTGCCTAACAATTAAATCATATTTTCAAAAAAAATATAAACTTAAACATAAAATAAATGTTAATCCACTATTCTGTATTCATAGTATTAATTAACCAAAACCATTTGTAAATGGGCAATAAAAGAATTAAGCAAAAAAAAAAAAAAAAATATCAAATCTCGAAATTTTGTCCAATGTTTAAAACTTCAAGGCGCAACATATACAAAGAGGTTTGTAATGTTCTTTGCAAGCTGGCGTGTTGCAGGCCACACAGTACGATCTGGTCTTGCGATCTGCATTCCTCGGGCAAAGCTTGCATCTGCGATGTCGTCTGAGAAGTGCATCGCTGGAGGCTACGTTCTTAATGGGACCTCCTCTGATGGCCAGAAGGGGATCCAGTTCAAACGATGATCTCTCTTCGGCACTATTATTCTTGACATGATCATTCATAAGTTCCAAAGCAAGACTCCTGATGAAGTTTCTACGGAAAATGATGTCAGCCTGTGCGCGGTTAGACATCCAAAGCACTTGGGCGTTAATCGCAGCGACATCGAGTATGTGGAAGAACAGAGCGAGTGGCCATCGTGAACAGCGTCTTGAAGAAGTGTAGCTGGCTGCAAGAGTAGCGGCGACCTTGGGAGCCCCACATCTTTGCTTGTACCACACTAGAGCTTCGGGGACTCCTGTCTTGGTGTACTTTTTGGAGTTGTAGTGATCGCTGCGGTTAGACAGCAGCAGGCAAGCTTTCCTCTTGGGATGGGTATAGGACAATAAGGTTATGCCCTTATTAGTGAAACCAAAAAGCGAAGAATAGGTCTTATTCTGTTTACTGTGAAATGTAGAGGGGACTTCTTTACGTTTGGAATCAAGAGACCCGACCAGATGTAGGCCGTGTTCATCTTTCAGTTTGTTCGCTAAATTCACCGTCGTTATACGAGCCCTAGTCACGACAGTCATCCCCGTTCCGGTCAAGTGACTGACCAAACGTTGTATTGCATCCGACACTGAATGCATACGCAAAGGCTCTACGCTCGGTTTCGCATCAGTATAAACTTCAATGTTGCTCGTATAAAATGTATCCGCTTCAACGAGAGAATAAATTTTAATTCCATTCTTCGTGTATTGTTTGGAACGCAACGATTTACGGAAAGAACAATTTCCATCAAAATTTAGAATTTGTTCATCTATTACGGCAGACTCGCCTAGATTGTAGGACTGTTGGCAGTTGAAAGTAAACTTCTCGAGGACCTGTCTTATGGGAGAGAGCTTGTCACTTGCCAGTCGAATGTCCCTAGATTTAAAGTCATCAAATCTCAAACATTTAAGTAAAAATCTGAATCTATCCAACGTCATGGCTAGCTGCACAATACTCAGACCGCAACCGTCCCCCCACCACAGCTCCGAGGAGTGGAAAAAAGCTGGTCTCATTATTCCAGAGAGATACAGAATTCCGAAAAGAGCCTTTACCTCTGAACGACTGGTAAAATTTTCATTCATGTCACCGGTAATTCCAACTGCGGGATGGTTTTTCTCTATGTACTCATTAGTATTCTCTACAGTCATGTCTAGGATAGATTCTGAGATGAGACAGGACCAAGCTTGGATCGGAGTCTGCAAACCTTCCGCCGTACCCGAACAGCCGGGAATATACTTTCTCTTAAGTGTATCATGGTTTAAAGACTTGTTCAATTTTTTAGACCATTTAGTGTAGCCATCCTTAGATTTGTATTCATTCCTACCGGAGGTGTCTTCGTCGTGCGACGAAAGCTCTTGGTCCGAGTCACTGTCGACATCCGAGACGTCCAAGTGGTCCTCTTCCTCGGCAGAATCACTTCCTTCCACAGCCTCGTCCTTGTCTATGAGACTCTGTATCGCAACAACCCGAGTCCAATCTGCTCGTGGGTCTATGTTGCTCTGTGGGCCAAAATAAGGCATTCCACCGGTGAAACAAAACAACCTCCATAAATAATTCACACAAGGAAATCACAATATATCAGAATAAGTTTTGCGCAACGTAATGGATATATTGAGATACAGAAAAAGCATGTATTATCTCCGATACCCGTGAGATAGAATTTCTTATAATTTTCCAGAAAACTCAGTTCAGTCAAAATAATACAAACAAATTTTTAAACCAATTCAATTATCAATTTTTGTCATATATGATGAACTAATTTCGAGATCCATTTAAAAATATTTTTAATGTTTATAGCATTAACTTTGTGGTTAGACATAATTATCAATTTAAACAAATAACTAACATTGTATTGACCACGTTTATTGTTTTGACTTTGACCGGTTTCGACACCAATCTGTATCATCAGACAGACATACACTAAGTCAATGCGCATCCGGCCTGATGATGATACAGTGGTATCGAAACCGGTCATTATCAAAGTAATCAATGTGGTCAGTACAAAGTTAGTTATTTGTTTAAATTCACAATTTAAAAAAGATTAAATTAATTTTAAATAGAATGATTTTCATACTAAGCAAAGACGGGAAATGAAAACATCTTTTAAATAATCCTACATTTTTAAGTTAAGTCAAAGCATTATAAAAAGGAATAACTTGGATGGCCATTAGTGGGAAACGACCCCATCATCAAAATCAGACATTCTTACCATTCAACAACACAAGCCAGACAAATGTTATAAACATATATGTAATGTAGTATGCAAAAATGTGGTAACACACCAATATATTTAATTCTTACACGTATATTTGTATACAGAGGAAGAAAGAGAAAGTATCAGTATGTAAGGCATACAAATAAGAAAAACTATCGTTAGCATATGCACTACACAAATACAATACATTTACCGTTTTTTTTAATTATAACAAATGTTTTTTTCGTTTTCCCCAAAAATACAGATTGAAAAACCAAATATAAAAAATTCACGCAAATAAATAATGTTTATATTATAACATCCTTAGATATCATCATACTCCACTCCAATCTAGGAATGAGTGAAAAAATCATTTAATTCAATTTACAGGGTCAATCATTTTTACTCTCAATTACTGATAACATACTATTCAGGCCAATGATATTCACCAATTGCATTTTAAATAACTCAATTTGTTTTGTAATTATCAAGTTGTATGATTATATTTTTATAGAAATAATGTTAAAAATGTTACAACATATTTTATTGAAGGAATTTTTTTAAATCCAAATAAAATGCCACTCCCGGAATTCCATACCTTGATAAACAAATATTATCTTCCTCCACTGATTATAACCTGACAAGACATGAATTTCAACGAAAAAGACAGCGAAAAAGAAAAAAAACTAGTAACAGCCTTCTATCTATCCCTAAGAAATACTGAATATATTCAATTTCGATGGAAGCAATCAGACCATCTTATCCATATCAATTTCATATTGAAATTAAACATAAAATAAAATATGTGCAGATTCTATGTAAGAGAAACACATATCGTCATTTGAAATTAACAAGACCAATCAAAAACAATATGTTTTAAAGAGGAGACATTATTTGTGAAGTTGTTATTTTTTCAGAACATAGTTCTGTGATATTTTAATGCAAATTAAATGCATCAATTAGAAAGATATGCAAACAAACACAATTTATCGAAAAAATATTTTAGCTGCCACTGGGATTTGATCTGCACTTCGCCAGATAGGAAGAGATCCTGATTAAAATCCTGATGGCAGCTAAAATATTTTATCGATAAATTGAGTTTATCTGTATGTACTTCTATCTAATTGATGCATTTAATTTTTATTAAAAGAAAAAAGAATTACATAAAATTTATTAAAGCAAAAATGAAAATAAAACCACTCTAAAAAATTAATTTAGTAAATTCGTATAATACAACGGTCTACTACATAAGTAAATAAATATTTTCTCAAAATAATTATTGCACTAAAATTGAGTCAAAATTTAATGATCATCATTTTTAAAAAACCCAAAGATAAAGTAATTTGCTGATAACTGAACACGTTAGAAAATCACGCGTTTTCATTCAAATCCACTGCTAGATTTAAATATATTTTCAAAAAGATAGATACATATGGAATAACGTCCTTAATGAAAATACAAAAGTAAGGTGAAATAAAAAATAAATAAATAAAAGAAAGAAACAAGTGGAACAAGGCTAATAATGAATAATATGATAAAAGATGAAATAATAAAATAGAATAACAAATAAATAATTGATGGAATTCCCACAACAGATGAAAGAATATCCGCAAAGAAAATATATATGATGTAAAAATATAAAAAATTAAGATTAAATACCTTCTCATTTCTTGGTGCTAGGCCCAATGAAGCCAGGATTGGTGGTCCTTCCGGCTGCAGCCTAACTTCTCCTCCGTGATGTCCCTGAAATAAATACATATTTATTAAAATAAAACAAAAGGGATTAGTTGATTTAATTCATATTTTTAAAATAGAAACTGTTAATATAACTAAATTGTTACAACTAACCTCGTAACATAACAAATTATGAAATAAGTAAGAATAAGTTTTCATAATAATATTTCTTTAATATTCTGGCAATTTGATTACTAAAATGCACATCATTATTTTATCAGATATGAATGTTTATCATATTTTTTTATGAATTTGAATAAACAAATAAAAATTGACTGTCATGATAAAATAACATCTTTCAACTGAACCGAGGATCTTTTGACTGAAGAGTCTGATCTGGCATTGATTACAGCACGGTTGTCGTGTAACCAACAGGCGCGTCATATGACCAACATTCAAGTACGCTGTAGACACCTATTTAAAAATAAGATAACTATTTCTGTGAAATAAATAAAAAAAGTGCCTGATAAAATCCGTAGTATAATAAATAGAATATTATCATAATCAATTAAATTCCTTCTATTAAATTCTCTTTATTTCCCAAAAATACAGTTGTCCACAACATGTTTGAATGTACGCACCGCACACCCTTGGCTTTCTTACAAAGACTATTTTATCGATCAATTTTATTACTTTTGATAATTTTGTTAATAATGATAACTCTGGACATGAATGACACAAAGATGAACTAAATAACTTCTCCAGACTGGACACTTCACAAGCTCCAATCTCAGAAAATAAAGGGAGCAATTATTATCTCTTACAATCTCTTTGACTATATGATAAAAACAACTTGAAATTATATCCCTTGTGTATTATTTATGAAATTCAGTCAATTGATAATTAGACTTTAACCGGCCCTTATAGTATTATAAATGGTTATTTATTACAATGAAACATTATTTGCCAAGTAGTTGTAAAGAGAAATTTAATATATATATATATTTTATTAAATCTGTTTACATATATTTTTTTAATATCTGTCTATATATAATCTATTGAACCAGAATTTTGTGTATATAAAATTGCAATGTGATTTTTTAAACTCCTATCCATTTTTTAAGTCATGAATTTAACTTGAAACTCTTTAAAAATAATATACATGCATCCCTTTCTCATTTCTTTAAAATCTCAGCCTTCCTGCATACGTTATTGTATCTTATTTCATCCTTTCCATTTCAAATGTATTTTCATACCGACTAACATACACATTAAACTTACAACATTTTTGAAAAAGTGCTATGCTAAATAGAAATGTGCACTCGTTTTATAGAAATAATATTTCACTAATTTCGCATCAAGGTTAAAAGTTCTAGAGCCAAATGGACTCACTAGAAATAAGTTCGGCTGTATATTTGCATAGGATCCATTTTAAAATACAATCAAAAGGTTAAAATAAATAATAAATTTTACTGACAAATCACAATTTTTGGAAGTGGAAGAAGAAAACGACGTACGCCATGATAAGAGTGTACAGTATTCTTTGTGGAAAAATGGGATAATGATATGTATTTATGAAAAAATACAGTATTTTCAGATAGAGCTTGTATACTTGTTGTAGCTTGTATACTTGGCAAAAGAAATGGAAACCTCCAACTTAATAATTTATGATAAACATGCAAAATGAGTGACAAGGAGATGATCTTAGAAAACAAGGAAAGTAGTCCAAATAATTCATTTCATCATTCCACAAAATAAAAATTATAATCATTGCTATATTTATGTAACCTATAACAAAAATAACAAGAATTCAAAGAACGAGATTCAACCAATCAGCAATAAATAAATTTTAAATAGAACCGAACAAATGGTACAAAAGCCATGTTGGAAACATTAAGCATGGTCAATAAAAAAAATATATTATTAGAAAAATTCACAAAATGAACAATAGGGGACAAATGCGCGTAAACAATAAAATACGAAGCGATGCTATCTGAATTCTGGCGTAGGCAAAATAAAGTAAATAAATGTTTTGATAGTACAAGTTTGTCATGGTTAGTAGTACTCCAAAGGGTATGCACTTTTCACAAACAGTACAAAATAATGTTACATATCTTTATATATTTCCGTTTGATTACCACGTGGAAATAAAAGGATTCTTATATGAAAAACTTTTGAAAGTTGAAACAATAATTATACATATATATACTTATTAAAACTAAACCTGTTTCGGGATTTCCTACAATACATTTTATACATATCCCGGTAGCAACTAAATATTTTTGCGATAAATAGATTTTTTTTCTGTATATCTTTCTAGTTGATTCATTTAATTTGTATTATACATAAACAAATGAACATTATAATATTAAACAATTGAAATAATATTGAATATATGTGCCACTATGAATGGTGTCACTAATAATAACACATGTTTGGTGTTCAGTACCAACAATCAAAAACAATCAAAGCATTGAGAAAGTCATGTGGGTCCATAAAATATCTGCATAATGAAATGTGAAGGAATTAATTACATACCGGTTCAATACCAGGATAGGAAGCGTCAATCAATATTTCATCATCTACGATTTCATCTGCAAATGGTTCCTTCTTTATATTGATGCCCTGAAAAAGATGTTAAAATATGGATAAATAAACATTAACACACTACTTTATTTAGTTATTTAATTGGCAGAAAATGTATGCTTGCAATTAAAAAAAGTATATTTCATTAGAAAATATAATTGATATTCTTCATTATTATTAGACAAAACTTAATCAAAGTCATGGAGAACACCCTATCTATATAATATGCATAATGTAAAAATGCCCTCAAAACAAAAAAAACTGACATTAAAAGTGAAAATAATATTCCATAAAAAAAAAATGGGGTTGGTATATTTAAAAATATATATATAAATATATACCTGGTCTGGATCAGCCTCTGAAGTCACCCAATCCCGCAATTTTTCCTGGGCATCATTGCAGACTTTCTTGAAGATATGCCAGTTATTAACATTGCTGACACATTTCTTGCATATCTGTGTGGGTAAGCCATCAGATTCATCTATCTGAAAACAATACAACAATCCAGTGAAAACAAAGCAATGTCAACAAAGAGCATCTCCAGCTGAAAGTAGTTTGCCAGCAACACAAGTACGTGCATCGCCCTTGGCAACCGGTGGTGGTCGCGTCACTGCAGCTGCTCACGGCTTACGTATCCGGCCTGTAGCGAGAAGCGCACCCGACCCTCGCCAGACCGCCGAATACGCGCCTACACCGCACGCACACCGCCCTGACCGGGCGACCCAGGGCCGGCCGCTCGCCGCTCGCGACAGCTGGACGAGCGGGCAATCGATAATGGCGAAACGCCTACATGCCGCCTGGGATCACCCATTCCACTCGAATGAATCCTCACGAAAAAAAACCGTCACGAAACACAACACTCCCCTGGGGCTTATCGCCTCGAAAATTCTCAAGACCGAGAATAAAACGACGCATCATGACTCGAGCGATAACGATGGCACATTTCAAAATGGTGGACACCTTACGACATCTCCTTGCGGTGAGTGCTGACTCCGGGTTCTGCAGTTCAGCCGACCTCGACCCACTATTCTTTGGAATTTTGTTCAGATCTTTCAAAAACACACGATTAAAGACTTAAAAACATCACTAGTACCTTGACGGACACGCATTCTTGAATCTTAGACGCCAGCACGGGTGAAGCCGATCCGTCTGAACTGCTGCCACTTGAGAATATCGGCTGAGTTTCTCCTCGCGTTGACAGACAAAGTCTACACACGTTATCATAATTAAAACTGGAGACCGTCCGCTCCATGGTTACCGAATTCACTATGTCGAAAGAAGAAACTCGACGAATGACACCATTACAAAACGTCACAGAACAAAACACCGAACATGATGGAAACAAACGCCGCTGATGATGAGATGGGAAGTCGATAGGCTTGGACGGTCGGGTTTGAGCTACAGAGCACCTGTCGTTCTGCGCATGACCGCTAGAAGCTATGGCTGCCAACGTTTACTCAATGCACGCGGCCAGGGATGCCAACTGAATACTGCAACCAGATTTTTAGAACTATTTGAAATATGACATGTTGAAAATGAATATTAACTTAATCAAATTTTTCTTGTTATTTTTTTAAATTCATATAAACAATATACTCTAGAGCCATTAACATGTGCATATCATAAACATAAAATAATTATAAAAGTTTTAAAGATTTATAACGATACACAATTATGATTTCTCAAGCGATGGACCTATGTTGGACTACAACTCTAAAACGACTTCGTTTACATCGGTATTTCTCAAAGTTTTAATTATGTTTTAAGTTAAATATTTGGGCGTGACTAATAATAAAATTGGCTCGGCGTATATGTAATAAAAAATTACTGGAGCATTAAAATATAATACAATAGATAAAATATAAGTAACAGAAACATTAAGAATATTCTATATAAAATATAATTAAAAAGATTACGTCATTTGGAATTAACATTTTTATAGCTTCTTATTTTTCTGTTAATTTAGAAACATTTGACAAAATTAAAAATATTTATTAAAAATCATATTATAATCACTTTAATGTTATCATTTAATAATTTATTATTATGGTTTATTTTTTTAGTTCAGTTGTAAGTAAAACTATTTTATTTTGTATGATTTTTTTTATTATTATTTATATTTTGTTAAATTTTTTTTCAAATATATGAAAAATAAATTTTAATCAAATAATAAGAATATTACATTTGATTTATTGTATTATTTTATACGTACTATTACAATCTTCGGTAACTTACAAAAATTTATTTCAAAGTTTAACATTCTCTGCGCTCTGGGTCTTAGCATTTTTATTGACTTACTAACGAGGCGCGGGAAATTCAAATTTACGCGCGCTTTCTGTATTTAAATTAGGTTACAAATGTCATCGAACATCACGTGGTTGCTATAAATAATACCCGCGTGTGTGAATCAAATATTCTTCACACATGATAAAATATTACATAGATGGGCAAATTACATAATATTAAGTAACGTCGTATACGGGACACTGCGTAAAATAATCAGTTTTATACTTTTTTTTGCTAATATGTTTGTCAGTTAAGTTGTATGGGCGAATCATAAAATAACACTTTTACCGGGTATGAATCAGACGATGAGCTAAGACCACTGAGTAATACGTCGCACAGTGCCCGGTCTATTTACTAATTATATAGGTTAGGAATTTATACATTATCTATTTAATTTTTCTAATAAAACATTCACGTACAGGATGTGTAATAAACAAGTTTACAATCTTTAATTTTTTATGTATTTAATTAACGTCAATTTTCTGCAGCCTTAGAACTTTTTAATGGTAATTTTAAATTAATGTGGATATAGTATCTACCTACCTAGTATTTTTAATTAATAATCTATGATCTAAAGAGATTTATAATGGTTGTATGTTGGCTAATAGGTATAGACACGATAACATGTTTATATTAAAGAGAGATAAAAATATATCTACCTACGAAACAATTCAAAAATATTTGCGCGAACCGGTTGTTAAATTTAGCCATAATTTACCGATCGGTTGTTAAATTTAGCCATAATTTATCGATCGGTTGTTAAAATCTGCCAAGATAATACAAATATCAAATAAATAAAACTATCTGTAATTTGTTTTTGACAAATACTCGCGAACTGGACGAATTTAAAATAATTCGCCTTTACGAAGTTCATTCTACGATGTGGGCTGTTGTTGGGCTCTGAAACACTGTCTTATTCGCCATGTTTACCAAATAACTTATCAACAGATTGTATCATTTAAGTTTTTCGCATTTCGAAAACATTTTTCAGGGCAAGTTTCTGCCGAAAAAGTGCCTCGAGGTTTTATCAATTCCAGAACTCTGGAATTTACACCACCTGAATAAATAAATATGTAATTAGCTGGCAAAAATGTGTACAAGGTGTATTTGAATTTTAAGGTTAACCAAAATTATTATTTTGATTTCGTAAATTATGTTGACAGTGCCTTAACAGTATTATTTTAATACCTCACCCATTTCACTCGTATCATCTATGTTTAAGCCCTTTATCATCTAGGAACGGCCCGTGGAGTTTTACAGCCCCAGGCAGCGGCGTAACTGTGCCAATGCAGCCAGTACGGTGCATTGGGGCTCACGTTAGATAGGGGCTCAAAAAGTTCGCGCCCTACAATCCATTTGCATTGATATTATTTCGAGTACCGATACCTTTCCCAGCTTTAATAGTAATCCATAGCAAGAAATAGAATTATAAAATACATAAAATCTCGCGTGTATTACGAAAATACGTAAGGTGAGTCGGGGTAAGTGCATCTATGGGAGAAGTGCATCTATTTCTCCTAATTACGTTAGAAATTGGATTCCAGTGCTGCAACCTTTTAGGAAGTGTTACAAATCAATATTTGAAGAGACCTTTCAAAGATGATTCAAATTATGACAGTTTGATGTCAACCTGCAAGTTGTGAATGCCTTTTCACTTTTTCGTATATCTCGATAATCTCTTGTGCCACGATGCAGATATTGGGTAAGTATCTCTATTTTAAATTGTAGTTTATGATGTGTATATTAGTTTTGTGATTATTTCCACGGATTACGATTTATAAGACCAGATACGTTTACCCCATAAATTTTGCACCGTGGGGTAAGTGTATCTACTCAGTAGATACACTTACCCCATACGTTTCTGTATGGAAACTTTTTCAACTAGTGATGTGTAGACAGTTTCATTATTTTGTTTAAATTCTCAAATATTATTGATATATGCTATACCCCACTGTGTTTGGTTAAGTTCAGACCATCGCCATACGGTAAAACTCGTCTTAAAGCGAAGCAAGTATTTTAAAATTACAAATGTATATAAGTAAATGCCTAAGAATACTTAGATTTTTCCACCCTTTCCCGGAACCGTTTTAGGAGTTTCCTTTTATCGATTCCACGCTACAATTTTATACTAACGCAATTTTAAACTATTTTAATATAAGAGCAAAACCTAAACTAATGTTTAGTCCTAAAGTCACGAATTAACGCAAAGTTGCGAGCAAAATTAATCTAATCTTCCGGTTCTCTTCATGGGCTATCTTTATTTATTGTAATAATACATGTATACAAACAATATTAACATATAATATAACAAAGATCACAAGAAAAAGCAAAATCATGTGAACAAATTACACAAAAAAGCAGTGCTGGGGATTGCCTCCGAACAAATAATAAAATAAGAGACAATGGAACAAGACAGCCATTTAAGGGTCAGGCATGTAGACTCTTTCAAAAGGAAAAGAACAGGACACAATTACGACTCGAGTCTCGCCAATCACGGCGCAGGCCAACAATATTACACCCACTTTCTGCAAATAATCAATAGACACACCGTTAGGGTTTACTATTTATTGGATCTTACTATTTATTATTACATCTTAATTGGATAAACCACGCTTTCGTATATATACAATACATTTAGGGACCCTTTTTTTCTATTCTGCATTGGGGCACAATTTTTGTAATTACGCCACTGGCTCCGTAGAATAGAACGGCATTATACATATATTATTTTCAATATAATATATATGTATATATATAGCATATTTCCACCAAACTCATTTGCTTTCTATCTAATGTCCATGTGGATTTTATAATTATCTTATACTTAATAATCTTTTAAAAAATTCCCGTGTCACGCGTAGGGAAACTTGAAAAAAAACTGACATTATGGTATTTGAACTACGTTCTGAATAATAATGTGTTATTTTTTAATAATTAATAAGATATTGTATTACTGATACAGAAGTGAAGTGTAGATTTCCTTTCAATTGTACGACTCAGGTGGACATTGACATTTTGTTATGAAGATAGTAAAATAGAAAACAAGTCTAATTGTCAGAAATTTGAAAATTGGGATAGGTGATTTTATTTTGTATTGTATGTAAGTATTTTTTTATATAATGTGTATCTTTCGCGCCCGTCTCTTAACGGGGTAATAAGTATCCAAGTTGGCGTTAGAAATTAAGAATTTTTCAAACGCAGCAATATAAATCAGAAAGACGATAATAATTATTTTGTTTTTATTTATATGTCATGTCATGTCGTTTTTATGTTTCAGTGGTCGCACAGCTATGATATGATAAACATATTCCTTCCTTAATGATTCTATTTTAAAATGAGATTCACAAATCGCGCAGTTTTTACTCGAGTTTAATAATAATATATATTGTATTGTAAGTGTAAAAGCTGAATTTCGCTAATCACATATTTACCAGAATATAATTTAAATAATTAAATTTGTTTTAATAGTTTTTATTTATTACCTGCGGCGTGAATAAATTAGGTAAATAAATAACAACAAAACGAAATTTTAAAAAAAGCAACAAATTTGCCAGTAAAATTATTGTCACGTGCCGTCACTGGTAAAGAGTTTTATTATCTAATTTATCATCACGCAGTTTTTATAGTCCAATAATAACATTGGATAAGTTATATAGCGACATTTTCGTAAAAATTTACACATTAACGGCTATACTAGTATTTAAAATTAAAATAGTCATGTAATTATATGATTTTGTGAAAGCGTGCGTTTTCAGTTTTTTTTTTTTAAATGAAGTCCTTTCAAGTTTTTGAACTTTTTAAATCGCTTCTGCGCGAGAACCGCACGAAGGCGGGGCACGCGGGAGCTTGGTCCATGGAAATTTAGTCGCAATGGATTGATGGGGGAACAACGCGCGCTCTGCATTAAAAACAGTTTAACAAAAAACAAAGATTCTTATGTGATTGTTCGGCATGGGTAGGCCGTAATATAACGTAAATATTTTCCTTCAAATTAACTAAAATATGACGTGTATGTTGTCTATATATATCGAAATATTGCAGATTTAATTAGAGCGGTAGACCTGTGTTATTGCATGGTTTGGGAAGTGTTAAGCAGAAAAAATATTTTAATATAATGATATTTATTTACATAATCCTCAATAAGAAAATATCAGCGGAATTTACTCGAAAAATGGATGCAATATGAGCACGAGCATTGTTTAATTAAATGCCAGAAAACATAAGAAAGGAGAAGAAATTGAATAGATTTCAAATGAAACTGACCAAATATGTAAAAGATAAGTTTTAGTAAAAGAAAATACTTTAATCTTGTTTATATTAGAGCATATATATATAGGAGTGCTTATGTATGCATGTATGTATAATTAAGGGAGTGTTTTTCTTCTTAACTTTTCTTCCACCCCTCAGCCTTCCCCCCCCGACCACCGTGTGAGATCTGTAATCGTTATATATAATGATAGATGTATACTTATTAACTAGGTACCGATTAATTTTATATTTATATATTTACATTCAGTTATTATTAACATTATCATCATAATACCATCATAGGTTGGCTCCGGTATCATCATACCAGAGCCATACCTGTTCAATTTGATGTGAGACTCGTTATCACATTCAATTATTCAATTCAGAAGGCAGCCAGATAAAAGCTATATAAATCATACACCCCCAGGGTAGACGTCACATTTATGTGTTGAAGTCGCAGAACTCAGTAATTCAAAATTCACCCTGTCCAGATCACAAGAGGTGCGAGGGAGAGCCAGTAGAATGCTCCGTTAGGACTCTAGCCACTGCTCTTCCCGGCATCGCGCATTTCAGCAACCCCCAGCGAGAGACCCGCACCCTAATAATTTCCGGAAATGTCCGAGATTCCTTTCATTTCTTTATAGGTCAGGGGGTAGGAAGGGTCCAATGCTCTGCAGGGAACCCGTTTGCACAGCACGGGTCCAAGCTGTGCAGCAGAAATGATGCGATGTATATATCTTCATATTACCAATTCAAATCAAATTGATCATTCCCAAACTCCACTTACCATATGCTATAATAATAAATAACTTTCTTGCCGGAGGACAGTGAATGGTTTATCTTGTTGCCCATGTTGCATTAAAAAATGCCAACCTGGCGGCGAATGCGAATGACCGATATGGGAAGCATTAGGTCATAAAATAGTCCTGGGTAAGTGGTGGATCACCTCCCACTGGTGATGATGATGATATTACCACCAGATTACCATGATTAACAGAATGCAGAGATTTACTGCTATCACTAAAATGCGTATAATATAAAGTTATGTACTGAATAAAAAATATTTTTAGAATCCTTCGACTGCCTCTGTTCATCCAATAGTTTTCCACGACCTAACTTCTGACTATTTGTATTTGTAGAATATCCCAGCGGTAACAAAGGCGGCTGTTTCCGCTAAGCCGTGCGGTCGGCGATTTACAGTTCGGTTTGACCGCTCCGAGGTCAATAATGCCCTACGGAAGGGTCCGAGCACCCGCTAGCGAGATTAATCAACATTGAAAGCAGACGCTATTTGGATAAGACCATATTATAAAACTACAACTGCCTTGATTTAGTGATTGAGGCATGAACTCTACATTTGTTCATAATTTATTTATAGTAATATAATAAAAAATAAATAAATAAAGTACAACTTTAATTATACAAGACTCGGTGCATTTTTGTTGTTATGTATTTTTCAAATTGTGGCCGGGAGCCAAGGAACAACTAGCGAAATAAAATTTTAGTGTTTAAAATATAAAATATTATTGCTTTTTTCTTAGTGTTTATATATCCCTAAGCATAGTGTTATTTTTACAAAAAATAACGGGGCCGCGGCTATCCGTATTATTCAAGCTTTTCATTATCCGGGGGAGGCTCGATCCACATTATCTCGAATAATCGGAGTTCCATTGCGACATAGATACTAAAGGATAAGGACTAAAGAATTTTCTATGAAAATAATAACATAGTAGTTTTTTATTTATAAATAATAATTCTTCGAAGAAGAATGTAAAGAAAAAAAACTAAATTATCTGGGGGTTCAAATTCTGGAGGCGGGTATATTTTTTCCGAAAATAAAAATTTACATTTTTCCATAACATATGATATTCTTAACTTTTTCATAATACTTTTACTATTGCCACACATTTTTAAATCCTAGCGATTAATTTATTTTTGGATATGTATTTTCTACTCATCAAAAATCATTATATTTGATTTTAGTTATGTTATGTTATTTATACCATATTTTCGACTTGTTTATGTTTTTAATATCTTTATATGTAGTTTTTTATAAAGATTTATCTTTTTAACACTTACATGGCTGTGTCCGTTACAATGGCGTAACTACAACAATTGGTCCCCAATGGAGAATGGAAAAAAGGCCCCCCTAAATAAGTATTGTATCTATATAAGATATGCGAATATTGGTACTGTGTGGTTTATCTAATAAATAGTATAAACAAAATTAGTTTCTTGTCTTAAAAAAAACTTGTTAAAATGTTATTAGACGCTTAATAATATATTATAAACGCTAGCAATTTCAAAAATACTTGCTTCGATTTAAGGTGATTTTCACTTAACGGCAACGGTCTGGTCCCTAACCCGACATATTAGCTGGATACTACTGTAGGTATACACCGATAATGTTTTCACGTATTTTCACAAAACACGTGAGAAACCATTTTTAAATCCTATTCTTGCTGTAGATTACTATTACAGCTGAGAAAGTTATCGATACACCTAAAAATATCAGTGCAAATGGATTGTAGAAATTTTTGGGTACCTACCTTACGTTTACCCGAATGCACCGCATTGGCATAGTTACCCTACTGGTCCGTAACTATTGCAGGTACATACGAGGACGCTAAATAATAATCATTGGGATGCTTGTTCAATAATCTGTCTGCAAGAATATTGTTATTTTTATATCATTTTTTGTTAATGGTACATCGTACCGTATAAATATATATATAAATAAATAATATAAATAGATATTTATTCTAGTTTTTAAAAAAAAAGTATATTTAATTACAGATAAACTATCCATTACCAAACTAAATTTTAATTTCTTCTTCTTCTTCTTCTTCTTCTTTTAAATAGGCAATCCACTCTTCAATAGTGATTTGTGCACATTAATCAAGTTAAAACTTTATTTTAAAATAGTACAATAATATTATAGAATAGGAAATATTACATTACAAGTCAATACCATTGTCGTTCAAAAAATTTCCTATTATATAGATTAAATGTGGCGAGTTAAGGGAAAAAAGGTGACACGAGTTAACCGGAAGTTGAAAATTACCATTGACGAGATTACTGTAAAAAAAACCTGTGATCCGCAATGGACAGGCAAAAATTATATGGTCATGGGTTTCCTCCTCGGCACCACACTCACAAACTTGGGAATCTATTAAGTTTAATCTGAGGCTACCTGGCAATGCCCAATTCTCATTCTAGAGATATTTGATATTCTTGTTTTGAAGACTTTCCTTTTGGAGAACCAGGGGGTGCGGGGAATAGATCTTTTAATTATTTTAAGCCGATTACCCATATGATTATTTGGATCCATCCATTGTGAAATCCAAATAGAATTCGTACATTTTTTACCACATTAAGTGTATCATACTACGGAAAGAGTGGCCTCCTTGGCCAGTTTATCAGCACATTCAAAATTTTTGTTTATTGCTATAAAAATACTCAATTATGATATTTTTATTATTCCAGGACGGAAAGTTTTTCTGTGTAGTCCATCGTTACACAATAGGTCACTGAATTCGTCCTTTATGAGGTAAAAAAACTCTTCCAGCACCGGCAGCAAAAATCAGTTAGATTTCGTATGTGTGTGAAATGGTGTTTTCTACTTTTTTCTACAATGTTTTAATAGCCATTTTAAAACAAGATAACAGATCAGGCTGGCTAACAAAATTAACTTAGTCATTTACAATGTCAATTTTTAAGAATAGTTTATTCGAAATTTGATATGAAGAGTCATTGAGTTTAGAAAATTCTATATTATATGAAAATATATAAGTAAACTTTTTAATGGAGGTCATGATCAAAGTGTTTTAAAATTTTACGAAAGTTAAATCTTGAGACCCTTCCGCATTAGGCAGTATTTTTTTAAAAATCAAATTACAATACAAGGGCTCTCGTATGTCTTTTTTTTTAATTAAGCAACTTTAGTGGTTCACGATGGAAGGTTTCATTCTTTGTCGTAAATAAAAGTCAAATTTCACGTTATAATTTATTATAAACTCACTACAACACTGTTGAACATTTTATAAACATTTATTTGTACAATACAATAAGTATTTTTTTAGGTTATTTACATATATTCTTAAAATACATATTTTTTATTTTATATAATATAATATGTAGATACAGAACATCAATATTTATAAATATGTAGTTTTTATTTATTGTTTTGGATATATGTAGTATTCTATCGTATTCTGTAATAATATTATAAGGGATATACTGAGGGACCTTTACGTCTGCAGAATATTTATATTTAAAAATTTCAAACCAATATTTATAATTGTTGGGTACAGCGATAAAACCGGTACAACACGTTTTAATCTGCGTACGTCACAATTCACTAAACATTTCAATTTATATAATAGACATAATTATATCGATATTATGAATATGTAGCAAAGATATATTATATTATGACTTGGTAGCTATATTTTTTACTATTTTAATACGCTTTATTAAAGTCACTCTTAACATACAGATAAATAAAAATAAAACTCTCAAAATTATAACAAAAAAATAATATTTGCCAAAGATACATTTAGAAAGTATATAATATATGTATAATGATATGTGAACATACAAAAAAAATTTGGGTTAATAGAAATAATTATTTTATCAGCCATTATCATCGCTGAAATTGTTATTTGGAAGTGTACAAAAGTAATATGACAATTATTTATTATTATGGACTTAAAATTTTGTGTTTTTTCCATCTGTTTAAAACCCTCAACGTTCCAAGTGTGCAAAAGAAAGTAAAAACCATTTGTTTCCAAAGTGATAAATTAAATATTATTAAGGAGAATACATTCTTATTGTGACGTTTTAATTATTCAAAACATAGGTCTGTGATATTTTTAATACAAATTAAATGTATTAATTAGAAAGATATACATATAAAATCAATTCTATCGAAAAAATATAAAAATAAATTGTCAAAATAAGAAAAATATATAAAAATTAAAAAATATTAATTTTTCAGGCATATTCTAGTATAATGTGTTAAAAACATTTTACAGATAAAGTATATTGCTTTAATTAATTTTCAACAAAAATCAGATTCTCATCAAGTTGACATATAATATGCTGTTTCAAGCAAAAATTGAATTATCAAATTTGGTCGATAGATGGCGATGTAGTGATACTCGAAACGAGTCAATTCTAATAATACATATTGAATTTTTAAAATTTTGATAATAATGGAGATTGAGGGGTGAGAATTGGTGAAAGTTATATATATATATAAAAGGATCACTTAAGTCAGCCGAAGACAGGTCGTAAGCCCTGTAATGACCCCCCATATTTTCTATATATTCCTTTAAAAAATATAATGAAATAGCTTCGTCTCTATGAGATATCTAATATTTATTTGAAAAATATTGATGTTGCTACCGGGATTCGAACCTGGATCACTTCCAATCCGAGGAACGTGCATTATCCGATTATGCTATATCAAAGGTATTTGAGATTTCGTAAAAACAAAGTAGATGGTTTTCAAATAATGGAACGATAGATGTATTAATTTGAAAAGTATAATATATAGGTTCGAAAATTTGTCGTCATTCCACTGTGTTGGTATAGCATAATCGGATAATGCACGTTCCCCGGATTAGAAGTGATCCAGGTACGAATCCCGGTAGCAACAACAATATTTTTAGACAAAATTAATTTTATATGTATATCTTTTTAATGAATACATTTAATTTATATGACAGACTGCTTGTTGCAGCCGTGTTGACAAGCAAATGGACCGGTTGATTAAAAGTATGTATTGTCATATTGAATTCGGGGGTTACGTCAATTTCGTTAAAAAAAATTAAACAATTTAAAATTTTTATGAGTGTCACTTTTGGAGTCACGTACTGTGTAGTGCAATACTTACATATAGTGCTTAGATGGGTACGCAGGAAGTTACGTACATTGAAAGATACTTGAATATCACTAATTATTATTCAGAGTCTTAAAATCATTAATCATATATTTATTGCAAATATGCTAAGAAATGCATTAATTATAAAATTAATATTTTATTACATATTATTAAATCATATAAAAAATACAACCCACATATATTTTTTAAAAAATAAAATATACTATGTATACACTATACATATGTTTTAGATATCGTTTTAAAATGAAACATTATATAGTATAGGTATTATCTATATAGTTAATACTGATCAAACGATGGGTATACTCTTAATTATACATAGCATGCATAGCAAACATTTAAAAATATGCACATTTTTAAAGGCATATTATGTATTCATACATGGTGTTAAAATTTCATTTACCTATTTAGATAAATATAAATATTTATAATTATATTCGAAAAGACACAAGCAAATTTATGCCTACACACATTTATGTAAATCATTTTATAAATAATAATTTATATTTTTTACTATAGACACAACACAGACTTTAATATTGCATTGACGTAAGCAAGAAAAATCGATTAAGTGAGCTGTGTGATACGATATCGGCAATGTCGCCCAACTTTAATTGTTTGTAAAACAATGAGAATACATATTAAAATTCATCCTGCTCTGTAGTAAGTGAAATAAGATGATATATGAAATAAGAGACCTTTGAGATTAATATTTGGACCAGTTTTTTATTAAAAATTAATCAAAAAACTTTTTTGTAATGAATACAGCCATTGTTTCTTTGGGGGTTAGGACGGTGGTTAAATGAAATACATGTGATTGGCGCGTGTTGAGGTTTATTGTGACAATGAATAAAAACAATGAAGACAGATAGAAATGAATACAGTGAATGAAGATGTAGGAAATTATGAAATGAAATGAATTGGCGGTCTTGCTCGTCAAGCGTGAGCCGGCAAGACCGCCATTGTGAAACGCTGAAACTGGAGAGACTGTCTGGCGGTGAATTGAGCCAGACTTGTGGCAGCAGCCGGCAGCGCTGTCGCTAGCGTCGATGCCGACTGAGATGGCGGTAGATTCGAATTACGATCGCTACATTTCAATTACATCCGGATACTGTCGATTTTTATGTAACTGATTTGACACTGCGGCTCGCGCGAGTATGACATACAGTAGGTACGACCGCCATTTTGAAATTAGCAATTTGTAGCGTCCAGATTGATTCTTTCAAAAACTGTCGTTTTCGTTTTGAAAAGAAGTGGATACCTCCGTGTTCGTTACAAAAGCAAAACTTTTGTACCTAAAGTTTACAGGTTTAAGATAATTATGTTACCAACAGATGTCACTAAAAAAAAAAACTTTCTCTTCAAAATTGGACATTACCGATATTGTTTCTACACACCTCAAGTTATCGAATAAAGCAATTCAGACCAAACACGATATCTTCAGTAATAAAAGAGAACATTATTTTTTAATGCGTATTTTTGTTTTGTATTCCTTAATAACATTAGCCCATAAATAATATTTTTATTGTCATGCCATGGTTCATTCAGTTGGCTTTCGGGCATTGAATTCGATATATTATTAAACTTGCATATAAAATAGTTTTTATTATTGTTATAGTGCATTGGTTGGAAATGGTGATTTTTGAAAATGTAACACGGCACTTAGATTCCAAAGCCGAGAGTCTGCACGAAATTTATTTGTTATTCCGATATACATATATAGTGATATTATTATATTAATTTTTTTTAAAACTCACCAGTCTCGAGAGATTATTTTTGTCTTCAAATAACGCACGTTGTTTCGCAATTCATTTTCAGTGCCGATAAATAGGTGTTTATTTTTATAACATTATTTGTATAGCTTGCATCGATATAGAAATCCTTAATACAAATATTATAATTCATTTCATTTACATGCAAGCCTATTGGCCGCTTCCTACCTCGCTAGGTACATATAAAGTACCTGTTCTGAGCTAGGTAATGATTAGATCGATAATAAAGTAATTATAAATCTCATTCAATAAGTCTCTCTCTGTTGACATTAACATAAGAGCTTCTATTCTAGTGTCACCGACAGTACTTTGCAATCTATTTGTTCCCGGCCCTGCACGGTCATTGTTCTCTCCATATTTATTAATATTTTTAAAAAGGGAAAGTTTATTGCATGATGCACTAAAAGATAGTGCTTATTTAGAATAATTTTTTGCCGACTAATTCAGGTTGAATTGTTATCCAGTTTCACTGACAAATCTCAGAGATGCGAGATAGTAATCTCATCGATGTAAGTGCATCATTAAGAATGTAAAAAACAAAATTGCTGACATCTAGTAACCCATAAAATATCTATTTCGGACCAGTTAAATTGTTACACAGTAAGCAAGTCCTTCGTTGAGAATTTATTTTAATATTTACCTAACCAAATCTAACAAAAAAAATTGTGTTATTAATTATATATATATTTAAGTTGCATTAGTTTAGGTTAGATTACAACTGTACTACGTAGGGAAACTAAAAATAGTTTTAAAAATTAATAATCGAAGTGAGAAATTTTACGTTCATAAGAAAAACTCAGCAGATCATGTGAATATCTAGGTTATATCTCTTTGGTTCAGATTCTGGGAACGCGGGTTCAAATCACCGACTTGTCAATTTTTTCAACTCTTATTTAATTAATTCACAAACCCTTTATTTAACTAGACTCCGAATATAATCCGTTATCATGCGGTATCTCTGTTATGTGTCGCGTAAATTGCATTTTAAAATTATTTTAAGAATATTTTCAAATAGTTATTTGTTTGAGTTACACGACACCCGCTTTTTATAAATTATAATTTCTATATTAAAAAATATAATATACAGAAACGTCGGCGTACCTTGCATAAGCAATTGCTGAAGGTGGATTGCTTTCTACGTGTCATGACATGCCAGTGAGACAGTGCTTTCATAGTCGGCAAATTCCTACGAATTGTGCAGGTACTCCGACTATTCCATGAGTACCTTTATGTTCATAAACCCATAAGTACACCCTTAGCATTTTACTCCTTAATGAAGGCTTCAATCCACCGGATTACGATCTCAACTAATGGACATCTTATAATGTGTAAGTACTTACATAAGCAGTTTGCACCAGTAAACCCGTTCTCAGAAGACAAATAAAGAATTACTTAAACTGATTTTTGTCATGTTACTAAATAATACAGGTTGTATTTTTTATCTGCATTTTCCAGGAAATCTATTCATAATTTTGTCTGCGTTTTTCAAGTAATTTTATTCCTTGGTTTGCAGAGTATTTCTCATTGGTCCCATTAAATAAAGAAACGCATACGCAAAAAAGAAAATTAATAGAGAAAAGTTATATATCAGTACTGTACAGTGTTTAATTTAAGGATTGCATTTATGTGTGCAAGTAGTATTATAAAATTAAATTGAAAATTTTAATAGTTTGATAATATTATTTAAATTCAATGAGATTTAGGTATTTGTGCGGCATTTAGCACTTATATATGATGAAAAGTATTTTTCCTTCAAGAATTTCGACAATTAAATTCCGATTGATCAAAATCCCGACAAGCTGTAATGTCAAAATGGGACAGGCTGCTGGGATCAAAGAACGTAAGCTTGGCCGCCGGGCAATGGTTGAGCTCGCCCATGTATGAAGACTATAGACTACCGTCACCATAAATTATTACAATTTTACTTATATTATTATATTTACGATAAATTTTCTTCTAAAATATGGTATTATTTTTATTTATTATATTTATTTTTCTGGGATCAATATTGTATATGAGTTTTTGTATCGATCATCATTTTGGGATGTGATGCTATAGAAAACTTTAATACCAAAATGGAATATTAAGTTCGGAACGTACATACAATTTTTAATTTTTTTAAATTATATCTACTTCTTAAGTTGGGTGCCCAATAATTTATCTCTAAATTCGAACACAGCTAAAAAAAAATTGATTTGACTGCATTTTTCAAAATACATACTTAATTAGGAGTTTCTTCCTTTGTAGTACATATATACGTCTTAATAATACTTTTCAACTAAAACTAAGATTATGTATGTATTACACATAAATGCCATGAAACTTTGGTCAAATAAGTCACAATATTCGCTTATATAGTGTATATCTATAATGATATCATTAACATCAAAAAATGTATGTTTATTCTGTATATATAGCTCATATATTTGAAGCAAATAGCGAAAGATGTTGATACATTGGGTACTGGAGAAAAATAATACTACTAATTCGCATTTACTGTATAATGATGGATATTTATATAAATAGTATCATTTAATACGACACGTTTTTTTTTCTAACAAAATGCGAAATATTTTTTCAACGTAAATTAATAAAATTTAATTAACTCGCAAGCTTTAATTAACTTTAATATTTATTGGTTTTCAAAATGGACAAAATAATTTTAAAAACATATATGTTTACGTATTATTTGTAATGTAACATTGGCACAGTTATTTTTAAAACATTTTAACATAATATTATTTTAACTTATAACAATAATTGTTATAATATAGATATATTATTCATATTATTTTAATACATGTGCATATTATATTTGTTTGATAAAATTATATTAAATTCTACACAGGTGAACGCTGCCCATAGATATATTTTTTTTATAAAATATATTCAAAGATTATTTTTCCTGTGAAATTATTATAGTCTAAATACAGATTTTGCCACGTCCTCGCAGCGGTCATGGTTAGGGTTGCCAACCTTCCTGGATTAGCCAGGACCGTCCCAGAATTCAAAGTCCCTAAATGGTTGATCTCAAAGTGTTCCGGTATTCCCAAAAATAACCAATACATAAAAAGTGTGGTTGAAATTGCAGTTGTAAGATTATATACAATAGGTTGCTAGAACCATATTTTTTTTGTTGTTGTTTAAAACTCCGGACTCAGGGACTGTCCCGGGTAAAATTTTTGTTTCTTCCGACTGCATATCTTGAATTTTTCTCAGAAATGGTTGGCAACCTTGATTACAGTAAGAAATTCAAGTGATATTAAGTACTCGAGCGTGTAAACTCGCTTTTGCTTTCATACATTCAGTTATTCATAAATACAACTGATATAATCCAATTCTTAACAGAAATGAAAACAAATTGTCCATCTTTCTTCGCCCGTCGTCATATAAATGAGGATTGCAATTTGAATACAGAAAAATAGGTTATAACGTCACAATTGTGTTAATAAAATACAATTGTTTATTTTTTACCCCGGATACAACAATAGTCCACTTTAACTATACCGACATTTTATCAAGAAAAAGAGGATTTTGGATGATGGTTCTGCCTGGAGTCCGGAGAAATTATTGAATACTGGGAATATTCAAATATAAAGATCGAGAGGTTGATCTCTAACAAAATGGATAAACAAAGTTCTAAAAATGATCGGAGCCTCGCTACATGTTTCACTGAGCAAGGACCAGGATTGCGAAGAGTGCAGACAATCAGTTGCTTAATTACGAGCACATCGACTGATAGAGAGAGAGAGAGAGAGAGAGACAATGCAGACTCAACTTATTTATATCCATGAATGTTTTTCCAATTAACTCGCATTTTTACATTCATATTTAAGTTATAACGTTACAAGTCTATTGGTCACTTCAATGACGCCATAACCGAGATTTACTGTATTAATTTGTTGCACACATTATATATGTTAACATATTAATGTTTAATTTGTATAAGTAAAGTTATATTACGAGACTTGTAGAAATACGGGGAGCTGTAATACTTGGAGCAGCCCAGGACGCGGTATCGCAAGCGGTCACGCTCAGGGCCGACGGAATGACTAGAAAGAAGAAGTAATGTTCATTGAAATAAATGCCTTACATTTCTTAATCTTATAATAATTCAAATATGTAATAAATTAATAATAAATAGATAAACTCATTTAATACGATTATGGATGTAACGACATCGCGAATGTAGTGAGCAAAATAAATAAATAAATGTAACAAACTCTTCACGTTTGTAACGAACATTTTTAGGGTTCGAAGTGTTTATGTTTCTGAATTTTATGACATTCTTCTTTTATATGTATATCTGAGTACCGAGCCTGTTACAAAAGGGATAACCATTGTCGCACAGCTCATACATCACGTATAATTACCCGTGCATCATTCTGATAAAATTAATATATAAGTGCTAAGAAATCTCCCCAAATTTCTACGAAACGCTTTTGTAATAATTTACAAATTTTTGAAATTAGAGTATCTCGTTCTTGAACCATAATGTTTTACCATCCCGCGTATTTGGGATTCGGTACGTAATAAGGTATTTTGTTAAAAAGCTGAAAACCACCCACTAAATATTCAGTTAATTTTCAAATTAATTTAATTTAAAAACGGTCCGCTTAGAAATATTTTATTCCACACGGCAAGTATAACAATTAAAAGGGACATTGTAAGGGGCCTTTCTTGGAAGTCTGTGGTTCAGGTCAAGCTGTCAAAAGACCGCTTACCAACCGGCAAATGTTTTTCACAAACCTATTACTGTGTTCAAAAAGCAACGGTTTTAGCATAATTACCATTGAGAATTCCTTAAGGTTTGAAGTATCGACCATGTATATATGTATGTACCGACATATCATACGTACAAGTATATAATATTATAATACGCACAATAAAATATATAACTCTTATTTATTTATTGCGTATGAAATCCCTGCATCATGCTGTAGTGGCTTGCTGTTAGATATATTACAATGACTTTTCTTGGTATTTTGGAACTTAGATCTCTAAGTGTATACATTTGAGATATTACGTAATAAATATTATTAATTATAAGTATTTAAGGTAGGTACTTTTTACTCTTTTAAAATTCAAAATGTAAAATGCTCCAAACAACATGTGTTGTAAAGTTTAAAGGTGCGCGGTGGCAAAAAACTTATATTGGTTTTTTTTTTAAATACACATACAGAACACGTGCCGCATTTTCAAACTATGTTAAACGCTTATGCTGTGAAAATCGGATTAACGGAACGAGGCTCAAACCCCCGACCATCTAGATCACTAGTTGAGTGCCTTAATCATTAGACCACAATCACGTCGATTTGATACAAACGAAAAGCACCAAAATTATCCGAGAGATTTTACAATAATACAAAAGATATTGAATAATATTAAAAATAAAATTGTTCATAACATAAAAGTGTATTTTAAAAAAATACAATACATAAAATACGGCAATGTGTGGAAAATATACGAGAATGTAGATTTTTTTCAAAAATTGAAAAGATCGAAAAAACATTTTTTTGGTTCTGCGCCACCTCTTGGATTGCACCCGAGGCAGCTGCCCGGCTCGCCACTGCTGCCTTTAAATAGCATTTACGTGAAATTATAGAGACATGCCCAATATACAAACACAACATGATAGCATTAAATTTCAACAATACACCTATCTGCAATACCGTACCGGGATCATCAATATTGTATCATTTCACTAATTACAGAGAATAATACACATTAAGTAGACATCTGCTACAGATTATGTTAATTGTTCACAAGGCTTTGCACGTAGAGAAGTGAATATATATTTGGATAAGATTCAAACCACAATGACCCCACCACAACAATTGAATTATTTATATACTATGTACGGTATCGAGATAAACTCAGAGATCAAACAAAAACTCAAATCTGTCTACACGACGTTTAATTTGACAGCGAGATTCGACACGTGTGCCCATTATTATGAAAGTGGACTGAGACATGTTTCATTCGTTTCGAGATATTTAAAGGTTTGCGTTTGAATTGATTAAAAAATATTTTTTCATATTACACAACACAATTTATAATTTATTTTGACATATTGTTGAAATACCTTACTCTATTATCAAAATAAACAGTAGCAGAATTCGCTTCAAATTTTTTACAATTGTTACAATTTGCATCATATTACATTAATTTGAAATAATGTGACGCGAAATAATTGATTAACTAATTTTTTTCAATTTCTTGACTTAGAGCACTTTATAATAATGGGCACATATACGCACAAACATCGACTATAATTAATTCTAAAACATTAGACAAACATCATGCACTTCGGTCCCTGATGACTCAGGATCGTGATCTCAATAAATTCCCACCCTCAAACAGAAGAAATAAAATATTAAATTCAAATTTTCTCAACATATAAACTAAATGTTGGTTAATAGACTAAACAAAATAATAAAGATAAACATTTGATTTTTGATATACAAGAAGCGTGAAGTGAGGCTCAAAATGACGAATCTCTGATATTCGGTGGTACACGATAGACTACGAAAGCTGAGAGTTCTCTCTCTGTCTCAAAATCTCATAAGAATCTCGTGTATAGACACGGGTCATAAGGTATTACACAACTTAGTACGCAATTTCTGTTGGTTTATTATAATTTAAAGTTTTAAATGGTTTTCCATGAAATTTACTTTGAGTTTGTTTGTATTTAAAATATGTACTTATTCATCGAACTGCCTAAAATATCTATTTTATATGTATATAATATAGGCTGTTCTAAATAAAATAAACATAACTTTGTATATGGATATAACATTGTCTAAAATGGTCTATTACCGAGATACAAGAAAACATACTTGTACATATATTCAATATTTAATTTAGAATTTTTCCTCGACGAGATTGACAATTGACAAGATCAATATACTTAGTTGAATTACCAACGATGCTATCTCTGATCACGCTGTATCGACAGAAATCTATCATTTTTTTGGAATTCGCTACATTTTTTTCTTTTCAAATAATCTCTGACGATATTGGCTATTTGTATTGTCATCGCCTGTGGGGCTGAATATTATAACATGAATTTAATATTGTCTCTTATGTACAATATTCCAGTACCATGCGTAGGAAAATTTGAAATGAAACTGATACATTACATTGAGTGAAGTGAAGGAAACTGATACATTATAGTACACAGAGTGAAGTGTCGATTTCCTTTGAAATATACAAATTAGGTAGATGTGTAACCTTTTTATTTTTAAAGAGAATGGACCTATTGTTTTAAAAAGCTCAAAGCTCTTAAATTAAAATTAGCACAGTATTTTGTTCTATGAGGATGAACTTCAAATCAATGTTGGGACTAGTGATGAGAAAAAATCCTACTCTTGACTCACTGGTGTGATTGTGATTGATATTCGATAATATCAGTGATTTGAAACTATGACTGTGATCACAGTTTCATTACTAATACGCATACACGCCGCACAATATCACGATACACGAAATAAATTAATAAATAAAAAACATAATTTTGAGCGTACCCATTTACTTATATTATTCAAAGTTCATTTGCGTAAAAAACATAATATAGCATATATAATTAATATATATCTAATTAAACATCATCACAAAGAGATTGAAAACTCTTAAAAAAATGTGAGTTTATTTTTCGGGTCTAATTCTCAGCATTTCGGGTTAAATGCGTAAAACTTTTTGGTAGAATCTCCTAGATGGCACTTATCACAAATTATAACAACATTCCTTCATGAATATTTACGTTTCATATTCACACGTGCCGAATCACGGTTCACAAACAAATATAAATAAAATAAAATAAATATTCACGAATCACGGTATTCTCAGATATTCAATCACTGATAATGAATGTGACTCAAAGATATCAGTGATTGACTCACGGTTCGTGATTTTGAGCTCATCACTAGTTGGGACCAGTGCAATTTTTAATAAACATTTTGTGGTGTTTGTACATTTTAGTACGTATTTTATATATTTATTACCCTACATTTTTCAAGCCGTGACATATTTACCTTTGTATAATTACTAAGGGTTTCATACTATCATAAAATTCCCAGTCTCCTTTGAATGTTTGAACATTATAATGATGCTGTCTGTACTGCAGATACGTATTTATTTAAATTAAATATAAATACCATATTATTTTTGTGCTTTTCATCTACTTCTATTTAATTTTCGAAGTGCTGTCACATATTATTGGGAATATTTCGTGGATGTGTTGACCAGAAATACGGAGTTTAACAATATTTGACATTAGGTAAAACAACAGAATAGAGCGGGGTGAGACCACTAAACAGCCGGAGAGCGTCGCCTAAAATCTTTGATGTATCCAGTGATGAACTAGCATCGAAAAGGCTTCAGATAGAACGATCAGTACTGCGATTATATAGAAACTGTGATTATTAAGTGAGCACTAATTGTTATTTTATTATTGATAAAAGTAGCAATCACTTACGTGTACTTTATTTACTTTGAAGTAGACTCGCAGCGGAAAACAACTTACTAAAGCAATTTAATTAGTAGATTTTTTTTTAAAACTCACTAGAAGGGTTGGTAGATATACGAGTATACTGATGTAATATCAGATATCAAATACAGACACATTATAAATGGATATACCACGCCACGCTACTTCTCCTTAAACACAAAACTACATATATTTGTCACACATACGTTGTACGCCTGCCGAATACAACACGGGGTATTTTAAAGCACAGTGTATATAAAGCAAATTAAATACAAGCTATAAAAAGATTTTTGCAAGTGATAGACCTATCTACAAATAGATTATCTATTCATTGAAAAAAAATCATTATTTCAATTATTTTTAGTCATAAAATTTATGAATTTCTAATTTTAGTAAATTTGGGATTAATATTGCAGAATACGGGAAACTTTTAATATCACCCGCAGGTTTTTTCCGGGTTGAACTTTAACATTATCGTGAGCATCCGAACATCACGTACCAAACACAACATTGTCTACCGCGCTCGGACTGCTGACGATAACGCTCTACCTCGCGTGAAGTAGAGTGAGCTAGTTTGCATTCCCTTCTGCTAACCCGAGGCTGTCTCGGATAGTAGCCAACGTTGCCTGCTCGGCAAGATATGAAAAGACTGGACAATCTGTGCAATCTCTGTCACAAATGTCTTCATTTTGCAGGAGCTTCAAGGATAGACTTTCAACTATTTTCCCAAGACGAAATCTTAATTTTTGTTGAACGTCTTACGAGAAGAGAAAATATCTTGGAGAAGATTGTTGTGGTGGGTCACGTCGAAGAACGAAGAGGAAAAGGAAGATCCCCGCCCGTTGGACCGACCAAGTGTTAAAAGCAACGGACACTTCTCTGGTGACAACCCTAAGGGCCGGTTGTGTGAACAGTAATAATTTTTTACCATGGTAAGTTTATACTATAGTTACTTTTTACCTTCGCCCGTGGTAAAAAATGTTTGCCGGTTTTGGGTTCGTCAAATTTACTATTGTCAAAGCATAGATAATAAATCAGCCTCACAGTGTGGCAAGATAAATAATTATGAAATATGCTTTAATTTAAGCTTAATCTATGGCTTTAATTACCTCTGCGTTCGATATCTGTCACTTTGATGGCGAAATTTTCATCGGACGAACTCTCATCATTAAAATAAAGGGATGTTGAATAATTAATTGTTGTATACTGCAACTTTCAAAGTATCAATGTGACTTTTGAAACAGCTGTGAAGAGTCCGCCATTTTTACCATCCGATATTCGAAAGTAAAATTAGTTAACCATTGCGTTTTTACCAGCGATGGAATAACCCGTTTTCGCAAAAAATTTTACTTTAGTAATTTTTTTACCATAGTAAAAAGTTACCACTGATCGCACAACCGACCCTAAGATCTGCAGCATGCTAATAAAAGTGTGGATGAATAAAAGGGAATAAAAGGTCAGCCGTGAAGTACTGACATTCATCTCACTGATTATCATATAATTATAAGATTAGTATTATTTGTGAACATAATAATATTAAATTATTATGTATGTATTTATACAGGATTATCCAATAAATGTAATACAATTTCAAATTATAATTGAAGCAATTTCTTTAATGTTTTGGCAGCAGTCGTAATTTTTATTCAGTATAGTCTGCCATTTTATCGTGGAGCTTTTCAGGTTGGAACAACGTTCAGAAATTATTAAAACTTATTATCAAAATCAGTCTTCGATTCGGCAAACTCAACCAACGTGCACTTCGTGAATTTTATGGTTGACATAATCAACCGTACGACTAAGCTTTTCGTCAAATTGTGAAAACAATTATTCTTTACATGATGTGAGTACGTCGTGGCAAGACAAAAACATCCCTAGAGTGAAGCCAATATTGCCGCTGTAAATGAAAGTATAAGGGATGATCCAAAGTTATCGATTCCTCGACGTTCATAACATTTGGCTATTTTGCGTACACCCATACAAGATCCAGCTAGTGCAAAATTGAATCCAAATGATCATTTGTTGGTTTACTGATTGGTCTTGCAGCAGATTTATGTGAAAGAGTGTCTAGAAATTGGATCCGAAGAACGCATTGCATCAAACGTAATCGTGATGCACATTTAAATGATATTATATAAGATTGTTAATGGCATCGAATGATTTTTCTAATACAGGTAACCCCCGTTCATCGCGGGGGACACGTTCTCGACATAGTCGCGATAAGCGAATTTCGCGAACAACGGAGGATTTTGAAAAAAATAATTTTATAATTCTAAAATAATTAATAATTAATAAAATATGTCATTTTTAAATATGAATTAAATATATTAATTAGAAAGATATACATATAAAATCAATTTATCGAAAAATATTGTTGTTGCGCCGCCGGGATTCGAACCTGGATCTCTTGTCTAACCGGGGAAGGTGCATTATCCAACTATGCTACAGCGACAATATTTTTAGCGACAATTTTCGAACCTATATGTTAACTTTTTGATATCAATACAGTTGATCGTTCCATTATTTGACAGAGCCATCTACCTTATTTTTACAGAATCTCAAATACCTTTGAGTAAACTGATAGCAGATGCCAGAATTATCAATTCATTTTTATTAAATTTTGGACACATTGATACAACTTTATTATTTAGGAGAACACATTCTTATTGTGAAGTTGTAATAAAATTGTTGTGATAAAATTGATTTTATATGTATATCTTTATAATTAATATATTTAATTCATATTTAAAATATCACAGACCGTCTGTTCTGAATAATTACAACTTCACAATAAGAATGTGTTCTCCTATATAACATAATTCATTAATTTTGTTACGCGTTGCAAAAAAAGAATCTAGAATCTGTTTATTGTATAGAATTTGCCGATGACTGACAGTAATCCGTTACATCCGCGCTTTGCAGCGTGTAATCTTCGTCATTTTCTTCTAAAAAATCCATGTATTGATTGTGACTGTTTCTTAGGACATAGTATGGCAGTCAATTTCTTGCAGCTCTTCATTAGTAAGGGTTCGCCATGTGAGTTTTAAGAAAGTCTGAATATCATTTAGCGTGCGTTTAACATTGCAGCTAAGATTACACTGAATGATAGACCTAAACGATGCACTGGCTCAACCGTACCAGGCACCGGCGTACTTTTGTCTCACTCACGCTCGTAACTTTACGTGTATGATGTGAGCGAGAAAGATAGCACGCATGTGCAACCACTCATTATGACAAGTGCCAAGATTTAAAAAAAACAGACCGCGATATAACGAATCCGCACTCGTCGGAGTCGTGATGAACGGGAAATACATGTATATTAAAATCATTGATACTTGGTTTTTAACATTACGTTTGTTGGATAACCCTGTAGCTTAATAATTTTAAATAAAAAAATGTGTGTAAGGGAAGAAGCTTCGAAATAATATTTCCTTTGCAGGTATGGACACCATTGTTTATTTTGAGATACCCAACTTAAATTTTATTTTCATCCACAATTGAGACTCAACAATTTTGACGAAATCTATGTTTGTATACCCACCTACATATGTATAATCATATCGGTACTGCTAAATAAATGGTACCAGATGTGTCATAAGTCTAGATGGAAGTTGCCCAAATACTCCGTTACTGTTGATCCATTCACGTGTTGCAGGGCGGGCAGCCTCCCCGCTGGCTCTGGTCCCTGACGTAGTCCTGCACGCAGAAGCGCTGCTGCGCCTCGGGGCCCGCTCCGGCCCCGGTCTGGGCGGCCCGCGCGCGCAGCTCCCGGGCGATGGCGGTGAAGGCCAGCTCCACGTTTGTGCCGGTCTTGGCGCTGGTCTCCATGAAGGCCACGCGGTACTCGCGCGCGAGCCGCTCGCCATCCTCGCGCCGCACTTCGCGGTCCGAGCCGCTGTCCGCTTTGTTGCCTAAATAGAAAGTATTTCATTATTATCAAGTACTAGCAGAAATCAACCGGCTATTGCCGACTGCTGTGGCTTATTTATCCCTACAGGCGGATATGTACTATGACCACAACCATTGTACAGGGTGTCCCAATAAGAGCGCCGGATTTAAATTTCGCGTCATTTTTTTTTATAAGAAAAATTTCACGTGTCAATCTTGCGATTAGTAAATATGGCAAACTACACGAAATAACAACAAAAAATATTACCTTATTTATTTATTCGCGGTATATATAACTTTTTTGTACGTACTACAATAAGATGAAATAAACATAAAAATTGCAAACAAATCTAATTATTGTTAAAACTCATTATAATATTAGGGAAGGTTTTGCTGAAATTGTTCGTAAACTTCGTGGAAATTTCGATCGAAATGATCCAAACGAGTCACTCAATTAATCAATTTGAAGATTAAATTTAAAAATTGAGAAAATTGGACCGATTCTGGACAATAGTCACCTGTCAACAGTCACCCGTATTTCTTTGAAAATAAAGCTGGTTACGGTGAATTATTTGATTTGCATTGCAGGTCGTCAGAGCTATTCCATGTAAATGCATCAATACTAATTTTTATAAGAATGCACCCACACAAAGATTTCACATGCTTGGGAACGATTTTGGTCTTGTAGATATATTCCGATATTCAATGTTTAAATATAAGAGTGATGTTTTTGATACTATTGAATTATAATTTTTATTGTTTGTTTTGCTTATTATTCTTTTTTTTAAGCTGTATGTGTATATTCTGTCAATTTCTATTTTTATACATATATATATATTCCATGCTGCGTGTGTAGCTGTTTTTTATAATCAATTTTGTAAAAGCCCATATGAGCATAAATTAATAAATTACAGAGCGATGATTGGTTTGGATGTTGAAGAATTGTGGCTCCAGCAGGATGGCGCAATCCGCCACACTGCGCGTGATACCAATAAGTCGTTCAAATCAACAACTAAATCCGAAGTTCTTATTGGGACACCTTTATTTTAAATTGATAAAGCATTACTGATCACATGAACAGAACATCATTTCTTCATATTATTATTATTATGGGATAGCGAGAGTATTAGTTTAAAAAAATATATTATATATATATATTAATAATATAATGGTTCTCATATTTTTATGACAGACAACAGATGAACCTGTCTCCTTTAGTACAGACTTCGGTCTAGTTAAGGAGACAGTGAACATCTCTTACATTATGAAGCTTGTTCGCCTTTTTCGTATACTTTTTGTATATTAATAAGTATAAATGTATTTTTGTATATTTGTATAAGAATGTTTATAATGTATAATATGTAAAAAATTTATGTCCACGTTTCTCAATAAGTTTTTGTCGTGTGTCTCCGACTTTTCTGGTTGACGTTTCGGGTGCCATTGTAGGGTCCATCATCAAGGCAGATGTCACTTATACGTCGCTTCAGCGACATGAGTCCTGATGATGGACCCTGCAGTGGGAAAACACTCCACAGAAGATTCTGTACGGCCGTGAAAACCTGAGAACATTAAAAAATATATATTATTTTGCAAATTTTTATTCACAATGCCAGCCTTATTGCGCTTTGCTTGTTGAAGCAAACATATTGCACTTTTTATATGTATACGCTTTTTTTAAAATTTAAAATAAACTACATAGATTACTGTAATAAAAATGTTAATAAATATACATCGACAATTGAATTTTAATGTCATGTGAACTTGATGGAAAAAAATTGTTTTAATTTTTTTTTAATAAATTAATCTTTGTATTACACAAAGTGGAACTTCGTGGTTACGAACTTAATTCATTTCGTAAGATTGTTCGTAACCCGAGTTGTTCGTAAATCGAAATAATTATTCTCATAAGAATCAATGTTAAATGGATTAATCCGTTGAAGACCTCCCGAAAAAGGCTATTTATCATCTACTTTATACATACTTATCCTATACAAAACAATAAATATTCATAGTCTTAACTAAAAATTAATTGGATGTAATTAAACAAAAATAATAAATGTATATATAAACCAACATTATTCAACTTATCATACGAAGGAGAAAACAATTTAATTTTTTGAAACAATAACACATGTACATAAACAATAAAATATGCACACGAGTTGCAGTCCAATATCTCAGTCCGCGGAGCACATGACAGCGTGTTCGTAAACCGAAATTCTGTTCGTTAACCGAGGTATTTTGTTCGTAACCAGAGTCGTTCATAACCTGATGTTCTACTGTAACCGAGTTTTATTTTTGTCATTACCACGAGATTTTTCCCTTCTTTATTCCCAATAAATACCACAGAACCTCTCGGTACTTAAAACAAACAAAATCGTGCGTAACTCCGTTGGCCTGTACCGTGTATGACGTGACTCACACATCATTGTATTTCATCCAAGTCCCTTCATGGGAGAGTGTACTTGATAGTTAGCCCTTTAATGGCTATCTTGCACCCAATGATTTCTTTACTTCCGTACATAACACTTAAAAGGCCGCAAAAAATTAAAATTTCTGTTCGTTTTGCAATTTCTTACATTAGCTTTTATTTTTCTTCTTTTTTTATTTTCTGTAGTACTGTATGTGGAAACGATAAAAGAAGTTGAAACTTCTTCAACGGTTCCGGGATAGGAACCTCTCGGAACTATAGTGTGACAAAAATAAAACTCACTTATACATGTAGGACAAAGTTTAGTATATTTTAAAAATAATAATCATGTTACACAATAAAGTAACTGCCATGCCAATTGATGAAATAAAATTGATTAAATTTGATATAGATTAAAAATATTTTTTAAATAAAAGATTGATATTAAAATATATTTTTTATAATATTTGACTGAAAATGAGGGTGAAATCAGTTTAACAGACATACAAATAAACGTTTTTATTATACATATGTAGGACTGTGACATAACTGAGGTTTCACCGGTCGGCGATGTGCTGCACGACCGTCATGGCGACTGACCTACCTACCAGAGATCAAATCTCGCCTCAAATGTCAACTGCAGAAAAAGTATTATTGAACAGAGTAGGCAAAACAAGTTTAAAAAAAATATATTGTTATTGTTACAAAAACATGTGTTGTATCATTGATTGATGTGGAAGTAACTTTGTCATTTTAATTTTTCACTAAACTAAACATTAAAAATATGAATTAAATATATTAATTAGAAAGATATACATATAAAATCAATTTTATCGAAAAATATTGTTGTTGCGCCACCGGGATTCGAGCCTGGATCTCTTTCCTAACCGGGGAAGGTGCATTATCCAACTATGCCACAGCGACAATATTTTTAGCGACAATTTTCGAACCTATATGTTTCCTTTTTGATATTAATACATTTAATCGTTCCATTATTTGAAAGAGCCATCTACATTATTTTCAATAAGGTAGCTGGCTTCACAATAAGAATGTGTTCTCCTAATAAACTAAACATTATTCTACTATTGAGATATTTTATTAGTCTTTGAGTGGTAGTAAGTCTTTGAGTGTAAGAAAGAGGAAATTAAGACAACATGCTGAATACTTGTAGGTAATGAAGGTTTGGAACCAGTACCTAGATGAGTTTGTGTATTTGGGAAATATGTTTCATAGAAACGGAAAGGTTGAGAAAGATGTCGAAAGAAGGGTGACAGAACTTGTCAACTGAGGCAAGACTAGAAGTACACAATGTAGTCCTGGTACTAACATAGATGTATGAAAGTGAAGTCTGGAGTTGGCAGAATAAGAACGAAAGTAGACTGACTGCAATGGAAATGAAATTTTACATAGAAGTAAGATGTGACAAATCAATTTTACATGATAGAGTAAAGAATTAAGAAATTAGGAGAGAATGTAAAGCTGATCTTAGAACAATGTAATTTAAGTATAATATAAACGTACGAATATAGTATTATATATATATATATATATTATAACGTTACGAATTCTTGGAAGAAGAAGAATGTAACGTTAGTACCGAATTTAACTAGTTAACACCCTGATTAAATAATTTAGCGTTCGGCTCGGATTGCCGAGTAGTAATTTCGTGGTTGGCCGCTAGGTTTGCGACGATTGCTTCGAGTGACGGACCAGCGCCAGCAGGCACATGGATCATTTCTACTCGCTGCTTCGAGTTGAGTAAGTTGATAAAAATCTAAATAATGCTTCGATTTTACAAGCACTCAATTTATGGAATTATGAATCATATAATTCTACTGCAAGAAGAAGAAATATATATATATATATGTATAATATTTTTCTTTATAACTATAGCTAAATAAATGTGCCATTCATGGACCAATTATTTTTACAATAATTTAATTTCACGGTAAATTATAATTTTTTCCCGTCCATAATCAGTATAAAATTAGTATAAAGGTATGCAAGTAAGTACTAATAAATTTGATAGTAAGTAGAAATCGATCTACGAAGTCTGCTTTTATTCAAAAACAATTCCAGCGCCATCGGGTTGTGTGTACAAGATCCGATCCGCCATATAAATTACATGAGATACAAAATAATACATGTTCAAGAAGAGAATTCAAAATAAAAAGAGAATGGGTATAATTTAGTTTACAAACATATACATTTCAATATCTCTAAAAAGTACGTAATACGTAATAGTTACACCTACAATTCAGATTAAATTACGGCTATTGTCATGTGATATGTAATGGATTTTTAAGAGATTTTCAACTCAATACACTTCTTTGGGGACATCTCTCAGTTTTCGTAGCCCCCGTGTACACACTATGTCTCAGAGATTCGCTATCTCGCAAATTACTTCACGCTCGTCACGTACGTCAAACGTTAAATATTATTATCATTCGTTAGTTGTGTGATTTTGTCTCTCCAACAGCAGTTAAAACTGAATTAATGTTTTTAATTGTTTAACGCCCCAAATTAATGTTAATACAAATTAAATTAATCAAATTACATACTATCGAGAAAAACAATTTTTTTTTCTCGTTAGATAGATTTTCCCTTTCTGAAAACCTAGGCCGACGTTTCGGTACGGTAATACATGCCATATGATATTGATATTTGTCCTTTATCACTTGGAACAGTTTCTCAACTCCGAGACCGGACTATATTCGGAAGTTTCGCAACAGTTTATTGCTACCAGACCGCTTTCTATTTTTCCTTGAATAATGTCTTGTAGGAAGCGATATATGGGTCCACGAATAATGTACCCAACATTTAAAAATTATGGCACTTAGCCCATTCTCAGCCATTGTTCATTTGAATGAACACGAACTTTGGAAATTATTTTGTAAGCAAGTACCTACTTGTGATTGAAGTACGTGAGAGCTCGCGTGAAAGGTTGGCACAATTGGGTGCGAGCGAAAGAGCTATGCATTGGTTGCGCCGCGGGTGCGGGTCTCTCTGCTTCCAGCAGCGATCCAGGATAGATCTATTCATTGATTTGTAATTATTTTTGTAATCTGTAGTATCGTGAATAGATGTTTATTGTCATTGAGCTCTGCTGTTATTCCAACGATATGAACCAAAAATGATCCGATTGTCTAGTGCAGCCGATACATACAAACATACATCATACATACATACAAACATACATCATACATACATACATACATACATACATACATACATACATACATACATACAAACATACATCATACATACATACATACAACATACATACATACATACATACATACATACATACATACATACATACATACACACATACATACATACATACATACATACATCATTGTAAGATATTACACTATTTTCTTTTTTTTCTTCTTCTTTTAAATATGCAATTCGCCCTTCAAGAGTGATTTGTGAAATTACACTACTTAATATATTATGATTCTGTTTTTTTAACGGTGCACTGAACAACACATGTATTTCTTTTGTTCCGTTGGCATCATCGTATCTGACAAACGTCATGTTGATTTGCTCGGCGGCCGCCGTTGATTTTTCTCAATCAAGCGCTTAATATTTTATGTTTGTCTATAAGGTATGTGTTTATTTTATATCATTACTTTTGATTTATATCTAGTGGTTGGATAAGATTCCTTGGACTGTATCGATTAAATTAATTGTTAGTTGACGCAATCCGAATTGGAACAAGAAAGGAATATTGGCAAATGCCTTGATCTCGGTCCTGGATTGGAAGTCAAGTTTCACCTCCAGTTGACTCGCACTTTTATAGTTGAGAACGGATATATCACTGCACTTCCGGAGATGTTTAGAACACCGCTTCTTCGTGGTCAGATTTGTATACACAGCAACAATTTTGAAAAAAAGCTAGTTAATAGCTCGGCGTCAGAACGGAATCTGTTCTCACGTTGGCGAAATCCCTAAGAAATTAGAAAGCAGTGGCGTACAGTAGACTTAAACTTAGGTTATGCTGTTATCGACGACGTTTACGTAACTATACGGTAACCGGATGCAGTTGTCTCGGTTGCATATATATATGTAGATGCGCATGGGTTTTTAGAGCAGAAGAGAACTCTCTTCGCCGCTCCAGATATTTTAAAAGTGAATAATATAAATGACATCCAGCTTTATGAACAAATATCCGAGGCTAATTATTAGCTACAACGTGTAAGTATAATGTTAAATACTAAAGATAATTACTTGTATTCCAATTCAATGCGTCTGCTCTTTCATAAATTCACCATTGTTATAAAAAGTTCTCGATCTTTTTAATTCTAAAAGCAATCCTTTTTCAATAGCAATCATGGAAAGATCCGAAATTCGTGTCTGATTTTGAGTATTCCATAAATAAGTATGAATTCGTTTTAGTGCCGAAAACGTCCGTTCAGCTGACGCGCTGCTAGCAGGAATTGTGCTAATTAAAACGGCTAATTTAATTAATTGTGGAAAAGCTTCTTGAAAATTTTTTTCAAGGCAATATTCTAAAATTTCAACAACATTTTTTTCTTGAAATTCTGATGAATTATATAAAAATTTTAATTCATTCTTAAGGCGATCGAAATCGAAAAAATGTGAATAAAATGATTCTAATTTTGATAAAAATTGTATAGAAAATTCTATCTTAAACGTAGAAAATAATTGAGAATTCATTAATTCTAAAAAGGTAAGTTCTTTTATTGTTTTATACCGTTCTCTAAATTCGCTTTAAATATTATCTACGATTTCTCTCAAAACGCGATTGAAATGTATTTTAATATCAGCGACATTTTTTATTCTTTTCGGTTGTTTCGTCAATGAAAGCGCTTTATCATGTCGTCATTATTGATGAGCAATTCCATGTTCTACAACGATAATAATCTAAAACTTACATTTAACTAACTAAAACCTAATTTATAAAAATAGAAACAGATTGAATTTATACTATTAATTAGAATATATGTCTGTACGTAATGATGTATTAACTAAAACTAATAGTATGTTTCTTATACGGATTGAACAAGCAAGTTAGACGCGACCTACGTGTGCGTTCTAGCAAAATACGGATACGAATGGCAATGAAGTTGTATACAAATAATTCGACATTTTTCATACTGTCGACGGCTAGACAAAAATATAGCCATGAGTTACGCTAATCCGGGTAATAACGGCAAGAATTTTATAGGGTTTTTTCGTAAGATAATAATTTATTTTTATTGTCCAGAATCTTTAGTAATAGACAGCTTTTTTGCTTGTATGCAGTGCACGCACCTGCGGGAAAGGTACGAGTATATTAAGGTTTATTGAAAGGACAAAATGCACAGGGAGTAGGTTGCGTCAACATCTAGTGAAATTCTTAAAATGTTAGAAGGTGTAAAAAAACTACGATAAAATTATTTATATATTGTACGTTTTCTTAGGTCAATCGAACATATTTTCTATTAGCCAAATGTCGTTGAGGTATTTGTATCAGTAATGACTTGCTAACTTTTTTATTGATACTCGGAATACATTATATCGTAACTAGCGTTGGGATTCAGATTTGGATGTAATTATAAATCCAATTTTTTTTTGAAAATTTTCTCAAAATGCTATAATAAAAAATATACTTATCTAGCGAAATTAATTTGGATATGAAAGGATTATATATATTTTACACGTAATTCATTTGTATTTTTAAATAATCAACGAGAATATAAAACGTATCTAATGCTATATAGTCCTGCAAATCACCTTTTAAATTATTACATTAATTAATAAAAAGATTTAAAAAGTTTTTTATGTTATATTTGAGTGAGCGTTAAATTTGTTTAAATTTATCTTTAACTTTTCAGTCGTAAAATAAAACAATTTCGGGGATGTCCCGGGGCATAACATCGCCTGGGGGCGAAGCTCCCACCCCCATAACATTTTTCAAGAACTCACATAATAATTGAATATTAACAATTATTTTACATAATTGTAGGTTTATTATGCCTTTAGAAATTTCCAGGGAATGAATTCATAAAAATAAAAATTAATATTAATATTAAATACGTATATTAACGTGAATTAATATGAATACAAAATAAAATATATTAAATAATCAATTAAATTCAACAAATAACGTTTTTTTAAATACATATAAATGAATTAATTATAAAGATGTACATATAAAATCAATTTTATCAAAATATACTCTTGTTGCTACCTGGATCTCTTCCTATCCGGGTAAAATGCATTAACCGATTGTGCCACACCGACACAATGCATTGACAACAAATTTTCGAACCTATATATTACACAAATTGATACATCTATCTTTACATTATTTGAAAGACGTCTTCTTTATATTTTACGGAATCTCAAATATCTCTGAGTAATCCGATAGGAGATACCAGAACTAATAATTCATTTTTATTAAATTTAGACAAATTTATACAATTTATATGTTATTAAGAACACATTATTGTGAAGTTGTAATTAATCACAATATGAATGTGATCTTCGTAATAATATAACATTTTATTCAATATATTATATTTCCCATTTCCATGTCTTCACCCCTTCTTCGTACCACCCCCATCACGACTGTGGCCACGCCCCCATTCGATAATTATTTCGATTCGTCCAGAACTTGGATATTGTGGTAGCGAAGCCGACCGACGTTAAATTAATGATAGTGTTTTATAATTTTTCACAAATATTTTCTTATGTATATATTCGAGGCAGAATGTAGAATTACAGTAACGTGAAAATATATTTAAATTGGTAAAATAACGGAAATCAAAGTTTTTTATAGTATTATAACTTGAATACAGTGGTCAATCGTGGACTAATTAAACTACTACATGTATTTTATATATTTGAATTTACGAGTATTTTGTATCTATGTATATTAAGTATAGTAAAAAATAATAAAATTTGAAAAAAATCTACGTTTTTATAGTAATAATAATAATATTATTAAAAAGAAGGATTAAAATACAGCATATAGAAATAGTAATAATAGAAACGTTAATATTAATATTTTTTATTAGATGATCAGTATTTATTCATTTTTATTTTTTTCATTAGATCTTGATTATCTAATGAAATATTAGATATTTTTATTGAAGAATATGAAACTTAATATTTTATATTAATGTTTTTTATTTATAAAATCATTAATTAATGATTTCATAATTATTAAAAAATATTAAATATTAATCACGGAATGTAAGGTATTTTACAGAATTTTTGTTCAACGAAACGGAATAATTTAAGGAATTCCTCGGAGAAAACAGGAGACGAATACCACTGAAATTGTATTTTTAAATATTTTATTTAGAAATAATTTTAATACAAAAATATAGAAACAATGTTCGACTTTTAGAGGTCCATATCAAGGAAAAACCTTGCAGCGTTCTTGTAAGGATTCGATTTGGGATTTTCAAGCGATGGGACTAATCTCCAAGAACAGCAGAAAATCTTTACTACTTATATTTTCCACGACGCCAACATCTCTGAATGGAAATGGCTGACTATAAATGGAAGCGTAATAACGTACCTAAATAAGTGATAAAAAATACCCTACCAAATCACCATAAATTTTACCGACTTTCTCAGGATTCGTAGACTACTCAGATAAAGGAGCCAAATGAATATAGCTATATGTTTTTCAAGAGTCATGGATAAGTATATGCTTACAAGGAATTGATATAAAAATTATCTCGAATTAAGAGAATCTTTTAATTATTTTACTATTCAGTGAACAGGTCTTATTTAACCTTTACCATGCCATGATACAAAATACCCGAACGCAACTATGCTGTCAACTCGTGTTACCGTAAATAACAATTAGAAAAAATGTTTTTATTAGTTTAAATGGCACAAATTTACTCTAAATACTGAGCATTCAATTTTGAAAAAAATATTAAAACATAATTTAGAGCATTCATTAAGTGCTATACAATGTGTCCTTCCTTCTTATCTCTCTTCGTTAAATTAGTGAAAAAGAGATAATTATATTTGTATGTTTGTTCTTTTTACTGTGAAAATAGTATGTGATCTCTGTCTTTCATATCATAAATGGTATTTTTACAACGGATTGAATGGAGAAAATAATTGTTTTCGTACGATTCCCTTTTCATAATTGGTTTTTCACTAGTTATTCCTAAGCGCTAATATTTTCTTTAGGTTTATTCAAAATATGAATTTTAAGTTGCATGTATTTACCGAAATATTATAGGTTTAATTATAATGGTAGACCTGTGTTACTGCATGGTTTGGGAAGGGTTAAGTAACTAAAGTAAATAAGTAAACAATTTTGGTATGCACTAGACATAGACTTAAGTTATGGTTAAGAATAAAATTAGCATTTTTGTAAGCATGTTTTAGTAAAAGTATACCTGTTTGAGTTTATTTCCGTTATTAAGTGAATAACTTAAAATATTATATAAAATAAAATAATACCACATTTAAAGTAAAGGGTTTTTTTTCAAATTGGCAACACTTTTTACAGCGACAACCAATTTGACAGCTGATTTGTGCTCAGTTTGGTTTGCCATTTCATCATGAATAGACTTGCGTCAGAACAATGCTTGCATAATCGTCTATCCGGGTGAGTAATTCAAATAATCATGGATCGTTTTTACAACATGCATACTCTAATTGACAATACGCATCTGCAGAGACGTCGTACAGTGCGCACCGAAGAAGCTGTTGATGTAGTGGAGCATAGTATGTATTGAGGAAGACCCAAATGAGTCGATTCGCCATCGTGTACAGCAATTGGAGCTGTGTCCATCAACTTTATGGAAGATTTTGCGAAAAGATCTTGGTTTACGAGCTTACATGATCCAGCTCGTGCAAGAATTGAAGCCGCTTGACCATCGCGTGCGTCGTACGTTCGGTGAATGGGCTGAAAACGAAATTGCTTTTGATCGTCAATTTCAATACAGAATGCTGTTCAGCGATGAGGTTCATTTTTGGTTGAATGGCTACGTTAACAAGCAAAATTGCGCATTTGAAGAAGATAAAACCATTATTGTGACATCGTTATATCCACAAAAAGTCACTGAATGGTGTGCTTTATGGGGTGGTGGAATCATTGGTCCATATTTACTCAAAAATAATTCCGGCCTGAACGTTACAGTGAATGGAGAGTGCCATAGATCCATGATTTTCTGACTTTTCGTTCCCCAATTGAATGGCCTTAATGTGGAAGAGCTGTGGTTTCAACAAAACGGCGCAAGATGCCACGCGGCGCGCGCTTTCTTTTCTAAATCTAAAAATTCTTAAAATTTCTATCATTTTTAGGAAAAGCTTCTGCGTATTCAATACAGTAGTTGGTAGTTTTTATTTTTTATTTTAGTCAGGTAAACTTATTAATTGATTAATAAATAAGCTATTTATAAAGTTTATGCTTAAAAATGATTGCTTGTTGAAGTGAAAATGTATTACTAAGAACACTAAATGATTTTTTATTAATACATGAGTCAGCGAGATTGTTCCAAGTGTCCAAAATAATTGTGATCTTTCTATAGATTTTTCTTCGTCATCCGTAAAATATTCATGTAGACTATTTTCATCACACTACTGGTAATACAACCCCTGGTAGGTCTTAATTTCTGAATGGCCGTGTCCATATGAATGAGATTTCTCTAATACGGAATTCAGCATGAAGCGATCTGTGAATCAATACTCCACATGTTTTGCTCCCGGATAAAAATGACGTAACCAATACGCTCGTACCTTTACAGACTCATTGAGATATTAACGTGGACACGATACATACAACATATATGTTTTTAAACACACTGTCATAATAAATAGATAGGTATGCTAAAATGTATTTTTCCATACAACATACATACATTCGTCAGCTCTTACACTCTTACATCTTATAAAGAATTGAAACGGGTGCGATTTTATGTTTCCTTCACTTTCCTGAATGGTATACTGACAGAATTAATTTTTTGTTTGATTAACCATTCCCAAACCATGCAGTAACACAGGTATACCTCGGTTTTTTAATTTCGGTAAATATACGCAACATACATAAGAAAGGACGAGAAATTGAATAGATTTAAAATGAAACTATCCAAATATGGATAAGATAAGTTTTAGTATAAGAAAATACTTTAATCTTGTCTATATTAGAGCATATATAGAAGTGCTTAGTTAATTTGAAGGAAAATATTTCACAGTGAAAACAATAACAAACATACGAATATAATGGTGTCCCTTTATCACTAATTAAATGAAGATAGATAAAAAGGTAGGTTGTATTATACAATGCAACCTCCTATACAGAACTTGATGAATGCTTCGAATTATAATATTACTTTTTTTAAAATATTTAATGCTCAATACTTAAAGTAAATGTATGGCATTAACCATTTTTTCACATTTTAAAGACTAATAGAATTCTAATTTATTACGGTAACACGACTTGACAGCGTGGCTGCGTACGAACAATACAATACGAACACGGTATGGTAAAGGTTAATCTCTTTGTTTGTTTTATTTATAAAAATTGTATACTGTAGTCGATATAATATATTATTTTTTAGGTTCTAATGTGATCCATCGGTTGTGATTTTTTATTTGAGATGAGAAGTATTCTTTTTTTGTACTAGTATATGTTAATTCAAAACTATTAACACATTTTTCATACATTTCTATCGGATATTTTTTATTTCCATTCCAGTTGATTTTTTGTAGTTCTTGTAGAATAATAATTTTGTAAAATATTTAACATTGACTTTTTTACCATCCATTACTTGTTTTCCGTACAGGTCTATTCAAGGTAATTCCATTATTAGTAAGGTTAAAGTTGTAAGATCATAGTCGTAGTTTATTTGCCCTTATATCAATTGTTCACAATACCGATAAGTGAGAAATCTTTATTTATTGTATTCAATTGAATATATCCTCGTGCTCTGGTATAAGTACGCTGTTTACTGCTCCAATGCAAATTTAGCGCATATTATGTAACCTGCCATATTTATTAATTAAATGTGAGTTTCCTTCTAACAGACTCCACAGGTAACCGATCTTTAAGTTCTACGTGTAAATTATACCCTTAGCAATTAAAGTACTTTTAATGAATCATTAATAAAGGTATTGATATTGTTATGAACATTTTTATCGAAATTTAATCGGGATTAAGAAAAATATTTCAAAGGAGTACAATGAAATAGGTACCTATATATATCAACGAACTCAAGAAATTATTGTTTTTCAATAATATATAATGTAATACAAATTAAATGACTCAACTAGAAAGATGTACAGAAACAATCTACCAATCGAAAAAATATTTGGTTACCACTGGAATACGAATTCCGGAACATTTCATATCTAGAGGAACGAAGAAAGATATTCTGAAAAGTTGTAATTTACAATGAAAATGTGTTTTCAGTATATAAACACCTTTTTTTTTTTAAATATCCATAAAATATTTCCGATAAATGTCTGCGAGTTAGACATTCTTTGAAATGCAGGGGACGTGTGTCACCGCCGGAATGGTACTTTACATGTTTAATTACGAATTGGATTAGTTAGGTTGTATTGTGATATATAAAATAATTTTCAACACTCAAAAATAGGTATTATGGAAACCTGGCCGTGGTCGCACGCAAATTGCGGAGGCGGGCATTTATGAGAATTGGGCATTAAACCCCAAACGATTTACCGAAAATAATAGTTAATTTAGTACACCAAATTCTGGAAAAAATGTATCTACGTAAAATAAATAAAATGCACAAAATGTTACACCTAGTGCTTTTGAAACATGAGTACGATATACCCACACCACTCATTTCTAAGACTATGGAGGCCTATTCGTACCGGGCGCCTTTCACGCAATCGCTCCGAGGGAAAAGCGAAAATCATCAGATGAAAAGTTACACCAAAGAAAATGAAAAAAATTATGAACATAGCAAAAAGCATTTTGTTTGTTTTGAAGTTTTACATAGTTGCCCCAAAGGACGAAAGTTAGATATCTTAGAATTAGAAATTTTTAATAATAAGAAAACAATGAGCATTCAAATACCGTTACATCCCCTCTTTTATCCATTTTAACTCCTCCCCCACACCCAACTCCCTCACCTCCAGACACACCCTTAATTACTATCTAACGATGTTTTTAATTCTAGTTGAATTGTATTATTGATAATGGGAAGACGTTGTGATCAAATAATCTTACAAACATACACAATACCAGCACTAGTATGGCACGTAAACGACGCTTTTATTAACCAAGAATTACAGAGTCTAGTAAGTAGAATGTACGATGTATGCAAGGAAAGTGACCTTATTATGAATGACAACAAGTCGAATGTCATGGTATTTAAGAGAGAGGAAAACAATACAACGTGCAATATACTTGTAGGTAATGAATATTTGGAACAAATAGATAAACTGGAATGTATTAATGTAGGAGCAAAAATAGGCGATTTGATTGTATGCTGTTTATTGTACGCCGATGATGCAGTACTAATGGCGAACAATGAACAAAAACTAGAGTCTAGTGAGTAGAATGTACGATGTATGCAAGGAAAGCGACCTCATTATGAATGTCAACAAGTCGGAAGTGATGGTATTCGAGAAGGAGGAAAGCAAGACACCGTGCTAAATATTTGAAGGTAACGAATGTTTGGAATAAGTAGATGAGTTTGTGTATTTGGAAAGTATATTTTACATCATTTTATTTCATATAAAGGCTGAGAAAGATATCGAAAGGAGGGGACTGCAAGGAATAAAGTGAACGGCGCTCTGAATGGAATTATATCTAATGGAAACTTGCCAGCCGAGGTAAGCATAGCGGTACACAATGGAGTCCTGGTAACGCAACTAATGTATGGAAGTAGAAATGAGATTGCTTAGGGGTATATGCGGCAGATCCATTTATGACAGAGTAAATAATGAAAAAATAAGGAAATAATGTGAGCTGATCTGAATGAGAAAGGAATGGTAAGAAATATATATGACGCAAGTGTTGATAGCACCAGAAGTAGAGGACGTCTGCGGAAGACTTGCCGCGACCAGGTGGAGGATGGTCCTGTTAGAAACCACAATAATTGTGCATCAGGACAGAAGATTGTGGCGCTCTATCTTCTCTGCCCACCCCCGCGGAGAAATGGCGTGATGGTAAGTTAATTAATTAACTTCTTCATCAGGCAATAATCAGCTTTACAAACGAGATGTTCTGAGAAATATTCGGTCGCCCCGGGCGTTATTTTAGAGTGATGATAAATGGTGATTCTCCGTACAGCCCCTTTTGTTGTCGCTCTGTTTGTGTCTCGACTCTCTACCTCAACAGTCTCAAGTTCAATGTGAAAGCGGTAATGTCAAAGCTCTGTATTTACACATGGATAATTATTGGTGGATAGTTAAAATGATGTTAAATTTACTAGGTTCGTTCTGCTTGAATAAACCTAACAAATTTACATAATTTGTAATGATTTCACTGAATCGTCCACATATCATTCATTTACTATTCTGTGGTATCGTCCAATTTGTACACATGTTTAAACTATGAGCTTTGTGTACATCAATTCCACACATGTACTTTACTTGTACGTATTTATTTATTCTGTTCATGTTCTTTATACGTACATATTATACATTATAAACATTCTTATAAATATACAGAAAAGGCCAATAAGCTTCAGAGATCTGTAAGAGATGTTCACTGTCATATATAGGTACAAGAACGAGGATCATCACAAAAGATGTACTTATAAGTAGTTACTAGTTTAAATTATTAAAAATCTCTTCCAGCACTGATCGCAAGAATTAAGTGAATTTCTTATATTAAAGAAAAATATATTTTCCGTTAATTTCTATTATTACATTTTATCTATTCTACAATATTTCATTTACTTCTCTAGGACTAATATTAACAAAATTTCTTTTTTTTTCCCTTCAGCCAGCTGATATCCTCAATTTTAAAACAAGACTGCGGATCAGGTTAGATTATGAACTTAGCAGAGATGTTGACGAAATTTGATCAAAGTCTGATAAGAAATATATTAAAAAATTCGTTATATCAACATAAATATATACTCGTAGATTATGGGTCTATACCTTTTAAATTATAATATGTGCTAGGTAATTGGCGTGTATGGCTAATACGCAGCCGAGACCAATATTCCTACTTTGTTTTTACGGAATCTCAAATACCTTTGAGTAAACCGATGGCTTTCAAATAATGGAACGATAGATGTATTAATTTAAAAAATATAGGTTCGAAAATTTTTCGTCAATCCACTGTATTGGTATAGCATAATCGGATATTGCACGTTCCTCTGATTGGAAGAGATTCAGGTTCGAATCCCAGTAGCAACAATAATATTTTTCGATAAAATTGATTTTATATGTATATCTTTCCAATTAATACATTTAATTTGTATTTAAACTATTCTGTTCAACTCATACACGCCAGTTCTTTTCATTATCATTTTCTATGTCCAACTTCAAGCAAAACTCTAATAGGGCACTCGAGTATATTCTATCGGTGCAGCGTTAACACAATTTAAAGTTTTCTTCCACCTCACTTCAACGCGATCACATTGGTGCGAATTACCCGAACAACTTCAGTCGAAACAAACGACCATAGAGCTTCAAGCAGACGCCTCGGGTCGCTTCGTTTCAAGATACTTATTCATACATGTGTTATTAGTTTTGACAGTCCAGTTTTGCAATAATAATTAAAAATAGTAAAAAATATAATGTATTTTTTAAGAAAATCATTACATCCGCTGTATCATGAATCGCCCGTTATTTATGTATACTTAAAAAATTTAATTCTTCAATTATTGGCCAAAATTAAATCAAATATTTTTCGATAAATTGTTTATTTCAGTACAGTGGAATCTATATATTCGTTATTAATCCGTTCCTGATGGCCTGACGAATATAGACACAGTTTTTCCTATAACAAATAACTAAAGTTCAATTAATTCGTTTCCAGCCTCCAAAAATAGTACACAAATGAATAAATTTTTTGTCAAAACTTTACCTTTATTGTACTGAGAAGACATGATGGTAGAAGCGGAAGAGGAAGATATTAATATTTAGAAGGAGACAATTTAAACATTGGGTAACTCTAATTCCGGTGATGGTTTTCGTTTGCCGATGATTCAGTAGCACTCGATTTAACCTTTACCATTCAATGATATAAAATACACGAACGCAGCCATGCTGTCAACTTGTATTACCGTAAATAACAGTTAGAAAAAATGTTTTTATTGCTTGAATAGCACGAATTTACTCTAAATATTGAGCATTCAATTTTGAAAAAATGATTAATTACATAATTGAGAGCATTTATTATGTCTTATACAATATGTCCTTCATTCTTATCTTTCTTCGTTTAATTTGTGAGAAAGAGACAATTATATTTGTAAGTTTGTTTTTCTTTTCCCTATTAAAATCTCTGTCTTTCATACCATAAATGGTATTTTTACCAACGTATTAATTTTACAACGGATTGAATGAAAAAAATAATAGTTTTTGTACGATTCCCTTTTCATAATTGGTTTTTAACTAATCATTCCTAAGCGCTAATATTTTCTTTACGATTATCTAAAATATGAATTTTATATTGTATGTATTTACCAAAAAATTACAGGTTTAATTATGATGGTAGACCTGCGTTACTGCATGGTTTGGGAAGGGTTAATAAAGAACTTGACCAATGTTGCCTGTTTCTGTCTGTTTTTTAAAACTTTCATGAAGTAGTCAATCACATTACTATTGAATCCATTTATGTTTTGGTTGACTATGGCAACATTCAGGTGCCACTTTTCGACCATATTCTGCATTTTGGCCCAGTTAGATATTATATAAATAGATATATAGCCAAAATGCAGAAGATGGTCGAAAAGTACCAATTTCGGGTGCCACTTTCCGACCAAATTCTGCATTTTGGCCCAAAATATTAACGAATATGGAAATATTTATTTGTTAATAAAATGCGACAAATATAGAGGTTTCATATCTGTCTAGTTGATTAATTTAATTAATTTAAAAATTCTAATATATTAGAACCAAATGAGACACGTTATTAACTATTTTAATTCACGTTTTCATCTTGAAAATCATCAAGCATTCGACCAAAGCGGTGCAGTCAAAAGAACCTCGTTGCTTTATCAATTTTCCCTCAAAGCGGTGTAAGTATTACACTGACTTTCCCGCTAGCATTCGTACGATTGGATCCCTTTGATAGAGATGTGCAATCATTTCTAACATTAACTATAAATAAGCCGAATATTAAGTAGTATTTCAGTTTACCTCCATTAAACTATGTGGAATCATCCCGAAGGGATAAACAGTGCGTACAGAAGATTATAATAACTCTCAAATATTCGCATTCTCACTACTAATAAAATGTAAATTTTCTTGTATTTTAATAATTTATTTTTTAAATATTTAATAACTAAATTTTCACTATCGTCAGATGCCAATAGAATTTCTTCTAACTTCTATAATATTATATTTTTGTAGAAAGCAATCGCTTTGTGGTTTAACATATTAGATTAAATAAAATACAAACACAAACGCCAACCGGTTTCGCTTAGCTCAAGCTTCATCAGGGCGTAAATAAAACTAACAATAAATACAAAAAGAGTGCACTTACATGAAGAGGAAGATAGAATATAAAATTACATGCAAAAGAGAGATATAATAGATATATCTGTATGGAAAAGAGGGAGACAAACATAGATAGAACATCAAGAGAGGAGAAAGTACAATGTTGATGGATATTTAATTCATTTAAAAGGAAACATACCGAATATAAGGCTAATGGATAATTTAATTTGGTTATTAAGAATTTCATTACCAATTTGTAATAAAAAAAGGAGTGAATAGTAAATACGTCCTAACGAAGCTTGAGCCAAACGAAACCGGTTGGAGTTTAATAAAATTCGTGGTTTTATGCAAAGTCATTTGTTTTGTTTAATCTTCTATAATATTATCATCAAAACTTTTATTTGTCAACTTGTCAAATCTCAGGTTCGAAGTAAGTATTAAAGCAAGACATTTTTGTGTAGTTAGTTTACGTCCGTCCCTACGAAGAAACAGTGGTATCGAAACCGATCAACGTCAATGTAATCAACATGCTTAATACAATGTTTAAATTAACCAATAGAATACAAATAAAATTCATAAATTTAAATGACAGAAAAAATCTATTTATCGGATGAATAATTTAGTTGCTACCGGGATAAGAACCCGAAACTTTTCTATTCAAGAAAACTCGTTACCATTTCGCCATATCAACCAATTACGACTTCGATATATTTTGGACTTATATTCTGTAGTCATTTTTCATAATTAATACATCTATTATTACATTTTTAAAAGTAATCAACTTTATATTGCAATGAATCCCAAATATCTTTGAGTAGTATATGCTAGAAGATACCAGAAATATATCAATCAATTTTATTAAATTTTTATATACTTTAGTACAAATTATATTTTTAATTAAAACACATTTTTGTTATAAAATTGTAATTTTATAACACAGTTCTGTGATATTTTTTATTAAAAATTAAATAAATCAATTAAAAAATATTAACAAATCATTTAAAAAAAAACAATAATAACAATGTACCTATACTAGGCCCTGCGGGCGACTATTGTGGCCATTACGCGGACTTTGGTTACCGCTACGCGGCAGAGTCTCGACAGAATCTATATTTCACGTAAATAAAACCTCAATGTAATTAAAATTATTCCACCTTTAAGTTATCTGTCAAAACGAACAAAAATGACATCTAGATGATGTATAAGTGTAAGAACTGTCACTTTTATATGTGTGTGTGTATGTGTTTGTGAGATGAGTGGTGGGGTTCGCATTAGCAATAAGCAATATCTGAATATATTATTGTACATTACTGTAAATATATTGTTGGAATAAACGAGTGTTGTCACAAGTCTCATACCGAGTTTCACTACAATCACCTTGAGTGTACAATAAGAGGAAGTAACCCAAGGGAATCTGTGATAGTATTTCCAAAGGCACCACACTGGTGCAGTAAACTTGGAAAGTCACTACAATAAGAATGGCGGTTAGACAGTGACAAACACAAAAATACTATTTTATCAGTGTATAATGTGCATTTAAGTAAAGATGAATGGTTTTCTCATGATGAATCATAACTAAAAAATATATTATCAAAACCAACTATTATTTACGGCAGTTTTATTTTTTACTGTAATATAATGCATAATAAAAGAGAAAAGATTTAATATCTCACCTCGCAATTGACAGCACGACCATATTCTTAATAAAACAGATATCACATTTACAGAAATTATTATAAAATACACGTAAACTCATTCTTTGATAATGCGACCATAGAAGAAAAATCGTACGATTTCATTCACAACTTCTATAATATGACACGAGATGACCGTAGATAAGAGAGATGACAGCTTAAATATCGTACGATTTCGCTATTTAAGTTTGTCAACAATACTTGCTACAAATTCGTAATTTCAATTTAATATATGTAATTTAATATATGCTATTTAATATATAAAAAAGGAAACATTAAGTTATCTTAACCTAGATGTATTAAAAACACGTTCGACATTTTCGCTACTTAGGTGAATATTTTTTTTAACTGTCAAATGACACTACGTCCAAGATTTTCTAGACGTCCAGAAAGTCATAGAAATAGATGAAAATAGACGGGAATACGTAATATTATTATAGATGGAATATATATTATTTTATCTTTTATAATATGTACCACACCTTGCCTATTTGATGTTTGACTCGGTACAAGTGTTTTCAGGAAGAGGGTCCTCTTCATGGATTATTTTTAGGATAAAAGCCTTCACGAGATGGAATATAAAGATTAGAACGCCCTGGCTATCTCAAGGTGCTATTATATTTAAGAATAATATTTTAGAATATCAAGCAATAAATAAATTGAATGTTTTATAAATAAAACATAAGTTTTTTTAAATTTATTATTTATTTTTATATTTAAGATAGTAACTGTATGTAATTTTTTTGAATATTATAGCAAAATTGTGTTTAGTAGGCTTGTATGAAGAATTATTAAGTTGTTAAGATATGAATTTATTATATTAAAAAGCTGAATAAAAATATATATTATTATATATATTTAATTAAATTATATATTTTTAATAATATTAAAATTACATTAACGTCACAATAAGTAACGTAACGGGTTAGTAAATTTCATAAAAAATGTTTATACACCTATGTTAAAATTAAACAAACCGGAGCTATGTATAATATTATTTTAGTTCCATATTTTAGTTATATTATTTCAAAAATAAAAAGCAACGTTTCTAAAGATTTAGGCAGCAAAATAAAAACACTAGTATTATACAAATAATAGATATCTCATAGAGACGAAGCCATTTTTTATTATAAATTTATGGAAAGACATGGAAGTATGGGTAATTACAGGGCTTACGATCTATCTTTACTATATATACTCATACTTCCATATATTTCCATGAAATATAAAAAATATCTTCGTCTCTACGAGATATCTATTATTTGTTTAATAACAGTGCCTTTTCAGGTGAAAATCCAGTACTTGTGTGTTCTTAGACATATTCAAATATTGCTAATAATATACCCTTTGAATTACAGTTACATTAGTATTGTAGTAGACAGTACTTTTCCGAAATATATTATATATACCAGAATCCCAAAAACCGAAGATATATTTGCGTGAATCCCATGAACCGGAACGCTGTTTCGGTTTGCTCCGGTCCATTGCAAGCCCTGAAATTAATAATAAAATGAGTTTGTGATGATACTCACCGAGCAACATGATGACAACGTCCTCCTGAGCATATTCTCTGATCTCACCAAGCCAGGCTCTGATATTGTCGAAGCTGGTTTTGTTCGTGACGTCGTATAGCAAGAGGAGAGCTGAAACAGAAAAAATCACAATAAGAACGTGAAGAAGTTATGAAGATTTTATATTAGTGAAGTGAATTAAAAATTTCTCACATTCATATAATATGTATGTTAGTGTGCGAGTACACGAGATTACAGACATTGAAATACAGATGAGAGTTTCAGAGATTTAGTTGAAATAAATCTCACCGTGTGTAGGTACGTGTTGAAATCATCACCGCTTGAGATTAATATGATGAGACAAATCTCAAACTTGTGTACTTGACATATTAGATTTGATAGCGAGACTCGACAAGTATGCACAAACGTCACCATGGATACCTACAACTACTTATTATGAAAAGTTTGACAAACGGATGAAATTAAACTACCAACATTTTCCCCTTCGTGAAGGTGAAAATGAAAGGTGGGAGTGGTCCTCCGGCGCTGGACCACTACGAGATGCAGATGATCTCGAGTCATGGGCATTTCATGTGTAAACTATTCGACTTAGGACTTGTCCGTAAACCGTGGTGTGTTTGCGCTCAGGTGAGACAGACGCCAGAGCACATCCTCTGGGACTGCGTAGCTAATTTATGTAGATGGTTTTATAAAAATTGAAAACATCTGTACTTAAGTTACTAGGGTGGAAAAAAAACAATCTTGCCCGTGGTGGCAGAAAGTTTAGCGCCGACGCTGCATATGTGTTAAATTCGTCGTAAACGTAAGTGGTTAATGCAATTTAATGGTAATGAATTTTTAATCAAATGCATCTTTCAAATTTATTTTAATTATCAAAAAATAATATTCTGAAATTGCAACATCACAATTAAATGTGTTTTCATTAAAAATATTATTATTTTCTCATTCTAATTGTTAATTGATACCAAAGTAATCACTACTTGCTAGTTACCTTTTAAATAACATAGCAACGTTGAAATAATGTTGGATTTGATCGACAAATACGTACATCAAAACGTAATAAAACTTTACAGCAAGTGGTAAGCAAGTCTGTCGTCAAGTTTATTGCCCACCTCTACTTATTAGTGTTAATACTCCACACTCCAGACAAAGTTAGTCATCTGCTAGTTAGCTAACACGATTGAAAATGACTGAAAAGTTTAAACTGCAGAAGGGAATTCTCGAGAATTTGTCAGCGGGGTTTATAGTTTGTTGGTTAATGACGTCACGGTGACAACTACAGCGAGACCACGAATTATTATATATACGTTCTTAAGATGGTATGGTGAAGTCATCTGATTGGCTGATGTAAAAGGAAAGTTTTATAGTAAACTTTTAAAGTGCGGCAATTTCAGGGAGATTTCAATAGAAATACTATCAATTGCATGACGCAACTTTCAGAACTATATATATTTAAATCTTTCATCATCGTTACAATTTGAGTTAAGTACCAGATTTATTTTTTTAATAATTATTATTTTAATTAAGTAAAAAAAAGTTTTTTTTTTAAAACATTAGAATATCATGATATATTATATGGTTTTGGTTAGTTAATGGTCATCCTGAAGAAGGTAATGGAATTATCTGAAACCGGTTGATGTATTTAATTTAATTAAGTGGTTAAAAAATATGTTTATTTGGAATTTTCCCATATATGTAAGTTATTTACAAGTACTTATTTGTTTATTGACAAATATTTCATTTTTGTCCACTGGGTACTTTGCCTGTTCTCGTTCTGGTAACGTGTATGCATTGGTTAAAGTTGTTGTTCGTTAAAAAAAAATAGTTAATTAAAATTAAATATCCCATTTTCTCACTTTGTCGAAGTGTGGATTTGATGAAATTTGCAACTTACCTCTTGAATTTATTTTAAATAAAAAGAAAGAGAATATAATGTAAATACTACTTGTACTTTGAAAACATGTGCAACAAACATATATAAACTGATCCCGGTAGAACACATAAATATAAAAAAATATAGTGAATGTTTTTTTACCATGAGCATCCCTGTAGTAGGCGTGGGTGACACTACGAAACCTCTCTTGTCCCGCAGTGTCCCAGATTTGTAGTTTAACTTTGGCACCATCCACTGTTACCACCCTGTTCTGTTTAAAAAAAAAGTTTATTTAAATAAATAAAAATTTTGACTTTTGTTAAAATATTCCCATCGATGTCGTAGCAAATGGCAGTACTTATTTATATTTTTAAATGATCGTATCGCATTATTAGTTTTTTGATTGAGTTAGACATTTCATTTAAACTAAGCCTTGTTTTCATTAAGCTTAAAATTCACAATTTGGATAAAGCCTTCTAAGGCGCAGACAGTTAATAGTTAATATTTAAACTATGATGAAACATCTCGTTGAAAAAATTAATAGATAATATTAATTAATATTTTAATTAACAATACAAATTTTGTATTGATTAATAAATATAGTTTGCTTTTTAAAAAATATCCAAAACATTATAAATTTATAAAATGGTGTAAAGAAAATTCCCATGTGTGCTATGCTATATTAATTTTTATATTTACAAATATTTACAGTCACTGTTTAAATTAACTGGTCAATTTAGTTACTGATCAAACAACTCTTATGTGAGCATGTTCGCTTAGTGCAAAATTAATTTCAATATTACTCATGTTCAATAACCGATAATAATTTTGGAGTAAGTATTACATTATATTAAACTGATCCATAGACAATGATTACAATTAATTTATGCAGGTTATTAAAAATTTTCCTGCAATCGAATGCACCATGCATAATGTAGTCTCATAAGCAATGTAGTGATAAAAGCTTATATATTAAACATACATGGTATTGTATATACATTGCACATGTCAGAGTGAAAATGCAGTATGAAATAACAAGCAAATGTAACTACGGTGAAATATTACACATGCGACATCATTATTACGAACTTAGATTAGCGGCCCACTGTGTGTAAGGGGGGTTACATTGGGGGGGAGTCACATTGGGGGGGGGGTCACTTTGGGGGGGGGGGGGGTCACATTAAATGTAGATTTTTAAAAATTTTATTATTTAATAAGGAAATATTATTTTACAGAGAAATATAAAAATTAAAAAAAAACAGTACAAAAAAATGTATTAAAAATAAACAATAAACATAAAATAATAAATTGTGGTTCCTCACCATAAAGAACAAGGTTCGACAAGCGACCAGTTTGACAAAAAACGACTCCGCATTCGGCATGCATACTATGGCAGTGTGGTGTTGTTTTACTTCGAAGGTATTATGTAGATGGTAACATAGCGTAAAGGAGTTTTTAACGGAATAATTATTTTAAGCTATATAATTGACAATTTTTTCAAAAAATTGTTTTGATTTTTAAGCAGGCGGCATTTGGTCCACGGCCCGGAACCGGGCCGCGGCCCAGGGGTTGGGGACCACTGATATAACACATACAATCGTAGGATACATCGATATTCAGAGTTACTGCGTGCCCTGATGAAACTTTGCTCTCGCATTGATTTGGTGGCAATGGCCAGTATGCATTGTTGGTCATTGTGCTCTGCGCGCAAAATACAATACATAACGAACGACAGTTCGTATTGTACTTTGTGACAAAGTTAAGACAAAGTTTCATTCAGTATATTGACCCGTATAACCATTTTGAACGTTAGAGTGCGTGTAAATGTGCAACCGATGAGGTTTGTCAAGATATCACATTTATTATGACTTGTTAGTCTAATAGTTAAGACGCTAGCCTGAAGGTCCAGTGATCGGTGGTTTAGCTTAGTTTGAAAAGATTAAGAATATTAATGTGACATGTATGCCGTGTACACCTCTCTATTTAAAAAAGTGAAAAAATATACATGCATATCTATTATATTTTGCAAATATAATTGATATATTTATATATTTTTCATCTCAACACAAAAATATCATTACGGTCGTGTATAAAATAATTATTTTGTAATTAGCAGAGATTTTTTGGCATTGCATGCGTATGATTAAAACATAATACAATTTATCAAATTCAGTTAAACTGATTGGTTAACAAATCGATAAATACATTAAATTTTAATTTATCAATAAAAAACAAATGAATGCTTTGTAAATCATTTTTTTTTAAATTTTATTCTTTTGTTTTTACAAGAAAAAATATGCATGTGGTAAAAATTTTTTTTTAAATTACTAAAGTATTTAGAAAGTATAATGTATGGAAAGAAAAATTAAAATATCTTATAAGAAGGGCAACATTTACACGCTTCTGAAAATAAATTACAATTCAATTGACATTGAGTGTACCCAATTTATTTAGAAAAGTCACCACCAAGAGATAAATTATATTCAGTATTAATTGCTTACAAATATGATTTTTTATATTCAACATCGAAAGAAAATTTATTATACATTTATAGTCTAGGTCAAAATAATAATCTAATTTTAATATGAATAACTCACAATCGTAAAAAGTCGAGGAAAATTATATATTGTAATATCCGTTAAATTATTTCTTACGTAAGATCAATGAAAAAGGATTGGTGATATTGTTACCGACGATTTCAGGCCGAATTTACAACGTCTGCAAACAGTATTTCACAGCCATAATCACTATTTATCTCATTAAATGCACTAACCTAGTTTGACTGTTTTAATTTCAAGAATTTTAACATGAAATGTTAAAACTTGCTTAATTAAAAATGTTTTATCTACATAAAATCAGGAATGCAGATATTAAAATACATTTTACCGTAAAAAAATTGTTTATGCCTAGGCAAAAATGCAACGTGTATACAAAACCGAAAATAATTTTTGCTTCGTTAAAATGCACATTGTTAAACATATTACTATTCGTAGTACTGTAATATTTTTATTGGTGAATGTATCGGACATATTTTTTTCCCAACAAACTTCATTCCAGAAAAATTATTAATTTTTGGTATTTTCAAAGAGAAACACACGTCAAATACACACCGTATGTTATTTATGTATAACATTGACATCTAAAGTTTATTGAAAATATTAATGATTAACGTTTAAAAAAAAATTAGAGCATTGCAGTTTTAATAATGATCGAGGATATGTAGAAAATTTAGCAAAAGAGCTAGCATATTGACTAAATATTTATATGTAAATTAATATATAAATTACACGTTTTTAAATGTGTTTCGAGAAATTTATATTCAAATAAAACTTGAGAAGGACGGTTTATAAGCAAAAGCGCCATCACAAACACCCTTATTGTCTCCAACCTTTTAATTTGTTCAGAAAAATTAACAAAATATATTTGAGGAAACATAAGAATGTGTAGACAGAATCGTTGAATACATAAAACATAGTACATAAGAAATACTAACATACAAAGAACAGTTGAATTTTTAAAAATGGCAAATAAAAATCTCACAGAGTTACATATTTTCAGGCATAAACCATACTAGAGAAGGGAGACAACATGGTAATGGAGTTGTAGTCGGGGAGCCAAGGAAATAAAGGAAAAACACGCCCCCGAAAAAAGGAAAAAGACAACGAAATAATAACGATCTGACTTGTCATCAGAGCATCACCATCCATCCCCAATGACAGAAAAAATAAACAAAGAAAACCACTGATGCTGGTATTACTAGTTAATACTCCTAAGTAATTCCCACCTAGAAATCCAAACTCTCACAAGGGTTGTGAACAATTCCAGATTCCTTTTGTAGCTGAAGAGATCGGAGTTCTGGATGAACACTCGATCCACTCCCGCCAAACCTTCAATCATATCCTCTCTTGGATTGGTCAATATTTTACATCGCTAGAGAATGTGATCCGGCGTTTGTTTCACCCGGCCACAGGCGCACCAAGGATCAAGGCTCGAGTTCCAAATCATAAATTTTACTCTTAAACTCACATTATGACAAATCAAATATGATAGGACACGTTTGTAGATATAATGCAGTTTAGAAATGATATCGAGGTCATTAAGGATAGAAGATAGAGAAAAGCCACACAAAATACATTCACTCAATAACGAGCAAGGCAAATACGGACACCTAATAGACTTCTAGATAGTGTCCAGGATAGGGACATATTGCAAGCATTGCACAGACAAAGACACAGTTCTTTAACATGAAAGAAGAAGAAGAATACTTTAATATTCCATATTTTGCATACTTATATAAAATTCTAGTATCTCTACTTTGTTAAATAAATAATAGATATCTCATAGAGACAAAGCTATTTTTAATTAATGGAAAAATATGGAAGTACGGGTAATTGCAGGACTTATGACCTGTCTTCGGCTGGCTTAAGCGATCACTTTACAATGTAACGTTCATGTTTGTGTTTTAGATATTATATTTATATTTTAATGTATGTTTTAAGCTTTTATCTAATAGATCAACAGATTGATGCATTTGAATGTACAATATTAATACATTATTTTAAAAATGTTTATTTATTTTTATGGACTTTAAATGAAGTGCATTAGTTAAAATCATATGCCTATCTTTTTACGTATTTAACAGTAGTTACAATTAATATTTACATACCATGGTTTGACATTACAAAGGGTATCAAGTAGGGTTGTGTAATGTTTCCATATATGTATATGGATAATTGTGTGAAAGAACTGGAATGTATTAATGTAGGAGCAAAAATAGCCGATTTGATTGTATGCTGTTTATTTTACGCCGATGATGCAGTACTAATGGCGAACAATGAACAAAAACTAGAGTCTAGTGAGTAGAATGTACGATGTATGCAAGGAAAGCGACCTTATTATGAATGTCAACAAGTCGAAAGTGATGGTATTCGAGAAGGAGGAAAGCAAGACTCCGTGCTAAATATTTGAAGGTAACGAATGTTTGGAATAAGTAGATGAGTTTGTGTATTTAGGAAGTATGTTTGATAGAAACGGAAAAGCTGAGAAAGATATCGAAAGGAGGGTGACTGCAGAGAATAAAGTGAATGGCGCTTTGAATGAAATTATATCTAACAAAAACTTGTCAACCGAGGCAAGACCAGGGATGCACAATAGAGTCCTGGTACCTATACTGATGTATGTAAGTGAGGCCCGGAGCTGGCAGAAGAGGAACGAAAGTAGACTGAACTCAGTGGAAATGAGATTACTTTGGCGTATATGTGGCAAATCTATTTATGACAGAGTAAAGAATGAATAAATGAGGAAAGAATGTAAAGCTGATGATAGTATAATGAATAAGTGTCATAACACAAATTTTAATGGCACCAGAAATAGAGGATGTCCGCGGAAGACTTGATACGACCAGGTAAATCAGATACTGGAGGATGGTTCTGTTGGAAGCCTTAACAATCGGCGAGCTAGTATGAGAAGATGTATGAATGTGGATGAGGCGAGAATTGTGTGTCAAGACAGAGGAGTGTGGCGCTCTATCCTCTCTGCCTACCCCCGCGCGGGGAAATAGCGTGATGCTAAGTTAGTTAGTTATACAGTTAAGCAACGGAAACAGAAAAAGGAAAGCGCCTAATGTTAAGGCAATCGTACTATCACGTATTAAAAATTATAAATTAAAAGCAGGGTAAAAAAAATATTCTCTCGTACTGAAATCATTTTTGTATTATTGCTGTCTCTCTTTTAATATATTTGAAATGCAAGTTAGAGAAGGATCGTTATAATACTGTATCTCTTGTCCAAGAAATACAAGAAAATCTTCAAGTTCGACGACGTGCGACAGTCAACATAATAATGATATATTATTTTCCAAAGCGATTTATTTTTATTTTATTTGTTCATTTCTACACTAATCAGTAACACGTAGTTCCTTAAAAATTCACAAATGTTACCAAATTACAAACAGTGCAGAATCTAATTACTAAATAATACTTTTTAATAGTCTGATTTCACTCAGAGACTCGTCTCTAAAACAGAGTTCAAGGCCAAAGGTAAATTATATCGAAGAGATCGAAGTCTCATTGATAGATCACCGTAGACACAGGCCATAACAAATCAGTTAGTTCATGACGCGAAAGTATATATCATCCTTAGTGTAATAACAGTACACATGTTTAAATAGTAATAATGTATTATGCATATGTTCACAATATTTTGAGTATGTCAAAATTTTTGTAAGAACACAATTGCTGGATTTTATCGCCAGAGGGATTGTCATCAATACATATTATAGATGTATAAAAATTTTGGAAGTTGTACATATGTTTTTACCATATAGAAACCTTTCAAGTATTTCTTACAACTACGTTGTCGCCATTTATGGTTTGAAATTTAATATTCATTCGCCTGAAACAGCACAGATGTCTCTAATGAAAATCTTTTATTTGATCGAAGTGCGAGAGCCATATTCTTTGTATCTATGTATATGACGAAATCATTAGAATACGAATAGTTGTAAGAAATATGGTGAATACATGAATTGTATAGATGTGGCAGTCGCCCATGGGTAGAATTGGCGAACGTTACAATTGCGTAAAGCGATTACTCAAGCCAGTTGAGGTTAGGTAATATATAAAAACAATAGCTTCTTCTCTATGAGACATCTATAAATGTATATTATGCATACATATATTTTTGATGTTTATTTAATACATATTATATATATTTTGCTTTTGTTCGTTATCATGTACCGTACCTAACATAACACCTACCTATTTACATAAAGCACAATGCTAAGTAACCGTTTTCTCACAAAAGAGATTTAAAAAGGCAAAAATAAATGTAATAAAATTAAATTTCTCCCTTCCTTCTCGGCAAATTGAAGACATAATAAATACATGCGATGTTTGCAAATAACCCTTTGTATACTAAACCTCTTGATTTTTTCATAGCTGATTAAATATCTCGAACCTCTAGTCGAACAAGACTTATAGTAGCCGAACCAAACGAAATAACGTAACATCAGAAGTAACGTATAAATGTTGTTATATCTATTAACGTCTCCGTTTCTCTTCCACGCTCTTTATTAAATAGATTTGTGAATAATTATATACAGGGTGGCCCAAAAAAAGTAAGAACATCTCGTAACACATAAGTTATTTCAAAATATAATTCTTAATGTAATCAGAAATCATCAAAATACCCCATATTTCATAATATACTGGGTTTAAATCTGGGCTGTTCGGTATAAAGTTGATTGTATTTCCGGCTGTGTGAGATGGAGCTCCGTCCTGATGCAATGTCCAGTTATACTGTAATGTCTAGCTATATTCCAGGCTTTGTTTTGAATCTCTTTGATCATTTTCCTAGCACCCCAACGTTTTTCAATTCGCAAATTTTTGATCAGAATACGGTCTTCCGTGTGTCATTTTAGGCAACGATTTGAAAAAACCAAATATAAACAATGGGAAATTAATAATCAAACAAATTGTCGAAATAAAATGTAATATATTTAAATAGGTAAGTAAGTAAATTAGTAAACTATTTAAGCTATTGTTGACATAGTTAAACTAATTTTGATGTAATTATATCACATTTTACGAAATGTTCTGACTTTTTTTGAGCCACCCTGTATATATTATAATTATGAAATAAATGGTAGTGGATTATGTCACTAGTGAAATTGTATTTTGTTCTAAATTTAAAGTTCTATGATATATTGATCACTTTGGTAGCACTTTGATAGCAATCACTTTGGTAGCAATCAAATAGCTCCGAAACTTTTTTTAAATATATAACTCGATTAGAACGAATATTTAAACGCTGACAATATAATATGCATTAATGTAAAAAATACGTTTTGTTTACACAAATATTTAATTTAAGAAGAGTAAATACTTTTAATGAGTTATAAACTATCGGATATATTTTTCCACAAAGAATGTGTGTAGAATGCCCCTCGTCCCGCAACTAATCTTCCAAACTCCTCACCTATATGTACACTTTATTACATGTTTATTCATTTACTGGTCTGTGATTCCCATATATTTTAATTTATTTAAACTGAACCAAATATTAAGTACGCCTCAAATATTTGTAGTGTGCATAATTATAAAATATAATATAATTATATAACATAATTATATTATATAAATTTCTACGTAACTAATAAGGCAATTTTATTTTATTAAGTTATGATGTGATTTCAGGTTTTTTTTCATTTTTCAGTGTCGATAAATCGGCCTTTATTTTTAAAACAACATTTCTTTAAAGCTTGCATTAATATAAAAATCCTTATAGTACCAATACACCAGAAAGTACAAGTATTAATACTACATTCCATTTACATGCAAGCCTGTTGGCTGCTACCTACCTCGCTAGGTACATATAAAGTACTTGTTCTGAGGTAGGTAGGTAGGGGGGTAGATAAGTAGGTAGGTAGGTAGGTAAGTAACTTTAAGTATAAATTAAAATAATACGTACTTAGGTAGATATAATATGATATTATATCCCTCTTCAAGCACAAGAGTTAGTCTCTTTTTTGGAGAGGTGAGCGATTCAAAAAAAATGTAACAGATTCTTCATTACTTAACTCGTATATTATATAAAATTGTAAGAATCTCAAAATAATAATAAAAAATAAAAATATATTTTTAATGTAACCCTTTTTTATAATATGAATAACATATTATTATAAAACGTATGTTCGTAATGACACAGAAAATTATATGTAGGTCGAAATAAAATACAATTACCGCAAAGTAAATACTTCCGCCCGAGTGCTAAAATTAATCATAAAAATCTAAGAAAATCACAACACAATAAAAAATACAACCAGAAACTTTTGTAAGGGAAGTAATCACGAAGGGTAAAAAAAGGATTGTTGACAAAGTAAGTAGGAAATGAGCTCTTTGGCGTTGTGTTTCCGTCTAACCCGGAAGTCGATGCCGACTGTTGAGATGTAGTTTCCTCCCAGGAACATCCCGTCCCGGAACCGGACCAGGAGACACGTCTTCCCGACGCCGGAGTCTCCGAGGAGCATCACCTGCGCACCACAAAATCAAATACAGTAATGCAACTATTTTAACAATATTTTAAACACATGTCATGGTTGTATTGCGATCTGGGTCAGGGGTGGAAATCTAGAGCACTCCCAGAGCCTGCGATAGGTAAATCTAGGACACGACATTTTCATCAATTAACCTAACCTAACCTAGCGCATCATAATATAAATTACTAAGCAAAAGCTAAATATTCATTATATTATTATACATTTTTATTGTGAAGTTAAAATTTAAAAATATAATTCGTCAATTATTAATACAAATTAAATGAATCACAGGAATAATAGAAAATAAATATCTATCGAAAAAATATACAATTATCAGGGAGTTCTTGTTTCCGAGTATGATGTTTCTCTTGTCTCTTGGAATTACCAATTGATAATATATTATATATACGAAATACATTCGCTATATGTTATTCCTCATATTATAATGATACATCTGTTACTTTTTTCTAAGCGATTCCTCTAATTTATTTTAAATATTTATTACGTAACAAAAACTGTCGCTAAAATATTGATCAGGACATAAAGTCTCAATTTTTAATATAATAATTAGATAGATACGTATTTATCTGCTAATAGAATAAGTTAAAATTTTGTTTAAAATCGTTTACATGCGTGTATCATAAGATATTATTTAAAACTTTTATCAATATTACGTTATATTTTAAACCTATTTTTACTGTTTTTCTGTTAATACAATTTCACAAAAAATTCACTTCATCAGTGATTCATTTAAGCGGAAAACATTGTTAACCTTAAGGGTAAATCTTTCATACATCATTAAATTTACGATATGATAATGATACAGATACCGAGCGCCATCTAGCAGGAAGGTCTTAAATGTAACACTATGATGAAACCAAACAACAACAGGCCGCAGTACGATGACACAGTAGATAATGCTAGCGCTATAAGCGGGCCGATTACTTCTCAGCCGCACCTATTTTGCTCTAACTATCCATCTTGTATCTGTCGTTAACCGTTGTTCAGTAAATTCGGAGTGTCTCAAGCAATGTTCCCTCTAAGGTATGCGAATATGCGCCCGCACACGATTTGGAATCTTATCACACAAAAAAAATAGCGTGAACACAATTTTTAACGAGAACTTCTTTGCGTGCCGCCTTCTATCGGTCCGTTTTTCCTTATTAGTTGATGTTTACACGAGAGGGTGGAGAAATAAGGGATGCGGGAAAGGTTGAAAGAATTAGGAAGAGAGATAGGAATCGGGAACAGGGACTGGCTGAAGGACCACCCAGAACCAGAAAACACGACCAACTTGTGAAATGCTCCTTTCAGTATCTTTTTCAGGATACAAACAACGCTGTTCAGTACAAAGTACACTTGAACATACACTTTTAGTGATTGCGCAAAAGTATTAAGCAACACCAGGCACAAACGCACAATGTTCAGGTTTCGGCACGCACGGTAGCGCGGAACCAAAATACACACAATTAACTATCAGCCGATAATTCAAGTTAACAATTCGTTCCCACAGCAGGACAAACTTGGCGGCAATAAACGCACCCAAAGGTAAACGCTTACTTGACAGTTCCAAGGTACAACTTCAACTCCTACAAAAACCATAGAGAACGCAACCACAGATAATATCGTATTCTGGCATATGAGGAAAGGGTAGTGGATAGGTAGTAGATAGAACTATTCTATGTCGTGTTCATATTGCGTGCACACGGAGACCGGCGAACGTTGGATAGTCAAAAAGATCGAACAGTTGTTATCAATTCTCTTGACTTATTTATGCGTCTTAAGACATGTTCATTAGTAATGTGGTCAGCCCAGGCTCTACCAGTAGTTTTATACTGGTATGGCAATATTTTTCTTATTTTCTCCCCCAGAGCACAAATAATAGCATTGGTCCCCAAACTTTGCACAATTTTTTTTTTATGCTCAACCTTGATCAAAAATTAGAGGGACCATTGGTCTCAAGTAAGTTTTGTGTTTCTCTGTGCAGGCCTTGTTGGCGTACAAATATATATTCTTAAGTGTCAAACCAAGGTGAATATTAGTGAGTAATTTGAACTGGAATGATGGGCCGACATATGAATTTGGAGGTGGTACGTAATTTCCATTAAAATCCTTCCGAATCACGTATGAACAAAAAGATTTAATCAATTCCATGCGTGATTTACGCGTACAATAAACGTTAAATTATTATTGCAAAACACATTATGCCATTATTTACTATTTCCTTTATAGGATTTAATAGATTTTCCGTACATAAAATATCACTATTGATGAATAATTTTACTGAAAAAATAAATTTGATATTGTGAAACGTTAGACTAGTACTAATAAATGTTTTATATTATATTTCCACGAAAGCAGCTTACTATAAAATATGATATGTTAGATATTTGGAAAAATATCATTTTATGTGCCTTTGATTTTAAATATATTGTATCGTTATGTTGTAGATATCAAAACAAAAATAATAAAGTTTTTTCTTTGCAGAATACTACGATAATTGAATTGCATATTGATATGATAAATCCTTGGAATTTTTTTGATGTCTGTTATTGCTTTTAATTTAAGTTGACGCTTTTTTTCAAATAAAAATATTCTCTTTAGAAGTATGAATAATGATAATGGGATTTTAAGAAAGATTAATTAGTTGAAATCACAAAGAATATACATATTCAAATTATTTTTTTCGTATCCGAAACTTTTTAACTAGATTAGCCATTCCCTTCCGATACATTTCCACAGAGTACCCACGGCTAATATGGAAGTCACCTCTAATATGAATAACGTATATTATAATATGTAAGTATATTTTAATATGTATTTAAAGTGATTAATGACTTCAAATCAAAAATAACAAAGTGGTTTCTTGATGTGGGTAAAAAGCAAAATGAAACATTTGTTATTTGTGCTAACCTAACTACCCGCACATTCTTGTCACCGACTATTGTATATTACTGACAATAATATTTTCAATATCTTTTTATAACATCTGATTATACTTTTTTTATAACTCACTCATTATACTTACTTACCTCTTAACATTTACAACTTTTAAAACTGTACAGGTAATTGCTTTAGAACAGACTACGTCTAGTAAAGCAATAACCTTAATAAATATCTAAATAAAATGTGTCCAGATACTGGATGATGGTCATGTTAGAAACCTCAAAAATCGTCGAGCTTATATTAGAAAATGTATGAATGTGGATGAGGTGAAAATTGTGTGTCAGAACAAAAGAAGCCATAAAGCGAGGTATATCTATATATGTACATACTGTAATATATTTTGATATTTAAAAATAAATTAGAGAACGCTTATTAAATCAACATCTCAAATTGTATGCTCCGTCAGTTCTGTGAGATTATTTTTAATGTAAGACATAAAACGTTTTATCAAAAAGCTTCTGATCATTGAAACCAAATATTAAAACTAGCAGACGAAGGCTTTGGATGTTTTAATACACCATTTGTAAAGGATCTAAAACAACATTAATCCGAAACGTTTGCAATGAAATCTAGATATTTCATCGTTGGATAAATGATTATTTTCTATTAAATCTTGTGATATCTCCTCTGTATTTCCATTTTTATTATGTATACTGGCTGAAGCTTTGATATTTCTATCTTGATATGAAAATGATTAAAAACTTGACTGAACGTACATTAACTATCATCCACACTGACAACAGATAAAAAATAATTATTTAAATTGCTTGAAACTTTAAATTACATTTCACTAAAATAAATTAGTTTGAGATAAAAACATGAAAACTAGTTTTGTAAAAATACTGAAGGTTTATGATTCTACGAATAAATAAATAATTCAGTACCTTTTCAATAGTTTTTTTTCTTTTATCAGTGGAGATTTTTTTCAATATGTTTTCTGGATCTAAAAAAGATCTGAAATTAACAAAATATTCGAACTGAAGCCAATTGGTCACTTTTGAGCTATCTAACATTGATGCGATAGAGTAAATATGCTTTGTTAGGTCTCTCTAGTTTTCACTGTTTTTCCCGGCATCGTCCATCCCAACAACCCCCAGCGGGAGACTCACATCCTAATAAATACCCATAAATGTCCTAAATTATTTTCTTAATAGGTTATTGTTCCGAATCATCCAATGACCTATTCCTTCTAATCCCTCAATCATGATCTCACATGCATCATTCATAATGATGTGGTCCGGCGTCTGCCTCACCTGAATGCAAACACACCACGGTTCACGAACAAAATACCCATGCCCCGAGATCATCTGCATCTCGAAGTGGTCCAGCACTCCCATCTTTCATTTTCACCGCCACAAAGGGGAGAAAGGTGTAAATCCATCTGCCCTGCGTGGTAGCGTCCCACCTTTCTTGCCACTTTCTCAATGTCACTATTCGCATTCGAGTAACCAGATCCTGGAATCGGTCATCTTAGTGACTAAGAGTCGTTCCAAAATGATCGACATCCAGACCCTTCTTCCTTTGTATTAAATAAAATCACTGATTATGTGCATAAATCTCACCAGATTGAGACACTGATTAGATCACAACTGCCAATGTGTCTTCCTTACTGTGATGAACTGGTCTTAATCGCCAAAACTACACTTTATCAACGTTTTATATTAGTGTTTATAGTGAGCATATAATAGTGTGTAGACCATATACTGCGTAAATAGTAAGATATTGTGGACGTGTGTGTGCGCATTATAAAAAAATGTGTAATTTTAAGGACCGATGCTATATTTTTGCGCTGGAGGAGAACATTACCATACCAGTACAAAGCTATTAGTGTGGCATAGGTTGACCATATTACTGCATACTTCGGACACATTCTCTACATTAAAAGGGCGATAGAAGGGGGGGGACCATACCGGTATATGACAACATTACAAACAAACAGATAATCAAGTGTTATGTACGGAAGTAAAGAAACTAGTGGGAACAAGACAGCCATTAAAGGGCTAACTATCAAGTACAGTCTCGCATGAAGGGACTTGGACGAAACACAATGATGTATGAGTCACGTCATACACGGTACAGGTCAACTGAGTTACGCACGATTTGGTTCGTTTTAAGAATTTGACTTATGAAAAGTGAAGTGTTCTCGCTGACACGATCTTATTATCATCTGCCAAATATAATACCCCATCTCGTAGTCCACGTTTTAATGAAATCTCTATACAGCTTGAGATTCCTTGCATTATTGATCAGGCCGACCATTGAACCCAGTTAAGCCTCCAATAACGAGCCTCCACAATGCCACAAGATGTATTCCGGAGTTTGATTCACTCGCTCACATGCACACCACGGGGCATCCACGAGTCTAAAATCAAACAGTTTACTTCGGAATTGGTCGTGCCCCGTAATCATCTGCCACTCAGATTTATTCAGATTCGGAGGTCCCCATACATCCTCCGATTTAACAGCGAATGAAATGTGATACTTTACAACTCATTATGTAGCGGAAGATAGAAGGCAGCACAGGCGTAGGTAGAAAGAGATTTTCTTGGCCGAGCTCTTCAGAAAGTAGTTCGATGTCTAAAATGTTGGTGACCTTATACATGATAAATCAACATACCGCAACATGGTAGACAACTTTCAATAGAGGGCGACACATGAAGAAATATATATACAAATTAAATGTATCAACTAGAAAGATATACAGAAAAAATCAATATAAAGGTAAGAGCTGCAGTATATAAGTTCTAAAATGTGTCGTCAACTTACTCGGTTGGTGTGGTATAACTGGTAACGCATTCGAATTCGAATTCGCAGGTTCGAATCCCGGTAGCAAAACAATTTTTTTTCGATAAATTGTTTTTTTCTGTATATCTTTCTAGTTGATATATTTAATTTGCATTAAAATACCACAAAACTATGTTCTGAAAGAAATAACTGCAACTTTACATTAAAAATGTGTTCTCCTTAAATATATATACAGGATGTGACAGAGCTAGTTCACAATACTTTATGGGTGGATACCTGACTAAATTACGAGTCGAAAATGTTCAAGGGATATGTGCCTAATCTCAACCATGTCAGAGATATAAGCATTAAAAAAACGTAATTATGCGATTATTTCGATAAATTGAAATATTTTATTGATTCCAAATTATAAATTGAAAACAAAAAATTACTGTTCTTCGAATTTCGAGCGGCTAAACTATTTTATGTTAGATGATTTAGGGCCTGAAGCAAAGATAAATAATAGAACAATTTCGCAAATATTTGTATCGATGTACGTATACTTCAAGATTATTACAATTATGTACAATAATATTTTCCGTAACAGTGCAGAATTTGCACATATTCCTTGAACATTTTCAACTCGTAATATAGTCAGGAATCCACCCATAAAATATTGCAGACTAGGTCTGTTACATCCTGTATATAAACAAAATGATCGGATCTTTGCATTCCGAAAACTCGTTAAATTCAAGGATCAAATTACTTATGATATATAAAAAATAACAAATCATTGGTACACTCACCTTACAGAATATATCGTAAGTCTCTGCCTGCGGTCTCTGCGGCGGTGTGTCCGACACCACGGATGGCGGAGGGCGGGGTAGTTTCCCGCCCAGCTCCTGATTGGCCCACATCGGCCTCACCCTATTCACTACCACCCTCCTCTCCTGAGAGTCCCTTCGACCTTCCCACATGGCTGACAGTTGCGATCACTCGGTTAGTTTCAAATTATGATGTATTCGGTAAATTTGTATGGTGTAATTGTACCTTTACATGCTGACACAACAACCTTTTTACTTTGACGATAAAAGATTTTTCTATTACTTTAATATTAATAATCACTTTAGTCTTGATTTCGATATTCGGAATTAATTAAGAAATAATTTTCAATTCAGTTCTTGAAATATTACAAGTCATTGACTGTGAAATCGTTGGTTCGATGTAATCGGATATATGCACATTTAACAGCTTTAAAGAAAATAGATAAATATTTTATTTATGCTATTAATTTAGGTATCATAAGGAGAAATACATATACAAGATGTAACATACCTAGTCCACAATACTTTATGGGTGGATATCTAACGAAAATGTTCATGTGATATGTGCATAATCTTAACCAAAAATCATAATTATGCGATTATTCCGATTAATCGATTCCAAAAAAAAACTGAACACAAAAAATTAAAGGTTATCGAATTTCGAGCGACTGGACATTTTTGTTGCTGATGATGTATGACAAAGATTTAAATTAATAATTGAACAATTTTGCAAATATTTATTTCTAAGTACGTAGACTTTAAGCTTAAAATGATTTTGTAAAAATTTCAAACAATAATATTATCCGTAACAGTAAAAATTTTGCACATATTCGTTGAAAATTTTCTACTCGTAATTTAGTCAAGTGTCCACCCATAAAATATTGTGGACTAGGTCTGTTACATGTAGTAAAAAAAATATTATGATATAATATTATAAAATAAACCGTATTAAAATATACAGAGCATATGTAAATAATATAGCAAACAAGAGAAAATATGTAAATATACAATACATAGGTAATGAAAAGAAAATATAAAAATCTAAATAACCGCATAAAAGTACATCTGAAATTTTTTTATTCAATTATTTGAACATTAATACATATTAAAAAATATATTTTATCTAAATATTCCAAAATAAATCGTTCGAAAATTGATGTAAGTTTTTTTTCCATATTTTATTATAAATGGTACGAACGACTAGTAAAAGTCTAATATGTGACATTAACACTAACAAAATAGATCCAGTTTCAAATCAGTGCATTTTTGGATACATGCAATAGTGCAATCGAAATACTTGCCCCTATGGATAAATTAAAAGGTTGTTTTTACAATAACGTCAGTATTTTTATGACTATTATTTTCACTGCTTATTGGTTTCTTTTTAATATTTTATATTTGTTAAAATTTCAATTTATGAATGGTTGTAGTTTAGAACAAATTTTGTATTATTTTAACAATTTATTGCGGTAATTTATCTATAAGTGCTTGTCAATGGTAAAAAAATATATTAAAAACGGTGCTGGTAATATATGAAGTTGGTTACGAACAAAACCGACACATACAAAACAGGTAACCAGGATATTTTTGAATATACACTAGATTTATATATTCGTCGAGTGTGCTAACGAAATGTCATAGTGTTGTTGTTTCCAAGCATTTATATCACTAAATATTATACATGGAAATGTTTTTTTTTCATTTTTTATTACAGATATTAAGAATGCTATTTTTTATCTGATGTTTATCGCAATTCAATAAAAATACATCCGTCTTAATACAAAAAAATAATTTCATAAATTTCGTGACAATATTTTACTTATTAACTATATGATGTAGTAAATAATTTGTGTTTTATTGCGCACTAGGTTAGAGCGAACAACTTAATCTAATACGCGGTAAAACCGTGTCATCCCCTAGCAGATTTATTTTCAACGTCTTAATTAGCATAAACATTCCCAAAGTATACATTTTGGAATTCACTCTATAAAGATTTGGAGGAGAAACGCATACTAAATGTACTGTTGGAGAAGAACATTGCATAGACTGTGGACCATACGACATCGATCAGATAACGCGTTTATCAGAAGAGCTATGTGAGAATGATTCCTTTCAATTAGAAGAACATACGTGTATGAATAAGAAGAAGATAAAGAGTATGACCAAGAACAAATACATGTAATGCGTGTTAAAAAGGTATTGTAAAATTCATTGACATTTTAACATTGGCGCAAAGGAAACTCTATTACCATATATGAAAATAAAGCACTTGTTTTTTATTCTACTATTTTAATTTACTTGATAAGACGCGCTTCGTCTTGTAAGGGCATTATAATCTAACAATTTAACTAAACAACGTGTATTTATATTAATGTTAATCTATACCTCGAAAACCTCGAAAATAATTATTTGATGCATTCTCGATACAAAAAAAAAAACACCGAATTCGCTGAAATTTAGACAAAGTATCGCCAGCTATCGAAAATGATACGATGAAATGAAAAAAAATAAACCCAGATTTGAATCCCGGTAGCAACAACAATGTTTTTCGATAAAATCAATTATATATGTATATCTTTCTAATTAATATATTTAATTCATATTTAAAATATCACAGACCTATGTTCTGAATAATTACAACTTCACAAGAAGAATGTGTTCTCATATTATATAATTCAGTGTGTATTGTTTTTTATTATTTGACATTTTTATCCTCTAATATAACATTTATGTAGTTAGTTTTTAAATCTTTTTATGGTGGATTAATTATAATAGAATTTTATTGTTTATTTGAATTCGATTTACAGAGAAGAAAGTAGATATTTGTGTGCGTGAAAGATTTGAAAGTAAACACGTGATAATATATTACTGTCTTTATGCTGTAAGAGACTTAAACTATAATGGGCTATCTATTCGATGCACATCAATTAAAATTTTATTTTACTGCAGATCTCCAGACGAGTAGCTTTAGAGCATTGCTCGGGTGGTGGTTTATAGAGGCACTCGTAATAAAACGGCAGGCTTTATGTATTAGGTTTATGTAGTCGCAGCGAAAGCTCCCTGTAGTTAAATGTCCTCTCAAACAGATTACCTCCCGCTCTATTCAGCATATCAAATTCTCAATAATAGACTCAAAGTCTAGTTAGCATAATAATTGCCCTCTTATTCAATGCGCTTTGGGTAGGTATTGTATATCATAAGGGTCGTGATTTGTAGTGAATGACAACGTACATCATGTAAACCTATAAATTAAATGATTAGCATCAATTATTGCTTTGTAGACGGTTCTCCGCATTGCGTAGCTAGTGATCTTCTAGTATAAAGATATACATATAAAATCAATTTTATCGAAAAATATTATTATTGCGCTACCGGGATCACTTTTCCAATCCGAGGAAGGTGCATTGCCAACTTACCAATAGTACTTTACAAAATTTAATAAAAAATTAATTGTTAGTTCTGGCGTCTGCTATCGGTTTACTCAAAGGTATTTGAGATTCCGTAAAAACAATGTAGATGGCTTTCAAATAATGGAGTGATTGATGTATTAATTTGAAAACGTGTAACATATAGGTTCGAAAATTTGTCGTCAAAAGTACTGTCGCTGTAGTATAGTTGGTAATACACCTTCCTCGGATTGGAAAGGGATCCAGGTTTGAATCCCGGTAGTGCAACAACAATATTTTTCGATAAAATTGATTTTATATGTACAACTTTATAATTAATACATTTAATTGGTATTTAAAATCATTATTTTGTTTCTCTGCTCGCTGAAGCATCACTTAAAATAAATAAATTAAAAAAATTATGTCATCACTTTCGTCACAAAATCTTTTGTTTACGCACCTTGTTACTTCGATTGGCACCACTGGGTTTCTTGGTTTATAATAATGTACACGTGTGTGTGTGATTAATGCCGCCCTTTTTTCTGATAACTAAGAAGACGGTAACCGACAGGCGTGATTCAATTACATCCCGTGCTTCGACCAGTCCAGCGGTCCAAATAAACCACCAGTGCGCGCTTAGGTCGGTCGATCGAAATGTAAAGAAGACAGCAAAATTAAAAACGTTAGTGCAGTTCATATATCATATGTGTGCTTATTGTTAATTGGAAACCTGGGAACCAACTATCGAAGGCATTTAAGAAAATGGTTACTGAATCAAAATGCTGGATTACTTTCCATCATTTTCATGAAGGTCAAGGCTATGTGAATTACGCAAAAAGACTAAATTCAATTTTCGTCCAATGTGTTCAGTGTCGGACGTCAATTATGTTTGTATATTCAATCAATCAGTACAACGTAGACAAATATTCAGAATAATTAGTACCAAAACTTGTTTTAATATAACAAAATGTTTATGTTGTCGTCCCTCTCTCTCTACCATCACCAATAAAGAAAACATTTAAAAAAATTCCAATTATTATATCGATATATTATTTCAGTTTCGTTTACTTTTTTTTTTAAATACATTTATGTGATCCAAATTCAACCGTTTCTACGTTCTGCGGGATTTCACTATTACACCAATCAAACTTTATACGTCTTGAAGCATTTAAAATACGGTGCAAAGTGCCATACGAAGTGTCTAATAATTGTACACGTCTTTTTATTAACACTTTCAGCTACAAAATAAATGTTTTTATTTAATCTGATTGGTCGAGCAATGTTTCATTTTTTCACGTCAGCGACATTGCTTCATATTGACTAAAATCATTTCGAACTTTACGCACTGTTTCCGCGAAATTTTAACCTTTTCTGTAGTGAATTGTCACAATTTTAGTACGCTGCTCAATCACATATCGACTCATTTTTGTTAATAATATACTTTTTATTTGATATACGAGTCGTTTACTTCCAAAATCCTCTATAACCAAAAAACCAAAAAAGAAAATAATTTTGAATAATTTTAATGCACTTTTACTAGGAAAAAATTATATTAGCGATTGGTTCAAATACTGTACCACAAATAATAATTTATAAAATTATAATAATAATAATTATATAAATTATTATTATTTTTAAAAAATCGGGGGTCTAAAAATTAATTTGCAATGATTGCAATTATTTTTATATTTATACTTGTAGAAATTTTGATATTAAGATTAAGGAGCATTTGAGATTCTTAAATAACAATAACTATTCAGAATTTTCCAATCACCTTTTGGAAATAAACGATCCCTTTGATATTAATAAGCGTTTAGAAATTATACATACAAATACTAGGGGTTTACAGTGAGATAAATTTAAAATTTTAGAAATAAGAAAAAGTGTTAATAGCAAGCTTAATATTATGAATAACCAAATCCTTTTTGCAAATAGTTACCTTTTAAATTTGTTTTCATATTAATTCTTACTTATTTACCATTTTATAGTTTTGTTTTTATCTATGTTTGAATTTTTTAATTTCAGTATACATTGTTTCTTGAAGAAGATAGCATAAGTATCGAAACATGCAGAATAATTAATAAATAGTGATTTAAACAAAGTATTTTGTATAATTATTAATATAAAATGAGGCCACAAAGTAATTTTATAAAAATTAAAGAAATAATTTAAGTATTAGAATAAACAAAAACATGTTTAAGTTTCGTGTCAAAACCCTCTATAAATGAGTACTTAACCTCCAAACGGCTCAATAATGAAACTGATAATTAGTTTTAGTTGTATTCCACTGGCTTATACCAAAGAAGAACAAATAATGTGAGTGACAAATACGTAAAATACGCGTTTGAGTTTGAAACACCTCAAGGTAATAAAGTGGCAATAAATTTTGTAATTTCTCAAATTCGACAACATATTTATATATTTTGTATTACATAAAAATTCTATTTTTAAACGTTTTTAGTGATTTCTGGGTTTTTTAAAAAATCAGTTATATAGGTGTTTGGAATTCAACGACTCACATGTCACATCTGACATTTTTAATCCTGAAAGATTCTGCTAATGGTTGGGTTCGGATCATCCTTTACATTATTTATTTTAAATTTGAAACATTGTATTACCACTAGTTACTAGCAGCTTACACCTTTATTAGATAAATGGATAGATAGGCTCCGCCTAATTAGCGGCCCCTTACACAGACGTAGCAACAGGGTGAAGTAAAAGCGGTTAAACTCGATGACAAGGGCCACCCAGCTGATCGACAATATTACAGTGGAAAAACAACTCGGCGACAGCTATTTTTTATCTCACCCTCGAATGGAGGATATAGATATTTTGTGCATCTTGCGCTTTACGGGATACGTATTATTCGTCTGGTGTTTTACCTAATTTGTAAAGTCACTATTTTGTCTAATAACTATCGTTCACAGTTAACCAATAGTCGTTTCATAAATAAGAATTTAATACGACTTTAACATGCACCATAACAATTTAGTTCAATCTAATAAAGTACCAACTTAGTACAACTTGAAAATCTACAGATTTAGTCCAAGTTGAGAGAGATTTTAAATTTCCTACTCTGCAGAACTTGTAGCGAATGATTGAGTTTTTTTATAAGTTCGAGAGCGCTCTAGAAGGATCGGTCCCATCAAAATTTTATTGTAGCACACAAACTTTAGCTATGTAAATTAAGCGAACAGTATGTTATGACTTTTGGTTCAAACAATTTACAATAACTACCAGAATGTTAGTTTAAGTTACTTTTCACTAGATTCTACAAACTACCATGGTTGTGAATAATCAGTGTTCCCATAAAGTTTATTTATTAACGTTAAAAACGTTATTAACGGTGACACACGTCTGCCATGTTTCATTATATGGATAATATGGATTGTCATAGTTGAAATTGAAATTCAATTCAATCAATTACATGTTTTTTCTGAATTATTAAATACACTTACACGATACAAGGTGGGTTTGGTAACAAAGATTAATGTCAAAGTGACAACTATGTATTCTATTAAAGGAGTAAAAAAAACATAAGGAAAAGAAAGAACAAAATTTTTCCAGAAGGAACAGAAGGGAGAAGAGAAAGAGAAATGGGATAAGGATTAAATTCTGTGTAATTATAATAAAATACAAGGCCATTATAATGTTTCTGATAATACATTGGACTTTATATCTTCCATCTGAGAGCAAGATATGTCTGTAGATAAAATGATTGGTTCAAATTGAAAATGTAACGGTTCATGAAAATAAATCTTTCAGCGCAGAAAAAGTCAATTTCCGTTAACTTATGATATTTGCACGAATGATGAATGAATGAATTTTATGTACAAGATGTTCTACTTCTAGGTATGTGAAAGAGTACGGATCGATCTGACATGGGTCGATGGGACGGTTAATATGTCCTTGCAGTAATTTAAAGAGAAATATTTGATCAGTTTGGGAGGAAGTTTGCACTGTATCTAAATAGGAGTTAAATGATAGATGAGATCCAACATTGCGATGTCGAAGACACCTATTTTGTATTCTCTCGCAATATATGTAATCAGATGCGTATTCCTAAATGACTACGAACAAATGCGTAATACAACATTTAAGTAATAGAGATTTTTTAAGTATTTGTAGGTTCGAGGTATGAATCTTAGCATTTTATCGGTCTCGGAGGTAGTTTGATCAATGTGATCCTTGAAAAGAAGTTTATTACTGAGTTTTTTTGGCAATAGAGAATATATACCACTACTGGTACTGGCGATAGACAGGTCACTGCATATGCATACATACATGATACACGATATTTTCAAATAAGACAGAGTGAATCAATGTAAAGATACTCTTAAGGCTAATCCGAAAAAATGGCGTATACCCTGAACACTGGAAAAACGCGGCCCATGATCGAGTGCAATGACGACAAAAGTTAACCGTTTAAGGTGAGCGGTTCCGAGCGATCGCCGGCATCAGGCGACACGTGCACCGCTGCTGCACAGCCGACTCACTCTTTCTACCGTCTTCAGCGCTCCAACAGCTTTCACGTATCGATTCCAACCTCATCGATTATTTCGCGTAAGAACATGTATAATAAACTCAGTGCAATCGTAAGTAGCATTTTATCTCGTTCATTCCTGCAGCCTGCTTACATCTCACACGATATTTTCACATAATATACTTCGCGATACCTACACAAATTCAGAATAGTAAACCGACTGTGGAGGCGGATTGCCATTCCCATCGTTCTGATGGCATCAGACATATCGCACACACCATAAGCTGCATTTATTACATTCCTCCGTATTCATACATCCTTTTCATATTGTCAGTACACCTCGCACGTGGGTCGCCAAGAGATCCATGACCGCTGGATGTCCCTTATGTGCCGCTATAAATGTCATTTATTTTTGTCAGAGATCATGTAAGTAAGACGAAAGACATTATATTCTCTGTATTTAAAATATGATTAAAGTTTTATATTAATAAGTACATAATAAAAATATTGATAAGCCTTTTGTGATGTGACATTTCAAATGCGCGGCATAGGGGGCGCTGTTTTACCGACCGGAGCGTAGGCGGTCGAGAGGAGAACTTCCGCACGGGCCGTGGTGTGCAGCGGGTACCGGACGGCGTTCCGCCGAAAAATGGAGAGATAAGTGGGCCTTGTTTTGCCCGTGAAAGTCAAAGAGGACTCTCCGCGGGAACGAGCGGGAGGCTGCGAGCGATCAATGGAAGCAAGGCGGACGTGGACCAAACACATCCAAAATAAATTAAGCGCTGCATCACGTGCACTCTGCGTAATGTATCCACTATTAGGCAGGAATATTAAATTTGCCACTGACAACAAGCTTCTCATGTACAAGGCCGTACTAAGGCTTATACTCATATACGCAGGCCCCGTCTGGGGTCACGCGGCACAATCACTCATGAAGAAATTACAGACCTTCCAAAATAAGTTCATCCGGTCAGCGCTGGATGCACCCAAATGGTCAAGGCTCACACAACTTCATCACGAGTCGAGCATTCTCCCCGTAAAAGAGTTCATAACACAGATCTCCAAACGTTTTTACGATGTACTACCTAAGCACCAAAATCCAACAATAAACGCATTAGCTAAACACGACCTAACCGTACCGTCACGCTTTAAGCGGCCCAAATCCGTCCTTCTTTAGAGGCATAAGTCACTGCGCCAGCTAGCAGTTCCCTGCCCCATTAATTGCAGATTGTTTTGATATTCTAAAAATAATTAACATATAATAATTACATTTATCAGGCCATTAAGGTATACTCTCGATGAAGGACCGAGGTGTTCTACGGACCCGGTACTCCGTAGTGCCATGATACCAAAGTCAAAAGTCTAAAGGAAGCGGGGCGAGCACTATCCACGGCGTAGCGTCATGATGGCACCTTTTGGAAGCCTCCAGAAGTCGAGAGATACTTTGGCCCGGTCCGGTTAGCGATCCGGGACCCCGGCTGCCACATCACACCATGGTATCCATGTGTCATTCAAGTAACATTTCAATTTCGTACCTAACCATAAAAATAGTGTCAATTTTGTGAACAATAGTGTCCACACTGGATAAAACAAAGGAGTGTAAAGAAGATCTGGAACACTCTATCGTGCTTTCAATGTCGGGTGTCTCATGTTTAAAGTAATTAAAGTGTAAATAATGTAAAATATGAATTAAATATATTAATTAGAAAGATTTATATATATATAATTAATTTTCGATTCGAACATGGATCTCTTTCCTAACCGGGGAAGGTGCATTATCCAACTATGCTACAGCGACAATATTTTTAGCGACAAATTTTCGAACCTACATCTTACCCTTTTGATATTAATACATTTAATCGTTCAATTATGTGAAAGAGCTATCTACTTTATTTTTACAGAATCTTAAATACCTTTAAATAATCTGATAGCAGACTGATGTACTGAATCTAGTGTTGTTATTGTCTGAGATCATTCCCATCATTCCGAGACAGGCATACCGACAGCACACATCACATTACACACAGACTGGATCTATCCACCGGTGCCAGCGCACTACGTAACAATATTTTAATAAAAAAATTAATAAATAATGTTATCTGTCAATAATGACAAGAAATTTGATTAGTTTTTAAATTTACGAACGTGCAAGAGTAAAACAATTTACATTGTTTGACACGATAACATAAATTGACAGCAAATTTTTTTTTGTTTTGTTTTTTTTACCAAGTCAGCCGTACAGTGTCAGTACGGGTTGTACCATCATCTATTGCTGAAATTAATCAACTCTTTGTTATTTTATATAATATTCCTTAATTAGTCTACATTTAGTGGAAACGGTGCGATATTAAGTCGGATAATATTTCGATAATCTTTAATAATTCGCGACGTTATTAGTATTTTATTTCTTTTTTCCTGTGCTTCTTTTTAATAATTGTTTTAAGTGATTAAAAATATTGTGATATCGTTACATTACTAATATTACAAATCATCTAATTAGCGTTAATTACAGAAATAAAACATAAATATTTATTAATAATTATTTTCTCACTTAAAACTCTGAAACGATTGCAAAAGATTAATTTCAAATACATACAAGTACAAAAATAATACCGCACAATAAGACCATGAATATAAAATAATATAAATAAATGACAATTTATTCATTGGTATTTGCGAGTACAAAGTTGTTCTACTTATAAATGGCTTATAACGCAAAATAAAAATAGACTGAAATATATAAATATTTTATACCGCTTGTCTGTTAAACCTTTGAACTTTTCAAGAAGTTGTGACCTATGACCTGTGGGATGTAATGATTACCGTGAAACTCAGTCACAGCGGCATTGAAGAAATCCATATATAATATTATTGACGTTGTCGCCGAATTATTTTGTATATGATCAAAGTGTATCATTGAAAAATAACAAAAGTTCAAGAAATAACATAAAATACCGCTCACATTAAATAAAGAAAAATATTAAACACGTGTTCATTGATGTGAAGCGATGCAAAGCAGTTATTTTTGAAAAATATTCTTCAACGTCGGTCCCTCGTGACTGCGGATCGTAATCTTTATTAACTCCCACCTTCTTGACTATACTCCTCCACTTCTCTCTGCACCCTGCTGACTGAGGGATGTCACAAGAGAAGTGTCTGTTGATGTTTTCACTCGATCGGTTCAACGGATAGAGGACTTTCGGCCCTTTTCCGAGCTATCTTCTCTTCTCACAAGATGTAAAAAAATTGAAGTATTAATCTTAGTCAAAATAGTCGATAGTCTAGTGTAGTAAAGCATGTATTTCCAGCACCACATCTCAAAGGCGTCGACCATACATAATATTAAAGAGTACAGACAAATTTTCTTTTTTTTCACTATCGTCAATTTTCATTATACTTGCTTTTATCGCTCGTACCTTTGTTTAGGGGTACGAGAAAGCCTTTGTGAAATTTTCATTTTGTACTTTTACGCTAAAATGTAAAAATAAAAATAAAATCTCTTTGCTGACACAGTTCAGAACGTCAAAGAGTTTCGAGAATTTATCAGAATATTCCGTTATTAAATATATCCTGAATGCATGAATGACGTAGATGAATTTTGTCAGTGCGCCATGCTGCTGCAGGATTAAAATTGTTCGAAATGTAGTAACGCCGAGTCATAAAAAGCTAGCTGAGCTTTTCCTACAAATGCGACAAATATGTTTGAGCTTCTCGTAGATTATACATAACGTAGTCGAAAATAAAATTGCCTTGGTTTAACTTATCAGAACAACTCAAGAGTTTTTAAATATTAAATAAGATCCTTGTAAAAGTTTACTTTATGCTCGAGAATGAATTATTGGTTAAAACAGATATAAAATTCTTGTGTTTTTTTATATTTAAAAAGTTGTATATGTAACAGTGGATGTGTATTACCAGTGAGAATATATTTTCACTGACGTTTCAGTGAAATCATATCCGAATACGTTTCCACCAGTGGAAATATATTTCACAAAATAACTTCACAAGCAGGTATTAGCAAATGTATATTCTACCCTAACCTATAATTAAACCTAACCTAACCTATGTGTTGAAAAGGAAATGTAAATGGTTGAGATTATAAACACGGTAGTTTATGCAGTAAATAATTTTATTTAATATAATTGAAAATACTATAAGCGAATAAAAGTGACAGTTGTAAACGCCACCCACGCTACCAAACTATATGTTGCCGCGCTGTAGGGCGACACGTCGACACTTGAGGCCAAATATTCCCGAGCGGCGTATTCTCGCTTGTCAACGAATACAAACTCACTAAATGTAACCAGTGAATTTGTATCTTCATTGTTAGATATACATCCACTGACCGGCTTAGCGAAAATATACTTTCACCAGTGAAAATATATTCTCACTGGTAATACAGATTCACTGTAACATATACACATATATTTGTTATTGAATGAAAGGAATTTTAGACATGCACTCTCGTTTTAAAGCCTATGGACTCAAAATGAACATTCATAAAACACTGTTCATAGTAATGGTCCAGGTTCGAATCTTGGCAGCAACCAAATATTTTTTCAATGAATATATTTTTTCCGTATGTTATATTTAATTTGTGTTAAAATTACCATAGAACCATGTTCTGAAATTTCAACTTCACAATAAAAATGTGTTTTCATTAATATACCTCCATATTACATGAATCTAGGTTTGGTTACTTCTAATTATGATTATGCTGATAATAGTAACGACAATGACAGCTGGTACTAAAGAAATTTAAAAAAAAAAAAATATTAAAATACTAATACCTACCTACAATTCCTGTCCCTAAATATCTTACATATTCCCAACATTACCATTCTTCCCCCAGTATTAATCATTCAGCGCTCACAGTGTATCAACGAAATAAGTATTAAAAATAAATTATCTATTTACAAATACTGAAAATCAGTTTAATGCATATTATCCGCCCTCTAGAAGCTATTCCTGCAAAACGATATTACAAGTTTGATTTCCGTAAACCAATTACCGATTTCCCGACCCAAATATCCGGTCAGGCCTCCTCCCTTCAGGATTCACATTCAGGGTAATTGCTAGCTGGGGAAGGTTGTTTATTGAGAACAAAATATATGTTTTGAATAAAAATAAAAACATTCGCACGGAAAACAGGCGACATCAACAAAATATAAAATTTGAAGAGTAATTAACAAAAATACGTGTTTATTTCTTCTTCTTCTTTTAGTACTTGAAGGGTCAACGATCGTTAGCGATGGCGCTGTGGACTTCTCAAATCATTGCTTTAGATTTTTTAATACAAATTAAATGTATTAATTATTTATACGAAAAATTGATGCAAATCAACATGAACACGAATATCATAGAAGGCTATCTCAGAAATCGATGATGTATAATGCGATGACGATGTTTAATGAAAAGCCAGAAAACATAAGAAAGGAGGAGAGACTACATAGATTCAAAATTAAACTAAGCAAATATGTGAAAGATAAGTTGTAGTGAAAGAAAAAATTTGATCTTGTTTACGTTAGAGCGCTATATTAAGAATAAATAAATTAGAAATATATACAGATAAAATCAATTTATCGAAAAAATATTTTCGTTGCCACCGTAAACTATGTTCTGAAAATCTGCATCTTTACATTAATAATGTGTTTCCCTTAAACATAGATTTTTTAGCTAGGATGTTCATTAAACATTCAGAAAATACCGATGCTATACTTTTTGGATGTCTCATAATACGACAAAATTTTACAATTTCAAGGTTTTTATTATTTTAAGGATGTTATTGTTTTAATGTCATAATCATCTGTAATACTATCAATTCAGCATATTTTTAGATGCCGTCATTACGTCCAAATCTCAAATGCTTCAAGTCGCTTTAGGATTGTTTCAGTAAGTGTCAGTGATTCCTGAATTAATGCGGAAGATTTAATTTCCATAGAAGGGTCCCAGTTTTCGTTTGATCTGCATCGCAAATAGATTATTTTATTTATTCTTTTCAATCTAGAGCGAAATCATTTCGATGAGATTTATTATCAACATATATGTTGAATATATACATATTAATGGAGGAGAGTCTCGGGATCTCCTGGTAATAATGGAAGAAATGTGTAAATTCTGTATAAAACTAATAGTCATAAGTTTATCGTGAGTTGAATTTTAGCGAAAAAATGTTCCTGAAAATGCCCTAATGTAGGTTTCTATTTTGGCTGCCAATCTTACTTATAAATGTACGTAGAATATAATATAGCTATACGGCTTTCGGAAAATATCTATGCTTCTCCAGGGGGTATTCAAGATGTCCACAGGATACCCCCGAGGCGTTGAAATGGCCGAGAAACCTGCTCCATGGTGGCCACTCTTAGGGGAATAAATAGAAATACATATAAATAAAATGTAAGCTCGCTGAGATAATGAAAGAAAAGACCTTATACAGTCTAGAAATCTTAAAAATAATTTAATATAAATAAATGTAAGTAAGTAATTACTCAAAGTTTTGCGCCTATTTAGTTCTTCCATTACTGACATTGCAAATAAAGGGTGACCAGCACAAAAATTTCAAGATTAAATTGTAATTACTCGTAAACTATCAGGGTGAGGTAAGTAGGAGGTGTATTGTATTGTGAGAACGATGCTGGAACGTTAAATTCAATTTTGTATAAATAAAATATACGAGTATGAGAATAACATTGTAGTTTTATTTTTATTTAATATTATACTTGAAACTTTTCCGCTGGACACCCTTTACACATTTGAATTCTAAGAACGAGGGAAAACCGTTCATTTAAACCACGAGTCGTTATTTACAGCGACTTTTGTATTTATCTCTTTTCTACGCATTAATTAAGTTTCATAATTATTACTGTCATTATGGGCGAGCTTTCATTTTTCAAATTAGAAATTTGAAATTTACACTAATTAGATATGCTTTAAAAATGACGCCGATAGTTAAATTATTATAAGTATCAGATAAATAATTAATGACGTTATTTGTTACGTAAATCATGCGAGAGAAAAAGATTTGAATAGAAAGAGACAACAATAAAATTGTTGATTTTCTCGCATTCGATACAAGTTTTAAACAAAACTCATAATATAAATATATTTCGCTTATGCAATAATTTAACAAAATTTATATTATTTTGTAGCACGCGGAAAATGTATCTATCGGTCGAGGTCTTTATTATAATGCTTGTATAAAGGTCTTATCTAAGTAACAGTTTTTAAAAAGTCAAATCTAGCGTATAACTTCTGATATAAAAAAAAATATAAAAACCCAATTATTGTTTCCTATTTAATGTTCAGAACATAATTTATTATGAAAAAAAGAGAAGTATACTACCACGGTACAACCTGTCACGTAACAATATAACACAAAATCATACCCAATCAATCATTTACATAATTTATTTCTCGATCACGCTTGCTCCTTAAAGGCCGCCAAAGACAATAAAAGGTGGAGCTATCGATTAGGTAATTCAATATACTGCTACGACAGTACATAGAATTACATAATTGCATCTCTTGATTAACTGTTTATATGTATATTTTTTGTACATTGATAATTGCACTTTGCTTAGTGTTATACCGGAGGAACACTGTCTGCTATAATACAGTAAATTACTAGTGTAGCAGGCAGGGTACCCAAATATATGTCTTACTTTCTTACTGATATGTTGTATTTACTTTGACAAATTTTATATGCATACCCTCGGTACATTTGTCTGATATTTGAAATATTACGCAACACTCATAATAATCAACTAGGTGAAAATGTATTCTGAATGAATATTAATTTGGAAGAGTAATACGTCAGACTGTTAGACATTATTTATCAATGTAAGTACATAATACATGTAAAAAGTGAACCGAATAAATGTATTATTATTATTATTATTATTAAAGGCTAACTGCGTATCTCACTGCCTGGGAACGAGGATTACATGGACCACTATACATTGTTATATAGACATATCTCTCTAACTCATTAAACGGTTAACCAATGAAGTCTATTTTCAAATTCCAGTCAGCTGAAAAATATATAAAAATACAAAACAAATGTGATCTTTACTAGTGATGAGCTCAAAATCACAAACCGTGAGTCAATCACTGATATATTTGAGTCACACTCACTATCAGTGATTGAAAATCTGGGAATATCGTGATTCGTGATTCATTTTTTAAATTTTATTTATATTTGGTTGTGAACCATTATTCGGCACACATGCATATGAAACAAAAATATTCATGAAATAATGACATTATAATTTGGGTCAAGTGCCATCTAGTAGATTCTACCAAAACATTTAACGCATGTGACCTGAAATGCTGAGAATTTGGTTCGAAAAAAATCTTATATTTTTAAGGGTTTTCATTTTCTTTGTAATGACATTAAATTATATACACTATAATTATATATGCAAGAATATATTTTTTACGGAAAATAAATTTAAATAATAGTAAATACGCCCAAAATTTTTATTTTTTATTTATTTCGTGTATTGTGATATCGTGCGGCGCACGCGTATTAGTAATGAAACTGTGATCACAGTCATAGTTTCAAATCACTGATATTATCGAATATCAATCACAATCACACCAGTGAGTCAAAAGTAGCATTTTTTCCACCACTAATCTTTACATAGTAAGATTGAAAGGTTTACGATTTAATCATGTGAGAAAAACATAACTTTAATATGTAGAAATAATAATGGAGTAGATTGTCACATTGAACCGAAAGCGACCACAGAAGAACTGTCGAGCCTGTATAAAAAGCCGTATACATGAAGCATTATAATGACAGAAATTAGTAAAAATCCCATCCCTAAAACACTCATCAGTTGCTTCGTGATTAGTGATTGTTTTTCACCGAGTCGCTTTTTTTCCCAGAGAAAATATGATGATAATAATTAATTAATGGCTCGTGCAGCTAAGAAGCTACCTTTCAGGAAAGTTTTATCCTCCTATACCCACATAGGCGTGCACCAATAAATGCTGATATAATTAATAGGTCTCCAATTCTTTCTGAGAGGAAATATATATCTTTATCGACGATAATTATTTCCTATTTTTACTTTTTTAAGGGTTCGTTACTAAGAAACTGATAAAAAAATATTTAAATAATTTATTTTATGATTATTTTGTTTTATGCTACACACAAAGTAAAGTTTTATTGTTAATAAAACTAGTTCAAGTGGTGCAATAAATGTTAAATCAATAAATTAAAAATGTTCGTTAGTATGTCCGATCTTGCCCTTATCCTTGGATTTAAATTATATATGTTGTAACGTTGTAAGTCACGTCCTAGAAAGCACTGTCAAAAAATATCTATGTAATGAACAAAAGCAAAAAATGACTGCACCATTATGGTGCCTTTGGAAATACTAGATTCCCTTTGGGTTATTTCCTCTATGTGTACTCTCTAGTTGCATAGTTAAGTCCTTGTAAGTGAAACTCAATAGATACATGTAACAATTATAATTTATTACAGCAAATTATATAAATCAGATATTTATTACTACTATTGCGAAGGCACGATGGGAAAAAAACCCGTTCATCCAGTGAGGTCCTCTTATAACCCATGACCCCCCACCACTCCTCTGACACACACATACACATAAACATGTAAAAGTGACAGTTTTCGCATTAGTATATTAGCGTTTATTAAATTCAGTAATATTTGTCACATACAAAACCTGACATCTTTATCCTTTCTTTAATGACCTAAAATATTTCATGTCTGACGCTCAGAGCGATTATCTTTATTCATAATAATATCAATAGTTCTCCCGCAGTCAGTTAGACTTCGTACTGTTTAATAATATATTATCTTATTGCATTGAATAATCTGAATGATTTTTATTTTCTCCAAAATGGTAAACCGAACATTGAACCATAATAGTCATAGGTGTGTTCAGAGCAATGGGTCCACATTTTCAAGTATGTCCACTGACTAGCCGGTAAGTGTGGATGGAACGTAGGTCCGTTAGGTCACAATGTATGTACAGTTAAATCGATATTTTTCCAAAAGTGTGCACAGATAAAAAAAAATATTTTGATAAAAATTTCATGATGTTTTGAATGAATCAATAAATATTTAATGATAAATTATCGTGTATTTGACACAAAACTATATTTAAAATAGTTGCTGAACTTAAAGCACATGAGTAAATACAAATTTGTCGCTAAAAATATTGTCGCTGTAGCATAGTTGGATAATGCACCTTCCCCGGTTTGGAAAGAGATCCAGGTTCGAATCCCGGTGGCGCAACAACAATATTTTTCGACAAAATTGATTTTATATGTATATCTTTCTAATTAATATATTTACAACATATTTTGTTTTTAATTGACTTTTTTAATCAAATTGAATAATTTAAAACAACAAAAACTGTCGTGCATTATTTAATAGTACTAACTCTAAGTATTCGAAATAAATAAAAATATCTAGAATATTTTATCGATTAATAAAATCGTAGGATGGACTGATATTTTATTAGTTATTTATTATTATGAAAGTGGTCCAAGTCATGTTTCTTTCGTTTTACGTTTGAAATGATAAAAAAATATTGTTATATTGCAACAACACAATGTTTCAAAATTTATTTAGTCTATTAGATTTAAAATTTATTTCGATTTATAAATGTTACATGTAGCTTATAAGTAAATACAAAATTTAAGGTTGAAATGACTTACTCTATAACACTAGCTGAATACCGTTGTACGTCGTAAACACTGAAATAACACTTAAAAATTTTCACAATTGTTACAATTTGCATCATATTATATATTTTTTTTATTTTTTTTTTATTAATATTAAAAATATAATACAATTTCAATAATCAGTGGATATATATATATTTTAACATTTGTTTCTTATCTATGAGAGTAGGACTCGTGTATAGAGAAGGAGTATATTCGAATTAATTTATGTTTCAGTTAGTCTGTGTACATATTTTTTTAACTTCACTTACAAATTTATGATAGTCCGTAATTTTTCTAATTGTGATGGGGAGATTGTTAAAAAATTTAATACCTTGATAAATATATTGATTTTGAGTTTCAATTTGATCTCTATATCTTGTAGATCGGAATTCGCTTCTAAAATTTAATTGATTTTTAATTTTGAAAATTTGAATTATTGAATTTTTTTTATACGTCTACTATTTTTGGTACTTTAAAATCTGTGAAAAGTTGTATACATGGATAGTCTTTTTTTTTTTAGAATAATTTTTATTATCATTTTTATTTATTATAAATTTAAAACAATGTGACGCAAAATAATTGATAAATTCATTTTTATAAATTTTTTGTCTTAGACCATTTTCATAATAATGGGCACAAATGTAAAAACTTTTAACATTATGAAACAAATACAACAGAGAAATAAATAGCCTGCGATGAGAAATGACTTAATAACGAATACAAGGAAGAAAGTTCACATAAATCTGAAGCATTTGACTAACTAATAAAAATAATTATTAAGAGGACACATTCCTATTGTGAAGTTGTAATTATTTATTTTAAATACTAATTAAATTTATGTATTTCTAATTAATACATTTAATTAGTATTTGATAAAAATAAACTTGCAAGAGGTTAGCGAGTGCCCAGTAGACTGCACCGATGTCGGCGGATGAATGGCGTTGTGACCAATGTTTTCTCTAAGGGCGGCACACGATTTAGTATCATATCACACACACACAATTTTTGACAAGACTTCTTCTTCATGTGCCACCTTCTATAGAAAGTTGGTGACCATGTAACAGTATATTAATTTATCCTGTATAAGATCACTAACATTTTAGACGATTAAACCACTTTTTGAGATTACAGTCAACATTTATTTCTATCTACGTCTTTGCTGCTTTCCATAATATCTTCCCCTACATAATTAGTTAGTTAAAATATCATATTTTTCATTGCGGAGAATGTGTTCGAAGTATGCAGCTTTCATTGATAGCGTGGTCAACCCAGAATCTTCCAGTAGCCTATAATAATATTTATCTTATTTTCTTACCCAGCGCAAAAATAATAGCATTTGTCGTTAAAATTAAGAGATTTTTTATTCACACACAGTGATCCAAAATTAGAGGGCACGTTCGTAGTGAATGCGGGAGTCCAATGGAATATAAACTTTCAATACCGATTATTGACGCAAGTCGAGTACCGGGGGGGACAGATTGCCTTCTGACACCGAATTGTCCAGATCTTGTTCTTTTTTTAACGCCCGTGAGCAGCGCCGTGCATAACACTTTGACCGCGAAGAAGCTGTGTTCTCAACAGTTCCGAAAGTGCAGTGATCTCTCGGTTCTTCACAACAAACGTGCTGGTCAACTGGAGGTAAAAACGACGTCCAACCCAGAACTTTAGAGGAAGGTAGGCCAGATCCATCTGCCATTATTTTAAATCCATTATTATCATAAATCTAATTCGGGTTGCGCCCGCTGACCAATATAATTGATACAGTTCACGGGATCTTATCCCACTACCGATTCTATATTTTGATTCGCGCCATTATCTAACGGCGGTCCCGAACAACACGTATTTTCACGTAGTAAAATATGAACTATCAACGTACTCGTATAATTGGCGGAATTAAACGAACGAAATTTTTGCTTTATGAAGCGTATTATCTCTTTCTAAGTTGTGCCTTACTCGAGTAATAGAAGTATTATACTATTTACCAACTTACAAATTTACAAACACTTAATGGAGAGAATAAACAATCAACAATTTAATAAGCCCATCACTGTAAGTAATTAATTAGGTTTTGTGAAAACATAAAATCTCGTACGAATTATGATAAGTTAATTTTGCTACATTCCACCAATTAAAAATGTATTTTATGACACGTGTATCGACAACTGACTGTTGCGTTTGAATGATTTAAATTTTTTTTGCGTTACTAAAGTTGGTCGCGAAAGGGGCGAGAGGCAGCTGTAAAGAGAGGGGTTGTAAATGAACATTGAAAGTAGTGGGGATGTGTAATACACAGTCAGTATTATTATTAACGAGCTGTTGTTAGGCACCACAGTCCCGTGAAAAATGTATCATAAAAGAAACATATAATAAGAAAATTAATTGTGGGTATGACCAGATTTATTCAATTAAAAATTTGTGACATACTTATGATATTATTTTATGAGTTATTTCTAGTATTATTACTTTATTTGTATGTACATGGTGCGGCAGAACCGATTAAGCAGTTTTGAGAAGTATATAGAGAAAAAATGTTTTTATTTTCGAAGTTAGCAATACATACCATTTATAATCATTAAGTTTTAAAAATAATGTCCTCAAGATGGCGGCTGTTAGCAGGAACACATTGTTGGAGACGATCTCTGAAGTTTTGTCAGCTTCAAACAATCCGCTCCTTTAGCTCCGGTAGGGTGTAAGGTCGATGTTTAATCACCTTTATCTTCAGATATCTCCAAAAAAGAAAATTTTCAAAATTTTCAAAATTAAACCGTCGTCGAAAAGCTCTTTGCGTCTCGATCACAGAACGATTGATTTCAAAATATGCGCGCACGGCAAAGCTTTGATATACTCTGGTCCAAACCACGTTGGTTATTGAAATGGGGTCACCGACGAAACAGAGGTAGACCACGTGCACCTGCTTCCTCCAACCATCGCCCGAGCATTGACCCCTCCTAATCACTTAGTCGGTTCTGCCATACCCTGTATATGCAATATTATTGCATATCGGATAACAATGATATTTTATAGACAAATCTACAATTTTCTAAAGATAATTCCCTACATGTGCTATATTATATTTTAATATAGTCATAAATACAAAATAAAAATTTCGATACTAATTGTGTTAAATATCTTATTTAAAACAAAGTAAATTAATCAATTCAAAAGATATGCAAAAAATAATTTATCTATCGAAAAAATATGTGGTTATCACCGGGATATGACCCCGGAAATTTTATTATCCGAAAAAACGCGAAACCAACAAATTTGAGACATATGTTTCCATTTTCAAACGTGGCGAATGGGAACGATTTATTTATTTTGTTCTAAATATCACAGAACTGTGCTCTGAAATGTGATATCATTAAAAAATAAATATCTTATTACTTAATTGTATTTATTGTTAATCTTTGACACCCTTAGAAATGCTGCCGAGATCTCTAATTGCGATAATATTCCCAAATTGCCTACAGCCGTCGGCGACCAAAACGTTAATTTCTCTAAAAGATCATTCACATGTTTCGCTAATTAAGGGATCCCATTAATTCTTCATTTTCTCGGTAAATTTTCTCTGGTAATAAGATGTCAACAGCGTGTTACGGTGTTACAGCATCTCGACGAAGTATTTTTGGGTATTTAGTGGGTACTTTCACAATACAGTAAAGTCTTAATTATCTAAGGTGGTTGGAAGAATTGACCTGGATAAAAAACCTACTTACCTTTTTATGTACGGCAGCAAATAAGCTTTTTCATTCTATTCACTTTTTGTCAAACGGTGCTATGTATATTACGCAATAACTAGGGCACGCAGCCTAGTGACACGAGCTTTTAAAATTGAGGATACAAAATAATAGCATAAACAATTTTAATAATAAATCAACCGCTATGATAATAATAATAATAATGTGTTTATTCCAGAATGATCGGGTTTATTTTTTTATGAAATGCTCGTGCTCATGTTGATTTGCATCAATTTTTCCAGTAAATTCCGCTGATATTTTCTATCGAGGATTTTGTAAATAAATACCATTATATTAAAATATATTTTCTGCTTAAAGGTCATCATATTCAGATCTTTCTATCATATCGATTTTTTCTGAGTATTATTCTCATAGTTTTATTTTGCAACACTGACAATTGTTCAATTTCTTCTACGTTAGCCAAAAACAAAATGCTGCTGCAGTAGTTGATATGAGGAATAATAACAGAGTTGTATACTATTTTACAAGACTCAGTACTAATAAATCTTCTGATCCTTCCCAGAAGTGAGATTTTCTTAGCAATCTTTTTAGTCACGTATCTTGTATTTTGCGATAAATTCAATTTTAATTCTAATATGACTCTCAAATATTTTATTTTAGTCACTGCCTTCAGACTTTCACCATCTATGATAATTTTTGGTGTGATTGGTATTATCTTATTTCCAATGTTCATGAATTGTGTTTTGTTTACATTTAGTTTTAGTTTAGTTTTCTTCAGCCATATTGCTTTATTGTTTAAATCATGGTTTAATTTCTTCTATAAGTTGCATAATTGTCTTCCGCGATATATATGATATAATACATTTAAGTTACAAAATATTATTTATGTTATGAAAAGAAAAGCAAAATATAAATATAATAAAAAATATTCACACATGTATATAAATTTAAAACCTAAATTTCAGTCACGGCCCTTGTTGTATCTGTAGCTATTCTGTAGGCGTTGCCATTATCTGGTCAGGGAACCAGCTTTCTATGAGAGCGCCGCTTGCACTAGATAGTTGGTGCTGACCTCCAGCCGCAGCTTTACGCCCGCAACTCGATATCTCAGAAGCGGAATGAATCCATGTATACGACCTTCGGCAAACATTGTAGATGCAATACAATATCGCGCCAATCCGAAATGTCATACTGAATTCGGATACGGTTTTACGTCACTTGCTTGTATTTCGACCAGAGCTCGCAGGTATACATGCTGTTGAAGAACGATTTAAACAGGATTCTCTTCACCTCCTTACTGCATCGGTAGAAACGCCGTGACAGCATATTTGCACGAACGCTCAACTATCTCCTCTGTCGTTCTATGTTATCATCGTCTTGTCCATCTTCATTGAATATATGGCCAAGGTATTTGACTTTATTTTGAATGCTCAATTTTGTCCCGTCCAGCCACACGGGAGAGATATTATCTGGCCCTTTACCATATTTGAACGCCATTATGACCGATTTGCTGGCATCGTATAAAATATTATGTTCACTGGCATATTTCATATATCTGTAAAAGCTTTCGTATCCCTTTTATAGATGGCGCTAGTATAACCATATCATCGTCATAACTAATGTGGTTCACATTTGTTCCGCCCATGTGGCAGCCAATTTTTGCATCGGATAATTGCTCGCTCAATTCGTCCATGTATATATCGAAGAGGATTGGTAAGACGGCGCCTTCCCGCTGCACTGAGTTCTCTTGCTGCCTGTGGCACCTGTCAAGTATGTCCACAACTAATTGGGAAACGTTTCAAACGATCAAAGGCGTTGCTCAAATCTATAAAGCACGCATATATCGTAGTTCTTCGACTTTTCAAATGATTCACAATTTGCTTTACGACAAAGATCGCATTGTAAGTAGACAGATTCTTTTTGAATCCCATTTGGTTGTCTCTAGTGTTCATGTTTATAGAAATCTGGTCCATAATGATTCTTTCAAAAAGTCTTGCCATTATAATGGCTAGCGATATCGGCCTATAATTTTTGGGAGACGATATATCCAGTTGTTTTGCAAGCGTAAATTAAATTTACAATTTGGCGTGACCCGCCTGCTCTCTAGCATCAAAAATGACAACGAACCTAAGCCCGCCCAAATATTAATATGCGAACACGTCATTTGCCAAGAGTCCCGGTCGATGACGTGTTCGCAATATTACCAGTATTATTTTCTGTCACACACATATTAACAAATTCGCCGGTTTGATTTTCTGGTACACACTGTGTTATCGAATGAAAAATAATTATTATATTTTAAATAATATTTCGACACGTTATTTTAAAAATTCAGAAATTATGGCTGAGTAACGCACCTTGGAGTCGTTTATATTTTATTTTGCATTTGTTTCTTAAATAAGAGACTGACTACCTACCTACGTAGATGTATAAATTAGAAGGTGTGTGCAAAATATTTGATTTTATACTTCATATTACATACATATTTTCTTCTGATCTGTTCAACATATACTATATTAAGATTACATAATGAAGCGGGTGTATTAGAAAACTTTATTGCCGTAGAAGGTTGTAAGATTCTAATATAGGATTTGAAGATGATACAACGTTAATATCCAAAAACGAGAATGACATGGCCGAGTTACTCCGTAGAACAGAAGTAGAAAACAGAAAACTAAGACTACAAATAAATAAATTCAAAATGAAAGTCCTCATTATTGATCGATTTGAAACTCTTACAAGGAACAATTCGTTAATGGATTACTAAGAAGTTGACGAGATTATGTACATAAGTGCTCTTATTTCAAAACACGGAGGATGTGAAGCAGAAAATTGATATAAATAAAACAAAGTTATAACTCTACTTGAATTTATTTGCACTACTCGAGTTTCGAGATAAACAGTAACTCTCATCTACAAGTGAAGTATTAAATTAACTCTAACTAACTAATTAACAAACAAATAACAAATACTAATTTAATTAATTAATTAGAAAGATATACATGTAAAATCAATTTCATCGAAAAATATTGTTGTTGCGTCACCGGGATTCGAACCTGGATCTCTTTCTAAACCGGGATAGGTGCATTAACCAAATATGCTACAGCGATATTATTTTTGACGACAAACCTATGTGTTACACTTTTTCAAATTAATACATCTATCGTTCCATTATTTGAAAGCCATCTACTTTGTTTTTACGGAATCTCAAATACCTTTGAGTAAACCGATTGCAGACGCCAGAATTGACAATTCATTTTTATTCAATTTTGGACACATTGATACACGTTCACCATTCTCACCCATTAATCAATCTCCATATCTATCAATTTATTGAAAGTTGTATATATGTTAATATGTGGACTCACTTCGAGTACCACTACACTATCGCCATCAATAAACTAAATTTGATAATTCGTTTCCTGAAACAGCATATATGTCACAAAGTTATCAAGCCCTGCAATTACCCAAACATTCATATATTTCCATTAAAATATAATTTTAAAAATAGCTTTGTCACTATGATATATCTATTATTTGCTTAATAACAGAGCCTTTGTATGTGAAAATCTGATAATTGTGTGTTCTTGAACAAATTCAAATATTGCTAACTAATTAACAGCCTCAGTTGATAAGGGCCTAGGTAGCCGAAACGATCGACCAATTGCTTGGAAAAATTAAATGTAGAACCAAAAAAATCGTATTTGATTTATTATATTGATTAAATATCTTTTTCTGGCTTACAACACATTGAATGTCCTACATAATGTGTTCATTTCACTCAACTTCAACTCAAAACTCACATTCTTCTCACTCACACTCGCAGAAATTATTATCTAGATTAGACCTATTGTCAAAGATCAAATACTATACATTTTTTTACATATTTTACACGGTGAATTTTTGTGCAACCAACCCTGTGAATTAAAATTCAATAGCTGCTAAATAGATGATTCAAGACAGAATTTTAAACGTTTATCAGAACAAAAGCGGGCGGAATTCTCTACAACAGATCAACTTGCCAAAAGATAACGATTTCTTTTACCACAACCAGAACAGACTCACCAACGATTATGACGTCACATCCTTCTTTAACAAGATTAAAATTTTTAGCAAAGAAATTTATTTTTAAAATCTCGGAATGTAAGAAGCATACCTGACGAAAACTGCTGAAAAGGAGAAATTTTATAAATAGACATCGTCCTTAAAAGGTCAGATCAGACAAACTTTATTCTGTAATCGATATAAACGACAGTAGGTAAGATGGCGAAATACGTGGAAAGATTTATTGTACAGTTTGTTGGAAAATTAACCGTTTTGTTAGTAGACGAGTTAATTAAAAGTACTAAACTGGCAGAATATAAACCACATCCTAACCTATTGGCTGAAAGGGTCTCAAAAGGGCTCGCGCAAACCCCTTTTTAAAATAAAAAAAAAACAATATTATCTGATCAAATCAGTACGTAACTGAAATTTCTGTAGATGGTTTAAATGTATTATGAAACATAAGATTTTGTTGCCTTTTGAAATTTCTCGTAAAATACATTTATTTCGGATGCATTATAAAAGAGACCTAGCCGTTTTTTGTCTAGAGTCTCTGTTTACGCGTTTTTATACTTCAATATGTAGGCCTGGTATAAAGTTTGAATATATGCATTATATTTGTATGGATTTAAAAACAGAAAACCAAAGCGAAATTGCTACTGGTGAGATACGATTTTCGGTTCGATCGGATATATTTATGGCGATGATATAAAAATATTTTCTATCGTATTTTTGTTGTGATAAAGTTTCGAAGGCTGGCCAGCAGAGTTTAGAAGTTTCAAGGCTGCAAGGAGAGCGACCATCGGCGTCTAACAGACCAGTTTCACAAAGGTTGGTGTATTTTTATTTGCATGAATTGAATTAATGTATTCAACATTACCAGTAGAAAGCCCAGGACTAGCTATCGAAAGGTAATTGCGACAATAGTCTCTATTGCTTAAAAATGCCAATGTTTGATATACATTGGTTCAAGATGTTCTTAGATGTTCAACGCAACATTTTTGTGAACAATGCTTTGAAGGATTATCATTCATACTTCATAAGTGAACATTTTTTCCCTTTTACCGTAATTGTGCATAGTTTCCTGAAGGACAGTTCCTAATATTTATTACTCTGCATCATTATTTACTAAAGTTTCAATCCGGTGTTCTGTTTTGAAACATGGAATTGTTACGAAAAGAATACTACGAATTTCTGCATCAATCTTGGAACTCTTCACTCTTGCTATCTAAGGTAGGTAAGTACATTTTTCAGCTATTGATATTAATTATTTTACGGTATATTTGCATATTGTTACATAACATATGTATATTAAGTAACATTCGATTGCTTTAATAACTATTGCGTATTATTGTATAAGAGTGATTAAAAAATTCGCCCTTTCCCCGAAACACTGCGAATATCTCTTGAGATTAAGCAAACCTCTTCTACAACGTATTGACAGCCCATCACTGTATCTATGAAGAGTGACTTGATATACAATGGGCTTCAGTCACCGAAACAACAAAGGACAGAGATACCTGGAAGTGTCCCCGACTCTTCCAAAATGACATTGTACTTGGTCAATCCAATCATCTAAATGGTCCAAAGTTATACCACTACACATACAAATAGGTATGAAATTATGTGTGTACTATTATTTTAAATCTTACTAGTACTAACCCTGAATCTTTAACACTTTACAGGGCAAAGGCCGAAATCGGTTAATATATTAATCAGTCGCGTAAGGTCTAAATTTCTAATACAGTAAAATCAACCTTAGTATCTTAATACATTGTCGAGAATATTATTTGGTTAATAAATTGATTCAACGTCGTTTGCGTTGTTCCCCGAAAATTAACGTGTTTTTTAAAAATATGATATAAATAATTAATTTGCCCTATAAAGGCTTACATAACGCATGAAATATGAAATCTCTTGAGATATGAAGCTATGCATCAAGTTTTTATTTGATTTTTTTTTTACACTTTGCTATGAACTGGAATTTTTGACACTATGTTAAGACTTATGTACCTACTGTATCAATGTATTACATAATATAATATTATATACAGAACATGAGTGGAATAATGGGCCACATGGCGACCACTAATAATACAGCCTTGTCACTTTAGCCCCCCAGAATGGCCGGGTGTATTTTTGCCAGCTTAAAATAAATGTTGCTAGGCCTTTAGGTACCTCCTTCAAGCTTACCCCTATGGAGAGGTTTCTTTATACAGTAAACATCCAACATTTACGAGTATCCGTTTTTTTTTTTAAATATCGTGAAACCTGAATACGTGGAAGAAAACGCAGAAGATGACAATTATACAATTTACTAAAAAAAATTTTAAACCTTTTAGCATATCACCAACCGCGAGAATATTGGCGTTTTAAGTGTGATGAGCTAAGCCGTGATTGTATGTTTGATTTACGATAATTAGTAATTAAAAACATTCGTATTTTGGCGAGCAATCATTAAAAACTTTATCAAGAATTGTTAAGTCACAGTTACCAATCGTCATTATGGCTCATATCTACAGATTTCTCTCAAAAATATGTAAAAGTACAGAATTCATTGCGAAGCGTTCCATAAATCACCGCATGTGTGTCGCTCTCAGATTACAATATACAGACCCAGTCAACAATATATTTTGGATGAATTTAATTTAATTTTATTGAAGGATTTTGACAGTATAAACATATTGTAACTAACATAATAACTATTTAACATGTGATACTATTAATGAAAATACACAAAAATATTTAGATACATAAGTATGTTTAGATGCAGAAAATAAATTAATAGAAAATAAGGTGTGCGAAAGGGTGGGGAGGTTTCAACTATTGTCGCGGTAAAGGGAGAGCAAGATGTGTTTATATGTACAGTGATTGGCCAAAATTGAGATTGTGATGGTTCATAAGAAGAACCATTTGAATACCTGACTAAATTACGAGTCGAAAATCTTCAACGGACATGCGCCTAATCTCAACTATGTCAGAGATATAAGCATTAAAGAAAACGTAATTATGCGATTATTTCGATTATTTTAAATATTTTATTGATTTCAGATTATATATTGAATACAAAAAAATAAATTTTATCGAATTTCGAGAGGCTAGACTATTTTTTATTATATAATTTAGGGCCTGATGCAAAAATATATTTTAATAATGAAACAATTTCGCTAATATTTATTTCGAAATACATAGACTTCAAGCTTAACATGATTTTGTAAACATTTCAAACAATAATATTTTCCGTAACTTTGTAGAATTTCCATTACCATAAAATATCGTGAGATAGGTCTATTACACCCTGTGTATAACTTTACTGACTCTTAGAGATCACAGTCTCATTAAAAGGTCGCACACCAATCACAGTCAAAATAACAGTTTAGCATATCACTCAGTATGCAAAAAAAAATCTAATCGTAGTCTTTTATCTGACTAATAGAAGTGTACGCTTGGATTTTAAGAAATATAAAAATTAAATTTCAATATTAAAATTCACGAACATGAAAATTTAATATTTATTTAATACCATATATACACTTGAATTACAAAAACGATGTGAATTTCACGTTTTTTCGAAATATAAGTGCCTAAAAAATGGTGGATCGGTTAAAAAAATTGCCTATCTTTTCCATATTAATATGTTATTTACTTGCGAATCCGTATAATTCATACATCATTATCTACGCTTCGATTTTCGGAAACGTTTTTATTCTGAATAAGAAAAAAATTATGTTGTGGATAATAATCTTTCTTTTGTTAAACATATCTTATTTTTCTTTATGCTGAATTTCAATGTACAGACGTGTGCGTAATATATAATATAATATGTACATACACATAAGAATAGCATTTTTTCCCGGGCGCTTTGAAATGCCCGGGATTCGGAATACGAATGAAATTAAACATCCAAGTGAGTTCGATTAATGCAAAAAAAGGATATTAATTTGTTATAAATCGAGTATTTAAATTTAAATTGAATAAAACATGTGTAAATCTTTTTCTAAAATTATTGTTCTCCCGCTTTATATACAGGGTGGCCCAATAAAAGTGAGAACATCTCGTAACACATGAGTTATTTCAAAACATAACGTAATTAATTATTAATCTTAATGTAATTTTTTTTGCACAATATTTAGCTAATCATGAATCATCAAAACACCCCATATAGCATAATCTACTGGGTTTAAATCTGGGCTGTTCGGCGGCCACATGCCTGGTTCGATTAAGTTAAGATTCTCACGACGAAGAAAGTTGATTGTATTTCTGGCTGTGTGAGATTGAGCTCCATCCTGCTGTAATATCTAGCTATACTCCAGGCTTTATTTTGAAACTTTTTGATCATTTTCCTAGCACCCCAACGTTTTTAAATTCGCAAATTTTTGATCAGAATACGGTCTTCTGTAGTAATTTTTTTTATCATGGGCAACAATTTGAAAAAACCAAATATAAACAATGGGAAAATTAATAATCAAAGATAGCGACCGGAAATTATCGAAATAAAACGTAATATAGGTAAATAGGTAAGTAAATAAATGAGTAAACTATTGTTGATATAGTAAACTAATTTTGATGTAATTATATCACTAATGGACTTTTTCCTATGGGGCTACCTTAAATCAAAGGTATACAGTAACAATCCTCCCTCTCTGGACCAATTAAAAGAAAATATCCGAGAAGAAAAGGCAGCAATCACGGATAATACCTGCCGAGCAGTTCTCAGAATTTTTGCCTCCCGTTTAGAAGAGTGCTAGTAAAATAACGGATCACATTTAGAAAACATAATTTTTAAGAAATAAATTCCCAGAGACTGTATTTAAATGCAAAATATTTTTATTTTATTAAACCTATCCATTATTTTATTACCGAATTTTTATTATGAAAAAGACTTTGAGATACCTTGTAAATAAATTATAACTATATAAATATTCATATATAATATAATTGTGAACTTTTCCTATAACGTGTACGAGTATATAGAATCATAAGTTTCCACTCCCTTGAAAAAGTAACTGCCTTTCTTTATATCTTTTTTTATCCTAAAAATATCAACTTAAATATATAGGTATAGTGAGTCGGGGTAAATGCATCTATAGGGTAAGTGAATCTACGTCTCCTAATTACGTTAGAAATTGGATTTCAGTGCCGCCATCTATTAAGAAATTTTATAAATCAATATTTGAAGAGACAGTCCAGAGATGGTACAAATCCAAACATAAGTTTGCTTGTAATACCATTTCAAATTATGACAGTTGTTTGATGTCATCTTGCGAGTTGTGTATGCCTTTTCAATCTATAATATCGTATATCTCGATAACATTTTGTGTCAGGACGCTGAGACTAGGTACATAAAAACTTAACCTGTATTTTGAGCTGTACTTTGTGATAAGCTTTGTGTAAACATGTTATATCTTGTAGACAACTAAACAACTCAGTGTGACATAAATTTTAATTTTTTTTTACATATTTTTAATCGGTTTTATCATGCCTATATATCGTAATTATTTCAACATAATAAACTTTACTTACAGACTATATTTTCCTCGATTCCGTTATGTAAATATATATCCCGTACGTGTGTAAATACATATCTCGATTTTGGAGAAAACCTACGAAGTAGATTCCCGGGAATTCCCGGGACTGAGCTGTATACAAAGATATATGAAGAACATGACTATGTTTTAAAAATTTCTAAAATAATATTGGAATAATTTAACTACTTGAAATATAATGACAACATCTCGAGGATTTAATGATCAAGCGAAAATTTTCACAAGGGAAAATCTACTTTACACTTACAATAATAATACAGCAGTTGCTTTTTTTTCTTTCTTTTTTTATATTCTTTCTTTTTGTATTGGATACGCGCTTCGGTCCATGTTTTGAACGCATAACTTATAATTCCTTGTCGCTACGTACTGATTTGGAATGAATTGGCTTATAAGCCCGGGTCATCCGCTACCGTTATCGGTAGATCATGGCTAGCAATCGGACACCCATCCACAACCCGTTTGCGACTTGGTCCATCATTAGTTCCGGAGTTTTTCATCCCGCACCCAAGCGGGAAATATAATATTTCTGCAAAAGACATGAATACAATGCAAATTATGATTTATCATAAGATCAGTGATGCACTAGTAATTGTGACTATTTTTATTACCCAGTATCCCATTACGGATTTATTAATTTACACGAATTAAAATTAATTCGTTCTACGGCCAGCAGCGCCGCCGTCCAGCGCCAACCTGGCGGTCGATTAAAACCCACCTGCGATTAGCATGGCCTCTGTTAGGCTTGTCTCTATGCGCGGTCCTGACGCGACAACCTGCCGCGCAAGTGCAAGAGTGTTGCCATTATTTAAAATTTTATTCTCCACCCGAATTACTTATACCGTTACAAGAGACAAGCATAAAATATACACATCTAAAACGTACAGCTGGAGAAGAATGGTACGTCTCCCATGGACAACACGATGCACGAATGCCTTATGCCTTGGACAACATTATGCATCAAAGTAACAACCTCGAAAAGGACATGATTCTGAGCAATACTTAGAGCCGAAGAAGAGTGCCACAACGGTAAATATATGCATTGCATCTGGCCGAAAAGATCCTGGAGCAGCGCCGGCGTTACGCACAGGCGGAGCAGGCGCCTGCATGTTGCGGCCAAATTAAGAGGGCGGCCGAAAAAAATATATATATTGAAGACCAAAATCCCAAGTTGCAAAATAATAGTGTGTAATAAAAATAATTCAAGAAATTAAATTCAATAAATAACATTAACACTAGTGTCCAGAACGTCTTTTGGCTGCCCTTGGGCAAGTTTCAAAATGCAGGCCTAACAAAACACAAACGTGTGTGGCACGCGGGTGGCCAAATTATGGGAATGGTTTTGCAAAAATTTAAAACATCATCTTCACTGAAGTTACTAGGGAATAAGCAGATAACTAATCAACTACGAGGTATACAATTGAGATATACTATTTTCGCAAACACGTAATAAATTCCATATCTCGATGCATGACAGACTTAATATGGTAAAAAAACGTACGAATTCTATCTGAACTGCACAATGGATGGATTCAAATGATCATAAGGGTAATCGGCTTAAAACAATTCAAAGTCTTTTCCCCGCACTCTCAAAAGTCAGTCTCCAAAAGAACAATATCAAATATCTCTAAAATGAGAATTGGGCATTGCCAGGTAGCCTCACATTTATTCAGATTGAACTTAACAGATTCCCCAATGTGTGAGTGTGGTGCCGATGAGGAAACCTTTGATCATATCTCTTTTGCTTGTCCATTGCGGATCACAGGTGTTTTTACACTAATCTCGTCAATGGTAATTTTCAACTCTCGGTTAACTTGTGTCATCTTCTTTCCCTTAACTTGCTACATTTAATCTATATAATAGCAATTTTTTTAAACGTCAGTGGTATAATATTTTTTCTATAAAATAAAGTTTTCACTTAATCAATGGCACAAATCACTCTCGAAGGGTGGATTACCTATTTAAAAGATGAAGAAAAAGACACTGAATGACCAATTGTGTTATATGTATGTATAAGTAAATAAATAATAAATTTAATTTATTTAAATACGGCACTTAGTAAAATATAACTTTTCAAGTTACGTGTGATTTATATGGTGGAACCATATTGACATAACCAAGGACATTTAGCAATACTTTAAAAATTCTTCTATTTTGCAAAATCGTACATCTGAGATGTCATTGTGTATATTCTTTATAAGATACAAACTGAGCCGTATTAGGATTCGAACCTCCACTATTGTTCACGCAGGTATGCAGCTGGGTACCGCACTGTAGACGACACGGTGTTCAGGTACGTATATACACATTAAAACAATTATATAATATAATATGATATTACAATGTTATTATCTGAATGTTATATCACACTTTTAAAATCTTCTTCTTCATCTTCTTAATGTGCCGACTTCTATTTAAGGTTGACCAACCGAGTTGCAATACGCTGATTTATTCTAAGATCACCGAAATTTCGGATATTTAACCACTTTTGAACCACTTTCAACGAATTTGTGGCATAATTGGAGATTGTTCATCTCTACCACATCACTACCCGCTGACTAGCTATACAGTTCCATAAAATTTAAAAGCAGAAGAGTTTTTTATTAATTGGGAATAATATTTTCTCCGTTGAAAATAATCTGACATAAATAGTATCACTCTTTATTATAATCATATGCATGATGACTTCTACACGGTACTGCCAGATAATACGTTTAACATATGTACGTATTTAGATCTATCGCACCATCCAAAACAGAGAGCAATCCTGGTGATTAACCCTGCAATGGGATCCGAATCGTTAACCAATAAGTATATATGGTGTAATTACCCATTAATCATTCATCACAGAAGGCGTATTTTTTTTGTGAGTGAGTGAATTTTTTTTTTCATAAATAGGCCACAACCCTATATCTCCGAAGGAAGGAACAAAACAGAGAGAAAAATATTTGTCTCATAAAAACTAACATTATTTTTCAGATTAGAAAAACTAATCTCACCGTGTCTCAGTCCGTGGTTAAGGAATGAGATAAATGATAATAAAAACGATGAGATAAATTACAGAGACAAACCTCTATACAATGTGCACGTGTTGACATTTTTATTTGAAGGAATACACGGAGATTAAGTTAAAATTGGTAGAAAGAGACAAAACTCATGTACACGACGTTGTACAACAAGCGTGAAGTGAGATGCGAAACGCCAACACTCTGAAACATGGTTTGTACACGGTGGACTACAAAAACAGAGAATTATCTCAGAGATTATTTTAAGTAGAAAATCTCATTCGTGGACACGTGCCATAACGCTACAATTCTTCAGAAAATATACCGATAAAATAGTAACACTACATTTCTTGAGAAAAATTATTTCTGTCATAAAAACTAACATTCTATTTTTTGGGAGGAAGTATTTGTGTAATAAAAATGAACACTACCTATTTCTTGGAAGGTAATAATTTTCACATAAAAGTATTATTAATTATCAGAGTTACAACTGTTTTACTCGTGCAATACCGCATGCAAAAATATGTGTAATAAGTAATTATACTATAAATATTTTATGACAACGCCCCCGGAGCTGCCTACACACGAAATCCAAACATTATCTTTCATTGCCTAAAGATATTATTTTCATATCGTGCTACAGAATTAATTGGCAGTCGAAATACTAATAACGTATTTCGTATCCTTGAATACAAGGATCACTTTCGTCTGAACTTTTGACATACCATTAATAAATACTCAAGAAACCTACGAGCTTGAAGACGGAAGCCTTCATCAATCCATCCGAGTGCGTTATGACCCTGCGCTGTAAGGCTTACATTCGTTCAAAATGTAGTATGACCAAGACATATACACATACACAATATATTATAAGCTGTAAAGATACAGGCGAGGCTTAGTTTGACAGCAAAGAAATACGTTTTATCTGTAAAAATAATGTCGCAATGAAAAAATACATAGCGTCACTCCGTATTCCCATAAGCATGTAACATAAAACGTCGGCCATATTTATTTTTTTCACATCCATAAATACATACTCGTAGCTAACTTTATAGCTAATTTTTCTGTGAAGTATTTTTTGGGGTATTCTGCCCAAATCGGACCCGTATAGCCGAAATTTTCAGATCCCAGCAGGGTCCATCATCAGTCGCTGATGTGACGTGATTAGTGTTATGTCCCGGAATACCGTGTTGAAAGCATCGTATTATTTATCGTCGGTATATTTATGCCCAGTAGCAATACCGTGTTTATGACATTTACATGTTCCATTTATTATTACTTCACAATATATTTGTAAAATATAGTGTGAAGTAATATGTCGGGTTAGGGAATTATACGTAAGTAATAAAGTGAATATTTAAATTCATGAATGTTGTTAGCAATACTAACTTTGTGGTTAAAATTCATATTTTTATTTGTTATCATTGTTTTATTAACCACTTAATTGAGTTTAAATACATTTATCAATTTTGCATAGAAACGGTGTTGGTCACAAATTCAATAATTTGGAATCGTTGGAGATAAATAAAGCGTGTAAAACTAATCAAAAAATTATAAACAACCAACTAAATTTAACTACGAGTCCCATTTTAAAATTTTTTCCTAAAAATTATTCGAGTAAATTTGTATTAAGTAACAATTTGTTTTTTGTTTTTTAAATAATTGTTCGTTTTTTTAAAAATAGATTCTGGTAAAGAAACAAAAATATATGTTTTTAGTTAGTGATGATATCCTGAAGAAGAAAATGGTATTTCTCGAAACTGGTAGATGTATTTAAACTCAATTAAGTGGTTAATAAAACAAAGATAACAAATAAAAATATAATTTTATTATTATATTATGACTCATTTTGTTGTTACCATTTAATGGATAAACCACGCAGTACTAATATTCGTAAATCTTTTAAGTGTACAATATACTTATTTATGGAGCCTTTTTTCCCATCCTGCGTGAGGCCCAATTTTTATAGTTACGCCATTGCGTGCGATAGTCTACAGAAAGACCTAGAAAGTATTGTTTAATCATAAATAATTCATACAAATTAAAATAATCAATTAGAAAGATATACAGAAAAAATCTATCCATCAAAAAAATATTTAGTTGTTACCGGAATTCGAATCTGAACTTCTTCCTATCCAGGGAAGCGCGTTCTCCGATTTCGCTGTAGCAACGGAATACATTTTCAATAAATTTTGAACTAATATTCTGTAATATTTCAAATTAATACATCTAGGTGCTTAGATTCTATTTTTATAAAATCAATCGGAGAATCTCAAATACCTTTGAGGGAAAACCCGATAGCAGACGCCAGAATTAAAGGAATTAATCAATTTTGTTAAATTTGGAAACATTAATACAACTGTCGGCAATTGCTTACTGCAAGGCCCAGCGGGCGGCTGTTGTGCCACTTTGCGGCCGATAGTGGCCGCTACGCGGTCCTTAACGACCGTTGCGCGGTCAAGGTCTCATCGGCTATCGCCGATTGCTTGCTGCTAGAGCTTGCATGAGAAGATGTCTAAATGTGAATGAGGCGAGAGTTGGGTGTCAGGACAGAAAAGTGTGACGCTCTACTCCAACTGTCGACCCCCGCACGATGGTAAGTTAGTTAGTAATATATTTACACTTGTATTGTTTTAAGTATGTGACCAGTTAAACAGAAAAGTTAATAAAAGGGTAATTTTAAAAAATCTTTCTGACATATATATTAGAGAAATTGCCGAAACATATTAGTTTACCGTTCCGAACCTTGCACAAAAATTCGACAAATATCGATGAGGATTTAACGAATTTTGGAAAAAAATTATCTCCCTGATCGAATCGCCTAATGCCATTTCGATAAATTATGGGAACGAGAAAATCTGACGTGAGACCGTTTTCGCGATACAGCTCCCGACGATTTCATTTGAAAGCTTCCCGTCGCCATGGTTACATGTACGCTTTTCCCTCCGAAGGATTATCCTGCTATAAGAGCGCACTTCAGCGCTCACAGCCAGACTCGGAATCGTACCATGAGGGATGAATTACAGAACAACATTGAGCAAACAAGTGGTCAAAGTAAAACACTCGGTATTTGTACCTACTCCCAGTTTACTCAGTTGAGCACTCTTCAGTTACCTCCATTACTACGTATATACTTATAGAGTAGAACTACAAAGTTTACATACTTGTATATAGACTAAACTGTATACTCTCCTCTCTCTCTCTCTCACTCAGTCGTTCTGCTCAAATCTGAGCTTTATGATCCTTTAGTCTGCTTCAACTCCAGTCATTTCATCTTGTTGGAGACAGACCTCTTGCTCCTCATCCGTGCATATTACCTTCTTCTCCTTGTACCTTATCCGTTCAACAGACGTTAGCTATCATAATAGTGTTACGAACGTGGATAATCAAGAATCCACGTACGTGCATCTGTCTACAAAATATCGAATATATAAAGCCCCATGTACGACATTTCATGTGTGTCGCATTTAACGGCAAAAAATGGACACCTGCCAGCCATAAATGCGACTAATTCCCACATTATTTAGTATGTAAAAACACGTGTCCTTATATTTTTATAATATAAAAGCTTATATATATATATAGGGTGTCCAGCAAAAAAATTTCACGATTAAATTGTAATTGCTCGTAAATCATCAGGATGAGGTAAGGGAAGGGGTATTGTTCGACGCGCGTGATTTGCTGATTTGCCAGTCGCAATGAGCGCACCGCACGTTTGCGGTTGAGCAGTATCTAAAGTGCGGTGATTCATTGGTTCGTGCGCGTTGCGCTTTTTGTACTCACTTTAATATTCGACGAGTAAGTGATGGGCCGAGCACGCAACTTATCTGGTGTCGGGTTCAAAAGTTCAGACAAGAAGGGACAATGGTTAACCAAACTCCTCCGGGACCATCAATGTCAGCAGCGATGCCAGAACATGCGGCTCAAGTTCGACGTGAAATTATGCGCAATCCGCGTAAATCGATAAGGAAGATTTCAGCCTTTATTGGAATAAAAAAATCAACAGTGTACGTTATTTTGAAAAAAAAACTACAGTTTCATCCATACAAACTGCAAATCGTGCAGTTTCTCAACGAAAATGACTATTCTTTACATGAAACCTTAGCGAGAACGATGCTGAAACATTTTGGAACAGCACGAACGCTTGGAAACATATTGTTTACTGACGAAGCAGATTTTCATATCGATGGCTATGTTAATAAATAGAACATGAGATACTGGTGCCCCGATAATTCAAGAAAATACCATCAAAAACGTTTGCACTGTCGTCCAAAAACGACAAAGTGGTGTGCAATTTCTGCCCGAGAGATAATTGTCCCTTATTTTTTTAACCAGCGAGAGACAGTTAATGCTGACGTGTAATCAACGAGTTTTTGGTACCGCAACTGCAACTATTTCCCGGGTTCAACAATAGAACACAATATCAGCAAGATGGGGCCACTCCACATACAGCTAGAGTTTCAATGGAGAAGCTGAGGGGAATTTTTCCCAATAAATTAATCAGCAAGTACGGAGACATACTCTGGGCACCGGACCGTATACCGTGCGACTTTTTTTTATGGAGATACCTTAAGTTGAGAGTCAATCCTCGAACAATTCAGGCCCTACAAGAAAATATCCGCCGTGAAGTTGCTGTCATTGAACCAACGCTTTGCTCTGGCACGTTCACAAATATGAGTCCGATTGCAAGAGTGTCTTGATAGAAATAGACATCATTTAGACGATATTGTTTATAAAATGTAAAATCCGCATCGTTAAACTCCATTTTATATAAATAAAATATGAGAATAACATTGTAGTTTTTTTTATTATTCAATATTAAACTTGAAAATTTTCCGCTGGACTCCCTATAGCCATTCACTAATAAATAGCACGTAGGCAGAATTTCTGCCTATATATGAAGGCGGTAAATATTTTATAACCAGTTCTCTGGAATAAATCTAACGTGAAACATCTTGACTTTTATTGATGGAGTTTTATTAAGTTAGTCAGTTAATTAAATTATGAAGTAAATAATTTTTAATCTATACGTAATATGTTAGCTATCATCACTTTGTTGACGGCAGCTAAAAAACGCTCTATAGTAGACTGGCTAAACTATTGCCTTAGGTTCTTCAGTCATAGTGTTATCCTTTTTCCAGGGCCTTGACTTCCATCAATAAAGTGCAAGATCTGATACTTCTTTGTATCCGAGATATTGAAATTTTCGGATTTTTATTGTTTTAAATACTTCATTCTCTTTATTCATCCGAACCATAACATAAATACTAATTAAATATATTAATAAGAAAGATATACATATAAAATCAATTTTATCGAAAAATATTGTTGTTGCGCTACCGGGATTCGAACCTGAATCTCTTTCCAAACCGAGGAAGGTGCACTATCCAACTATGCTGCAGCGACAGTACTTTTGACGACAAATTTTCGAACCTATATATTACACTTTTTAAAATTAATACATCTATCGTTCCATTATTTTTTTATGTATATCTTTCTAATTAATACATTTAATTAGTATTTAAAATATCACAAACCTATGTTCTGAATAATTACAACTTCACAATAAGAATGTGTTCACCTTAATAACATAGCATGTTCATTTATAACTCTGTCTATCCAGCTTATTTTGAGCATTCTTCTGTAGATGTTGCCTTGTTATTTCTTCCGTAAGTGTCCATGCTTCTATTCCATAAAATAATATCGATAACACATATCATCTGATCATTCGCAATCGTAATCTAAGGTTGAGATCAAAACAGCTTTTATGCGGATAAAAGTTACACATTCTCACATCCCAAATTTCTCTGCTGTCACGTTTCTTTCAGCAACATACTCAAGATACGTAAGAATTTGTTTCCTGCGTGTTATGTAGAGCTTTACTTCAGTACGGAATTCCTGAAAAATAGAGACATTCGTTCGTCTCGCAATTCATGGGTATACGCAGATTTCAACGACAACACCAAATCTCGAAGGCGTCGAGCTTGTTTCTTAATTTCTTTCTCGGGGTCAATACTATAAAATAATACGGATGATATTTTTAAAAAATCGGATGTCTGCAAATTAATTTGTAAAGTAAAATTTACACAAATTTTGATATAAGAATAAAAGGAGCATTTGAAATGCTATATAGCAATGACCATTCCGAATTTTCTAACCATCTTTCGGAAACAAACCATTCTTTTGACGTTAATTTTGACTTTCCCGTCCTTTCGTGGCCTCGTCACCGACCAGTCGATTGGCGACCTTGAACCAGTGCGGTTATACGTTTACCTAAATGATTACAATATTATACTAATTTGAGACTTCGTGTCTATACTCTGACGGAACCTAAGAAGAAATTGTGAATAAAAATACATTCCGCATTTTAACGATGTCTGCAGAATCTGGATTATGGTTAGTGCCTATTCCTTCCGTATCCCGAATTCCGTATCCGGCATCTATACTTGTACGCAACAAGAGGTTTTAACAAAGTGTAAATTTGACTGTTTCCAATTCTTCGCACTCTCTATTTTTTAAAACGAGAGATCTTTGGAAAGATATCCAGGTTCGAATCCCGGTGGCGCAACAAAAATATTTTTCGATAAAATTGATTTTATATGTATATCTTTCTAATTAATATATTTAATTCATATTTAAAATATCACAGATCTATGTTCTGAATAATTACAACTTCACAATAAGAATGTGTTCTAATGATTTATTATATATCATATTTATGATTATTTATTTTATATTATATTTTTAAGTTAAACAGTTTTTCAAATGTAAATATTTTTATGATAAATTATTCTTCGTATATCGAGAAAACTCTATTTTGATAAAAGTATATACAATCTACCGAGCTGCTAGATGATGCCTACGTCCGACGGCTTCTGACAATAGCGGGCGACTTATTCCACGCCACTGGAACTACGACAGAGACGCCTTATCGTAGTGTCCCGCTTTCTTTGATCTTGGATAAATATGCGACTTTGACTCTCCAGTTCTTTGATAAAGGATTCTCAAAAAAATTATATATTCCGATTCTATTATAGATCTTACTAGCTAATAAGATTTCCACGAAAATAAGAAAATTCCAAGTTGGAATCAAATGAGAGGTTTTATAAATTCGGTCAGAATAAACCGATCGAGAGACATCTAACCGGTGGATATCAAACATTCAAATAATAGATATCTCATATTTTTTATTGATGGAAATACCTGTCTTCGGCTGGCTTAAGTGATTCACTTACACAATGTAACGTTCACCATTCCACCAAATCAACCTCCATATCTATCAAATTTTTTAAAGTTGTATATATGTTAATATGTAGAAATACTTCAAATATCACTACACTATCACTGTAATTACTCATAATAGTACCTTTGTAGGTAAAAATCCAGTAATTCTGTGTTCTTGGACATATTCAAATATTGCTAATAAATTATACCTCGATCGGTCAATCGGTTCAAACAATTAAATGCATAAACATTCCCGCCAATAAATTATACACGCTTAGAAATGTGTGACAAACAATAAATACGTCATAAGTATGACAACAACATGTGTTACCATGATGACTACATATTTTATTCAGCATCCATAAAGGCCAAACATACGTTTTGATATTTAAAAAAAAAATCATATTTTCTACAATTAAACCATGTCCTTTTACATCCCGTCAGTGAGTGAGTGAAAAAAATTACCTAAACACCTACCTAAAAAAAAAAATTAAAAATAATGCATGTTTAGTACCTACCTACCTAAGAATTTTCTATCTAACGAAATTTTAAAATATTATAAGAAATCGTAATAAAACTGTATTGCTTTATACTGTCTAGTGAACTGTACATATAATACATAATACATACACGCGACATTTATACGTAATCATGAGAGTATTATGTGTACTCAAAAAATCATTAGTATATTTCCCCCGCCAGGGATCGAATCTGTAATCTTTTGATCAGTTGGCACACAATTTTGATTAATATAAATAATTTACTAAGTTTTCACGTGATATTTTTAGAAAAAATACGTGAAATCTAATGACACTTTACAAAATAGTTAACTGTAAATAGACAGAATGGAAAAAATTAGTCAGGTTTCATTTATTTCTGGTTCCTAACCCGACATTTAACGCGGTATTACTGCATATATCGATAATATTTTCATAATACACTTGAGAAATGATTTAAAAATATATATAAAAAAATATTAGTCCATATTAGCGCTGGGTAAAGTATCGATGACAAAATGTATTTTAGAGCGTGCACCTTTTGCACCGCATTGGCAAGGTTACGCCACTGATTGGGAAACTAAGATTCACATTTACAAAACAAGACACCAGTTCTCACGTATGAATCTGAATACTGGGTAATCAGTAATAAAGATAAAAATTCACTACTGATCTTTGAATGTAAGATACTAAAAGGGATAATTATTTGGTGCCAAAAATTAAAACGGGGTATGGCGTATACGCTACAACTACGAATTAGGCGCAGAATTTGGTGAACCCGACTGTTCGGTATTTATGATAGGACCAGATCGCCGGTCGCTGTGTGCGTGTGGATGCTCCATTAGCTTTACTATATCTATCTGTCCCCCCCCCCCCTCCCATAGCATTACCACAGAGCGAGGCTTTTTCTGTGTGTTGTTTATGAACTTTAAACTGTCAAGAAGTGAACGTTCCACTGGTCTGATTGTACAACTACTGTTGCTATTGTATTTTTCGGTTTTCACGCGGCGCGTGCCGAAACCACTGTTGTGTTCAGAATGCTTCATGTGAATCATTGAAGTCGTTTTTGAAGTTCAAGAGAGCTGTGAGTCCAGTAAGAAAATCCAGGTAAGTCGTGCTTCCTGGTTGATCCTTGAGCCTTTATTGTTCTGTCTCTATACCAAATTCCTATCACCCTTTCTGCATCCCGTTTCACCACTCCCTTGGGCAAACATCGATAATTATTGTAATTGTATCCAAGGTATCAAGATACCTTAGCGATAACGTAGCTGGTCACGATCAATGAATGGACTCAGAACGACCAGCGAAGAAAATGTTTTATGCAAAGCCTAAGGAGTGTTCGAAGTCCCATGCAAAGTTGACTAGATAGCATTACCCAGAATGCGCATGCAGTGAGTATCGCGAACTGGAAAAAGATAGCAGAAGACAGGTCGAAGTGGCGAAAATTCCTCGAGGTGGTCAGGCTCCACACCATGCTGTTGCACCGTTGATGATGATGAATATATATTAGACGTAGTAGCCGGGTTGGAAATAGTGATGAGAAAAAATGCTACTCTTGACTCACTGGTGTGATTAAGATTGATATTCGATAATATCAGTGATTGGAAACTGTGACTGTGATTACAGTTTCATTACTAATACGCATGCGCCGCACGATATCACAATACACGAAATAAATTTTTTAAAACATAATTTTGGGCGTATTTACTTATATTATTCAAATTTCTATTGTGTAAAAAATATATTCTAGCATATATAATTATAGCGTATTTAATACATTTAATATCACCACAAACAAAATGAAAAAACCCTTTAAAAATGTGATATTATTTTTCGGACCAAATTCTCGGCATTTCATGTCAAATGCGTAAAACGTTTTGGCAGAATCTACTGGATGGCGCTTACGAATAATAACGTAATTATTTCATGAATACTTTTGTTTTATATGCACACGTGCCGAATAACGGTTCACAACCAAATATAAGTAAAATTTTAAAAAATGAATCACGAATCACGATATTCCTAGATATTCAATCACTGATAGTGAGTGTGACTCAAAGATATCAGCGATTGACTGACGGTTGGAAGAACCAGTGTTTGCACATAGCCCGCAAACGTCGCACACAAGCGATGCCAATAAAACAATTATTTCTCTTCGCCGCAACGGCAAATACCGAGATACCCACAGCAGTTTATTATTTATTTCCTATCAACTTCATCACTGTTATTTATTTTCGATCGGCTTAAGGCTTTTTCCAATACTCTCGCATCACTCGATTACATAAATGCTGGAGTTGCGCAATAACGCTATTTCTCGGTACGAAAAGAATACTGTTTTATATTATTTTTTTAGCAATACAAAATTAATCACAAAATTGATATTGACTTATGCCTGTCTCGCTCGAAAAATTTGCGTTGAAACATGTATAGTTTAAGTTAGTTCTAATTATAAATACGATAAAGTAAAATTAGGTGAAAGTCATCTCCAAGAAACAATGTTTGATTATGTTCTGAGTGACAACGAAACAGCACCATTTTTTGAGCGACAAATACTAGGAATTCGAATATTACAGATTTTAAAAATTAAGTCTCGATGAAATCAAGGGATAAATTATGTTAAATACGAATTAAATATATTAATTAGAAAGATATACATATAAAATCAATTTTATCGAAAAATATTGTTGTTGCGCCACCGGGATTCGAACCTGGATCTCTTTCCTAACCGGGGAAGGTGCATTGTCCAACTTTGCTACAGCGACAATATTCGAACCTTTATGTTACCTTTTTGATATTAATACATTTAATCGTTCCATTATTTGAAAGAGCCATCTACCTTATTTTTACAGAATCTCAAATACCTTTGAGTAAACTGATAGCAGACGCCAGAATTATCAATTCATTTTTATTAAATTTTTGGACACATTGATACAACTTTATTATTAGGAGAAGAGAACTTTATTATTTGGATAATGCACATTCGTTCCCCGGTTTGGAATAAGATTCAGGTTCGAATCCCGGTGGCGCAACAACAATATTTTTCGATAAAATTGATTTTATATGTATATCTTTCTAATTGATATATTTAATTCATATTTAAAATATCACAGACCAATGTTCTGAGTAATTACAACTTCACAAAAAGAATGTGTTCTCCTAATATTTTTTTCGGATTATTTTCGCACAATTCTGGGAAATGGACCTTTAACGTGCTCTTTTACATTTATTTTCTGCTCGTTTTATGTGAGACAACAATTCTAATAATTTTATTAGATCTAATACTTATATTTTTGCCGCCCTTAGGCTCCGCCTTACTCGCCTACACTCATGGGACGTCCCTAATTATGGTTAACACGAGATAATTATTAAGCACAGTAACAGTTTAGGGGTATACAATATCCGTACAATGAATTACTACATGGATGAGCGGGTTCCTGGAGATGGTATTTGGAAAGCAGCAGCGAGTAGAGTGGAGTTCACGAGTGAGCCTTCCAAATGGTTGCGGTTGCATGTTATTGGTACCCGAGGTCGGTTATTGGGTGTATTTTTGCGGTTGTTAGGAGCTCTGGTTTTACGCACCGGTAAATGTGAGGTGCGTTCAGGGGTTGACAGCGGTAATGACGGCTGTGGAGGTGATAGGATAAGATAAATTCCTTTCCTATCACACATTCTGAATCTTGCGGCCATTGCCGGAAAAAAAAAATTATGTCAGTACACTCAAGGATTTGTGTAATCTATTTAGATGCTGTGTCAGTGACGAAAGGCTACAGAAATTTGAAAAAGAGACAGCTTGATCTGGTTGTTATTAAGTAAAACGTTATTAAGCCAAGCAGTATTAATATTCAATGATATTGTACCAGGGCGAGGTATAGAAGGTGTCTCTAAAGTCCTTTTCGTAATAAAAATTCTGTAATAAAATAATGGATGGGTTTAATAAAAAAAAATATTTTGCATTTAAGTAGTCTCTGGGAATTTATTTCTGAAAAACTATGCTTTCTAAATGTGATCAGTTATTTTGCTGGCACTCTTCTAAATGGGAGGCAAAATTTCTGAAAGCCGCTTGGCACGTATTCTCCGTGATCGCTGCCATTTCTTCTCGGATATTTTCTTTTAATTGGTCCAGAGAGGAAGGATTGTTACTGTATACCTTTGATTTAAGGTAGCCATAGTGTAAAAAGTACATTGGTGTCACGTCGGGGCTACGTGGAGGCCAGTTTATGTCACCTCGCCGGGATATCAATTTTCTAGGGAAAATTTCACGAACAAATGATAAGGGCACGATCCATAGCGCTTTAATTCCCACGGACGCAGCAAGATACGATCAGCTGATTTCGAAAAAAAACTACCCCCATCCCCCTAAATGAAACCTCTTCACTCCGTGTAAAGTTTGGACGGCGCCGGGTACTTCAGATATTTTGAAATATAAATTTTTAAAATATAAAATAAAATTTTGAATATACTTAATTAGGTGCAGTGCATTTATTTTATTCTATATCACCAAAAGAAAGAGGGTGGGATGTCTGTATTTTCCTCGGGGTTCTAGGGATCAACAAGACTAAATAATTTTGAATGGCATTCCTATTGTTTGAAAGGAGTTTGAGGGGAATGGGAGGGGAGTGGCGGGGAAATGGCAGGGGAGTGGCGGGGGAGTGGCGGGGGAGTGGCGGGGGAGAGGCGGGGTGTGGCGGGGGAGTGGCGGGGGAGTGGCGGGGGAGTGGCGGGGGAGTGGCGGGGGAGTGGCGGAGGAGTGGCGGGGGAGTGGCGGGGGAGTGGCGGGGGAGTGGCGGGGGAGTGGCGGGGGAGTGGCGGGGGAGTGGCGGGGGAGTGGCGGGGGAGTGGTAGGGGAGAAAGAGGGGAGTGGAGACTTGTCGAGTATGCCTTGCATAGTGTCCTAAACTTAAGAGTAATTATGAGTTCTAAACTTAAGAGTAAGAAGGTCACCGTCTACATGAGATTTCTAAAAGCCACCCCCAACCCCCCTTTCCCACCCCTTAAAGCAGACTAATGGTACATCTTGATGAAATTTTGCACACTTGATGTTCAAAATAAGAGGAATCTTACTCTCCACATCAGATTATTATAAGCAGATCGGCGTACCTCCGCCCTTCTCCCGCTCGTTGCGTTGGCGTGGCAAATGAACCAAAGTGAAAAATACTTTTGGGACACGCTGTAGTATCTTTCACCCATGAAAACGGATTGATTTAATTAATATTTGGACAGTCGGCCTTACACAGCCCAGAGAGTTGAATGTAGAGATGATCGATAACTGATTTTATTTATAATTCTTGTAGCGATGGCTGGTATACTAGAAAGTAAACTTTGATTAGTAAATCTTAGTTTTCAATCATCGTTCAATTTCAGTTACCAATCATTATCACAGTCATAATTATATAACAGTTTCCCATCAGTATTATATGTCCCTATCCACTTCACTATAGTACCTAGTATAGATATGTCTCAAAGCAGACAGTACATGATTTTTTTTTGTTAATTTAAGTAATACACAACTAGATTTTATATAAAGAGCCAAGATTTATAAGCAATAGAGATTTATATGTTTTCTAACAATTAATATAAAACAAAAATATTTGTATATAACTACATAAGTTTTATAGTTTTGTTTACAAGTTTCTGTTCCTTCATCAGGAAAGCATAAAAATAATTCTAAACACATAATTTTTCGGAGAACACATTCTTGTTGTGAAGTTGTAATTATTCAGAACATAGGTCTGTGATGTTTTAAATATGAATTAAATATATTAATTAGAAAGATATACATATAAAATCAAAATATTGTTGTTGTGCCACCGAGATTCGAACCTGGATCTCTTTCCTAACCGGGGAAGGTGCATTATCCAACTATGCTACAAAACTTATCCCTATAAATATCGTCGCTGTAGCATAGTTAGATAATGCATCTTCCCCGGTTTTGAAAGAGATCCAGGATCAAATCCCAGTGGCGTAACAACAATACTTTTCGATAAAATTGATTTTATATGTATATCTTTCTAATTAATATATTTAATTCATATTCGAAAAAAATATGTTGGGAAAATTTTTAAATAAAAATTTGGCTCAAAGCGGTACCATTGGATTTCTTCCTAGGAATGTAAAGGATCCGGTCATAAAATAATACAATTTCAGAGGGCAGCATGAACTTAAGCAACACACATTTAAAGGTATTAGGGGTAAATTAAAAATAGTATCCTAAAATTTGCTTAACGTCAGCAGTTTCTCTAGAGACGTCACTGACCACAAGTAAAAATTCAGTTTCTTAACCCGCTCTCCACGCACACTTATTTTCAAACGAACATATGTAGAATGGGTAGTTTTGGGGAACTCATCACTCACACTATAATGTATTCTTCTGATTCATCTGCCATATGCCCGTACAAACATCTAACATCAATCCACAAAACATTATTTCATAACGGCATTCTTATAGATATTTCTCATTTAATAATAGCCAACAGATGCTTTATTTTGTGTTCACGTGCTCGTAAATTTCGTGTTTTCACATTGCAGAGGCATATGGAAAAAACGGTATAGAAAGTAGAAGAGATTTGAAATACGCTACATTTAGAGTTACTAGCAGTAAACAATTGACTTTGTGGCTGATAGTGGTGTAGTCAGTCTATATTTTAATGATAGAGCTTTCCACAAAACAAATCACACGTAAATAAAATCTCGATGTAATTAAAATTGATATCTAGAGAACGATGATTATGATAATAATAATCGCGGATAGACAATAATAAACTCAAAAATGCTATTTGGAATCGGGTGAATGCTTTTTTCAGCAGATTTTGACAAATTTTAGGTCGCAAAAATAACCAAAAATCATTGTTTTGACATTGCGAAAAGTGCTTTGTTCTATGGTATACCATAAACAATATAGATAAGAAAATATGACAGATGTTATGTGTGTTTTTTCTTACTCGTAATAAAGACAATGTACGCATAATTTCAAATTGAATATATATTTACGTACTGTTATTGAATATATAAACGAGAAAACAATTAAGTAATTTTAACCTTGAGATATTAACCCTTCCCAAACCATGCAGTAACACAGATCTACATCTCTAATTAAATCTATAATATTTCGGTAAATATACACAAAATACACTTCATATTTTAGTTAATTTGAAAGAAAATATTTACGCTTAGAAATGACTAGTGACAAATCAATTATGTAATGTGAATCCTACATATATAATTATTTTTAATTCATTGCGTTGTAAAATTAATACGTTGACAAAAATACCATTTCTGGCAAGACAGAAAGAAATCACACATTAATTTCACAGTGAAAACAATAACAAACATACGAATATAATGGTGTCCCTTTATCACTAATTTAATAAAGATTATTAAAAAGGAAGGTTGTGTTAAACAATGCAACCTCCTCTATAGAACTTGATGAATGTTTCGAATATTACATTTTTTTAAATATATTTAATGCTAAATATTTAAAGTAAATTTATGGCATTAACCATTTTTTCTCATTTTAAATTAAAAATTTAATAGAACTCTAATTTATTATGGTAACACGAGTTGACAGCATGGCTGCGAACGAGTATTTTATATCAGGGTATGGTAAAGGTTAAAAATACGTTTGTTTTTGCCCTGCTCGTATCTCACATACCTGACCGTTTAAGCGAGCACTTTAAATGGCACTACCGAAGTCACAGATATAGATGGGGAAGCTTAATATTATTATGGATACTTTTTATGAGCGCGTATTTTGGTTTGAATGCGGTCAGTCGTTAGCAAACCTTTTGATATGATTTGTGCCGGTTAAGTGCGATAAGATTAGACGGGCTTAATTATCCAACTGCACAACTAGTCCACTCAACCGATTCCTTATCTGCTAACGTAATATCACCCAACGCCATTAGCCAGAAAAGCAATGAATGAGATATGCTCAATTTTAGATCGGTCACTATAACAAACGGCAAAAATCAGCTGGCACTGATTTACACCATTTTTGTGAGATTATGAATCATCGCCGAGGGCTGCTGCTCCTCTCGTCTTTGGACCAAAATGTATCTCAGATATTAGAAGTCGACTTTTTATAGAGGTCAGATAAAATAACTCGAATATCCAACACAATTATATATAAACATTGTATCAAAAAACTCGATTTTACATAAGAGGTCAATTTTATACACTCACTTAAGATCAAATGAAAGAAAAAATAAAATAAACATCAGATATCTCATATATACGAAGCTATTTTTATTATATTTAATGGAAAATGTATAGAAATACGGGGTAATTACAGGGCTTACGACCTGTCTTCGGCTGGCTTAAGTGATCACTTTATATATATATATATATATATAAACTTTAAAAAAAAAAAAAAAAATATGGAGATTGAGGGGTCTGAATTGGTATATATATATATATATTGATATTTAAGCCAGCTGAAAACAGCCCTCTAATTACTCCATATTTGTATATATTTTCCATTAAATATAATTAAAATAGCTTCGTCTTATGAGATTACTGGTATTTATTTAATAACAGTGCTTTTTGTAGGTAAAAATAAGAACTCAATTATCCAACTCAATTTATCAAAGAAGTTAACTAATTATACTAATTATTACAATGAAACACGTCATAGAACATGATCCGATTAGATTAATTAGTTACATTTCATTGAACAGTACACTGACCATGTGACTTACTACATGTTATAATTATTAAGTTGTAAGTACTCATAAAAAATTAATGGAAATTAATAATTTTTACAAATTTTATTTATTTAAAAATCAATGTAAATATATCATTATTAGAACACATTCTTATTGTGAAGTTGTAATTATTCAGAACAGACGGTCTGTGATATTTTAAATATCAATTAAATATATTAATTAGAAAGATATACATATAAAATCAATTTCATCGAAAAATATTGTTGTTGCGCCACCGGGATTCGAACCTGAATCTCTTTCCAAACAAGGGAAGTGCATTATCTAACTATGCTACAGAGACGATATTTTTACAAAACTTTTCAACAAAATTTGTCGCTAAAAATAGCCTCACTGTAGCATAGTTGGATAATGCACCTTCCCCGGTTGGCGCAACAACAATATTTTTCGATAAAATTGATTTTATATGCATATCTTTCTAATTAATATATTTAATTCATATTTAAATATATCAGCCTATTAATTTAATAATTGTAAGGTCCAGAATCAAAAGCAGACATGTCTACTTTACCTGTAAAAACCGTTGTATTACAACTGTCAATTTTGGAATGACATTGAAAATGACCAGTAACCACAGGTCACATGACCACATACTGTCGTCTTATTGGCTATAAACATATGTGTCTGGGTTTGAATAAATTACCTATTAGACATTTCTGCTATTGAAGTAAGAAGAAAATTTTAAATGCGATTTTATACGAAATTCGGTGATATTTATATAATTTCGATATGCTAGTTTTGTAAACTTTAATTTTCTTTATATATGTACAAACTCAAAAATCATAAAAATTGGACATGTCTAATTTTGATTCTATCTATACCTCACAATTATCTTTATTTTAAGCGATAATCGCACGCTTTTACGAGAATTGATAGCAGTTTGTTTTATGTTTCCATGCAATACGGACAGCCGTCAACCTATGTTTATTTTATGTTGCTGTGCGACACGAGAAGACGTATCTAAGGATATTACATACATGGGATATATTGGGGTCTATTAAGAAAATGATAGTAACATGTAAAGTTAGGAAAAAATATTATTAAAATAAAGCAACTTACATTACTGCAAACAGGTATAATAATACTATTAAAAATTTAATGTATAAATAATTTGTACGCTTGGAAAAAATTGTAACATATCTAATAGAATTGAAATGGATAAATATGCCACATTCACCATTGTTTATATAACAAGCAATTTAAAAAATTCTTACATACGAAATTGTAATCTATACTTATCCGAAAATCGGTATCTGTTTATTGTCTGCACAATCCTATGCCCCTTAACCGATCTAAACTTTCATTAGCATCATCCCCCTTCACCCGGCCACCCGATGATATACCAGGTATGAATACCGGAAATTGCCTATAGATGGCCCTAACTGTCAATGTAGTAATCGTCAAACCACGTCATTCTTGTTTTGACATCTGACAAAGACTTTCAACTCATAACAATACAAGTTTCATACAACAGCATGTTTTTACTAGCGTTGAACATGGCGAATTTTGTGCCTTGAAACTACGATTTGCGGACAGTTGACATTGATTTTCTGTTACCACTTGAAGAAAACTGCTGCAGAATCGCATCGAATGCATGTAGAAGCTTACGTTGAGTATGCTCTTGGTAAATCACAGTGCTTTGAGTGGTTTAAAAAATCTCTATGGATGGAAGACAATGCTCTGTGTTTGATGGGATCAGAAGGGTGTGATATATTATGAGTGGTTAAAACTTGACAAAACCGTTAACACTGAACGCTACCGACAACAAATGATCGATTTAAATCAAACTTTACGTGAAAAACGACCAGAACATCAAAAAAGGCAACACAAAGTGATTTTGCTTCATGATAATGCACCATCACACACAGCAAAACCGGTTAAGGAAACGATTGAGGCGTTTAATTGAGAAATACTTTCACATGCGGCTTACTCACCAGACTTGGCTCCGTCCGATTACTACTTATTTGCATCGATGGGACACGCACTTGCTGAGCAGCGCAACAGTTTTTTTTTGGCGTGGCATCCACAAATTATCAGAGAGATGGGAAAAATGTATAGCTAGCGATGGGCAATACTTCGAATAAAATATTATGTTTCATTTTCATACAATAATTTCGGTTTCATATGTATTATTTTGAATGCCGAACGTTCCAAATTTTTACCCTCTAGGACCTTTAGAAAAATACCCACCCCTCCCGGTCATCTCACCCTCCTGTCGCCTGAATCAAATTTAATATGCATCGTTACTCTTTCCGGTGTGCACAAAACTAAGACACCCCTCTTCACCCAACCAATGACCACTCATTTAAAATTATAACTAAATCAATGTCGGACCTTTTTGATATTTAAGATCAATTACATTTATATAATCTCGCGCAATGTAGGGAGGGTGAAAGGCAAAGGGAGGTGAATTATGTTTAACCAAATTGTCACCCCTAATAAATCATTTTTGTGAACGTTCTAACATCACGCATTAACGGCCAGTATCGCAAAAAGCAAATAAATTTTTAACATGAAAAACAGGAAACTACCCCCCCCTACAGGCAGGATAATTTAATAAAATGTCAATTTTCGAGGACGGCGAAAGATGATCCTTTCAAGTAAATCTCATTAAATAAATGCGTATCATTAAATGAAAACAATGTCATTATTTTTACGCCGTATAAAGCTTTTATTTACTACTATGATTAAGACACTAAAACATTTTCATACAGCTTTAATACACTTCAAAAACAATCAGTATCTTTTTCGATATATTTGTAAGAGTGTGGTGAGCTGTACTCGGTACTAGACACACCTGGCGGAGCAACGCCAAATCGGTACTGTGTGACGTTAGCCGCAAGTTGCAACGCGCGGTACAATGCAGCTGGCGCCAAGCCGCCGCTCTTGAGCCAATTAACAGCGTTTCGCTCCAAACGACGCATTAGCATTCCACTGCGTAATCACTGTAAAAGATCTTTCTTATTCTATCAAATAAACCAGGGTGATGAATGTGCTGATATACTGCCCAAGATGTCCTTGAGATCATATATATGTGCGCGTGTGTGTCAGAGCGCTACACCGCCGGGGCGGGATGTGTATATATATGAGTGTGTGCGAAAATAAAAAGCCTCTCTTCTGCATTATCGTACGACTCCTATACCAGTATTATATACCTTGTACCATAATTGTATTATTCTTGTAATAAATATTTATTTGTCACATAAGAGTTTATCTTGGACTTTCAACAATCAAACTACGAGGTATACAATTGAGATATACTATTTACGCAAACACGTAATAAATTCTATATCTCGATGTATGACAGACTTAATATGGTAAAAAAAACGTACGAATTCTATCTGAACTGCACAATGGATGGATTCAAATGATCATAAGGGTAATCGGCTTAAAACAATTCAAAGTCTTTTCCCTGCACTCTCAAAAGTCAGTCTCCAAAAAAACAATATCAAATCTCTCTAAAATGAGAATTGGGCATTGCCAGGTAGCCTCACATTTATTCAGATTGAACTTGATAGATTCCCCAATGTGTGAGTGTGGTGCCGAGGAGGAAACCCTGGACCATATATTTTTGCCTGTCTATTGCGGATCACAAATATTTTTACAGTAACCTCGTCACTGGTAATTTTCAACTCCCGGTTAACTCGTGTCATCTTCATTCCCTTAACTCGCCACATTTAATCTATATAATAGTAAATTTTTTGAACGACAATGGTATTGACTTATAATATAATATGTCCTATATTATAGTACTTTTTTCTATAACTTGATTAATGGCACAAATCACTCTTGAAGGGTAGATTGCATATTTAAAAGATGAAGAAGAAATCAAGGTGAATCACAAATTAGTCTTATTTGGGGGAGATTTATCACCCTTCTCTTTAGCTTTCTAATATATTATTTGCTCTCATTTTTATCATGTGATAGCGTGCGGTTATCGCTACAAAGCAAATAAAGTATTTTGCTATTGAGTTTTCCTTGTTTTTTTTTAAATAAATTAAGGTTCTAAAAAATATTAATTTATAACTGATAACTTATTTCTAGTCGACATTCAAATAATTTCCACCGTTTGTACGTTGGCCTGTGAACGTACAACAAAAGCAAACATTTATCTAGTAAAAAATGTTATAATCTTCTGTCACTTTGTCACCCGACTGGATGTGAAAAAATATCTCTGCATTTTTTTAAAATCTATCAAACTGAGCTTTGCGTACCTAACCGAGGTAGGTACTTCCTATGTATTTAAGGTACCTACTAACAATTCCGTGTAAATAACAAAGTATGTTTTTTTCCCATCTTTATTGACGGCCACTTATACAGTACTTTAATAATTCATTTGCAAATATTCAGAACGAACATCAGAATATTTTTAAAAATTCTTAGAAATTATAATTAATATTTGAATACAATGAAATCTCTATCGATCGTTTCTCGAATAATCGTTTTCCCGCATGTATCGTTTATTTCTTCCAGTCCCGAATTAATTTCACACAAAACACCCAAAAACAGGTCGCATCGATCATTCTTCTGTGCATCATTTAACCGCATTAATCGTTTAAATCATGCAGTACTTAGCTAAATGCTTGGTTTAGATTAACGGCATTCGTAAACAATGAACGAAACATTTAAGAGCGAGAGAGAGAGAGAGAGAATGCTGCTACTGACTGCCGCTTGACATTATATGTACAATACAAAGTATAATTCATTTTAAATAATCATATTTAAGTACGAAAAATGTAACTTTTTTCTATATTCCGTATTCAATTTATTTCTATTAGCCCCTTCAAAGCGATAGATAGAGGTTTCACTGTATATACACTGCACGCTTTTTATGTCAAGATGCGATGTAAATGATAAGGATAGGAAATTGAAGCTATTGAGAAAGAAAAGAAAACCTGGGTATAAGCCTATTATAAGTTATCTTTTGATTTTGTGTGCTTGAAAGGATGTGAGAAAGGACTTCAGAGAAATTATTTCTAGTCAGGACAAAAGATACGTAAACTATTATTGATTTACCAAACAATACTTCTTAACTTGCAGCTTTCAATTGAATGTGCAGCCGTATAAAAAAATGTATGAGATTTATCGATGGATAGCTATCTTAATTTTTAATCGAAACTGTTAAATGGGTATGAAACTATATATGTCAATTTATGCTAAACGAAAAAAATATACCAAAATATCTCCTGCATACATATGAAAGATAGCCTTTCTACAATCCATCATTTAAATGTAAAATTTACCCAGTAAGCTTTCTGTGAAATTTATCATTCATTAAAAACTGTATTTCAAATCGCCACGAAAACGGTTCCTTCATTTTGTGACATTCTCTGTCTGTGGTTGGCTTGTGGCATTTAATTTTTGAATGTGAACTTTTGGCATTGTTCATTGTATGTGTTTTTAGTAAAATATGTATATATATATATACCAGGAACGTGCAGTGCATACAAGTAAATAAGCTTTGCATAACTAAAAATTCTGGGAAACAAATATAAATTAAAAAATTGAATTAACATTAACGAAAACATTATTTTGCAATTAGTGCCATCTCTGTATCAGTAGAAGCTTTAAATGCTTAGTTCCTAAAACCCACCGCTGTAATCATGGCGCTCTTTTTTTATTCTAGTGAATTACTCAAGTCATATAAATGGCTATTTACTGAATTGAAAATTCCTTTCGGTTGATCCGTTTTGTATGGAGTCGTTACCTATGCTGTTTTTTTAACAGAATAACCTTAGAAAGGGTTACAACTGCGTGCAAATTATTGAAGTGTCTAATTTCTCTTTTACTTATCCACAAATTTTACTACCTTACTGTTTTTAATGTGTTAATTTCATGATTGTTCTTTAAATTTGGTACATGGATTTGGATTGGCAATTGGTAGAACTATTTACTGCGTTAATCTTTAATAGAAATAATTATTTCCTTTATTAATTACGTGAAAGATTTTCAAACAATAAATTAATCATGTTTAGTCATAGAAAGTGTTCTTAAAAACATCCATACATTTTTTATATGGGTAAGAAGTTATTATTTTACGTTAAAACTTTAACTTTAAAAACACTATTAATAGTACTCTAAAATTACAAATAAATGCATGGTAGGGTCGTATAAACGACGGATTTATTTTGTCTAAAAACGTTGGTTAAACGAAAGTACATATATTAGATATGATTGTAAAATGTCATTGGTAACAGCATAATCTTAATCTATACTTACTGCACGCCACTGATATATACATAATAAATGTATCAAATAGAAAGATATATACGAAAATTAAATTTATCGAAAATATTTTTTTGTTGCTACCGTGATTCGAACCTGGATCATTTCCTATCCGAGTAAATGGTTAACTGATTACACCGCATTAATAAATACTCTATTACTACAATGCAGTGGTTAGGTCACTTATTTTCTACCAAGTCAATAATAATAAATATTGCTTCTTTAATATTTGCAAAATTGCTTTGTAGCCTCATTTTATATAAATAATTAGACAAAATGCTTTGTTTAAACCACTATTTATTGATAATTCAATATTTTTCGATACCTATGGTATCTTCTTCAGGAAAAAATGTATACTGAAATTAAAAATACAATCATGGATAAAAACAAAACTATAAAGTGGTGAATAAGTAAGAATTAATATGAAAACAAATTTAAAAGAAGACTATTTGCAAAGAGGATTTGATTATTTATAATATTTAGCTTGCTATTAACATTTTTTCTTATTTCTAAAATATCACATTTATCTAACTGTAAACCCCTAGTATTTGTATGTACAATTTCTAAATCCTTGTTAACATCAAAAGAATGGTTTGTTTCCAAAAGGTGATTGGAAAATTCTGAATAATTGTTGCTACTTCGGTATCTTAATTGCTCCTTAATTCTAATATCAAAAAAATATATTGGGTTGAAGCGACAATTTTACCATGGTTAATTTGAATCTCACATCACATCTTAGTACATCACGAAGATTTGATAAAAGTCGGCCGTCATTTAGGATGTACCCAATTATTATGTGTAATTAAATAATTACTATTGATATTTTACTCTTTGAATTAATTGCTTTCTCTTGATGGCGGTTTCGGCGTGTGTATGCGCAACAATGTTGTTAACAAAATTAAAAGTGTTGTAAATATATATATATAAATACTAATTGAATGTATTAATTATAAATATATACATATAAAATCAATTTTGTCGAAATATATTTATTTTGCGCTACTCAAACCTGGATCTCTATTTCCAATCCGGAGAAGTACACTACCAATTGTGTTATAGCGCCAGTATTTTTCATGACAAATTTTCGAACCTATATGTTACACTTCTTCAAATTAATACATCTGTCGTTCCATTATTTGAAAGCCATGTGAATGTGTTCTCCTTAATATATATATATTTTCATTGATATGAACAGCATTTTTTTTTTTCTTATCTTTTCCTCTTTTGTTATACTCTTAGCAGAGCAGCCACGGTCGCTACTATAATGATGACACCACTGTCAAAACTATTCAGCGTCATCTGCTCTGATAAGCGGCATTTCTGACGTCTTCCTAAAGTGAGTCATTAGTTGCAGACATCACCAGGTACATCCATCTAGTCGGGATCTTTCACGGGAACAGGTTCAGCCTTGTACAGCCGTCATTATATCATAATTTCAGAAATGATAGAAATCAAAAATATCTCGACAACTGTAAGAAATTGGGTTCACATGATTATAACGAAATCATAAGAAGCCGAATCCCTTTCACAGCTCTGACCAGATTGAAATTCTATAAATTTACTTAGATCTCTTTCCAAGAGAGAACAATGTTTTCTAGAACTATCCGGAAGACGATGCTCCAGGCGGTAAATACTGCAAAAGTTCCCACGTAAAAATCTTCATAGAACATCTCAAAGAATTCTCCGGGAATATATTAATGTAATGGTGCATAATAAACCATGGAAAAATATATTCTATATGCTAAAAAAAAAAATTAAATGATTTATGTAAATTTGCTTTTTAATAAAAATATTTTTTTATAGAAGATGAATATTTTAAGATAAGCATTTCAGTTTAATAGCTCATAAAAGAGTGCGAAATTGAGGCTGTAATATCCGAGAAATGCTGCCGGCATTGTACTGGCTACGGACGCCGACGACAAATAATCGTTTTCCTAAATAACCCAAAACGTGAGGACAACGTTTCATTATTTTAATTTTTATTAATAGCGCCATGTTTTCATAAAGAAGCGATGAACTGCCGGTAGCGCATAGGGGGGGTAGTAATTGAAAAATATTAAAGATCCGAAGTCACCCCTATTTCTGAGAGGTCATAACAGCGTGCTGACATTTCACTTAACGTCGGGAATTCCAGTTAAAATTTCATTTTCAGTCACTCGGACTCCTTTTTATTTCATGCTAATAATAAACAATGCGACCTTCTTTTATGATGTGAAAAGATTTCAGTTTTGTGCAAATAATATTTTTGTATAATACTGCTAAGAAGTTTATAAAAAATTATGACGTTTTATAGAATGCATTTTTGTACGACATTTGTAATTAACCTTTAAATGCCATGAGCGAATTTTGCGCATGACTAAAAGCAATAAGCGTGATTACGTGCATTTTTCGATCTTGCAAAAATGAAATAAAATATTATTTTCAATGTCATATGTTTGAAATCATCTTGTTATACCATTACGTGGTGTTCCACGTGTTAAATATGTTTGGTAGTTAAAAAGTCATTTTCAATACAATTTGTTATGTATTAAACTAATTATGATGAATACAAAATTAATGTTCACTAAACTAATTACGAATTAAGTTAATAACGCACGACTTACGAGCATGTATTTCGTCCAAACTACAATTTTCAAAATGTTAGTAGGGTACTGTAGACGAAAATTCTTATATCGCTAAGAAAATTGTAAATCAAATATTTACTATTTGAATTTTATATCACAACTAAATGACAAATTCATGTTTTATGTCGGTTGTCCGGAATTCAGAATCAGTTATAATTTTTTTTAATATTAAGGGAGAGAGGGGTGCCGATGTTCTGTGCAGGATTGTAAGAAATACGTATTGTTCGATCTTTATAACAAGATTCTATGGTTCACCGATCGCCGTCTTGCGCAAATATGAACGCGACATATAGAATAGTTCCTATCCATTTACGCATTATCCCCTCTTCCTATACCACAACACGATATTTTCTATGGTTGTGTTCTCTTTAGTTTTTTGTATGAATTGAAGTTGAACCTTTGAACTGTCAAGTTATTAAGTTAAGTTTATCAGTGTGGAAGGGTAGGCTGTGAAACTGTTAATTAATATCGTCCTGCTGTGTGGGACTGATATTGTTTATGTGTGTTTCGGTTTCTCGCTGTGCGTGTCGAAACCTGTAAATGTACATGGTGCTTGTTGCATAATACTTTGCGCTATCACCGAAGTGTATTTCCAAGAGTACTTCGTGCGAAACAACGGAGTACGTGTCTTGGAGCCAAAAGATCTGTGATCTAGTAAAAAATCCAGATACCTAATGGAGCATTTTCCAAGTGGTCGTGTTTTCTGGTTCTGGATGGTCATTCTTCCCACCATGTTTACTAATCCTGTCCCTCTCCTAAATTCCTTCCACCCTTCCTACATCCTGTATTTTATCCTTTCCCTCGTTTAGACACGTATGCAAAATTTTGTTTAGATTGGGATTATTATGTATATAAATTGTGATTCTTCAGAACATAACAATCCTTGATGATTAAACCAAAATAAATACGTCACTGAAAAATGTAACAAGACGTGTAAGTAAGGGACATAAATCTAGAACCTTTCTATTGTTGGTAGAATGCTTTCCCAGCTCTTAGCTATATCAGCCTTATTAATCTCGTCATATTTGTTTTATGCATATACGCAACTTTCAGTAGATAGCACCGATGGCAGCTGTGTTTTTTACGAAATAAATATGCAAGATCTGTCACTTGTTTATGTATATGCATGAGTGTCCGCGATGGAAACGGCGTCATATTAGACGAATGGTTGTGTTAGTGTGTTTGTGTGTGGAAGAGCCGATATAAGTCGCCGCGTCTTTGGGAGGCGCTCTTTTATCTCCGCGACTTCCAATTGTAAATACTTTTTCTGAGTGCAAATCTTGTATTAACCCTTGTACTTTAAAGTATTGTAATAAACTAGAATTGTTGTAAGGAAGGCAGAGTTTATTTATCAATAATATCTACCAAGATAACGTAAGACACGATACAGAGAATAGAATACCAAGAATTACCACAAAATGTTTGTCGTATGCATTTTTGTCAGTGGCATATATTATATGTTATTTAAGTAGTTACTTAAAGGCATTATTTATATTTTATTCAAGTAATTAAATAAAACATTTAACGAAGAAATTGTTGCAGCAGTCATGTCTGTAGATCTAGATGATATAATCTCCGCTCAATTGTATGGACATTGTGTAACTCAGTACAATGACTGTGTGTGACCAAATATCTACTCAATTTTGATTTATTGAGTGAACAATGTTCCAAACATCATATCCATACGACAAATTCGCTATCATGCATCGATGGCCGTCCCTTGCCAGATGTTATCTGAAAATACATTAAATCCAAATATACGTACCCCGTCAAAGGAGGTTCGGAACCAAATTCGGAAACCTGCGCTGTCGGCTTCGTCACAAACAAAGGGTTTTTTCAACCCCTAATGTACCGGAACTAATTGGACGGTAGCAGTAACTTGATTAAACCGTACCCATCCTTAAAAACACCAAATATAGGCCGCCCGTTATATTTGTACCTCGATGTTGACAGAATTAAAACGTTATCGGAAGCATATTGAAATAATAAAATCGCAGCAATAATATTAATATTTATTTCCAAATTGGGCTTACCCAAAAGAATCCCGGTGAATCAAAAAAAAAACGCATTATATAAGAACATGGTGATTAATTTTTTTATTTGAGTGATAAACTTTATGTGATGGTTTGAAAAACACTATAATTAATAAATCACATGACGTCGTAACTAGTAATTTAAACAAATAACTAGTTTTTGTATTAACCACGTTAATTACTTAAACGTGGAATAATAACTATATTTGTACTTAACTCGAAAAACAAAGATGAGGGGTTAAATAATTGTGGTATTCAATTGCAATGAATTTTGCGCATTTTATTCAGATAAAAATAACATGTAATTTCAATATTAAAATTAAGAATATTTAGGATATCGGAGCCATTACAATTTTTCATAGTTTTTGAATTTCACCTTTTTACGCTTCCCAAACCATGCAGTAACACAGATCTACATCTCTAATTAAATCTATAATATTTCGGTAAATATACACAAAATACACTTCATATTTTAGTTAATTTGAAAGAAAATATTTACGCTTAGAAATGACTAGTGACAAATCAATTATGTAATGTGAATCCTACATATATAATTATTTTTAATTCATTGCGTTGTAAAATTAATACGTTGACAAAAATACCATTTCTGGCAAGACAGAAAGAAATCACACATTAATTTCACAGTGAAAACAATAACAAACATACGAATATAATGGTGTCCCTTTATCACTAATTAAATGAAGATAGATAAAAAGGTAGGTTGTATTATACAATGCAACTTCCTATACAGAACTTGATGAATGTTTTTTTTATGCTCAATACTTAAAGTAAATTTATGGCATTAACCATTTTTTCACATTTTAAAGACTAATAGAATTCTAATTTCTTACGGTAACACGAGTTGACAGCATGGCTGCGTACGAATATTTTATATCACGATATGGTAAAGGTTAAAGACATGTCATTGTATTGAAATTTTTCACGTAAATATTAGAGGTCTTTAAAATTAAAAAAAAATCATTAATAAGCAAATATAACTAATAATCCAAAGTCATTAATTTAATAATATTTCGTTTCGATATCTTTATCACCCCTCTACCCTTGCCATCATGACTGCGGTCATGCTGCCGACTAACTATGCAATTAAACTTACGCAGTTTGCCAAATATAATGTATATATGTGTACATAATAAAGTTTAAAAAAAAAAAAAAAAAATAGGCATTTTGTATTTATTTTGTAGATTAGTTAGTGTATGTACATCTTAAATAATTCATAGTAGAATCGAAAGCAGTAGACGTCAAAGTAATCAATATGGTTAAACCCAAGCAAATTGAAGACGTCAAATATAATGAAACTAAATTCATGAACATCGGAAATAAAAAAAATACCAATTACACTAGCAATTATCGTAGATGGTGAAAGTCTGAAGAAAGTGACTGAAATAAAATATTTAGGAGTCATAATAGATTCAAAATTTAACTTTTCACAAAATACAAGACACCTGACTAAAAAGATTGCTAAAACAATCTCACTTCTGGGAAGGATCAGAAGACTTATTAGTACTAATTCTTGTCAAATAGTATTCAATTCTGTTATAATTCCTCACATAAACTACTGCAGCGGCATTTTATTTTTGGCTGATGAAGAAGAAATGCAACAATTATCAGAGACTGCTATTCAGGAAGAAGGTTAAATCTCAAAAATCAATTATCTACAGTGCGACGAAGATCTTTAATGAAATGTCAGAACTGAAAGAAAGGAGGAGAAACTACATAGATTAAAAATGAAACTAAGCCAATACGTGCAAGATAAATTTTTAGTAAAATCGAGCAGTTTCATATTTTTTATATTAGAGTATATATATGTTACTGATTTACTCAGACGCATATCCATCAAGTACCAGCCAGGTCAACCAGAACTAATCTTACATTTAACCTTCCACATTGCAACACCAATGCCGAAAAGAACTCATTTTTCTGCCGTCCCCCATTTATTTCAACTCACACTCACATTACTCCAGTTACCTCAATTATATCTAAATTCAATACATAATAAACCTTAATGATCTTCATTTTATTTTTATTAGACAGATTTTATTCCCTATTCCATTTTCCTTTACCTTTCCCTTCACCCTCCAGTATAACTTTTATCTCTCATCTGTTTATATTTTTATTTTCTACTTTTTCTCTCACTTTTCTTAATTTTACTGTTATTTTTTGCATTTCTGCAATATAGGAGTGAGTTATCTTCCTTATCAATTTTTTTTGTAACGTTAAATTTATTTCCTATTATAAAGTATTAATAACCTATTTATTTATATTTTTATTTATTATCTTTGTTTTATTAACCACTAAATTGAGTTTAAATACATCTATCGGTTTCGAAAAATACCATTTTCTTCTTCAGGATGTCATAACTAACTAAAACATATATTGTTTGTTTGACAGAATCTATTTTTAAAAAATCTATTTTAAAAAAAATAAAAAAAATTTTTATTACCCATCTCAAATCATTACTTAATACAAATTTACTCAAATAATATTTAGGAAAAAATTTTAGAATGGGACTCGTAATTAAATTTAGTCGGTTGCTTATAATTTTTTGATTAGTTTTACAAAATGTCTATAAACTTAGTTGCAAGGTGGGTGCTGCCTTTTATATTGGTAAAACGGGTAGAAATTTTAATATAAGAGTAAGGGAGCATTTGAGATGTTTGAACAATAGTGGGTTTTCAGAATTTTCTAATCATTTGATAGAAAATGGTCATGGTTTTGATAAAAAATTGGAATTGTCAATTTTGCATATAAACGGTGTTGGTCACAAATTAAATAATTTGGAATCGTTGGAGATAAATAAAGCGTGTAAAACTAATCAAAAAATTATAAACAACAAACTAAATTTAACTACGAGTCCCATTCTAAAATTTTTCCTAAAAATTATTCGAGTAAATTTGTATTAAGTAATGATTTGAGTGAGGTACTAAAACAATTTTTTTTTTTTTTAAATAGATTCTGGCAAATAAACAATAATATATGTTTTAGTTAGTTATGACATCCTGAAGAAGAAAATGGTATTTTTCGAAACCGGTAGATGTATTTAAACTCAATTTAGTGGTTAATAAAACAAAGATAATAAATAAAAATACGAATTTTAACCACAAAGATAATATTGCTAATTTTAAAAGTATACCTATTTATTTATTTAATAAGTCAATGTTTACAAATAATTGTCTTCACTGTATCAAATATATTTTATTTCAGAGAAAACATGTAATTAGTTAAATTTTTGTTATTATTATTTTTGTTTATATGGATCAACGGTTTGTTTTCCAAATAAAAAATGAAATAAAATATTTATTTACACGTGAATGCATGCACTATATTAATAATAAATAAATAAATCCATTATATCTGGTCAGATGTAACATTCAAAAAAGACATATTGATAAAACTTTGATATCTCGTCGTAGAATTTTTTCGGTAATGGTCGGTATACAGTCAGTTACATCATTCTGCTCTGCGTACAAAATATTCACCTCGTACTTATGCACTGTCCTTTACGCGCTTTCGAGTCTCCGAGACAAGTCTCATCCGTGTGCACTATGCACCCGTCAATACAATATTGTTAGAAGTCAAAGGGCGAACTGCTCGATTGGGCAAGCTTCAGACTCAGATCAAACGTGTCGTGACATCTTAAGAAAAAAGCCTTTTTGGATTGCATACCTGTCTTGATGTAAGGGTGTTAATCATAGACACTCTACAATGACAAAGAGTCATTCATGTCACAAATTTCACCACGTGATTAAAAGACAAATGTATGGATACGTGTAATTAGTAACCATCTACCGTCTGTTCAATTTCGGAAACTAAATTAATTGAGAATTATTAGTTTTAGTACAATCCAATGCTTCCTTGCACTCTGAGCCACAATATTGTAATATCTGGTAGGTTCCTGCTCGGAATGTAAATATACATCGCAACTTAAAAGTTTGAAACTGCACTCGGCCAACGGAAATTTCGAGTCTGAAGTTATGAGCATTCCTACCTTCCAAATTATATAATACGCTAAGAGAAAATATCTCATATGGTATTAAAATACAGATTATATAAATATAAATTGACCTTTTGTGTTCATGATTATTTTATATATATATATTGTATTTGTATTTATACATAAAGCTTGCATTCGTGAAGATTTTGGGTGGTCATTTCATCTCCATGATATGCAAAATATCCCGTAAAAGATTTATGTTAATTTATTAAACATTTAAACTCAGCTATTTTTTCTCTTCTTCTACGACACTACATCCCAGGGTTGGATTTGGCGTTTTCCACAGGTGCTCTCCACCAACTCCAGTTCCTGGCCATTTTTGTCCAGTTCTCAGACCCTTCCATCCAGCTCCACTTATCTTTCACACAGTTAGCCCACATCTTTCTTGCTCTTTTTTTTTATATAAATTGACAATTAAAAAACGGTGTTAGCTGCAAATTCAGTTGCACTGTTCAACCAATTGTAATCTTCGCTTTGAGACATAAATGGCCGCCAGTATAACTTATTTTTGAAAGAGTGTGCTACGTTTATTTTATGTTTTAAATCAGATTATAACGATTGTTGTGCATTAATAAAATAATTGATTTTTAAGCTCTTCAGTTTTTCTTCAAATAAAGAAATATGGATGTTGGTATGAATTTTTTTGTATGAAAAAACATCCAACATGTTCTTTAATCTTTTGAGTTTTTCAAAAGATTTATACATGCACCTGCTTTCACATCGTGTAAATTTGTTAAGTGAAAATACAAGATACATCGACATGATAAAAAAAAATTAACACAATTAAACGCTTTGAATATTAATACTTCACAAATTATTTAATTTTTTAAAGTACTCCAATAAAATATACATTTATAAATAATAGTATTCAATTCAACTAAAAAAGATATTTCAAGTTAGCGTTCCTAATTAGGGTAAATAATGAGATAAATAATATGAAAAAATATTATTTTAAAATGTAAATAAAACAAGTTGTGTGTGTGATATCTACTCATTTTTTTTTTCCATTTGAAAGTATATATTATGGCAATAAGTGTAGAAAATAACGTTTTCAAATATCCGCCGCGGCTTTGCTTGGTGACACGTATTCGGGAGGTCCAATTTTCAATGAGTTTGTCGCATAAATCTGGCTGAATTTGCTGGATGGCGTTTGTTATGTTGACTTTGAGGGCGTCAATTGTTTGCAGTTTATTCCAAAAGACTTGCGATTTAAGATAGCCCCAAAGGAAAAATACTAAAGGCGTTAAATCGCACGATCTGGGTGGCCAGTTCACGACCATGCCCTCAAATCGCTCGTGCAGAATGTCCATCGTGGCATGTGCTGTGTGACACGTAGCGCCGTCTTGTTGGAACCACATATTATCGGTATTCATATCATCTAGTTTAGGCCACAAGAAGTTACTTATCATCATCTGCAGCGATCTGCAGCGCTCGCTCGCTGACGGTTATGGCAATGCCAGTTTCGTTTTGGAAGAAGTGCGGACCGATGATTCCGCCAGACCAAAATCCGTACCAAACAGTGACTTTCTCGGGATGCATTTGGTGCTGGTGTATCTCGTATGGATTGGTATCATCCCAAATCTGTCAATTTTGCTTGTTCACATATCCATTCACCCAAAAATGGGCCTCGCCGCTAAAGATGATTTTTTAGGCAATAAATTTGACAGATTTCACTTTAACAGCATGCCTCCAACCTAACAAATTTCGCGCGTCCCTATTGAAAGACTCTTTATAATTATTAATTTAAACAAACTAGTTTTTGTATTAACCACGTTATATACAAGAATTGACACACGTGCACCGCTCGCCTCTCGCCGCTGGGTCGCTACCTACTGTACCGTAAAGGTCAGTAAACTAAAATATTTTTTCGTAAATATATTTTTTACTATATATCTTTCTAGTTGATTCAATTAATTTATATAACTTAACTTGTTTCAAATTAATAATATCAAGACCAATGTATACTAAAATTAAAAATGCAAGCACAGACAAAAACAATACTATAAAAAAAAAGTGGTGGATAACTAATTAGGAACTAGTGTTAAAAAAATAATAATGTGACTATTTACAAAAAGGATTTGATTATTTAAATTTAAGAGTGCTAATAGCAAATTAAATATTATAAATAATCAAATCCTTTTTGCAAATAATCATCTTTTGTATTTGTTATCACAGTAGTTGCTAATTAATTACTCAGCATATTTATTGTTACAGTTTTGTTTTTTCTATGCTCGCATTTTTTTGTATACCAACATTATTTCCTGAAGAAGGGACCATAGGTCTTGAAACATGTTGATGTATCAATAATACATAGTGATTTTCAACAAAGTGTTTTTTCTTATTATTTATATATGTTGCCACAAGTAATTTTGCAAATATTGAATAATTAAATAATGAAATACCTGCTTATCTACTGAAATTTTTAATATTATAAAAATATGGGTTAAATTTAACCATTTTTAATGATTAAGGAGAACACATTTTTTACTTTTAATGATGTTTCTTTTTTTATTTCGTACAAATAACCACACATCATTGATGGCTACCTGGAGTTCTAGAAGTTCTAAGATTCTCATTACTCCAGTTCCGTAACGATGATAAAGTTAAAAAACGATAAAGTTTGGAAAGTAAAACGACATTGTTTTGATACAACGAGCAATTATCGAACAACATCGAAACTCGTGGATGACTTTTGCAACGTCTACACTTTTCATAGCGGCAGTGACCAGAGACTACAGGTGCGTGAATAGATTAAATTATTATTTAGTCACTATTGCAGCGAGATAAGTGTATATTAAAACTATGAGAACACAATCAGGTTTACCGATTCGCGCTGTTATTTCCGTAAAACACATTTTTCAACGTTGAAAATAGTTAAAACAGAATTCTGAATTTGGCGTTTTAACACACTCCACCTGGACCGTTAAAATTAAACATCCGATGATATTATCGTTTTTATAGTAAACTATCTAAAGTACCCGTTGCCCGGGCTTTACTCAGAGTAAAGAGGCTTTATTTAGGGGAATACAGGTGGGTTTTTTTAAATCAAATATAGACAGTAATTTTCCTCTTATTTTGAACGCCAAGTGTGCAAAATTTCATTAAAAAGTACCAAAATTCTGCTTAAAGGGTTGGTTTTTCAAAATATCATGTAATGTAATGTAATGTAAATTTGTATAAAAACAAACAGACTCTCTTCTTTAAATATATAGATATGATGTATGAATTTACTATATCGTGCGTTGGTACGTGGTTCACGGTATATATATATATATATTATATTATGTTATTATTTACTATGTGTTAAGTTAAATTAGTGAAAGAAAATATTGGGGCGGGCAGGCGCAGGCTTTGGAAACCTGAACCACATACTCAGAGACAAGAAAATACCTCAACATCTCCGGAGACACATGAAAGATCAGTATGCTCTTCTTGTACTTGATGATGAACAGAATGCAAGCAAGTTGCATATAGCAATTAACTAATTAAATTACTATTACGCGATTCCTGACACATAGTTCTCGCTTATCCACATTCATACATATTCTCTCATACAAGCTCGCTTATTATTGAGGCTTCTAATAGGACTATATTTCAGTATCTGGTTTATCTGGTCGTGCCAAGTCTTCCGCGGACGTCCTCTACTTCTGGTGCCATCGACACTTGCGTCACATATCTTCCTTACCATTCTCTCCTCATTGATCAAACCACCTTGGTGATCCTTTCTTAATCTTACTTACTATATTTCTTTCCTTATTTCTTCATTCTTTACTCTGTTATAAATGGATCTGCCACACATACACGCCTAAGCGATCTCATTTCCACAGCATTCAGTTTACTTTCGTTCCTCTTCTACCAGCTCCAGGCCTCACTTCCATACATCAGTGTCGGTAACATGACAGTTTTGCCTCGGTTGACACGTTCCCAGTATCAAAACAGGCTACTGAAAGAGCAATGTTAACTATCTTACTGAGTGACGAGAAGACAAACCGGGGAAAAGCGTTAACCAATTTCGCTATAACAAGCAATTACGTCAACCAAATATTTTTTCGTTAAATAAATTTTTTCTGTATATCTTTCTAGTCTATTCGTTTAATTTTTATTAAACATTATATCAAAATGCTTATATCTGAAATACTTAATTATTATATCCAAAATTATTGTTAATTTTTTTTTTTTTTTCAAGTTAGATATCTGTAGCTATATTTTTAAAGTGACCTCATACACCCACGTCATGTCTATATCTATAGTTAGTGATATTTCACGTAATAGGAATTATTATATCAATTTTCAATTGGCGAATGGCATTTTTAATTGGAATGAAAAATGGAAACATCCATTTTGTATATGTTTAATGTAGTTTTCCCAACATTCAGTAGAACAATATCAGCAGAAATCTTTTGCTAAGTATCAACAATGCATAAGCCTGGTTTCAAATAACACTATAATATTTAATCAATTAACGCACACAAATACCGGATCAGACATATTCTTAAAATTATCTAAATACTAAGGTAATATTATGTCATCTCGGTGACGTACACGCTGCATGGCGGCAGTAATTAGCAAAAAAGCGAGGGACCGTCCGTTTTATGTCTTACCTTTTTTTTAAACTGGCCTGCTGTTGATTTGATTACACACCCTCAGATCTGATTCTGATTTTTTAATCTGGCGTCTTACCCAGAACCGGTTCTCGCAGATATGAGGATATTAATACTCCCGTCCCGGAACGGGGTACGACATAATCCCAAAAATCTTATTTTTAGAACAATTTATTAAATATTAACGATATTGAGCTTGTAATCCTCATAAATATCCAAAAGAATACAACGCGCAAAAAAAAAACAACGTTTAGTAAGACAGTAAAAAGTAAAGATAATGTTTTTCATTGAAAATCGGGACCATTTAATAAGTTAATTTCCCTTATTAGGTAACGGCAGACATGACGTACGTATTTTGATGAGTCGCGTCTTAGATCGCTTCGCTGACTTAGAACATGCACGTGCGCGGTGTGTTCGCGAACGCGACACGTCCGGCTGCGTCATTCTGCTCGCGTAGCTCCCGACGGCCGGATACTTATGAGTGACGACACTTCAAAACAATACGGTTTCTTATAAAATGATGACAAATTTAGTAGTATCTTATTCACATTGTACAATAAATTTAATAAAAAACATGATAGAATATACTCAAACCATTAAACTTCACTAAAACGCATATTTGAATGGGGTCACTTTGTACCCCGCTCCGGCCCTCGATCCTATTTTCGATCTTCCGATACCCGATGAATAAGTAATCGTAACATCATACTATGGCATGTTAGTGAAAACAAATACTGTTGATTTAAGAAGGAATATAAATTCTGTAGTATCCCAGACTCTCCATCCTTATGAGACTGCACCTATTCAGATAGACCGGTCACATCAAGGGGATGCAAAAAAGAATGACGGGGAAAGAGTGAGAAGAGAAGAAGAGTGGTTGCAGGCAAACCGAAGCGTGTTTGTGACAAAACTGGTAGGTATCACATTAGCATCAGCCTTAATACGATAAAATAGTTTTTTTTATGAACCACTACATTTTCAATTTGAACCAATTATTTTACACATATGCTTTCCCTTTACCACAACAACAGTTTCAACCCACTCACCCTTTCTCCCACCAGTTTTTATCTTCTTCTATTAATATTATATTATCTTATATTGTAAACTGCTATATTACTTTATTTTATGTACTTCATTACTACTTTACCTGACCTGATTTTTATAATTAGTTTCATATGCTATATATTATGATTATTTACACTGTTTAAATTTCCTTAACTAATTAAATACATTTAATCCCTACCTATACACGCGACCTGACCACAATTGAAAATATTGATAAAATATAGGCAATCTTGAGCGCGTGTGTTACTCCAGGGCTCAGGTCTCAGTTGTTCCATCCACCGCGAAGGAAAAGGTCGTGTAGCGTAGTTCGAAAAAATGGCTTCTAACGAGCGCAGCGTAATTGTGGAAGATTTTATTAAATTGTATAAATCTGAGCCATCCATTCTTAAATAATTACAGTAATCTTGAGGCTCCACATTTAATTCTTTTATTTAATTGACGTGACTGCATTGGCTTCTTTTTAACAACCATTTTTATTTTTGCCGCGGTTTTCTTTCTTTTGTAGGATGACGAGAAGACCTACTAGCGCCACCGCATCGTCGTAATTGCGCTGTACCGATGCCATGGTTGACTGAGAGATTTTTACAGGTTAGGTTAGGTTATGTTAACATGTATACCGATGCGTGTATGGCCGGATTAATGAGATAAAGAATTCAGGAAGCTAAGAATTGAAGAACAACACATAATTTATGTATTTTAATCCCGAAACTTCGATCACATTTATTCTGAAATATCAACAACGCGCTTCCGTCGGTGTTTGTTGGCCAATCAAGACACAATCAGTCTTCACACAGTTTGTGTTGCTGTTTATCCCAGCTCAGTTTGCTATCCACCCCTTTGGACCATATTCCTTCTAAAGGTGCCAAGAAGTACGATACACATTGGTAGTCGTTGCTCTGGCATTGTCACGATGTGTCAAAGCTAACTTAAATGAGATTTTTCTATCTATATGTATTTTAGAAGTAGGGTCTCTCTTACGTCGGTATTTCTCACTTGATCTAAAAATGATACATATTTTTATTTATTACCTTTGTTTTATTAACCACTAAATTGAGTTTAAATACATCTACCGGTTTCGAAAAATACAATTTTCTTCTTCAGGATGTCATAACTAACTAAAACATATATTATTATTTCTTTGCCAGAATCTATTTTAAAAAAAAAAAAAAATATTGCTAAAATGATACTACTGCCACTTCCCTAAGGTTAACTCATTTCGGCATTGTAGATTCTTGATCTTACAAGGATTCATATTTGGTAAGCATATATTAACGTGGGCCTATATACACGCAGCTTTAAAAACTGTCAATTCAGTCTTTACACTTATCTCGGATTTCTTTCCCGAATCGGAAATAATCTAGTAACATTGTATCACACGTAAAAAATATGTAAATGGAGAACGGGAAAGTAATTTAGTTTATTGCGAAAAGTAATTATTATTCTCAATGCTCATTCGACCGCGTCGCCCCGCTTACAGCATAATACCTCGCTATTTCAATTATATTTTTCATCCCTTTAGATAAAGACCCAAGTTCCCTTTGATACTTTTTAATTAAACCTGCCAATAGAACACATCTCACACGCGGTCCCGCCCTGCCACCGAGGGACAGACAAAGCGACGGGCACAAAGGCCCTGGAGATTGCTTAAATCATATTTAATTACGCATTAAGTCAACAATTTTTCAAGGCGATTACATTTCGCAACCGCGCTGTATTATTTATAAACAGGTAGACCTCTGTAAAAAAAAATATATCAAACGCGAACGCGTCGAGAGGCGATTGACATTGTCTGATGAGCTGGACCAATTTGGCTTCACCTCTCGGACTAAATTAGAAAACTCATTGATTTAAACGTAAAAATGAAGATATTTTCAACTACGATGCAGAACAAATTCTGTACCAAATATTAATTAGAATACACTTCAATATACTTAAAATTAAGATATTCATTACATTGAAATGATATGTGCGTAACTATAAAGCAACATTTAATATTTAACTGGCAGAATATTACGAAATATTAAATTATGTATAAAATTATAATAATTGTTGTGAGAAAATTCAGATACCAGATTCAGTACATAAAAATAAGCGAAATAAAAAAGCAATCTGAAATTTTAGCAAAGTACAGCATATTTCAATGAACTTACTGACTGCAAGCCGCAGATATCCACCCATAATTATAATATTTTTTTAAAACATTTATCTTTACTATAATTTGTTTTATTGAAAACCATTATACGACGTAAAAAAATATTTTCAAATTTACACGGTATCAAATTAAATTAATATTTAATACATATGAATAGGTACCTACCCAGGTTGATTTTTTTTTATAATGAAATGTCCACAGAGCTACACTTTTTCATATTCAGTCAAGTGACGAAGTGAAGAATTAATTTTATTCAAAATAGCGCATACGGCGTGCGCCCGCATGCTTTACTATTATTTAAAGTGTGACGTTCAAACGGTGTGAATTATATTTTTATGTAGATACATTTTATTTAAACTCCTTTCCAATTAATTAGTGATTCAATGTAAAATTGATTTCAAAATTCGCTATTCAACAATCAGAAACACGCTTTTATCAATTTCGGTAATGACGGCTGTAGTATTATTATTATATAACTGAAAATTTTAATTGCTTTAGTGAATATTTGATTGAATTTAATACATATAGTTGAATATTTTATTAATCAACATCTTTATTGGTGATTCAAGGGGCGCTTTTAATAATCGTATAACATTATCATATTTCCATCCACACCTCTTAACGAAAATGTACATTTTTGTCTCTTTCACACATATGCACGTATTCAAACACACATACTAAATATACAGCTTTACTATAGATCATGTATTTGAAGGCCGAAAAAATATTATAAAACCGGCATTAAGTGCATCAGTCGTACAAAACATACATTTAATACAATCTGATCTAATATTATAAATTTTAATTATTGGAGCAGTGCAAGTGACATGGCAAATGTTGGGGAAGAATCAAAGATTTCTGATCATCCGACGATGCAATGATCACGGTATAAGTGTGTATAGGTTTCCGGTAGATACTAAATGCTAATTTACTATTATTAAATTTAAGTTAGTCGATAGTCATAGACTAAAACGAAATTAACAATTTGGAAACCGTTGAAATACAAAAGAATTTAAATTCAGAGAAAACACTAATTAACAACATAAAATTACCTAATACTTCGCCTTTACTGTCCATACGGCCGAAACCTCCGCCCTCTTCTCAAGCCTCGCCCCACTGCCAGAATAAACTACAATACTGTATTTAGTTTAGTTATCACATGATGATGCGAGGGACTCCACCTCTCGAAACTAGCAGTGAAAACAACCCAATGCGTGTGTAATACAAAGTTTTGTTGTGAAAATTAAAATAACCATTTTTTTTACAGTATTATTATTAATCATTGTCACGGTACTAGAAACAAAGTGAACAATATATTAATAACACCTGAGATATAAACAAAGTAAAGTTAATGAGAACACGTTTTTTTCTGTGAAGTTGCATTTTCAGAACAAGATTCTATATTTTAATTCAAATTAAATTAACCAATTATAAAGATATACAGAAAAAAATCTATCTATCGAAAAAATATTTAGTTTTTTTTTGTATATATTTCTAGTTGTATAATTTAATTTCTCATAAAATATGGGTTAACCCGCCACTTATCCAGGATCGTTTATAATCAAAATCTCCTATATAGCCTTCTCATTCGCCGCCAGGTTGGCATTTTTTTAAAGCTAATAGGTCTTCACTTGACAATCTGTCTGTCACTTAAGTGACAAAACGAAGCAGCCGCATAGCCGCCATCACAAACACCCTCATTGTCCCCGATTTTTTAATTTATTCCAAAAAGTCTACAAAAAACATTTGCGAAAACATAATAGGAAACATAGACAGAATCATTGAATACAAAAAAAACATAGTACATAAGAACTAACATAACATACAAATCTGTAGCAGAACAAACAGTTGAATTAAAAAATGGCAAATAAAAATCTCACAGAGCTACATCTTTTCAGGCATAAACCATAGTAGAGTAGGGAGACGACATGGTAATGGAGCTGTAGTCGGGGAGCCGAAAGAAAAAACGAAAAACACACTCCCGAAAAGGGAAAAAGACAAAACGAAATAATTACAATCTGACTTGTCATCAGAGACAGGAAAAACAAACAAAGAGAACCACTAATATCGGTATTACTAGTTAAAAAGTGACAACAAAAAATAAGAAGTATAAGTACAAAATAAAAATCAACAAATATAATGCTAATAATAAAATGAGTATGCGAAATGCTGTATTTCTTCATTAAAAAGAATAAATAAATGTGTAAGCCAACTATAACAGAGGATATACGCGAAAGACCTGGCACGATCACTTCAGCTTCAACAATCGATGTATGAGAGTGAACGAGGTAAAAACAGAGGAGTGCGGCATTCTATTCTTTCTACCTACCCCTGCGGAGAAACATCACGATCCTAAATCATTTAGTTAGTTAAACGTATTTAATTAAATTCTAAAAATAATTCTTTTCCATATTCCTCGTTCATAACTGTTTTTGTATGCATGTAACACTATAATAATTAATTTATTCTATCTGGTATTTAAAAAAAAACTGTATAGTTGCTTTTACATATATGTAAAATATTGAATTTATTTATTTATTAGACTCTATTGACATGCATGTTTTTGTTGTAACAATAGAGGATATATTATAATATAACATGATAAACATAAGATACAATTATATTGCAATTAAATACTCGTAGTTTATTGTGTGGGATGGAGTAGATTCCACCTCTGATATATACAGCATTGTCCTGGCTACTTTGCTAGACTGCAGTCTGTGTTAAAGTAGCCAGTTTTAATGTTATTTAATGCAAGAAAGATAAAGATTCGACAGGAATAAAAATAATAATATACAATGATTTCATTCCTATAAATTAATGTTCACTAAGAGACCTAGTATTCATCTAGCAGGTAGATTGTGTAAAATATGTATTAGTATGTAGAAAAAATTATATCATCTACTCGATGCAAGTAATTGATATAACTGAATACGCCAAAACAATTAAATGACAGCCATGTGGGCGGGCCACAAACTCTACAGGCAGCCCCAAAACCAGCCGGACTGACGAAACCATCAAATTGTATGGAAATACGTGGTAGGAATAACAATATGCCGAGAAAAGTGGGAGATACTTGAGACGAACTTCATCCAGCAGTGAAGTGAAAATGGCTAAAAATAATAACACAAATTAAATTAATCAACTATAAAAATATACGGAAAGAAACTATTTTTCAAGAAAATATTTAGTTGCTACCGGGATTCGAACCTGGACCTCTTCACGCGTGTTACCATTCCACTATAGCAACCGATTACGATTACGAAAAGATTAAATTTCAAAAGCAATCAACATTATATTGCGTTGAATCACAAATACCTTTGAGTAAAACACGCTTGGAGACGCCAGAATTAAATTAATTAATCAATTTTGAATTTAAATATTTACACAAAACACCTTGTTTAAACCACTATTGATTATTTGACAATTCCTGAAGAAGATACCAGATAGGTATCGAAACATGTCGAATAATCAATAAATAGTGGTTCAAACAAAGTATTTTATCTAAACAACATCCAGTAAATTATTTAGAGGGTTTTTTATCAGAATTTTTCACCCTTCCAATTCATGTATTAATATAAAATACATATGATGTTTATTATATTAAGGTAGTTAGTAAAAGTGTCAAAGCGATTAGCGCTGATGCACTTGTAGTAGTAGATTAGGCGGTCTAGCCGCATGTAGAGTACTCAGAGTATCGTAGACACTAAGGAATTGGAAAAAAAAAAGTCTTTTGTCTAATTATTTATATAAAATGAGGCCACAAAGTAATTTTGCTAATTTTGAAGAAAAGATTTTAAATGCTAATTAAATATATTAATTAGAAAGATATACATACAAAATCAATTTAATCGAAAAATATTTTTGTTGCGCTACCGGGATTCGAATCTTCCAATTGGTGCATTATCCAACTATGCTACAGCGACAGTACTTTTGATAACAAATTTTCGAACCCATATGTTACACTTTTCAAATTAATACATCTATCGTTCAATTATTTGAAAGGCATCTACTTTGTATTTACGGAATCTCGAATACCTTTGGGTAAACCGACAGCAGACGCCAGAATTAACAAATAATTTGTAACAAATTTTGGACACATTGATACAACTTATATATTATTAAGGAAAACACATTCTTCGATAAAATTGATTTTATATGTATATATTTCTAATTAATACATTTAATTAGTGTTAAAATATCATAGACCTATGTTCTGAATAATTACAACTTCATAATAAGAAATTTTAAATTTGACTAAACTTTGATACAACTTATATATTTTTAAAGATAAAATAAAAATAACAGTGATTATTGATGTTGTAAAACCTACTGTTGAAATACACTAATTTATAACAAAGAGGATAGAGCGCCACACTCTTAAGTGTACTGACACTTAATTCTCGCCTCGTCCACATTTAAACATCTTCATACAGGTTCTTGCGGAACCATCTTCCTGTATCTGGTTAACCTGATCGTGCCAAGTCATCCGCGTCATAAATCTTTCTTACGATTCTTGACTTTTAGAAACAGCTTTATAAGATATATTTGAATGTTTTCACTCAGTAGTACCTGTAAATAATTATCTTCAGTAAACTCTCTATTATCCGGCCACTGAAATAGGATGATAGCCGGATAAGAAAAAAAATATTTTTTTATTAAATTTAAATTATTTTTTATTATTACGACAATCCACATTTGAAGAGTGATTTGTGCCATTCTACAAGGTAAAACTATGATAGATATAAACTATATTAGTAAATTTATTAAATCAAAAGATAATATTTATTATATTCAGTAATATTTTAATATGTCCAGAATACAAAATTACTAGAATTTCATCTACAAAGGTACTGTTATTTAACAAATAATAGATATCTCATAGAGACGAAGCTATTTTTTATTATATTAATGGTAACATACCGAAGTATGGGTAATAGATGGTGATAGTGTAGTGATATATTTGTATAAAGTGATCACTTAAGTCACAGCCGAAGACAGGTCGTAAGCCCTGTAATTACCCATACTTCCATATATTTCCATTAATATAATAAAAAATGCTTCGTCTCTATGAGATATCTATTACTTGTTTAATATTATTTTAGTTTATTATGACGATAAATAGCATTGTCTAGCTTACTGTAAAAAGCATTGGAATGATGGGCAAACGAAAAATATATGGTCGAGAGTATGTCTATTAAACTTAACCTGAACGAATTTGAGACTACTTGGAAATGTTCAATTCTTATTTAGCAGATATTTGATGTCTCGTAGTTAACTTTTCGAAAATCCAGAGATTGCGAGATACAGTCCATTGAATGCTCTGGAATCGATTTCATTTATTTTTAATGAAAACATTTCTGTTGTGAAGTTGCATTTTGAAATGGTAACACGTTTTCCCGGATAAGAAAAGATCCAGGTTCGAATTCTGGTAGTAACTAAATATTTTTTCGATAAATATATCTTTTCCGTATATCTTTCTAATTGATTCATTAATTGATTTGTATTGATTTCTCGTATGACGACTTAGATCATTCAATTGTGAAATTCGGTTCGCTTTTTAATTATATTCAGTCTCGTCATTGTATTAATATGTATTGAACGTTAATATGTAATGAAAATAAAATTATCTTTATTTTTCAATTATTAAATTATTGAACGTTTAACGCTAAACTGCAATGTATAAAAATTATAAAAAATACCGAATTTTAAATCACCATTCGGTGTCGGTTGATAATTCCTGTTATTTTAATATTTGATAATATAAGTAAGAGAGAGAGTTTACTGTTGTATAATAACTGTAAAGTCTCTTAATTATTGCGGAAAACTTTATTTGGATCAAATTCAGACAAATCATCCCAATTGCCCTTACAAATTAAATTGAAAAATTCTCACCTCACCGGTTTAGTCAATTAGCGGTATATACATAATTAAAATGCTAATTGGATTTATATTCACAAAGTTGAAATTCGGATGTTGCCTTAAATTGAATACTGTTTCAATGATGAATATATTATTTTATCTATTTATTTGATACATTGACCACAAACTCCACGTGCCATTGAAAATATTAATTTCTGATGGTATTTCTCTTATATGCGTATACATAAAATATTCGCTCAAACTATTTTTAAACACTACACCGCGTAGGGCTATTCGTTAAAATAATTTTCAAGTGTATTCTAATTTATTTATCCATATTTGTAATAATTCAAATTTAAGGAGAATCAAAATAATCATATTTCAAATAATTAATCAATAATTCTACCGATAATTCATTATAATTTTGAAATCGACTTACTTAAATAAAATCGCCAGCAATATTCCGTTGTGCTTCGTAATAAAAATAATTAATATTCACTACTAGGAGTTCAATTAAACACTGACAAGTGTGACGTATCACATTTTATGAAATAATACATAAATTAAGTAAAAATCACTGATAAAAATCAACTCATAATACGCTAGATGTGAGAATATATAAGTAGGTATAATTATAAAAAGTATGTTAATAATTATTTTTTGTATATGATAAATAATATTATATTATAAAAAATATATACCTACACATATAAAATACACAACAAAAAAAAAGTGATATATAACTATTGTATATTAATTATGAATTATTTTTGCTAATATGTACCCTAGAAAAATTATTATAAATGTTTGAAAAAAAAATATATATTTGATGATAGAAAAATCTAAAACATAGATATTTAAAAATGTAAAAAAAATATATTAATTATTAATTTGTATACTTTAAATTAAATTTATAGTTTTTGTAGTCGGAACGTTGCACAATTTGATATTCCCGCCGAAACACGTCGGTTGCGATTTTCAAACAATTTTGAATATCAAACACGGAGGACCGAGCGCGGGAAAGACGCGAACAGGACTGATGATCGCCCGCGATCCCTCGATACCACGTCTGCACCGCGCCAAAAGTGGGCATCAATGTGTGCATAAAACTAGGCAACTAGGTAACAAGGGACTGCACATACATTCGAACGACATTTTTGCGGAGAGAATCGTAATAAACTTTTCATTTCTCACTGCACGCTGAAAGAGTTGCATTTTGGTGCGCGTGTCCTTCAGCCTGATTTGCACGTCAGAAATAATTTTTCATAATGCGATAAGTGCGCCGATGGCGTCTCTTGACCACAACCTGTCGGGAAAAATACAAAGCAGGCTCAAAAAATATTTTCTTGTACAATTTTTAACTTAATTATAAGAGGGTAGTTGCGTTGCACCCATAATTAATACAATAAAAAATATAATTTATTCCGATTCTTTTATTATATTGAATTATTTTATTTCGGATCACGACAGGTACATATTTATATTTTGAAACGAAAATACACTAAATAAATTGTAAATACTAATTAAATGTATTAATTAGTTAGATACATAGATATAAAATCAAATTTATCGAAAAATATTGTTGTTATGCTACCAGGATTCGAACCTGGATCTCTTTCGAAACCGGGGAAGGTGCGTTATCCAACTATGCTACAGCGACAGTACTTTTGACGACAAATTTTAGAACCTATATGTTGCACTTTTTCAAATTAATACATCTATCTTAATACGTTTAATTAGTATTTAAAATATCACAGACCGTCTGTTCTGAATAATTACAACTTCACAATAAGAATGTGTTCTCCTTAATAAATAAATTGTATTTAAAAAAATGTTTATTCACAGTAAACATTATTTTTGTGTGGTCTGTATTACCATGTGTACGTACGTACGGTTGGTTAAATTAGACCGCCTTTGAATTGCACAATAATTAATTACTGTTATATCAAATATATGCAATGCATGTACGAAACTAAACAACAAGTGTAAATTGAATTGAACTGTACAGGGATTTCATCAAAACGTGGACTACGAGATGGGGTATATTAGGCAGATGATGACAAGAGCGTGTCAGCGAGAACGCGGACACTTCACTTTTCATAGGTCAAATTCTTAAAACAAACAAATTGTCCGTAACTCCGTTGGCCTGTACCGTGTATGACGTGACTCATACGTCATTGTGTTTCATCCCTTCGTGGGAGAGTTTACTTGATAGTTAGCCCTTTAATGACTGTCTTGTACTCACTGGTCTGTTACTTCAATATATAACACTTGATTATCTGTTTGTTTATAATGTTTTTATAAACCTGTATTTTAAAAATAAATAAATATAGCACTTAAAAGGGCGCAGGAAGGTTTAAATTTTAATCTCTGTTCGTTTTCGCAATCCCTTACATTAGCTTTTGTTTTTATCTCCTTTCTTTTGTGTTTATTAATTGTACATTTCGCGTTTCTGTTGTACTGTGTGTGGAACCGATAACCCTTACCCTTCTAGCACTCCTTTATAAGCGTAAATTGAAGTCTTCAAAATGTGCTGCTGGAGAAGTATGTTGATAGCTGGAGAGACGCTGGAGTCAGCTGTGAGGGCGACCCAGTACCGATAGCCGTGTCTCGTCTGATTGGAGCCACTACATGTCAGTATTGACATGACGGAAGAATGAAGAAAAACGTGTTAATCACGGTCAAAGCACGGATGTTTACTGTGATTACTTATATACACCTGAGTTGTAATATAAAGGAAAGATGGGATTCTTCTGTTGAAATCAACTGCCGCATTGAGAAGCTCGAAAGAGATCAGTTCTGTAGTTCTGTAGTCATGATCCCAACCTCAGATTACAAATGAGAATGGTTTCTCGATTTTATTTTATGTAACGAAAATATGGACTGTTACCGAATAAATAATAAGGCGACTTAAAGCATTTGAATTGTGGATCCACAGAATAATGCTCAAAAGAAGCTGGATGGATAGAGTTACGAATGAAGATGTTATGGTTCGGATAAATAAATAAAAATAAAAATCCAAAAATTTAATATTAATTTTAATGTTGCCATTCAAATTATTCTTAGATTGAATCTCAGAGCTTCAAAAAGAATTAATTTAAACCCATAAATATTGAACCAGTAAAATTATTTATTATATCTCTTGACCGCCTCGCGATTCACATATGGGGGGAGGGGGTAGCATTGCTTGCTAGCAATATGTTAGGTCTGAGTGGGCCCTTTTAATATTAATAAAGTATTAGGCAAATATTTTAGCGTACGACGCTTGTAGATAAGGTGTTAAAGGTTTACGGAGTGACGACAAATTGGCGGTGTTTGTACTAGAATTGACGATTTTTATCTCTAAAAGACATTTATTTATTCACAAAAAGAATATTTTTCTCCGAATGCCTATCTTTGCTAAAAGCACTTAACCCGCCTTATTTTTAATAAAATGTTTTTTTGTTATTTTTTACAAGAGCCGACGGAAAAAGTATTTTTCCTCTATGTAAAAATATAAATAAATATACAAAAATGTAAATTCTAAATTAAGTAGTTCTCGAAATCTTTATAATTTTAGCGTAAATTTAATTATTTTATAGTTAGTTATAAAAAAAAATTATTGTATTGTACAAGTGTTACGGGCAATTTTAATAAGCTAAAGCGATGTTCGAAATTCGCCGGTAAGATTTCGTAAAATGAATTCCGACAATGATTTTGTATACCTACATTTTAGTATACACTCTTAAAATTGTATGACTACACAAATGTAAATATGTATAGACCCACATGACGCTATTGTCACGCCGCTGACAACAAAGCATGCAATAATGACCCGCACGGGAGCTGAGGGCAGGGGGCGTAATCTCCCCTAATCATTTCTCTCTCCAATGAAAACAGTTTAGCCCGTTAGCTCTGTGCGCCTCCAGGGGGGTAGACCTCGACCTGCAATCTCGCCCCCGCCCCAGCCCTCTCCGTCATCGCTCAACAATGTAGTATTGTACACGCGTGCAAGGTTGTAGATCAGCCGACACCGACGCAAAAACACCTGGAATAATTTTGTTTACCACATCATTTGTTTATTTATTTGTTGTGTCTATCTATGTATGAATACGGACTTTGATGCAGTGAGGTGGACTGGCAACAAATGAATAAAACAAGTAATAAATAATGTTGTTACGGTGCCTTGGGCCCTAGAGGATAGGAAGCTATAGGGGCCGCCACGAATCTAGCTCAGTCTGGGTCCTCAAGTGTATGTGTGTGCGTGCTCTAGTGTCGCCTCCTACCTCGTATGGGAAGATAATTGATTCAAAGGCATTCGGATCCTCACTTTACATATTTATTCATAAAATACAATTAAACACGACATTGGATGCACGAAAAATATTCTTTAGATCGTCCTTCTTCAAGTAAACTTTCCTCTTTTATTTTTTTTAAAGAACAGCCCTCTAGCTGTTGTGGCGGGGCACCTTTTCCCGGGACCGGTTTAGAAGCAAGGGCTTCCTTGTTGGTCTCACTTATCAACACTAATAAAAATACGTAACTTTAATTCAATTACATTTTTACAATAACAAAACGAAAAAGGAGAAGAAATTCAATGTGGTTATTAACAATTAAAATTTAAAATTTTGACCCTCCAGCGTGCCTTAAGTGCTGTCTTTGTTCATAAAAAATATATAATATAAATCCATAGAGCTCTATTTGTATGTGTGAGGTACAGAGTGACCGAGTTTCGAAATTCACCCTTACACCGCCTAACATACCTTTAAGGAACATGGCAACCGTTTTATGCGGGGACAGGTCAAGTCTTTTCCTATTGGTCCATTCATAAATCATTTTAAGTGCGACATTACACTAATTATTAGTAATTTTATAGCTGTATCCCGAAACGAAAAGCGAGGCATCATCAGCATACGCTACAATTTCGCACCCGAACGGTAATGGAAGCCGGAGTAAGTCATTAAAAGTTATGTTCCAAAACGTTGGTCCGAGTACTGAGCCTTGGGGGCAACCCATGTTCGTTTCACGTGTGATTAACACATCTCCGTTCTACTATTTAGGTAATGCTCAATGATCTTAAAGAGGTACACGGGGCACTGTCGATTTTTTAAATGCAAAACCAAGATTTAATCGCCGATGTTGTAGATTTACCGGAGACAAAACCGAACTGTCGGTCACACGCTGGTGAAAGTGAAGTGTTCAACCTATTGCGAATGAGATTCTCTAAAACTTTGCCAAAGATTGGAAGAAGCGTGATAGGTCCATGGTTTATCGTTACCTTTAGGAATTATGCATAATAGTCCCTTTTTTCCATTCAGCAGGAAAAATACCCTGCTTTAGGTCAACTTTTCTCTGAGGCGGTCACTCTTGTTTATTTCTTCTATTTATGGAGTTTATCTATTGCTAACACCAGCCAATGCGGCCGTGAGGTGCCGATGCAGCTGGGAATCCGGTCCGCCACACGCCCGCGCCAGGATTCATCTCTTGCTCCAAGAGATAGACCGGACTACGTCCATAACGCAAATCCATCGGTCATCGATCGCGTGCCGCCTCCTTAGTCGTTGCAGCGGGGTCTCTTCTCAACCCGCGGGTGGACCAGGACCACCCATCCTGGGTCCACCGTGATGATCTTACTCTTAATCTCCGCCACCTCCCGCCGCCATATTCCTCCGGAGCGCGGCTCAACCGACGCGCTTATTTTCGAGTGTGCGTTTTGCTCAGCTACCCGCCAGAGTCGGATTCTTGTCTCTGATTCGTCCATTTAGACGGCCAATCATCATTCGGCAAATAAGGCTACCCAGACCTCGCATCCTAATCATTATTTATTTTACTTTAACTTAATTCCTTGACTTATATAAGTGGCAACCAAAAATTATTAATAATTTAAAAAATATTATTAATAATATTAATCCTATCTCTCAAGCGAAGATTTAATGATGATAATGACTTATCTAATAACTTTAACGCTTTCGTGGGCAAATTATATTTTTAAATGTTTTTTTCGTGATTATTTATTCATTGACATATATTTAAAAATATGCACAAACATTAAAAAAAAAAATTATAAAACCTGTTAAAAAATTACTGGGAAATGTGAGTATAAAAGAAATGGTATTTTTATAAGTAAAAAAATAATTTATTCTACACAAAAGAAGATAAAAACAATGCATAAATGAAGATAAAAAAAAAATTCTATGAAATAAGTCAAAAAGATGTGAATGAAAATAAAATCAAATCACGAACAATATATATATATTTATTTAACATTTTTACAATTTTTTATAATATGAGTTATTAATTAAGTATTGTACAATACTAAAATTACATGTTTTTTATTCGCTTACCTCTCCAAAAAAGAGACTAGCTCTTGTGCTTGGAAAGGGAGTTTTACTGTAATAATTTTATATAGAGTTATATATTTGTAGTCTATTTTATTTATTGTCTATTTGTGTGCTTCTGAAGTTTTCTTTAGTATTATTTATTTTCTAATGATGTGCTTCTGAAGTGTTAATTTAAATTCTTTCTAAGCTTTTTCATGTCTTTTATTTCTTTAATTTGTATAGGGAGGCTATTGAAATTTTTTATTCCTAAGTACGTATATAAAATTTTGCTGATAGTGTTTGGTGTTACATTTAGGGATTTTAAAGTTAATTTTAAACCTTAATGATGTGCTTGTTTCAAATTTTACAGTGCTATTTTCTTTAAGTAATTGATTAATTGAGAATTTTTGTAAATGTTTTCTATTTTGGGAACTGGGAATTTTGCAAAAAGTGTTTGTGTTAAAAAACGTTGATCATTTTTTTAATATTACTTTGATGATTGTTCTCTGTATTATTTTTACCGAATTCATTATATTATTGTATGCTCCTCCCCACCCAATATCAAACAGTTTACGAGGTGTGTGTAATACTCAAATTAATCGTCAAAACTCTTAATAACTCGAAAATGTTGAAGCTGCTTCTCAAATACCTAACATACTGATAAGCTATCCAAAACTCTATTGTCGCCAGTAAGTTCGATTGATAAACCAGATTTATATGTTATTGTATTACCCAATAATGACGCTAAATGTTGCTTGTTAACAAAATGGTAAACGCAATTCTCAGCAATCTTTTTAGGGCTATGGATGGATATAAATAAAAACAATGTTATAACTCTACTTGAGATTATTTGCACTAATCGAGTTTCGAGAGTAGATAGTCGATGAGAGAGCAACTCTCATCGACGTTTAATACGTCAATCCATCATGATGAAACTCTACAAAGTAAATTCTATCAATAACATTTTTAGGGCAAATTCTAAAGTGGGAAACCGTATTCCCGCTGCTCACGAAAGGGTTAAGTATATATCAAGGTAAGTGGGAACTATACGAAGTCTCTGCCGGGAGTTGCACCACCCTGGGGAGAGGGTAGGTACGCAACAGGTTATTTTTATCCCAGCTGGAGCTTACAGGCAAACCTGATAGTAACAGTAATAAAAGATATCGACTTATTAATTTATTCATATGTGTATCGTACTATTTTGCAAATAATCGCATTTTTAGGAATATTATATGATTGCTATATTCCGTAATCTATAATATCTTACTTACTTATCATCACCCCATTTTTCCACGGGGGTAGGGATAGAGCACCACACTCTTCTGTTCACATCCATAAATCTTCTCATATTATTGTGGCTTATAACGGGACCATCTTCCAGTATCTGGTTTACCTGGTGGTGCAAAATCTTCCGCGGGCGTCCTCTATTTCTGGTTCCATCAACACTTGCGTCGTATATCTTTCTTGCCATTCATCCTTTCCATATAACGAAACCACCTGAGTGACCCTTTTTTAATCTTACTCACTATACTGAGATCAACTTTACATTATTTCCTCATTTATCTTAATTTAATTAGTCATTTATCTTAATTTAACTTAATTGAGTTTAAATACATCTACATCTCTAGATTCTGGTAAAGAAACAATAATATATGTTTTAGTTAGTTATGACATCCTGAAGAAAAAATTGTATTTTTCTAAACCGGTAGATGTATTTAAACCCAATTAAGTGGTTAATAAAACAAATATAGTAAATAAAAATATGAATTTTAACCACAAAGTTAATATTGCTAATTTTAAAAGTAAAAATATGATTGTTGTTTGGATTTGATTATTTTCATAAACTCGGTACCATTTATTTGTGGTGGCAAATTAGTCCCAAAACTGTGACCTGGGAGCCAGCCTAATCTGTCTTTTTTTTTTAAATGGTGGCTATTCAAAAACTTTCAAACCTAGAGAAAAATGTTAAAAATATACAGAATAAATTTTTCTATTTCTTGCGGCCACTGCCGGAATTATTTTCCTGGTATTGTCTTTGTTCGTTTTTCTAAAAAATAATATATCGTATACCTACACACACGAAGAATATGAATCTCATTACTCTAATAAGCATGGGGTTGCTAACATTGCGGGCTAAATTTAGCAAAGGCAAGGGATTTAGGAAGCACTTATATGAATTTTTATAAAGACATATATCTTACATTGTACGCGTTTACCAGGATTGTGATTTTAATCATCCACTACCGTCTTCCGCATATTTTAAGTGACTTTTTAAAGACCCTTGTTACTAGAACTAATTCCTAGTAACCTGTTAAATCCTAATCTAATCTTAATCTGTTAAAGAAATTGGAATTTTTAAAATCATATTGAAGAACAAATATGTTACCAATATTTATTTATTTTGTGACCTTCTTTTGATATATTTATTGCTTTAAATATAAAGCGTGAACTACATTTTAAAATATTTTTTAAAAATGGAAATAACTGACCAATGCGCGAATTTGCCGAACCACGATATCCGGTGTCCATTTTATCGAAGGTTGGCAACAATGCTGCTGTATATTGATTTATTATGTTAAAGATCACCAAAATTTTGGACACTGAATCATTTTCTGAGGTTACACAGCCAAAATAACCTCTTTCTACCCACGATTCTGCTGCCTTCTGTCTACGCCTGTCTAATGAGTTATAGGACATCTCATTACAGAGAATGTGTTAAAGTAGCCAATCCAGACCCTACCAGTAGCCTTATACAGGAATGGTAATATTTTTATTATTTTCTCCTCCAGCGCACAAATAATAGCATTGGTATCATTAATTTACATGGCGGTTACTTTGTGGTGTAATGTGATTATTTTAATTTTCACAACTAACCTTTGTACTACACACACGTTGGGTTATTGCCACTACTATAGTTTCGAGAGTTACAACTCCTTTGACAATGACGATAAACAATATAATTTTTAATCAATACCTAGTTAACAAACGTACATTTATTGCCCAATCTCCGGGTCGCGCGTCCCGCGGAATGAAATACGACAATTCCGGTCGTAAATCGGAATCACCGCAGGGTAGGGTAGGGTAGAGTAAGAGAATAGAAAAACGTGGTACAGGGAGAGGTCGGTGAGGGAAAGGGAATCTAGTCGAAGGACCAGTGATCTCGGGAACCGGGATTCGGAAGGACTGCTCGCCTTACCTTGAGTATTGCGCCTCCGCAAATCTCTGTGGTCGCCGCCAAGGTCACACAATGATGCACGAGAATGGTGACAATCTCCGCTCTCGACTGAAGACGGCGATGTCAATGTGCATCTACGGCACACATAAACAATAGATACTATAATCACACACAAAGATCACACAAGTACAGTGCAGATGCACTGGAGTTGAAAAGCCCCACACCGCGAATGGTATCGCGATGTCGAGATCAAACACAATATCGGTCAAGTTGACGTCTGTTGGCGTCAAGGTCACATTTCACACTGGGGGGCAAGTATTAGGATAGGTTATGGGTAAGAAATTTCGACGCAGGCATGTGACAACAATAATTTCCGATATTACAAACGCGCTAAAGTGTGTTTTTCAAATACGGAACATATAATATTAATCAAATATATGAATGAGAAAGGGATGGATGTAAAAATGTAACAACGGTTTAAATATTTTTAATTTGAAACATATCAAACCACGTGATATTATTAGTACTACGAATATTATATAAAATATTATTACGTTTATACTGAATTCTGATTGCATTACATTAAGTCCATCAATCATATTTGAAAGCTAAGTGCACTTCGGTGCTCTTAGATAATGCAGTCTAGAAGCGCGCAGTAAAATCATTTCTTGTAGCTGTAACCCCATTAATTTCGCAGCATCAAGTTCAATTTTTTTATAATATATTCAAGGATTCAACAATAATTATTTATTTATTTGATTCTTAGTACAGTGTGTTATATTATAATCGGATAAACATTTGAGTAAAGTAAGACATATATTTGGGCTGCCTGCTACACTAGTATTTTACTGTAATATAGCAGACAGTATTCTTCCGGTATAGTAGTAAACAAAGTGCAATGATCAACGTATAAAAATGATCATATATATAAAAAGTTAAACAAGTTACAATTAGGTAATTTAATATACTGTAGCAGTTTTAATCTTAAGTTTGGACCTTTAAAAGTTCTTGGGCGTAATTTCTCCCCATTTCGTGGAACTAGAACTGCACTATTCGTCAAAAATATACAAGACCATGGTTGCAATTTTTCATGTTTGCATTTAGACTGTTATATATTTTTAGTGCTAGAAGGTGTCTTTGTTAAGTGAGGGGGCGTAATTTGCTGGTGATATTGTTTATGTCAGTAAAAGTATTTTAGTATACCAAGAATATACATTTGACGGATGTCTAGGACGTGACATTCTTTGAAGGCGAAAGGGTTTCTTATGAATAACTCTCAAAATGCAAACCAATAAAGGAGAGAGAAAATAGTTTTTCTTTAAATTTACTATTTACTGATCACTAGAGTGCACCGATTACAATCCTATTTGACATTTTTTTAAATATATTTAATGTTTTTATAAACATGACAGCAGACTAGTGAAGATGTGGTCGTATCCATGAAACTTTTCTTAATGTATGCGAAAGAATTCCTAAATTATATAACGCTACAAACGCCGGTAGTAATGTAGGTACACGACACACGACAGTCCATGTAATCTGTCGCCAGGTCGCACTTGCTAGCGCCGGAACGGTACATGTAAACGTACAACGTAACTATCTAATTTCAGGGTATTTATTTATGATAATTAGTGATTTTAGTTGTTATATACTGTAGTAGGTCACTTAATTTTTTTTGATAATAAATTATATTTTCTGTATAAAAAATTGGTTTTATGGAAATACCACCACTGGCTGCGATGAGGCCAGTATAGTAACAAACAATCAGCGACAGCCCTATAAATAACTTGTTAAAGTACTTTTATCATGATATTACCCCCCCAGGCTCACCCTGATTCCCACAAACAACATAAAACATCGATCGAAAACAGCCCCAGATTTTACAAAAATAGGACCTCATATATGTGGTACATTATAACATGGCAACTAAAATAGTTGATTAATTGGCCTTGAATTTGTTACTCGAGACAATTTTCGTAATTTTAATTTGACTTTGCCAAAGCCTGCAACAGGATACGGAAGTATAACCTTGTTACAATTATTAAATAACAATTTGATGGTATAATTAACATTCTACTGACGTAGTTAAATTAAACTGTTGCATCCCTCCGGCGCGTGCCTCCCCTGTAAAACCGCGTTTCAGATATTCTAAAACTGCGACTCCAAATTAATTATTAATTTTGCAAAACTGACAAGACTCGATGTCAAGTTTATTGACATTTTTAGTGAATTATGTTCACCTAGAATTTATAAATGCGTGTTTTAATTGAGGCCAAGATTATGTCTTTTAGAGATAATAAATATTTTAGTAAAGTAGACCGGCGTCAATTATACCAGGGGGCAGTAGTACCAATGCAAATAACTCGTAAACTCTAATAAGTACAGTAGCTTACAGGACTTTCATTTGTAAAAGGATTTTTTGTACGCCAGAAGTAAGTTTTTTCGATCAGATTAGTAGTTGTATATTATGATTTATATGCTCTGTTTTTACCATTTCATTAATCCGCATATTTATTTATATATTTATGTTTATTTTATGGTGGGTTTTTGAAACGCTTGTGAGTAGAGAACATTCTAAATTCTATATTTTAATTTGAAATTGCAGTTGTATTACATTGTACGAATAAAAGTTTTTTAAAAACACATCAATTAACCAAAATTGTAAGAATTTTCATGAGATTAGATACATTTTGTATTGTGTTTAACGTAGTGGTAATTTTGAACTACAATTTTATAAAACAATAAAGAAACTATTTATCTTCGCCAAAATGGTTAAAGTACGACCACCTTGTGCCGAAATTCTATGTTTTAATCAATTCCACTACAACTAACATTTAATCAATTCCCCGACACTTGGGTCAGTTATATCATTTCCCTCAATGTATAAGCTTGTAATTGTATTCCTATATAATTGAATAAATAAAAATATAATAATTTTCAAGACAACTACTGTTCAGAAAATTAGTTCCCTATATATTTTTTAAAATACTAATTAAATATATGAATTAGAAAGATATACATATATAATCAATTTTATCGAAAACTATATTATTGTTGCTACCGGGATTCGAATCTAGATCTCTTTCCAATCCTTAGAAGGAGCATTATCCAACTATGCTACAGCAGACAGTACCTTTGTGTACAGCAGACGCCAGAATTAACAATTCATTTTTATTAAATTTTGGACACATTGATACAACAATTTACATATTGTGAAGTCGTAATTATTCAGAACATAGGTCTGTGATATTTTTTAAAATACTAATTAAATGTTCTGAGACATCGAGTTGCGGGCGTAAAGCTGCGGCTGGAGCTCAGCACCAACTCTTTGATGCGAGCGGCGCTCTCGTGGAAAACTGGTTCCCTGACCAGAGAATGGCAACGCCTACAGAATAGCCGTGACTAAAGTAGTTATATATGTAATATTTATATTTTGTGTGAACTTTTTACTTTTTAAAAAAAAAAAAAAATTATTAATATTTTCCTTGGTTTTTGCATGTAAACGGTATTGGTCATAAATTAAATAATTTGGAATCATTGGAGATAAATAAAGCGTTTAAAACTAATCAAAAAATTATAAACATCCAACAAAATTTAACTACAAGTCCCATTCTTAAATTTTTCCCAAAAATTATTCTAGTAATTCTGTATCAATTTTGCATGTAAACGGTATTGGTCATAAATTAAATAATTTGGAATCATTGGAGATAAATAAAGCGTTTAAAACTAATCAAAAAATTATAAACATCCAACAAAATTTAACTACAAGTCCCATTCTAAGATTATTTCCTAAAAATTATTCTAGTAATTCTGTATCAAGTAACAATTTGAGTTAGGTATTCAAATTTTTTTTTTTTTAAATTATTGTTTTTTAAAAATAGATTGTGTTAAAGAAACAATAACATATGTTTTTATTAGTTATTGACATCCTGAAGAAGAAAATGATATTTTTCGAAACCGGTAGATGTATTTTTACTCAATAAGTGGTTAATAAAACAAAGTTAAAAATAAAAATAATGAACTTTAACCACAAAGTTAACTTTGCCAATTGTTATTTAGTTTCTTCTCATTTATTACTTCTATTAAGTCTTCTTCTGCTTCATAAAGAGTCTGTTATATATATATATAAATATTTTCTGAATAAAGGTTGAATAGCACAGATGAAAAAATATACTTACTTTTACTCCTTTCCTTATTTCTACATCACAATTTTTTTTTTTTTGTATTAGTGACTAATTTATCAAAGTGAATTAGTCTTTATCAAAAATACAAAGAAAAAAGTTACAATACGTAATCATCGATGACACTTGAAGAACTTCAGGTCTTCACCCCGATTAAATGGGGAAATTGCACGCGCGTGCGCGGTCTCCATGACAACAGGTGGCCTCCACCCCAAACAATGCCATCCCCCGGGCCGGTGGGGGCGACAGGGGCGCATGTGGAAGTACACATTGCCAATCACTTCCGCGAGAAAAACACAGATGACTCTCTGATAAAACAGCCACTGGAAAATGTAGCCGCGGGGGCACATTAACGTTTCACGCTGGTTCGCTCGCACTCATCGTATTGGGGATTTCAGAAATTTAACGAAGCGTCGCGCTTCAAATTTTTTTTTGATTTGTGATTTATGACTTTATAAACTATTAAATTAAATTATATTAAACGGCTCAGAAAGATATTGAAAGAAGGGTAACTGTTGGGAATAAAGTGATGGCGCTTTCATCATTCTATTCCCTACGTGCTAACCAAATACTTCTCTTCAAACTACTGCAAGGCCATATTGACTGTCCCAACCAATTAGAATTAATATCTCTCCACATACCATCTAGAGCGACCCGGCAATCCGCACTCTTCCACACTCCTAGAAGTAGAACATCTTACATGCTAAATTCATTCATTCACCAGTCATGCAAATACCATAATGAGAAATTTACGGAAATTAACTTTTTCAACATTAGCTTTACTACGCTTAAAGGGTTATTTTTATGAACCGCCGCAATCTCTAGCATTCTACCTATAAACACATCTTGCTCTCCCTTTACCGCAACAATAGTTGCAACCTCCCCACCCTTTCACCCTCTTTTTTTCTTTTTATTTATCTTCTGCACCTAAACATACTTATATACCTAAACATTTCTATGGATTTACATAAATAGTATCACATTTTAAATATTTATTATGTAAGTTTTGTTAAGTTTACACTGTTAAAATCCCTCAATAAAATAAAATTTAAAATTTAAATCATCATCATGATCTCGATAATCTTCCGCCCTCTTAACCATGCTCCTCCACTTTTTTCGGCATCCTGTAGATCTTAGAGCTGTTACCAGAAGAGTGCCTGTTGCATTTTCTACTCGGTTAGTCCAATGGGTGGAGGATCTTTCTCTTCTTCTTCGTTTTTTGACGCAGCCCACCATAACAAGCTTCTCCGAACAATCTTTTTTTTCTCGTTGATGTTCAGCTCCTGTATAATGGAAGCTGTTTCGTTGACGTCCTGCAGAATAGTTGTGCATCTCGCCGTCCATATGCCTTCACCACCACATCTCAAAGGCATCAATCCGCCTTCTCTCTCTTATCGTCAAATTCTACGATTCCACTTCATATAGAAATATAGAATGCGTAAGATTGACTATGCTTCTTTTGGATATATTTAGATATATACTAGTTCATCCCTTAAATAATGTTTTTTTTTAATCTTCTTTTATTTTTCAAAATTAAGATAATTCAACAATTGTTCAGTATTCATAAAACACATTTTTGGCGCATCTTGAGAATCGGCCGTGACCCATATTATTGACACCTTTCCGCGTCCTAATTCACACCCATAACCTTTCCTCATACTTGTCTTGCCAGTGTGAATAGTGACCTTGACGTCTGCAGACGTCAACGTGACCGATACTTGTTCGACCACGACACCGCGATACCATTTCGCCATGTGGATTTGTGTGCACAGTGATTGTCATTTGTTGTTTTGTGTGCCGCTGGTGAAGCTGTGATATCGCCGTCTTCAATCGGAAGCGGAGATCTGCTCATCTGCGTGCCGTTTGTGTGAATCTCGGCGGCGACTGCAGAAGTGACGGAGGCGTCATGCACGAGGTAAGGCGGCGAGCAGTCCTTCCGAATCCTGGTTCCCCAAGATCACTGGTCCTTCGACTGGAATCCTTACCCATCATCGACCTTGCACAATTCGTTTTAATAGATCCTATCGGCGCAGGATTTACGTCTTCTTTATGACATTTTTTAAAATCTAAAATATAGTCTCATTCATTTTCTACAATGCTCTTCCATCTTTCTGATAGACTTACAAGGCCTCTTTTCCAAAATTTACTTGTCCGTGATGAAAAATACTCTAGTACTGTTCTGATCTCATCTACAGAATTCGTATTTTTTCGTCCAAATCGCATTATGATTTTGTCTTCAGACACCTCTAACATCTACGGAGAATTTTTCTTTCAGTTTTTTCACCATATTTTATCAGTCTTGATACCTTGTCTATTTTTATAATTTTTCCACTTTGAAAGTATATACGTGAACTGTGCTGGCAAATATTGATAGTTTGACATTTTTTAAGCAAAATACATAAAATCTTTTAAAGTATTTTTAAAGAATTTTTCTACAGCAATTATTTTACTGTGAAAAATACTGGATTATGGTTGAAGTCCTTATATCATGCTGATGTAACTGATTGTTCTACACGCATTGTCACTCACCAAATGTCAAATTTTGTCACCCATCTAGATAGTTTTAAAAAATTAATTCGTGAGAAGGAAATGTTCTAAGGATGCGTGTTCACGGGTGAGATTATGAGAATTGGCGATAAACGTGGAAATGCATCTGTTTTTTATACCGTTGTATACAAAATACAATAAACATCTAATGACAGCTCACTCCTCTCTTACTCCGTTCTCCTGCCTGTACTGTCCTTTACGCAAGTTTCAGGACAAATCTTTCCCGTATAACAGGAGAATTCAGATTTATAAAGAACAATTGAGAATTTATTTAATTTAATAAACAAGTTTATTTAACCACAAAGATAATGCTTTAAATATTAAAAATAATTGTTATTTCCGGATGCTGTACAACTGCTCAAAAATTCGTAAATAAGAAATCAGTTGCTGTAGATATGTTTTATTAAGGAGAACACATTCCAAATATGAATTAAATATATTAATTAGAAAGATGTACATATAAAATCAATTTTATCGAAATAAATTGTTGTTGCGCCACCGGGATTCGAACCTGGATCTCTTTCCTAACCGGGAAAGGTGCATTATCCAACTATGCTACAGTGACAATATTTTTAGCGATAAATTTTCGAACCTACATGTTACCTTTGTGATATTAGTACATTTAATCGTTCCATTATTTTAAAGAGCCATCTACCTTATTTTTACAGAATCTCAAATACCTTTGAGTAATCTGACCTCGATCTTTTTCATTATCCATTATGCATTGTCCATTGTGCATTATCCACCTATGCTACAGCGACAGTACTTTTGACGACAAATTTTCGAACCCCTATGTTACACCTTTTCAAATTAATAAATCTATCGTTCCATTATTTGAAAGCCATTTACTTTATTTTTACAGAATCTCAAATACATTTGAGTAATCTGATAGCAGACGCCAGAATTATCAATTCGTTTTTATTAAATTTTGGACACATTGATACAACTTTATTATTAGGAAAACACATTCTTATTGTGAAGTTGTAATTATTCAAAACATAGGTATGTGATATTTTAAATACTAATTAAATGATAATTAGTATTTAAGATATGTTTTAATTGGTTAATTTAAATGTATAACATTTCTGTAATTTTTTTTTATATAATATGAAATTTTGTTGGGGTTTCTTATTTAAGAGCGCAATGAATTTAAGGTTTTTATAAAAAGCGCCTTTTAATCATAATTGTTTCTTCAATGGGAAATTTTAAGATCAGCTCAAAGAAGAATTATATTTTTATTTATTATCTTTGTTTTAGTTGTGATAGTATTGAAAACAGGTATTTTATGAACGTCCACATATAATAGTAATAATTTTAATAAACCTTTATATAAATAATTTCTGAGAACGTAATATATTAACAATTTTTAATAAACTCTGGAGCTCTCTTTATGTGAAAGATTTAGATACTATTATTTTAATTGAATTTCATTTGAAGTATTTCTATTCGGTATATGTAAGTTTTAAGGAAATTACTCCATACATCGATTTCATATACAGAAATAACCCCATAATAGATTACAGATTTCCTCAAAGATCGATATTAATCATAATACTGAAATGAATAATATTTTTAAGTATATAATATATTCCTATACATAACATCAAAGGTGGTGCAAGGCTCGATAGGCGCACCGAGAACGGCAGCGAAGGTCAATAAACAGCCAATTTGATACACATCGATTGATTCAATCTTCTCTTCATATAAAATATAACATACAACGAGCCACCCTCGATGTATGTATCTAAATAAAATTGGGCCCCAATACAAAACGGAAAGGTTCCCTGAATATGTATTGTATATAACATATTCGTAGGTATATTATTACTATTCGGTACAACTTATTTCGGGACATGGAGAATTTAAAAGCAAATTGTACGATTTAGGTCTTGTAATTGATCCGTGGTGTGCCTGTAGCTGTGTGAGACAGACTCCGGACCATATCTCTGGCACTGTGAGATATTGACGGATGTTAGAGAAGATATAATTGATGGTTTGGTGGGAATTGATCGGACTTCCATCAAAAACCCTGATCTGCTCAGTTGCAAAAGGAATTTGGAGTTGTTCAGGACTTTTGTCAGAGAAAGGTTGTCTAGATGGGAACTGTTAAGGGGCTCTAACTCGGACCCTTAAAACTTTAATGTTTTTAGTGTTTATTTGAGATGAGAACTGCCGGCAGTGGTGGTTCAAAGATTGGTAGGATCGCTTTTCTTTTTGTTTTGTCCTTTTCCCTTTCTCGGGGACGTGTTCCTTCTCCCACTAGGCTCTCTGACCAAAGTAAGGTACAGACACTCTGTTGACTCTGCATTGCAATTCTTATATTATTATGTTGGTTACTTTGTGTTATTTTCTCGTGTTATTCATGTTCATTTCTCAAATATGTATGTACCGTTTTTTTTCCATTTATTTGTTTATTTTATTAAATTGTAATGTAAATCATAATAAATAATGGTCAGTGACTGTGAGGGTTTTTGAGATGGCAGCTGTCCTCTCAAAATGGCTCCGTCTTGTCACATGTGCGAGACAAAGTTGCACAGCTGCCTAGCAGCATTAAAAAAATGCCAACCAGGCGGTATATAAGTAGGACCATATAAGAGTTTTCGTTTATAAACGGTCCTGGGTAAGCGGCGTGTCAACCCTCACTACATATCCAAAATATGATTATGATGATCCTCTCGAGAGAATAGAATACCTCCCATATCTAGGTAGCCACATATCACAAGAAACTAACATAGACGTAGACACGAACAACGGAATACGAAGTGCAAGCTCCTATCATGTGTGACAACCCGATGATCAGGTAAGGTGTGCGTAAGAATGATACAAGGTTTCCTAAACAATTTTTATGCATTATTAATGCAGCTATCTCATGGCAAAAGAAAAGAGGATGGACTGAGGAAAAGATTTAAAGAAACCCTGAAGGTTAATCTTAACAGATGTAATATAGACCTTGAGCATTGTGAAACTGTGGCCCATGAGGGAATAAAAAAAGGAAGATCTCCCAGAAACCCCCCTTCCCAGCGGATACACGTACACCAGGCGCGGTCGCTTCATACATCCTTTGGATTCTCCGCATCCCTTGTGTTCTAGAGTCAAAAAGCTTTGGACTTTTGTTTCTAGTCAAAAACAATGCTACTGCATATAAATTCGCCCTGTCCTTTAGATACCAGTCATAACACATAGTACGACACGACGCGCGCACGGAGCGAGTCGAAATACATATACATTCTCATCATATGTAATATATGTCATACCTACAATATATGTTGTATATAGGATTATGAATTTTAGTTTAACCAACGTCTTTAGACAAAATGAATCTGTCGTTTATACGACCCTACCATGTGTTTATTTGTAATTTTATAGTACTATTAATAGTATTTTAAAGTTTAAGTTTTAACGTAAAATAATACTTTCTTACCCATATACTAAATATGATTGTTTTATTGTTTGAAAATCCTTCACATACTAACTAAAGGAAATAATTATTTTTATTAAAGTTTAACGCAGGAAATAGTTCTACAAATTGCTTTTTATTTTTTCCAAATCAAAAACAAATCCATGCGCCAAATGCAAAGAACGGTCATGAAATCAACACGTTCAAAATAGTAAGACAGTAAAATTCGCGAATTAGTAAAAGAGGAAGTAGACACTTCAATGATTTGCACGCAGTTGTAAGCCTATTAAATGTTATTCTGTTGAAAGCATAATTAACGACTCCATACAAAACGGATCAACCGAAAGAAATTTTAAATTCAGTAAAGAGCGAATTGTATGACTTGAGTAATACAGTAATAGCAATGTGAATAGCTACAATCGACGTATTGTAGCTACCAACGTTACGGCTACAGAGGTGGGTTGCCGTGGTAGTTTTTATAAATAAGCCATTCAAGTTTCTAAATATACGTTCACTATTCATATTGTAGATTATTTAATTTATATTTGTTTCTCATAATTTTTAGTAATGTACAGCTTTTTTGCTTGTATGCACCACACGCTCCTGCCCATTAGTATATTTACTTTTATCATGACAAGAATCCTTTCAATTGTACGACAGATTGGCCAACTTAACGCTCATTTCAATATTTGTTTATTTTTTATTTCTCACGTTATTATTTTATGGACATTTATTTTAAAGCCCAGCTGGTATGACGCAGATTGGAGTTGAGCTGGCACTGGCACAATGCAATTTTATCGTTATTTTTTTACGGTATATGAGACGAACGAGTATTTTATCATATCTCGTGATTAAGTTTTTATTATATTTTCATAACAAAATTGCTTTCTCATCATCATGTAAAGTGGAGTTGCCTGTTAGAGAGAATCATCCCCCATGGCCCGGCAGTGCCGGCAGTGGGAAGTGGCAGATGCGGGGTTCAACCCCTGGCGAAATAAAAAATAACGATTGCCTGATATTCAAAATAAATAAAAAATGCTAAAAATTTAGAAATAATTAAAGAAAACAATTTAAAAATAAAATACCGTAATAATGTAGTAAAGTAATAAATAAAAATACATTATTTATATTTGTTTTATAATTTTATTCTGCTGGTTAAGCAAAATAGTGCAGTTTAGCAATAATAGTGAACCTATAATATTTTCACAACCGCGTGTCCAATTCTTTAAAAAAAAAAATTGCGTCATAGATAAAAATTATAAAATAGAAATTTAACAAAAACATTTTTTTATTACTGTTAAGTTACAATTTTCGAACAAAGTTCTATGATATTTGAAAGATGTATATATCTATCGAAAAAATATTTGGTTACCACCGGAACCGATGTTGCTTCGTTCCATAAATCTATTCCCAAGTCTTTTAACCCGATTCAATTAAATAACGATAATTGGAAATGTTTCAAATACAAATGTTGTAAATGTTTCAAATACAAATTATTACAGTAACGCACAAATACACAAACTTCTCAAGCTTAGAAAGACTTTACTCTTGTAGATATATTCCAATATTCAGTGTTTAAATATAGATAAATGTAATATTTGTATTACCATATTGAGACAAAGATATAATTGATTAAGGCATTGTTCTATGTTTATTTATTCAAAAAAATGTTTTTGTCAATTTAAAAAAAATATATTTTATTTTTCTCTAATGACTAAATATTATATCTATTTACTGATTCTGATATAAGTTTGTAGGACTCCATAATTCACATATCGACCCCTCAGAATAACAAGGTTCCATCTGACACTGACACTGTTTTGAGATAATGAGCTCAAAAGTGTTGATATGTTTTAACATATATTCATGTATATTTTGTTTTGAGTATGCAAATATGATCAGTTTTAAGGTCTTTACTTATATTCAGTATTATAAATGACCACTGCGAGATGAGGGAAGTTAAAAAAAAAATGAAAACATTGTAAATTAACAATAATGATCCATAAATTGAAATAAATAACTGATGCAGTTGGGACTTTATTATTCTAAGGGATTGATATATGAAAATAAAATACTTGTTTTTTATTCAACTCAATATAAACTATAATTGTTACCTAGAATTATATAAATTCCAGAATTCAAAAAATATCTCTCTTGCCTTATGTTATTAAAATAATATATTTGTCTTTTTCTACATATTATCATTAATATGACATTTAAATTAATATTTCATTAGTGTCGAAACAGAATTGTTACTTATAATAATTAGAATTCCAACGAATAAATATAATTTTAATAAAATAAAATTATATAGTTGTCCTTCATTAACATTAAAATAAAAACAAGTTGTTGAGTTTAATTCTTAGATTGATAATGTTCTTACAAGGCGAAACGCGTCTCAAGTAAATTAACAAGTTTTTATTTTCATGTATGTGAGGTGTAGAATCAAAATCACACATGTCCAATTTGTATGGTTTTTGAGTCATTTATGTACAAATATACAGCAAATTGGTGTCTATAAGAATAGCATATTGAAATTAGACAAATATTACAAAATTTCACATAAAATTGCATTTTAAATTTGCTTATTACTTCAATCGCAGGCATATCAAAAAGATAAAGATATGTTTTCAGTTAATAAAACGACAGTATTTGGTCATGTGACCTGATATTACTGGCCATTTTTAATATAATTTCAAATGTGGCAGTTGTGTAGTACAATGATTTTTTGCAAAGTGGACATGTCTGCTTTTGATTTTTGACCTCACATATGTTGTTATATATCTACTACTATTGTACTGTATTTAAAATTTATTTTTATGTAAATATTTATCTCATAAGGGCATAGATATAAATAAATAAAACGATTCAATTAAAATATATGTTATTAAGGAGAACACATTCTTATTGTGAAGTTGTAATTATTCAGAACAGACGGTCTGTGATATTTTTAATACAAATTAAATATATTAATTAGAAAGATATACATATAAAATCAATTTTATCGAAAAATATCCGGGGAACGTGCATTAACCGATTATATTATAGCACCATAGTGCATTAACGACAAATTTTCGAACCTATATGTTACACTTTTCAAATTAATATATCTATTTTTCTTCGGATTGGAAGAGATCCAGGTTTGAATCCTAATATTTTTGGATAAAATTGATTTTATATGTATATCTTTCTTTTATTAACCACTAAATTGAGTTTAAATACATCTACCGGTTTCTTCTAAATACATCTTCAAAAAGAAGAAAATGGTATTCGAAACCGGTAAATGTATTTAAACTCAATTTAGTGGTTAATAAAACAAAGATAATAAAATAAAAATATGAATTTTAACCACAAAGTTAATATTGCTAATTTTAAAAGTATATATCTTTCTAAATACATTTAATTTGTATTAAATATATGTATTTAAAAAAATCTAATGTTCGTGTCATGGTTGCCCATCTCTGATCTATATGATTAATCATCGTCATACTAGTTTACTATTTTTTGTTTGTAAAAAGTATATTAGATCCCTATATATAAATATCACGCTAGATTTTGTGAGATGTGATTATGCAGAGAAATATTATATCCAGGTCAATTCACTATCCGTATAAGTTCACTCCACATCTCTTCAAACAATGCATGGAGCTGGTAGTCAAGTTTGATATGGACGGAGTACCATTTAATCCCCAGAACTTCCTCCCAAATTTGAAACTAATTATCCCTCAGGCCAAAATAATATGAGCCATAATCTCCAACCTTCGCTTTGTTCGCGAGGATGCGATGTTTAATAAGTAACCTTAATACAGAATCTTTTAAATATAGTACATATATGGAAATTCCCTTCATAATATATTTAAAGGGTATATTTATAAATGTGTACCTGAGTATGACATTTTCATTATTAGTTTGATCTGGTTTCGTGGAAGTAGCAGCTGTAGCTTGTAAACCATTATTCGCATAATGGATTACAGTTATTTATTTTTCATCACATTGTTTCACAATTGGATTCCCTCTTGTCTTACATTCTTGTATTTACATATTATTAATGGTGTCGCATCTCTTTGTTCGCCTGTGCTTATTTTTAACTCAGAATTATTTGACGTGCTTGATGGTCCAGTGCTCGGTAGACACTCGCCTATTGATCCAATGAACGGGGATTCGAGCCTCATTGCAGGAGTTCAGCAAGTTACACTTATTTTCATAGAACAAGCGTTTAGCTTAGTTTTAAAATAGTAAGAATATTGGTGTGACACGTATTTCACGTACACATCTCAATTTTATTAAAAATATCATGTTTTTTCGGGGGGTTCCCGGATAATACGTGTAACGAATCTGCATTAAAATGTGCATAACGGCTCGCCTCCACAGATGAGATAATTGTGAAATTTTCGACTCGAGCCGTCTTCGTGCCATGTCTCAGAGACTTTCCATCTCGCACGCCTCGCTTTACGTTTGTTGTACTAAATAATAATGTTTGTACGTATGGTTCTAGGTGACAGTTTTTCGCACGATTTATTATCAAATCGAACATCGTGTATACGTTTTTTTTTCTATTAGTTTCAAGCTGATCTCTGAGTTTATTTCCAGATCAAAATCTCAACACGTACTGAGATTAATCTGAACTGAATCTAAGATTTATATGTATATACATAATATTTAAGAGATATGTGCATTGAAATAAATACTTTGTTCTGTAAAACGAATTGTTTGTGTTTTACAATAATAAAAAATGAACATTTAATAAATATATCTTTAGCAATATTTGAATATGTCTAAGAACACACAATCACTAGATTTTTACCTATAAAGACACTGTTATTAAATAAATATCAGATATCTCATAGAGACGAAGCTGTTAAGTATGGGGTGATTTCAACAAAAATCAGATTCTTATTGAGTTGACATATAATATATGCTGTTTCAAGGAAAAATGAATTATCGAATTTGTTCCATAGATGGCGATGGTGTCACTACACCACCACTACCACTGTACTTGAAGCGAGTCCATGTAATACCATATATACAACTTTCAAAATTTAATAAATATGGAGATTGAGGGGTGATAATTGGTGATCGTTATATATATATATAAAGTGATAACTTAAGCCAGCCGAAAACAGGTCGCAAGCCCTGTAATCACCCCATACTCCTATGTATTTTTCATTAAATATAATAAAAATTGCTTTGTCTCTATGAGATATCTGATATTTATTTATTAAATATATTTTGTTCAATAAAAATACCATAACATAACCTAACCTTGTTAAATTTTTATTATTTTATTGCACAAATTATTCGTTCTAAGGAACAGAGTATTTGTTATAATGTGCGTATTAATACTTTCCATATTTTTCTGGATGTCTCACGACATAGCCAAAATATTCCTATTTTTTTGTCTTTTTTCCATATTTCAATGTGTTAAATAATTACATGAAATGTTCTTTGAAGAAAAAATAAGCAATATCTTTAAAAAAAAATCAAAGGCAATAAATCATTGTCTTCTTTACAATCATTGTGTGACATTATTTTTCTTTATTTTAAAAGATATGATTCGTCTTTCGCGGGAAGTAATAATTCTCTCCCCACAATATATATTCCACACCCGCTGAAATAAGGAAAAGCCCTCTGATTTCTGTTATACATCACACCGAAGTGTCTTTACCGACAAAATAATACACCGCAATCCAATTTATTTATACTTATATATAATAAATGGTTTTCTCATGAGATATTCACGTGTCGAGAGGGTAAAAAGGCAACATAACTAACTCCCCATGTTTGTAAAAACACCCCTCTGTAAATTTCTAGGCCAATGCCGCGTGCGCACGGTTGAGACTTGCCTCAGGAGACTTGTCTCGAAAGTCGCGTAAAGAACAGAATTGAGCGCGGAGCGAGCTGTGACTCATTTCTATTATGCAAACAAATTATAGATATCTCATAAAGACGAAGTTATTTTCATTATATTTATTGGAAATATATGGAAGTATGGGTACTTACAGGGCTTACGACCTGTCTTCGGTTGACTTAAATATAACGTTCATTAATCAATCTCCACATCCATCAAATTTTTGTAAGTTGTATATATGTTACTATGTGGAAACACTACACTATCGCCATCTATGGACTAAATTTGATATTCGTTTTCCTGAAATAGCATTACCATACCCTTTAATTACCCATAATTCCATATCTTTCCATTAAATATAATAAAAATAGCTTCGTCTCTATGAGACATCTATAATTTGTTTAATAACAGTGTCTTTGTAGGTGAAAATCCAGTAATTCAAATATTGTATTTCTATTATGTTTTGTACGCAGAATAGAGTTATGTAACTGATGCACACCGACAAATCTCTGAGATCAAAGTCTCATCCGTGTACAAGCACCGTAACAATCTACGATCTTTGATAAATATCCCATTTTTTTCGTTACCATGTTTGAAGTCTTTTAAAAGTTATAAATGAAATTTATTATTAATAATTTTCAGCTAAAATAAATGAAATGCATATTTTTTATTTTCCAAGAAAATAAAACAGAACAAGGGGGAAATATTTTTTTATTAAGTACCTAATAAAACATTGATAATTGTATTTTTAACCAATCGCGGCCATTTCGCTATTAAAACTTTTTGTTTTAGTTCTTGCTGAGATAATGATTTTAATGTTATTGATTAATATTAAACATTTCACGATACTGCGTTAAAAAAAAGCGCGTTTGAAAAGAGTAACATTATATAAAAGGTTGGCAGAACGTATAAGAAAGTTGTTACGGGTATCTTTGTATATATATATATAACATATACAAAGTATGTATTGTATATATATATAATATAACATAAAATAAATCTGAACTTGAAATAAAATTCAGATAATGTTTACAGAGACCAAACAGAATACGATGATTTGTGTACGAGGTGGGGAGGGACGAATCAGAAAAATATATATTTTGTGCTGGGGTGGTATGACACACACATATATGAGACATGTTATTTTTAAATATTATATTTACACGATGTGTACTGTGTAGTAGTGATATTTCGTTCTATATAATGTATTCTTTGCTTATTTAGTCTAAGACACTCGTCAGATAGCAAATGATCAGGAATTCGAACCTCGTCCCGGGAGTTCACTCAGTCAGCTCTAGTTTTCACAGTAGGATTGTAGATTCGTAAATTTGAGATGTTAATTTTTATCATATTTTTGGTTAAAATACGAATGTACGCTTGTAATAGTGTGAAAAACTTTGCATTTCATCCTAATTTGGAATATACCTTTAAAACAATCCAATAATAAATATATTCATACTTTTATAGTAATGTATAATATAATAATCAAGTCACGTTAAGAGACCTTCAGGACGCCCTGAAACCCGCTAGACTTATACATGGACAGAGAAAAGTGGAAGATAATTGGAGAGGTCTTCATCCAGCAGTGAATAGAAATGGCTGTTAATAATTAATTTCAACGTATAATTTATACACCCTGTAGAACAGTGTTGGTGGGGTGTCAAAAAGTAACTCACCAACGTGGTAAACATTGAAATATTTTGATGACCGTATGATTATTGTAACATTATGTGAAGGTAGGTGGTGGTTGCTTAGAGTCGAGTCGGAGCGCGGCGGATCGGGACTCGTGTCAGATCGAGCGTCGGGGCGAGACTGGCCACGAGTCATGTCGGCAGGAGCATAACCCTCGGGTCCAGATGTCACCTATATCGTCGGTCAGATGGTAGCGGCAATGATGGCGGTGGATTTGAATCGCGTTTATATAGAAATTTATATAAACTTTGTATAAATACATTTGTCATCAAGTTTTCGACATTCTGCACAATTAATAAATAAATAGTGACTAGCTAAAATAATTTTTTACTTTTTCTACAACACAAAATGCATGCAACATGAAGTGTACGTCAATTCAAATGAAAATACTGCAAGCAAATCGAAAGTTATTCGAACATATGAGTGTTTACATATGAGACATGTTCAGTCAAAAGCAGCACAAGTGCACGTTTACATACGAGATATTTTCAGTCGGCGGCGACACAAGTGAATATTTACACATATGAGAGATTTTCAGCCAGTATTACAAGACTCACAGTGAAGCCGATTCCCACCGTGGCCGAGAAGTTTCCGGACTGGAACTTGCCCGTCTCGAACTGGACCAGCAGGGACGTCTTGCCGACGCCACTGTCTCCCAGCAGGATAGTCTGAGGAATGAAATGTTACATGGACAGATGAACTAACAAAATTTCTATTTTTGATATTAGACAAATACACACAAACAGCATAACAAAAATTAACTTGCGGAAAGCAATCGGCTTTCCAGATTGCTCCTGCTAGGTAGTGGCCGTTTCGTAACCAGTGTTGACCATTGTACAGCCACGACCACATTGAAAAATACAACCTAATTTAATCAATTATCCATCCAACAGAATTAACAATTGTTGAAAATGTTGATTTTTTTTTTATATTCTTCTTTTAAATTAAAACTAGACCCACAAAACGTTTTACTAAACGTTTGTCTAGGTACATTCAGATCCATTCTATTACATTTAATATAATCAAAACATAACAACTAATCAGTTACAGTTTAAACAATTCATTTCATGCTTACAGGTAAAACAGCTATTCTCGATAAGTCATTTTTTATCATTTCTTTCAAATTGGGAGAAAGCGGACACTTTTGTAAAAACCCGGGTAGTTATTTTTTAGTTTAGGATCAAAAAATTCTAATGTCCTTGATCCATACTTATTGGTGATTTTGGGAATTGTTAAATTCAGATTAGCTACACCTCTTGTATTTTTTTCCATGTGAAGCCACCCTATTTAGAGCAACGTTATTATTATAATTTTATTTTATTAAAAGAAACAGTACAGCCCGTGTACAGGAAGAACCTAAATTACCAAAATAACGCAAACAAATATTCAGTAAGATATATTATTATTTACGTAAATTAAAATACCCGCGATACACGTGCCACTTGATACACTGATCACGTAAGTCAACCGAAGACAGGTCGTGTGTCCTGTAATTACCCCATACTTCCATATATTTTCCATTAAAAATAATTTTAAAAAGAGCTTCGCCTTTATGAGATATTTGTTATTTGTTTAATAACAGTGTCTTTGTAGATAAAAATCCAGTAATTGTGTGTTCGTGGACATTATATTTTTCCTAATATAATTTATGATTTATATAAAACGATAAAATTGTAAAATGACATGTCAAAATCGAATATTTAACATTCACCTAAAACATTTTGCCGCCAATGGGGTGACGTCAATATAATGCTATTTATTATCTTTCGCTGCCACAAGCTGTCACTTGGGGTGGGTCATTAAACCATTATAATCCCACAATACCATCAAAACACCCAACGTTCCACTCTGGGATAAAACAGAGCACCCGCGCCCCGTCCATCCCCTGTGTATTCGTGACACGTGATCAACCCCAGTCCTCAGAACACCACTCACGATCCCTCATCGCATCCTCCCTCCTGGCGCTCGCCCGTCGTCCTTCCGCTCGCCCGAAGCGTATCGTTAGCCACCCCTGTCGACAGTCGGGGGATGAAAAATTTCCCAAGTGGGGTAGCCAGGGGGCGAAAACCTCAACTGTGTAATGGATCGTTTGGATATCGGATTTTGAGATTTTTTTTCTGTAACAGCTAAACTTTTCATTCAATTATCTTTCGTTCTTGCGAAATTAATAAGGTTTGCATAAGGCTGAAGAACGTTATAATACGATTAAGAACTTTATTTATTCTCAACTTTTTGGATTTAAAGTGATTTATTATTCAGATAACCTTGATGGTCGAATTGATAACTAGTTTATATATAAACTCGCAGGATTCAACTATCAAACTTGATCATACAGCCATCTAACTGTGTTATTGCAATACTCACCGTGTGTCTCTATCCTGGAAGTCGTTTATTAGTGTTTGCATTCATACTCCATGAATGTATTTTATCTCGTCTTTTTTCTCTGTCCTCTTCCATCAATTACCAAAAGAGGTGGGTCGAGAGTGATCGGAGCTACTCTTGACCCACATTTCGAGGTGACTGGTGGATAAGTTTTTATTTTAAATTGTTAACTTTGTTTTATTAACCACTTGATGAATTAACAATACATCAACCGGTTTCGAAAAATACCATTTTCTTCTTCAGGATGTCATTAAGTAATCAAAAACATGTTATATTGTTTTTTTAACAGAATCTATTTTTAAAAAACAATAATAATTTTTAAAATTATTTTAGAACCTAACTTAAATTGTTACTCGGTGATGCAATTTAACTAGAATAATTTTTAGGAAAAAATTTAAGAATGGGACTTGTGGTCAAACATAGTTGGTTGTTTATAATACTTTGATTAGTTTTATCTCCAACGGTTCTAAATTATTTAATTTAAGACCAACACTGTTATTACTGTTACTGTTACGCGCTGGAATCGTTAGAGATAAATAAAGTGTGTAAAACTAATCAAAAAATTATAAACAACCGACAAGTCCCATTCTAAAAACAAAATTCTATAATTTTGTATCATCAAGTAATAATTTAAGTTAGATATTAATTTTTTTTTTTTTTTAATTATTGTTTTTTTTTAAATAGATTCTGTTACAAAAACAATATAACATATGTTTTTCATTATTTAATGACATCCCGAAATGTATTTTTAATTCGTTAAGTGGTTAATAATGGATTTCAACTACAAAGTTGATTTTGCTAATCTTAAAAAGAGATAAGTTTCTACACTAATTACATATCTACATTTTTATTGTTTGAGTTTTTGCAACTAATGTATTTATGAATTTACTTTTTTTATTTCTATTATTTGTCATATATCATGCACAGTTGATTCCGCTCAATTGGGGCAGTCGCCAGGGGGGCAGGGCCAAATCTCAACCAAGGAACTAAAAGTAATTTACATCACTTAATTGGGACACCAAATTTAGGATCACAATACATATTATACACACACAGGCAGAGGAATTAGTGCAAAAATTTCCCATTTGCAAGCAACATAGTTTGTTGCTGACAGCAGTTGGCAACCTATAATAACCAATACCATACAAAATTGCTTCGCCGTTTGCGGCTTTAAATCTTACAATTAGGAAAATGAAAACATGTTACAAGTTCATGTTGTTAATTATCAAGAATTTTCGACAATTTACCATGTTACGATAAAAATTAAGACTGTGAAGATGCAATTGTCAAAATCATTAAATCGAAACATCAAAAAATAGATGATGATGATGATGATGATGAAATAGATGATATCTACTTATTAATGTATATTTAAAGAAAAATATTAATCGTTTAATTTTGGGCTCGCTTGGGTTAATTGGGGCAAATGTCCTGGTCGCGATGTGTCCCAATTAAGCGTATATTGTATTTAGTATACTTTTCTATTTTTATATTACTTTTATATCCATATTGCTTGAGCAGATTTCCAGATTACAAATATCGCTCCTGTAAAGTCTTGTGCTTCAGATGTAAATAAAGTGAATTACTTTTTCAGTTTATATACAATTTTAAGATATGTTTTTGCGTTAAAAGCTTGTTTTATGAAGAATCGTATCTTTGCATATCTTTCTACGCACATGTTAGGTGAATAATTCTTAGTAGATTTTACTTATACAACAATATTAAAAATACGTCATCTTGGTGTAAATAAGAAATAACGACCTCGAATTATAAATAAAATATCTCATGTTTTTAAAAAATGTGTGTAATTTTCTATTAATTGGAAGAATACTATACCTACATATTTATTTATATTCTAAAAAAAATTGTATAGTAAAATTTATATTTACTTCATCATAATTACTCCATTCTTGTTTCTTTTGGTACCGACAATTACAAACACCTGTGGCGGCCAAATCAAGGGAGCAGCAGAAAAATACACAAATATTGAAAAACAAATTCCCAAATTGCAAAACGGTAATAGTGTGTACCAAAAATAATCCAGGTATAAACAATACAAGAAAGTAAATAGTTATTTCCTTATAAAGTAGTAATTTGTAGTCAACACGTCTTTTGGTAAAAAGCCGCACTTGGGCAAGTTTCAAAATGCCGGCCTAACAAAACGGGTTTGGTACGCGGGCAGCCGATTTAGGGGGATTGTTTTACAAAAACTCAAACCAGTCAAAACGACGTTTGATCTGATGTGAGATTTAATACTTAAAACCATCGTTAATCCATAAATCATAAATTACAAACATTTGTTCAGTTTTAACTGTTAATGGGGATATTGATTGAGTTGAGGAGAAAGCTGAGAGACATAGTGTATACACGGGGACTATGAAAGCTGTGAGAAGAATCCCATGAGAGCAAAATTCATATTTCAGAGATTGTCCGGAGTCGAAAATCTCTTAAAAATCTCATTCATGGATACGAGCCATAACAGCTACTAAAAACAATGACCGATGCTTACTGTATATATAATATAATTATTGTACCTACTAAAAAAAAATGAATCACCATACAAACCCGCTTAAATGACTGTAGATACTTTTTGAAAAAAAAAATGAAAGAAACCATAGACTACCAAATATATAGAAATGAACTAACGGAAACTCCTCGTTTTAATATTTTCACTTTGGTACCACTTACGCATTGAAATCGCTCCGCGACTTTTTTTAAATATATGATTTGATTGGTACGAAAATTTAAACGCTGACAATATAACGCATTAATGTAAAAAATACGTCTTGTTTACGCAAATATTTAATTTTCGAAGACAAAATACTTTTACTGTTGTATAAATGTATCATAAACTATTGGATTTATAAAAATGTTCTTAGATTATTAAGGAGAACACATTCTCATTGTAAAGTTGTAATTATTCAGAACATAGGTCTGTGATGTTTTAAAAACTAATTAAATGTATTAATTATAAAGAAATACATATAAAATCAATTTATCGAAAAGTATTGTTGTTGCGCTACCAAGACTCGAACCTGGATCTCTTTTCCAATTCAGGAAAGATGCATTACCAACTATGCTACAGCGATAGTACTTTTGACGACAAATTTTCGAACTTATATGTTTCACTTTTTCAAATTAATACATTTATCGTTCCATTATTTGAAAGTCATCTACGTTGTTTTCACGGCCGTTCAGAATCTTCTGTGTATAGTTTTCTGGGCTAATCTGCCGTTTATATCTGACCTTTCTCGCCAACGTTTCGGATGGATCTCATTGCAGGATCCATCATCAGATCCGAAACGTCGGCCAGAAAGGTCAGATATACACAGCAGATTAGCCCAGTAAACTATAGACAAAAAATATCGGATTTATATTTCCACAAAGAATGGATGTAGAATGCCCCTCGTCCCGCAACTAATGTTCCAAATCCCTCTCACGTATGTACACTTTATTTCATGTCTATTCATTTACTGGTTTGTGAAAGAAACGTATAAAACTTTGAATAATCTTGATGAAATACATAAAACTCACGTATCTTTTCAACCCCTATTATTCATCTTCACTACAAAACCAATTGGATTGTATACGGCCTGTATACCTACAGATGTCCGTGTGTCTATCGGAGAAGGACGTGCTTAAAGGAGGCACACAATAGATCTTTGACTTACACCCACTTTTCTTTCGTCCCTTGGGGATATAGAATAAAGGAAGTTTGGTGATTGTTCACAGTACCAAAGCTTTATATTCCAGAGTACCTAAATTTATTAAAATGTGTTCCAAAAGATATTTTTTTACGATATTAAATATGTAATCACTTTATTTTTATTTTTTATATTTAAGTAAATCAATATTGTTAAAGCATAATATCTGCACATATTAATATCAAAGAAAAAAACATAGTACATAGAAAAGGAGATAATTTACGTTATGAAAGTAATTTCAATGATTATACATACATTAAATAAGATCTATACGATCAGTATTAATAAATTGTATTTTTGTAGTATTTGGTTATTCATAATAAATTATAAGAATGTATTTTGTAAATTGTTTTAAAAATAAATAATTAAGAGTCTGGGTCAAATATATTTTTGGTAAAAAGAAAAAAGATTTTTAGCCAGTAAAAATCATTACAGAAATATTTTTGATTAATTTAAGTCAGATTGTAAATAATGACCATCTATTTCATATATGAATAAAATGTTAGGTTTTATTTATATCTTATTAAGGGATTTTGACAGTGTAAACATATAATAAACATAACAACTATTTAACATATGGTATTAATAATGAAAATCATCAAAAATATTTAGATACATAGGTGTGTTTAGATGCAGAAAATAAATGAAAATAGAAAAATAGGGAGAAAGGGTGGGGAGGTTGCAACTATGGTTGCGGTAAAGGGAGAGCAAGATGTGTTTATAGGTAGAATGATTGGCCAAAATTGAGATTGTGTTGGTTCATAAGAAGAACCCTTTTAGCGTAGTAAGGCTAATGTTGAAAAAGTCAATTTCTTTAAATTTCTCATTATGGTTAATAATAAATACTACTATCATATAATAATAATAAAAATAACAATAATAAACTAATGAAATTGTGTGCCGATGCTATAAAAGAATTTTATGTACGAATAATTACATATTAAAATGTTCGAAGAATCTTTTTACCGCAATTACATAAATATGGGTGCTTTACTTAAGGACCCTGTCCACGAAAAAACTTTTGGAGTGTACCTTCAATGGTCAGGGAAATTCTATTTCCTTATGGGACAAAATATGTCTAAATTTAAACTTTGTTTGAATTCAGATTCTGTTCTTTCTCTCTCTGTGCATTCACGTATATTCTGCTACCATGACGAAATATCTCTTAAAATCAGTATTAAAAAATTTAAATGAATAGATTAAATAATGTTATCACTTCTTCAATATTCAATATAATAATAATAATATTAGCAAAAACTATTCTGAATTCGCTAACCATCTTTTGGAAACAAGCCATTATTTTGATATCAACAAGAGTTTAGAAATTTTACATAAAAATACTATAGATTTATAGTTAAATCAATTTTAATTTTAAAAACAAAAAAAATGTTTAAATATTATAAATAACCAAATCCTTTTTGTTTTTATCTATGCTTGTATTTTTAATTTTAGTATGCACTGTTTCCTGAAGAAGATACCATCTAATTATTTCCACATGTTTGTCTATTTTTCTCTCATAAAAACATATTTTTCGAAAAATAGTAAAAAGTGTTATATGAGGTTTGAGGGTGGAGGTGTAATATATAAGATCGTTGTTACAAGTATTTAGTTGACACCAACAAGGAAAAAATATTTTCACAAAACAAAAGAATAACGTTTGAACTGGAAATAAAATTCATGTATCACCCCAAAACTTGTATGAATTCAGAGATGTATGAAGAGATAAAACATAATACAATGATCTGTTTACGTGTTGAGTAGGTGGGACATACTAAATAAACATATTCTATGAACAGTGGTATAATATACGTGTCTAACAGCTCGCTACGGAGATTCGACACGAATTTCCATAAAGACAGTTCAGCATAAAGGGATCTATGAATCAAATCAAAGTCTCATTGGCGCTCATCGTGGACACGGGCCTTAAGTATCTAAAACAAATATGTGGCCATTATTACGAAAGTGGTCTAAGTCAAGAAATTGAAAAAAATGAGTTTATCAATTATTTCGCTACACATTGTTTGAAATTATATTTATTTACTATATTTTTATTTATTTATATATTTGCAACCTATCCCGAATCGTTTTGAGAGTTTATTCTCATTTCGATAATTACATTTTTTTTTATTACATTCAGTCATTATTAACATTATCATTATAATACCATCATAATACCATCATAGGTTGGCTCCGGTATCATCGTACCAGAGCCATACCTCTACAATTTGATGTGAGACTTGTTATCACATTAAATTCAGAAGGCAGCCAGAGAGAAGCTATAGAAATCATACACCCCCCAAAAGGGGAGGATGGACATCACATTTATGTGTTGCAGTCGCAGAACTCGGTCACAGTCCGGTAGAAATTCACCCTGTCCGGGTCGCAAGAGGTGCGAGGGAGAGCCAGTAGAATGCGTCTTTAGATCTCTCTAAGCACTGCTTTTCCCGGCATCGTTTCCAGCAACCCCCAGCGAGAGACCCATACCCTAATAAATCCCGGAAATGTCCGAGATTCCTTGAATTTCTTAATAGATCATCGTTCCGGGGGATCCGATGACGTATTTCTTTTAATCTCGCAATCATGATCTCACGTGCATCATTGATGTGGACAAGGATTGTTTTAAATTAATATAATATGATGCAAATTGTAGCAATTGTGAAAAATTTGAAGCGTTATATTCAGTGTATTGTTACGACGTTCGACAGTATTCCGCCAGTGTTTATTTTGATAATAAAGTAAATCATTACAACGTAAAAAAAAATATTTCCTAATAAACTACATGCAACATTTATATGTCGAAATAAATTATAAATCTAGTAGAGTAAATAAATTTTGAAACATTGTGTTATGGAATATAAAAATATTTTTTAATTAATTCAAACTCGTATCTTACGCAAGAAATGTGACATTTTTTTAACGGAGACGCACACGGAATACATGTCACATCAATATAATTACTATTTTCAAACTAAGCTTGATATAACTTGATTACCTCCTGGGACGAATTGGCAACACTTTTTCCAGCGAAAGCCAATTTGATAACCGACAGCTGATTTATGCTCAGTTTGGTTTGCAATTTCACCATGAATAGACTTACGCCAGAACAACGCTTGCAATTTGTGAAAATTTATTTAGTAAATCGTGGTTCAGTTCGCGAAACTTACATAATCGTCCATCCGAGCAAGTAATTAGAATAACCATGGATCGTTTTCATACCACGCATATTTTAAATGATAATACGCATCTGCAGAGACGTCATACGGTCAATGGAGGGCGCTATATACCCATGATTACCAACTTTTTCGTTCCCCAATTAAATAGCATTGCTGTGGGAGAGCTGTGGTTTCAACAAGACGGTGTAATATGTTATACAGCGCGCGCCACAATCAATTTATTGAAGGAAACATTCGATGAGCGCATAATTTCCCGTAATGGACCTGTGAATTGACCTCCAAGATCGTTTGATTTAACACATTTGGATTATTTTCTGTGAGGATATATGAAGTCGCTAGTCTACGCCGATAAACCATAGACGATAGACGACTTGGAAGACAACATTCGTCGCGTTATTGTCGATATACGTCCCCAGCTGCTCCAAAATGTGGTTGAAACTTGGACTTCCAGATTGCGCTTTACTCGAGCCAGCCGCGTTTAAGATATAATTATCTTCCCAATAAAGCCAATACCATGACCATTACCACGATTTGTATGTGCTTTATTTCATTTTAAAGTTATATACCTCTAAAAAAAGACACCTTTACATCGATTTAAATTTCTATCGTCGATATATATCAACAATTTTGGCAAAAATGCTGTATTGACAAAAGTTTCTCTGTTGAGTAATTCTTATGGCCCAAGTCCTTGAATGAGATTTCTCTCGGAGATTCGACTCGAGTGCGAATAAAGAACAGTTTAGAGTTCAGCGCGAAGGGATCTACGATACTATCAACTCATGTATTGGGCACGAGCTTATGTGTCGGCTCAAGTCTCACCTTATGTATCGGCAGTTCTTCTTCCGTCCGTTTAGCTGCGTAGTGATTGAGGAGATCGGGTGGGGGCTCGTAGTCTCGGTAGCCGGTGGAGGGCTTGCCCACACCCTGGCTGCTAGGGTGTGGTATGGGAGGCCGCACTTCGTCTTCGAATACATCGTCACTCATGCTGTCATCGGTCATCCTGAGGAGGAAAAATTTACAACATTACATGTCATATCCTATTTGCGCGCTAATCTGCTGAAATTTCCAGCCTCTCAAAATATTTTCGACAAGAAATAATTTTTAATTCATTCGGTATTATAATATGTTAGATATTTAGGCCTGCATACATGGACACCCCGACAAAGCCGCACCAACAAAGCCGCCCAAGACATCGCCGCACCGACAAAGCCATGCAAAAGTAAATAAGGATATTTATAATTATCTATGTAATGTATTTTATATCCAATAAAAGTTATAACATACTCAACAGACAGATAAAATTTCACTAACCTAACAATTTTTTTTTTTTTCATTTCATTTAATTATTTAGTATTGTTCCGCGCGACTTTGTCGAGACATCGCGTACATGTTGTATAAAAATATCAATATATTGCAATTTCTTATCAATCAGGCTCTAAATAGACTAACGAAACGTTATTTCAATCCAAAAATAAACAATTATTAAACATAATTTTGTACGTATATATTGTGGCGAAAGGCACAATAAGCCATCTGGCGATCCTACCACCAAGCCGGCCTAGTACCGACGCGATGTGTCGGACGCCCGCTAGGGGAACATCCCGCTAGGCTATCGGACGCGAGGAACAAGAGATTCATTCTGGTTCCGTGGCTGGTGTCTTTAACAAGTTCTATTTTATTACTTTTAAATAATAATGCGTTACTGTGAGAACTGTCACTCTGTAAATGTATGTGTGTGTGTGTGTGTCATGAAAGTGAGTAGATGAGTGGTGGGGGACGAACCTTATAAGAGGCCGTCTCTAGGGGAACAACTTCTTCTTAATAACTAGTCTATCTATGTAGTGTATAATTTATATTTACTATATGATGTGTTTCAATAGACATATAATATTGTTATCTGGAAAGACTGAGTTTCATTTACGAGGAACTGGGACCCAAGTAATTAGAAAGTAATCAGAGGATAGAACCCCAAGGCAATCTGGTGATAAATAATACAAGATTTATCACAGTTACCGTTCCAGACGAGAATAAATCAACAACACAAACCCAAGGTATTGTAATGTCACTGTCAATCAAATATTATATATATATTATATCCACATGAGTTTTATTGTTTAATTCTAACCGGTTTCAGAGCAACGTCTGTTCCATCATTGGTGTCGTACAAAACTAAATCTAAATTTATGATTTCATCTTTGATTTCGTTCATCAACTCGAAGTTCAATTTTAAAAATCAGCTCTGTTCGGGTTTCTTGTACCCGCCGGTAAAAATATTTACATTAGTGTTAAGTATACTCGCACATATTACGAGTACCTACAGGTCGTGACGGTCCGAACAAGGGTCAAAGATATTTAAACGGAAAATTCAACCCTTTTCATCTAAACGTGTCTTATTTTCGTAGCGCAAGACTTTGGACCCAGTTATAAAATTATAGATTCATCATCTTTATTAAGAGTTTGTCTATAAAAATGTTCATAAATAGTTTCATAGTGCGGATAATATATTTGCAGTAAGTATAAAAATGGGTTTAAATTAATATTGAATTTCTTTTACATCTTAACCTTTCGTTTACGGTGCTAAAATAAAAACCCGCATTCCGATGCTATAAAATCAGTGTACAGTGAAGTCGGATAAATATAAATATTTTACATTTATTACTTATATTAATCATTAAGATAATAGTTGACATACATATAAGTGAATATGTATATCAATTATTGTATAAAAGTGCTAAAAATGACCACTGATCACCACGAACGGCAACATAAAACACGTCTAACTTGGCCAGCGCACGCACTGCCACTAAGTGAGAATTGGCATCCGGCATCCCGCGCCCCTCCCACTTTGTCGCACGTTCACATACACGCATTGACAAATTCGCATCGGGTTCTACGAGAAAATATTATTTAGTGTTGTGTTTGGTAAGGTAAATACTAATTTATTGTAATTATTGTATCCCATACATAAATATATTACGGAGGAATACCTAAAATATGAACTCTGTATTTAGTATATTTACAGAGATATTCACATAATTAGAGGCAACGTCAACTCAGTTTACAACGTCGGAGAGGAAAAGATAAATAAGGGAACTACTCCCTCTTTCCTACTTTTCACAACCTTCATTTCTGCCACTAGCATAATAGGTATGTGACAGAGAACAAATTACATATACGAGTATATATGTACCTTAACCGCTGTTAAAAGATATTAATTTTTATATTTATATTGGCCCATATTATAATAAAATGCATAAATATTGTGTATTAAAATGCTACAAAGCATCTTGAAACCTTTGAGATATAAATCTCCAAAGAAATTTTTCATCTCGCAGTCCACGTTTTGATGAAATCCATATACAGCTTGAGATTCCTTGCATTACCGATCAGGCCAACCGTTGAACCCAGTTAAGCCTCCAATCTTGCGATCACGAGCCTCCACAATGCCACCAGATGTGTTCCGGAGTTTGATTCACTCGCTCAGGTACACACCACGGGGCATCCACGAGTCTAAAATCAAACAGTTTACTTGTGGTTTGGCTGAAGAACCTGTGGCATTGGATTGGCATAGCAAGACGATTGGCAACATGGCGCCAAACGTCCGTTGAATGGATAAGGCATAAGAAAAAAAAGGCTTAGTGTGTGTAAGTACTATGCACATAGGTGTGATTTAATTTATTGGCTAGAATTATTTAGTAAATAGAAATAATTGTCAATTAACAAAATAACAACTAATTTACCAAATAGTGGCGGATGCAGAATAAATGTTGTCAACGAGCTCGAGATTGGGAATCGCTCGAACTTAGAACGTGCTAAGTATTAAAAATTAGTGATAAACTTAAAATCACGAACCGTGAGTCAATCACTAATATCTTTGAGTCACACTCACTATCAGTGATTGAACATCTGGGAACATTGTGTAAAAATTCTATCGATTTTCTGACGTCGTCGTTTAAACCGATTATCACTTGAATCAGCGCCATCTACCAGATTTTCCGTAATTTGATTAACGCCATCTGTTGGAATCTGTTTTTGTTGGTAGGATTTATGCTAGCTTGCTGGTAAGACATGATGCTATAATCATGATAAAATTACGCCCACATCTAGAGCCCGTACTGAGCAACCAGACATAAAAGAAAGTGAAATTTCTACACCGTATCGAGTATTTTCCAAGGGGTGTATGGGGGTGGCTTGAGTTCGTTGTTGACCGACAGTCGCGTGTATTTGACATATTTATATATTTTTCGAACGATATATAAATAACACGATTTATTTTCCATCAAAAGGAATCGAACAAATACGAAGCTATTTTTTATTATATTTAATGGAAATATATGGAAGTATGGGTAATTACACCTTATATAAATATAACGTTCGCCATTCTCACCCGTTAATCAATCTCCATATCTATCAAAAAATTTGAAAGTCGTATATATGTTAATATGTGGAAAGACTTTTAGTACCACTACACTATTTGCTATTTAGTCCGTAGATGGCGATAGTGTAGTGGCACCTTTGTAGGTGAATATTCAGTGATTATGTTTTCTTGGATATGTTCAAATATTGCGATTTAAGTTATTTTATAGAATATCATCATCATCGTTATCATCCCCTTATCTCAGAAGAGTCTCATTATCCAAGGACTCAACCAAGTGCCTCCGCTCTATTGCGCTGTGTCAGTGCACGGTTTCCAATCAAGGCCCATTGTAGCCTCAACAAAGCAACTGCCTGTGGTGCGTGATAGTGATTACGATACTCGCCTAGTGATCTAGCGGTTTCAGGTTTCAGGTTCCTCGTTTCAGGATCTTTCAAGTTAGTCCTATTTACGTAGCACAAGCGTTTAGCTTAATTTGAAAATAGTAAGAATATTGATGTGAAACGTATTCTGTGTACAAATCTATATTTAAAATAATAAATATGCAAGCGCGGGTCTAGTAGTAACCATGATTTGCCAACGGAAAGTCTGTATTTGAATCGCAAAAAAGATTCGTTTTGGTAATTGTTCCGTGAGACGTGTCCAAGCCACCTCAATTGAGAAATTTTTATATGTTGATGTAAGGTCTTCTATATTTCAGTTTTAAAAATTATGTATATCGATTTTTCGTGATGATTACATATGACTAGAACATTTTGCGGATGCCTGCGGGAAGTCTAAGCCGTGTGTGCGTCACATACACGCTAGTAGAAATCGTGCGTTCCTGATGTCCTGCAACGACTACACACAGGGTGTACTTGGTAAAACTACGGAATAAGGGATTGCAATACGAGGATACGGATCATTTCATTAAAACGAGCCTAAGACATTACATGCAAGCTGAAGATACTTCAGCTAGGAATGATGAACCACATACCACAGTCGCACGGCTGACAAATTAGTACATTACCTGCTTATGTAAATGCCTTCGATAGTTGGTTCTCAGGTTTTAAGCACACATGTGATGTATGAACTGCACTAACTTTTTTAATTTTGTTGTCTTTCTGGTCCGATGTTGTTGTTCTTTTAGCTGGGTTATATTCTTTAGATTTCGACCGACCGAAGCACGCACTGGTGGTTTATTTGGACCGCTGGACTGGTCGAAGCACGGGATGTAATAACAATCACGCCTGTCGATTACCATCTTCTTAGCTTTCCGAAAATAGGGCGACATACACACACACACACACACACACGCACATGCATTATTATAAACCAAGAAACCCAGTGATGCCAATCTAAGTAACAAGGAGCGTAAATTGTAAGAGTAGAATTAAATTAACAGTTGATTGTGAGCGTATTGAAAGAACCCACATATTTTCAAGTAGATACTAATGTATATGCCAGCGCAACTCAGATTTCATTAACCTATTTTCATAATACGTCATAGAAATGTACACCCTCATTGCATAGCCTATTATTACTCCCCATGAAATATACTCAATAACAAGCCGGAAACAGCTGATCTTGACAGGTGATTTAGCTTTCATACGGGTATTACAGTGGGGTGACTAAAATACAATATAATCATTCGTTGTCACAATATAAGAGTTTTTCATTACTTTATGGAATGTGCAAAAAGTTTGTTTTGTATTACGCATACCCTAAATATTAGGTTGATGCATAATTAACCAACGTTTATTAAAAATTATGTTGTAACGTAATCAAAAAAGAAAATAAACTCACAACATATTATGTACAATTATAATTATCATTTAGGGGGCGTAGATACCGTAATCGTGGACTGATCGATGTTCGAGTTCTCAGCCAGTCTCCTAGTGATCCAACTTTCGTCCTCTTCCACAGCCGCCAGGAGTGCCGGATCATTAAAATCTCCGAAGATCGACCCTTACCTGACTTGATGTGAACAAACCACTCTCGGCGTGCCCTTCGCTAATGGTTCCTTCGTCGAAATAATCGTTAAGATCGCGAAATGACTCACCAGCTTTCCACCCTTTACCCAAGCGGTACAGCATAATGTGGCGTATATTTTTATGGTTTTCGATACGCCTAATTCCTAACCCTATTAAAGAAATATATTATGACATATGCCAATCAAACGTCAAAATCAAAAAACAAAAAGTCGCGAAAAAACCGGCGGACCTAATAGTAACGATGTATGCAATATTTTATCCCGGCAGAGGGAGGGGGCGATAAGGCGGGGTGATTATCTGTAGCCACAAAGCTGGTATAAAGATGGTAGTCACAAATAACCATCTTTCCAGGGAAGCACTTTCTGCATTTTGCTTTCATTTATTTTTATTTTGAGTATATTATTCTAGCAAGAGTTCATTTTTTAAATTTCCCCCCAATCGGGTAATCCCTCAAAACATAGAAATGGTATTATGTAATATTTTAAAGTAGATCATAATTTTTCATTGGACCTTTTGCTTATCAAAAGGTAGAGGTATTTTTTAATGAAAAACCTTAATTGTAAGGACTTCTATTTATTTAGCATAATAAATTATAAATTCTAATTATATGTATTAATTAGAATTTTATCGAAAAATATTGTTGTTGCACTACCAGAATTCAAACCTCGATCTTTTTCATTATCCATTATGCATTGTCCATTGTGCATTATCCAACTATGCTACAGCGACAGTACTTTTGACGACAAATTTTCGAACCTATATGTTACACTTTTTCAAATGAATACATCTATCGTTCCATTATTTGAAAGCCATTTACTTTATTTTTACGGAATCTCAAATACATTTGAGTAAACCAATAGCAGACGCCAGAATTAACAATTCATTTCTATTAAATTTTGGACACATTGATACAACTTATATATCATTAAGGAGAACACATTCATATTGTGAAGTTGTAATTATTCAGAACATAGGTCTATAATATATTTTTCGATGAAATTGATTTTATATGTATATGTTTCTAATTAATTAGTATTTAAAATGTCACAGATATAGTTCTGAATAATTACAACTTCACAATAAGAATATGTTCTCCTTAATAATATATTACACTAAAAAAAACTCATTATAATGGTGTTACCACGATTTTAATACACTGTAAAAATATTATAGCCTTATAATTATTATTTAACTGAGAATAGAGGCATGATTACTCGTAAAAGAAATTATTCGCTATTGTTTAGTACTTCTTCGTGATTTACAAATAAGAATACTTCCATAAAATTAAACGTTCATTGAATTTATTTATTTAAGTCATTTTAATATGTCGTAGTATTTAGACAATTGAACGTTGCCCAGTCGTTCGTATCACTGTAATATTATGAGGCAATGAAATTGTCTTTGATAGACTACTGTTCTTCAAAATATGGGATTCATCAGTTATTTTTGTAATTTTCTCACTTCGAATTCAATGACTTTTAAAATTTGAAGGTGGTCTCCATCTTCGTATTTTTTTCTTGTAATAAACGGGCTAAAGTTAGAAGTGAGTTATATTGTAAAACATTTTTAATTCATTCGACTTCCATTTAATGAACAATCAAGGGTTTGTTGAGTTTGCAACTTGTCATCAACTGTGGCCAGTCCCTTGGCATTTTGTTCTTAGATCTTTCGATTAATCAAATTGACAACATTCCGAGGTAGATGCTGCGTGAGGCTTTTTAATATAAATCTGTGACGAATCAAGGATCAAGGAATCAAAGATACTTGACTTAGAGGATGCTGTACATCTAAATCATATCAGAATTTCTGTTTGATTCAGAACAATTATCAAACCATACTGTTTTATAAAATTAAACTAAATTTCATTCATTGCCCATTTTATAAAATAGCTTGCCATTTCGTTTCCTTCTCGAGCATCTTTTTTGATTCATTCTAAACCATGCTATATTTGAGATTTCGTTTAAAATTGTGTATGTCCACAACTTTTATTTACCGTTTGCCGCGGTGACAGGTAGATGGGTACAAACAACAGAAGGGCGCAAACGGACCTCCATACGTTTGCTTCGTTTTGTTCCTTTGGACTACAACCCTTTTCGAATTCTTATAATCGCGAGTAGTGCTTAAAGCACTCCTGTCTTTTTGCTCGTATATATGTTTTAATATTACAATATTAGATAATACATATTATACCGCAGAAGGGAGGTGGCCAAAAGGATGAGGCTGCCTATGTTGTGACTAGGTTTCTAAAGATCTATGATTTTTGGAACATTCTCTGCTCTCATTCTAATCACATCATTTACAACATTATCTTTAAACTTTTCTGATTTCAGTCAACGTACATTTACATCAGCATCAGATAACTCATATATATATATAACAATCTTCATTCATCCTCGCTAAAGCTAATAATTTCATAAACAATATATGTGCTTCTCCATAGTGGCATGTTGGCATCCCTATAGATTAGTTTCCTGCATCTTGTATGAAAAATAAATATATAAAATTTGTCGATAACCGCCATCAACTAGTCTAATATTAGTTAGTGGCGCAATCGCTTAAAAAGAGAAGTATTAATTTTTTTTATCAAATTATTAAAAATAAATAAACTCATTTCAAAACCCTTTCATGCGGCGTTAATCGTTCATGAAACAAACCAGACATGCTGTCCCCGTACCTCACTGTCGATCACCGTTTCCGTTAATAACATTTCCATATCCGGTACAATGCGTACGGAAATGGCGGGAAACATTCGACCATGAATAGAATTTCATTCCTTCCGAACGGCGGTATATTGAAAGCCTCATCGCAAATATTGTGTTTCGCTGTCGAACGTGACGATGACAAAACGAAATGTTTCAAAACAAATCAAGGAGTTAAAATAAAAATATTCAACGTATTTTTTTTTTCAAAATATCGGCGCATTTCGGCAGTGAACAAATATAAAATATTTTCTCTAAAAAATATTTAAATAAACTCGTATGAAATTTTTTACTTTAAATACGTTTTAACAGACTCACCGTATCCACATCGTGTGAAACTGCATTTATAGAGGGCGGGTTGTGTGATCAGTAGTAACTTTTTACCCTTAAAAACCCTTTGCGGGTTGTTGATACATCGAAATTTATAGATAGAGTATCTATAGGTGCGACAAATAATCATGAAATATGCATTATCTATAGATTTTTTCGCCAAGGCGATCGAAATCTGTCACTTTGGTGGTGAATTTTGTTTGTATAATATATTAATGTATACATTAATATATTATACATTAATATATTAAACAACGAGATCATCATCGGACGAACTCTCATTCCTAAAATAGCGGGATATTGAATGATTAATTGTAAAGTGAATGTCAATGTGTCAGATGACTTTTGGAACAGCTGTGAAGAGTCCGCCATATTCAACTATCGGATATCGGAGAGTAAAATGAGTTTACTACGGGATCTACTTTCGAGAAGAAAATATTTTTTTACTAACGATCAAACAACCTGTTTTCGCAAAAAAATTTACTTTAGTAATTTTTTTTATTATAGTAAAAAGTTACTACTGATCACACAACCGACCCATAGTAGAAAATTAAAATAAGAGCTTATATTTCGTAATTTTATATAAATATATACATATCGAATCCCGATAGCGCAAAAACAATATTTTTCTATAAAATTGATTATATATGTATATCTTTATAATTATTAATACATTTAAAACATCACAGACCTATGTTCTGAATAATTTCCATATGAATGTGTTCTCCTTAACAATTGTTACCTTTTAAATTTGTTTTCACACTACATAGTTCCTAATTAGTTACCCATCGCTTATATTTATAGCTTTGTTCATTGTCTATGCTTGTATTTTTTTTAGTTGTATCCGTTTATTGTATCCTGAAGAAGAAACCATTGGTCTTGAAACATGTTGATTTATCAGTAAATAGTGATTTAAAACGAAGTGTTTTTTCTTATTATTTATACAATCAAGACTTTTTAGCATTTATAACATTTATGCAGCAATGTAACTATTTATATTTATGAAACTATTGCAATTCGCGTATTTCGTTGCATATTTGTATACCCTAAGAAATAAAGAAAGAAACATGCCTTTAAAACGGCTTTAACCTTTACCATACCACGATATAAAATACCCGAACGCAGCCATGCTGTCAACTCGTGTTACCGTAAATAACTGTTGGAAAAAATATTTTTACTAGCTTAAATGGCTTCAATGGCACGAATCTACTCTAAATATTGAGCATTCAATTTTGAAAAAATGATTAATAACATAATTTAGAGCATTCATTAAGTCCGATACAATGTGTCCTTCCTTCTTATCTCTCTTCATTTAATTAGTAAGAAAGAGATAATTATATTTGTATGTTTGTTGTTCTATTCACTGTGAAAATAGTGTGTGATCTCTGTCTGTCATATAACAAATTGTATTTTTACCAACGTATTAATTTTACAACGGATTGAATGAAAAAAATCATTGTTTTTGTACGATTCCCTTTTCATAATTGGTTTTTCTCTAGTCATTCCTGAGCGCTAATATTTTCTTTAAGATTATCTCAAATATTAATTATATGTTGCATGTATTTACCGAAATATTACAGGTTTAATTATGATGGTAGACCTGTGTTACTGCATGGTTTGGGAAGGGTTAAGATACGGTGTTGGTGTCATGTACGACGGGTATATGGTAGGTATCAGTGGCGGTCGGTGACTGTCTGTTAAATAAATGCTGGATAATAAGTTTATACCTACTATCAAATATACAAATCTATTGATTAGCCCACGAACAAGATGCTGACAAAATAGTCTGTCCAATTATCTGTATATATTATTTACGCTCCACAACATCAATTAAGATATTTTTCTTTTTATTTAAATGATGAATTAAAAGAATAATCGAAGGATATTCAATGTTTCAATAATTCAGCTTTACGTATTCAAGCCAAACTGTCAAAAATACGTCACACAAACAAATTCCTCAAAACAATCCGCTCGCTTCGCAATATGAATGCTATTCTGTGCATTACACCCATAATCATTAAAGTCGTTTTTTGTTCGTTGAATGCTATTAACGAATGTGTATACAGTATTCGAAGACCTTGACAGGCGGAATTAAATGCGCACGTTCGAAAGTAGAATACTTTCAAAGATTGTGGATACGGAACGTATGATATAATCCACTGTTGCTGATATCTATATATGTATTTTGACTCGATCCGTGTGTTATGACTTGTCTCTGAAGGACAAGACGAATTTATATGCAGCAGTGTTATTTTCGGCTAGAAACAAAAAGTCCAAACCTTTTTGATTCTGGAACACAGGGGATGCGGAGCATCCAATGCATGTATGAAGCGACCGCGCCCGGTAGGTATATATGCGAGATGAACACATGAAGATTAATTATTTTTTTTTGCAGCATAAATAGTATATATGAACATAAAGGTAATTAATTTACTAGACGTGGTCTGTTCTAAAGCAATTACCTGTACAGTTTTTAAAAGTTATAATAATAAAGGTACAATCGTAATAAACTAGGTTAAGTAAGTATAATGCAAAGTAAGTTATAAAAAGTTATGTGAAAAAAATACCATCAGAAGTTATAAAAAGTTACAAAAATATTTTTGTCTGTAATATAGTTGGAGATAAAAATGTGTAGGTAGTTAGGTTAGCGCAAATGATAAATTAATTTCATTTTACTTTCTGCCCACATCAAGCAATCGCTTTGTTATTTTTAGTTTAGAATCGTTAATCACTCTAGACTCTTTAAGGTCTAGTGGCAATTTGTTAAATATCCGCGGTGCGCAATACAAGGAAGTTCGTTGAGCGAATTTGGTATTCATTTTTGACACTGAAAAGTATCCTAAGGTTATTCTCCTAGTTTCCTTTGAATCGATATATATGCGAGACGAACGTATACGATGGTGTACGGTATATTTGCGAGACGAACGAATGTGTTTATACTTTTAAAATCAGCAATATTATCTTTGTGGTTGAGATTCATATTTTTATTTATTATCTTTGTTTTATTAACCACTAAATTGAGTTTAAATACATCTCCCGGTTTCTAAAAATACCATTTTCTTCTTCAGAACCAACTAAATTTAACTACGAGTCCCATTCTATAATTTTTTCCTAGAAATTATTCGAGTAAGTTTGTATTAAGTAATGATTTGACATAGGTACTAAAATTTTTTTTTTTTTTTTAAATTGATTCTGTCAAAGAAACAATATATGTTTTAGTTAGTTATGACATCCTGAAGAAGAAAATGGTATTTTTCGAAACCGGTAGATGTATTTAAACTCAATTTAATGGTTAATAAAACAAAGATAATAAATAAAAATATGAATGTGTTTATTCTTCAGGAACTCAATACTGAGGAAAGGCTCTCCACAACATGTAAGAATATAAATCTTTCTTACTTTGAGTATGCTGCTAGAAGAGATGGAGAAATTGATGATCAAAGATGCTAATGTACAAGGACGAAGGGCGAGAGGTCATCATAAGCTCATCGACCATCAAGATCTATAATATTTTTTGCACCCTGTATAAGAAACAAAACTTAAGCTCTCTTCCAAAATCACGTCCCTTAAACCCAACACCCTTAAAAAGACATTACGGACTATCATAACACCACTTGACTGCCTGAGAACCGTGAAAGCCTCCCCCGATGGGGTGGCTTTCACCCCGGGTGAGGTGGATACGGTCTATACTTTGCATCCATTTGCAGAGTATTATTTTATGATGCGGGAAAATGGTAAATTGCATTTACTACAGCCGGGGCGCGGTATCGGCTCTTTGCGGAGGGGTCATGACATAAATCCATTTGTGAAATGTAGTGATAATATCAAAATAAATTACTGTACATAAATTTTTAAAAAAAACTGGTGTTTTTATTGATTTATTATGAACCAAATTAATAAAGTATAATAATCTTCTCGGGAATCATATTTCACTACAAAGGCCAGAAGTGGTGGTGTACACTCTCACCAGCAAGAAAATTTACAAATACAACGTTGACCATCCAGATAATCTGTCGCCAGGCGGTCTCGCACGGTAGGTCGCCCTTTAGAACTGAAACGTGGTACACACGTGTCACCGCTGTAACGGCATGTTAATTACGTATTAAATAATTATAAGAATATGTCTGATTGGGTATTTGTTTGCGTTAGTAGGTTAATATATATTGTATTTTTTCTTATAAAAATGATATTTTTAGGACAGAAAAATAGATTAAACGAAATAACCGTTCACAGAACCTAGCTGCAAGCAATTTCTGCTATATAACTAATCTGACTACTTAGTGCCTTTTGCTGTTAGATATGATGAAAATTGTATATATAGGTATTATAATTAAATTTATTTAATGATTTATTCTAACACTTTTTAACTTTTTTCTTCAGACTGGTACATTTTTCTCTTAAGCTAGGATATTTATACAGCTCAACACAGGGATTCAACACTGGTACAGGGGGTTCCAAAAAACACCCAGTCTGAAGATGGCCTTAACAGACTAAAACCGGTAATGGTCATTAAATAATAAATAGTGGAAATAAGTTAATAAATCATTAAAATGGAATTCCACGATGAATTAACAATATCAAAATTAGAAGAAAAAAACTTATTTACTTCCGTATTTTATAAAATGTTACACAGCGCGCGCTACAATCAACTCATTGAATGAAATATTCGAAGAGCGCATAATTTCTGTGAATTGGCCTCCAAGATCGTGAGATTTTTTAATTATTTTCTGTTGAGATATGTGAAGTCGCTAGTCTACGCCAATAAACCAGAGACGATAGACGACTTGGAAGCCAACATTCGTCGCGTTATTGCCGGTATACGGTACCCAGCTGCTCCAAAAAGCGGTTGAAAATTAGACTTCTAGATTGCTCTTTATTCGAGTCAGCCGCGGCACTCATATGCCCAAAATCATATTAAAACACTAATGGCATAAAATTATCTTTCCAATAAAGTCAATACCATGGCCATTACCACAATTTTCATGTGTTTTGTTTTATTTTAAGGTTCTATACCTCTAAAAAAAAACAGCCTATACATACTTCATTAGTTTATAATAATAATCTTTATTGATGCGATTGTCTATATAGTATGTTTAGCTATCATTTACTATGCATTGAAAATATGAAATCTACTCCAGCATGTACAACCGTAGAGAAATATATAAATATATTCACCAAATTAGATAAATAAACATTTTTATTAAATTATCGTTTTTCGTAATTCAAGTTCTCTCCGAAGATTCAAGAATATAATAAATAGTATTATGGGCAAAATAGAAAATGTCGAGATTAATAAAAGGCTTCAGATGGATTACTGAAAATATAATTTTATCGCTGGGAAAATTTACAAGTTTTCAAGTTTGATAGAATATTTGCTTCCGCCCTTCAAGTGGAAGAGAAAGGCTGTTACAGTGAGTCTCCAAACTCCGGGTATTGGGGGTGGCAACGTTACCAAGGAAAATTGTTAATTTCAAAGATCTATAGAATTCCTAAACTAATTAACCCTTGAATGAATGATTATATTATTCCATTTTAATTGCCTTTAGTTTTTTTTAAATATTATTAACATTGTTATATTTAGGGTAAATTTTATTTGCTGAGTCGATTTGTCAGTAAATTATTCTTAGATATCAGAAAAAAAATCTGCTATGTTGTAGGTACTTGCATATATATTTTATTAGTACGGTTAATTGAATTCTGCGAATTGTTCTCATTTATTGTGTCCAGTGGCCCGTGTTCACGATGATCTCTGAGAGTCTGTAAAGGTACGTGTGTACTAGATGCATCATTATAATCCATATAATATAATAATGACATTTAAAAGACAAGATAAAAGGGAGAGTGTTATTTGTAACTCATTTGCGTTACATATTTTACTAGGGCAGTTGTTGAATAAACATACTCTTTGTAAAAATAAAAATATTACTTTTATTAAATTTTATTATAAACATTGAATACTGACTTAAAAATCAAATCATAGTTATAAAATAGCGTTCAATAAAGCGGAAACTGACTTTATGAACAATTTTAAAGTTAGGAGAACACATTCTTATTGTGAAGTTGTAATTATTCAGAACAGACGGTCTGTGATATTTTAAAATATGTTGTCGCTGTAGCATAGTTGGACAATGCACCTTCCCCGGTTAGGAAAGAGATCCAGGTTCGAATCCCGGTGGCGCAACAACAATATTTTTCGATAGAATTGATTTTATATGTATATCTTTCTAATTAATATATTTAATTCATATTTAAAATTAAGAGTCTTTTTTTCCAATGTACGTATGGTTGTGACATTTTTGAAATTGCGGCTTTTTGTAACTTTAAATGAAAATGTTAACATGTCATCACAATATCTATAACTATTCACCTATAGCTTGATGTTTAGTGGATTTTTTTCAATGATGCCTAGGGCGTAAATTTGTCGCTTGCGTAAGGGTGGCAAATTATCTAGGAACGGGCCCGGGTACATTACACTACACTACATTACTCCAGTGTGTTCCTATTATTTTGTCCGTTTATGTCGCCATTTTGTGACGTCATTGGCGGTGGCATTGACGTCACTGCGAAATCAATTATAAACGATGCACTTAGGGCGGTCATCCGAGCCGTGGAAGGTAAACACAGCCAGCAGGGTGACGCAACAGGACACTCAGCCCTATTCTCAAAATTGCAATATTGAAATGAAGGTGATTGTTACACCAACCCTCAAAAATAGTGTTATATTTAAATGAGAGAGAGGGAGAGAGAGTGAGGGAGTGAGGGAGATAAACGTACCATAATCTGTCAAAACTATCTGTCTATTTTTGAGGGTTGGTGTAACAATCACCTTCATTTCAATATTGCAATTTTGAGAATAGGCCTGACTGTCTCATCACCGCATACACACACATAGAAAATTAAATTAAATAACAGGAAAGCTGACGATCGAATTAATTAGTATCATCACAATGGATTCATCTCGTAAATCTCAAGCATCTAAGCAGGAACAACCATTTTGTACCCTTGTAATAAAAAGGTTTATTAGGAGAACACATTCTTATTGTGAAGTTGTAATTATTCAGAACAGACGGTCTGTGATATTTTAAATATGAATTAAATATATTAATTAGAAAGATATACATATAAAATCAATTTTATCGAAAAATATTGTTGTTGCGCCACCGGGATTCGAACCTGGATCTCTTTCCTAATCGGGGAAGGTGCATTATCCAACTATGCTACAGCGACAATATTTTTAGCAACAATTTTCGAACCTTTTTGATAGTAATACATTTAATCGTTTCATAATTTGAAAGAGCCATCTACCTTATTTTAATTAATAATAATTAATTATTAATGATAATTCTGGCGTCTGCTATCAATTTACTCAAAGGTATTTGAGATTCTGTAAAAATAAGGCTCTTGTAAGGTTGTTTATATTACAATAAAAGGTTGTAGATATTTCATTTATTTTTTATGTACTTATTGGATAAATCCTTTCTTAATGACCGCAATTTTTCTATTGGTATCACTTATAATTAATCGTAGACCTTCATTCTAGCTTCCTATTCTTCTTGTAAATAGGCAATCCACCCTTCGAGAGCAATTTGTGGCATTAATCAAATTAAAACTTTATTTTATGGAAAAAAATACAATAATATTATAGAATAGGAAATATTATATTACAAGTCAATACCGTTGTCGTTCAAAAAATTTGCTATTATATAGATTAAATGTGGCGAGTTAAGGGAAAGAATATGACACAAGTTAATTGGGAGTTGAAAATTACCATTACTGTAAAAAAAACCTGCGATCCACAATGGACAGGCAAAAAAGATATTGTCGAGGGTTTCCTCCTCGGCACCACACCACCACACTCACACATTGGGGAATCTATTAAGTTCAATCTGAAGAAATGTGAGGCTACCTGACAATACCCAATTCTCATTCTACAGATATTTGATATTGTTCTTTTGTAGGCTTTCCTTTTGGAGAACCAGGGGGTGCGGGGAATAGATCTTTGAATTATTTTAAGCCGATTACCCTTACGATTATTTGGATCCATCCATTGTGCAGTTCAAATAGAATTCGTACGTTTTTTTACCATATTAAGTCTGTCATACATCGGCATTCTGGCTTCTAGCACTTCAATTTCGCGTCATTCAATAAATACAGCACAGGCGGAACATATATATTATATGTGCGTAACGCCGGTGCTGTATTATATCCTAAAAAAGCAGTAATTTGTATATTTATTTACACCCTATCCGGAATCGCTTTGGAAGTTGTTTACTCTCGTTTCGATTCATCAATATTACTTTTTCATCTTAATACCATCACAGATTGGCTCCGGTATCATCGTGCCAGAGCCATACCTGTACAATTTGACGTGAGACTCGTTATCACATTTAATTCAGAGGGCAGCCAGAGAGAAGCTATAGAAGTCATGCACCCCCAAAGGGGAGGGTAGACAGTAATTTGTAGTCAACACTAATGTCCAGAACGTCTCTTGGTAAAAACCCGCCCTTGGGTAAGTTTCAAAATACCGCCCCTAACCTGTGTGACACGCGACCTGGACGTGACCTGGATGGTATTAATGTATTACAAAAATTGAACAACAAAATTTATTTTGAAAAACGATACTAGACAGTGTGTAAAAATGATAAAAACAATTAATTACCAATGTAATTAAAATTACTTATGTGTTCTTTATATTATATTTACACATTAAATAATTAATATATTGGGAAAGGTGTTCAAACTAGGGACATGTTATACCTAGGGACATCTAATGATTTTTTTAAATACATATACGAAAACATATTTATTGTCTTTGGCAATACATCCGATTTCGCTTAATTGGGCAGCCGCTTATTTGGGCCAAATCTCAAGGAACGGAAACCAAACCAAGGAACCAATAGTAATTTACATCGCTTAATTGGGACGACATTCCGCGTAATTGGGACAGTAAATTTAATATTACAATACATAAGTATTTAAATATTATTAATAAGTTCCAGAAAATCCAGAGAGTTAGTGCAAAAATTTCCCTTTTGCAAGCAATACAGTTTGTCGCCGACAGTTGACGAGCTATAAAAACCAACACCATATAAAATCTTTAATCCTTTAGATATTTGCGAAATTTTGAGTAATGAGGGAAATGAGAACATGTTTGAAGTTTTATTGTCAATTATTAAAAGTTTCCGACAATTTACCATGTTACGGTGAAAATAAAGAATGAATGAAGAAGAAGTTGATGATTAATATCCAACTGTGAATGAAGACGTGAATACCCTACATATTTAACCTTCACCATACCGAGATATAAAATACTCGTACGCAGCCATGCTGTCAACTCATGTTACCGTATGAAATTAGAGTTCTATTACCTTTTAAAATGTGAAAAAAATGGTTAATGCCATAAATTTACATTAAGTACTGAGCATTAAATATATAAAAATGTAATATTATAATTCGAAGCATTCATCAAGTTCTGTATAGGAGGTTGCATTATATAATGCAACCTTCCTTTTTATCTATCATCATTTAATTAGTGAGAATGAGACACTATTATGTTTGTTATTGTTTTCACTGTGAAATTAATGTGTTATTTCTTTTTGTCTTGCTACAAATGGTATTTTTATCAACGTATTAATTTTACAACGGAATGAATTAAAAATAATTATTTTTATAGAATTGATTGATTTTTCACTAGTCATTTATAAACGTAAATATTTTTCTTCAAAATAACTAAAATATGAAGTGTATGTTGCATATATTTACCGAAATATTGCAGATTTAATTAGAGCGGTAGACCTGTGTTACTGCATGGTTTGGGAAGGGTTAAAGAAAAATATTCATCTTTTAATTTTAAGCACGCTTCAGTTAATTGGGGGAGCCGCTTAATTGGGCCAAACTTCCTGGTCCCGATGTGTCCCAATTAAGCGGAGTCGACTGTGTTGTGTTTGTCATCGAGACATAGAAGTGATAATTCCCGCCTTAGTGTAGTGTCAAAAACTTACGGTAAAAATGATATTTTTGTATGATTTTGTTTTTTAATACCTTCCTTGTGTTATATAATTCAATTAATTTAATATAATGCATGATTAACTCTGTTTTTTCGTAATATTTTCACATCTCTATTATGCACGAAATCCTAACCTCAATTTTACTAGTGCCATAATACTAGGGCATTAGTAATATGTCCCTAGGTACAACACTTCATTTAAATAGTTTATGCTTTCTTTTTTTGCAGATTTGGCATTATGTCTCGCAACAAACAAAACATTAAGTGACCAGGACATCGTTAAATTAGCAGTGAATTAAATATTTAAGTGGGAAAAAAGTATCAAAGGTGCCGCAAAACATTACAAATCAATGCTATCTCGACAAATTATTCAATTTTAAAATTCAGGTTCTGCGATTAAAGAGAAAATGGCATTATAGAATATATAAAAATGGCCTCCAAATTGCACGTTGGCCTAACCGGAAAAATACTTCAACTCCTTGTTTATCAAATCGCTAATTCAGATTCCAATAACAATGATAGAAAATGAAACTGCAAGATCTTCAAATCATGTGCCGTGTTTGGCATACCATTAAGTCAGAATAAAACTGGTTAAAGTGCATAGTTTGTCAAAAAAAGACTTAAGTGTATTAGCATGTGAGTTCATTTGTCAAAGATGACAGATGACAGATAAAGATGAAGATTTTAACCCCATTACCATGTGTATTGATGACTTATCATTATTTACAAAATTGCAAAAAAAACTTTAAAGCTTTCATTTTCTTTTATTATTGTTTATAATTAAGATATACTTATAATACAAGAACAGACGGTCTGTGATATTTTAAATACTAATTAAATGTATTAATTAGAAATATATACATATATAGTCAATTTTATCGAAAAATATTGTTGTTGTTGCTACCAGGTTTCGAACCTGGATCTCTTCCAATCCGGGGAACGAGCATTAACCGATTATGCTATATGCTATATGTTACACTTTTAAAATTGATACATCAATCGTTCCATTATTTGAAAGCCATCTACCTTATTTTTATGGAATCTAGAGCACCTTTGAGTAATCCAATAATCCAATAGGAGACGCCAAAATTAACAATTCATTTTTATTATTATTATTAAGGAGAACACATTCTTATTGTGAAGTTGTAATTATTCAGAACGTATGTCTGTGACATTTTAAATACAAATTAAAATGTATTAATTAGAAAGATATACATATAAAATCAATTTCGAATCAATTCGAATCCCGGTAGCAACAACAACACTTTTCGATTAAATTGATTATATATACGAGTATGTCATATTCAACTATTTTGATGTCTCCAGGTACAACACCCCTGTCCCTAGGTACAACGTCGTGTTTTACATAAGGATGATTTATAAAATAAATAGCCATCAAGAAGTTCTTCTAATATTCTCCCGTTTTGCATTGTGAATAATGAATATTCAATCAAAAAATCATTTCCATAAGTGAAAATAACAATTTTTTAATTTTAAAAAACATATTATGTGTAAAGCGCCCTTGAGGTGAAAGTTTTTACGAAAATGGCGCTATATAATTTATCCATTATTATTATTATTTATTATAAAATGTTAAATATGTCCCAAAAAGTTGATTTTGATTTTTTTTTATGTTACATGATAAAAAAGTATCCCTGGGTTGAACACCCTCCCCTACTCTTTTGTATTTATTAATTATCTAATACGTGATAGTACTTCCACTTTAATAATAGGCACGTCCCGACAATTGTCCACAAAGTTTTTTTTAGATCACTATGTTTTGCTAGGGCGGAAAAAAAAAAAAGTATGATATAAAATGAATAAAAGTATAATCAAATGTTACTTATGTTAATTTAATAACTCACTAATAGTCGAGTATTCCGAGATGTGATTTATTGCGACGTTTAAAACACAGAAAGATATTTTTAATTAATAAAAAAATACAACTAGTTAAACATACCATTTTTAATTTTATAAAGCTTCGTATTATTAAACAATCGTGTTGAAAATGTGTAATAATTTTCCCGTTAAAATGAAAAGAAAAACAATAACCTTCTCGTAATCTGTGTCTGCTACCGCCATCTACAAAATTTTACACGAAGCAAACTCAAGCTGTTGAATGTTTCTGCCGCTAGATGGCAAACCGGCAACGCATGCGAGCATTACATAAAACAAACTAATATTCGTAATTAAATATAATTATATAATATTTATCTTACTATTTAAACATCATTGTTGTCATTGAATTAATTTTAAGTAAGTGTTATATTATTAGGAGTAATTAGTAGTTAAGTAAATATAAATTGTGGAAAATATACCTGCATTTAAAATAGAAAATAAGAGGATGGCTGATCGACAGTTCAGTAGGGTTGCGAGGCGACCCCCAAAGAGCAACGATAACAATGAAATCTTTCCAAAATGTACCCCCGGAAAACTGATGTAAATTATGTATAGTCAAAAAATTATTAAATCATTAAAAAATATCGCTTAGGTTATTTAAACGGCGTGATAGTATTAGTAAAAAATATATATAATAAAACTTAACAATATAAATTAAATTACAATTATACTACGCGTAGTAAACGTGATTCGCTGTTATTATTACCTCCAAAATCTAAAAAAGAAATTCAGCTGCTATCCAGAAATACCAAAATCTTTGTATGCAAGACATTAATAAAACCATTGCTTTATATATTAAGCCTAATCCAAAAAATATGTGTATATTTGTGTATATAGTGAGCTCTATAATCAGTGGCGTAACTACAAAAATTAAGCCCCCAATACAAAATGGAAAAAAGAGCCCCTCATAAAACGACAACCTATTATTTATTGTATTTACAATACTCTTACTGATTACTTAAATAATTTAACTTTTTCAGTGATATTATTATTTTTTTTAAGCATAAATGTAACTTAACCCTATGTTCAGTGGCGTGCAGTAGGTATAGATTTAGGTTATGCTGTTACCAATGATATTATACAATCATATACAATATATGTACTTTCGTTTAACCAACGTTTTTAGACAAAATAAATCCGTCGTTTATACGACCCTATCATGTATTTATTTATAATTTTAGAGTACTGTTAATAGTGTTTTTAAAGTTTAAGTTTTAACGTAAAATAATACTTTCTTACCCATATAAAAAATGTGTGGACGTTCTTAAGAACACTTTTTATGACTGAACATGATTATTTTTTGTTTGAAATAATCATTTTTATTAAAGGTTAACGTAGGAAATAGTTTTGCCAATTGCTTTTTGTTTTTCCCGAATACAAAACCAATCCATGCACCAAATTCAAAGAACAATCATGAAATCAACACGTTAAAAACAGTAAGAGAGTAAAATTCGCGATTTAGTAAAAGAGGAAGTAGACACTTCAATGATTTGCACGCAGTTGTAAGCCTTTCTAATGTTATTCTATTAAAAAAACAGCATAGGTAACGATTCCATACAAAATAGATCAACAGAAAGGAATTTTCAATTCAGTAAATATCAGTAATATGAATAGCTCGATGCGGCAAATACACAAAAGCGCCATACGTCGAATACACAGTATAGCGGTGAGTTAGCCTGGTAGTTTTTAGAACTAAGCAATTAAAGTCTCTACTGATACACAGATGACGCTAATTGTAAAATAGTGTTTCCGTTTATGTTAATCCAATTATTTAATTTATATTTGTTTCCCAGAATTTTTAGTAGCGCACAGCTTTTTTGATTTTATGCGCCACACTATATAGGTACATCGATAATGTTTTTATGTTTTCTTAATACAGATGAAAAATAATTTTATACATTTTTCGTCCCATTTATTGCTGAAGTGGATTTAAAAAATTCCGCATAGAAAAGTATCAATGAGTTTTGTAGGGCGTAAACCTTATGGGTTTTGAGAAATTTGTTTGTGTGACACATTTTTGACTACTTGAAGCCGAACTATAGAAACATTGGATATATTCTTCGATTATATGTTATATTTGATAGTAGGTGCAAACTTATTTTCCAGCATCCCTTTTACAAAAAGTCACCAACCACCACTGGTATATATAATATATGCAGTAAAAGCACAGTTGGGAAAGATACTAAAAAAAATCACAACATTAGAAATAGTTTTAAGAACATTATAAACTTTAAAGATTCTTTCCTATCTCTCATTATTGTCATTAAAAATCAGACAAAAGAATAGATATCTGCTTTGTTGCCTGTAAGTTTATCAGTTTAAAGTTCGTAAGTGGGACTTAGAGTCTGTAGTACAACCTTTTTCGTTAGACTGGAACCTTAAGCGCATTATAAAAACTTTAGCGTCTGTATGCAAGACTTTAGATTTATAAATAAAGTATCTCGTTATGCTACGAACATTCTTTATTAAACAAAATATGCACGTGCAATGTAAAATTTATTTGTTTTGGTTAATATTAGATACAAATACATATAACATAGAAATAGATTAAAAATTATAATTGCCGTCGGGACTCGAACCCAGAATCTGTAATGAAAACATCTGGGTAACTGTATTTTTTCGAAGGATAGATTTGTTCTACAGGATGCTAAGCAGAGGTCCAAATGAGAATTGGAATTGGTCGCACTAAACAAGGCACAGGATCGCAAACAGTGAAGGCAAGCAGTTCGCGCTGTAGAAGCAGATTAGAGAATCACGCTGCTCAGTCATGAGCGTATCGAGTAAAGGAGAGAAATTTTTTCTAGATATATTAATTAGAATGATAAACATATAAAATCAATTTTATCCAAAAATATTGTTGTTGCCACCGAGATTCGAACCTGGATCTCTTTCCAATCCGAGGAACGTTCATTAACCAATTATGCTATAGCAGACACCACTTTTGACGACAAATTTTCGAACGCATTTGTTACATTTTTCAAATGAATACATCTGTCGTTCAATTATTTGAAAGCCATCTATTTTGTTTTTACGGAATCTCAAATACCTTTAAGTAAACCGATAGCAGACGCCATAATTAACAATTAATTTTTATTGAATTTTGGACACATTGATACAACTTATGTATTATTAAGGAAAACACATTCTTATTGTGAAGTTGTAATTATTCAAAACATGGGTCTGTGATATTTTAAATACTAGTTAAATGTATTAATTAGAAAGATATACATATAAAATCAAAAAATATTGTTGTTGCTAGCGAGATTCGAAACTGGATCTCTTTCCAATCCGGGGAAGGTGCATTAACCTGTGTTCTGAATAGTTACAACTTCACAAAAAGAATGTGTTCTCCGTAATAATCATGTTCTAAATGAAAATGTGATTTCGTTTTAAAAAAAACAGGTAACTTTATATCATATTCAAGTTAATTTATAAAATAAACTACATCATACCATACACAATGGATGGAGGTAGAAGATTCTACCTAAGATAGATAAACACTACAAGTTCGCAATGTCAAATTAACAATCTTATTTATGTGACTCTTGACTAAATTGACCTAAGATAGATAAACACTACAAGTTCGTAATGTCAAATTAACAATCTTATTTATGTGACTCTTGACTAAATTGACCTAAGATAGATAAACACTACAAGTTCGTAATGTCAAATTAATAATCTTATCTATGTGACTCCTGACTAAATAGTTTCCGGTGTTCATCGGCTATCCGTCTATCAATCATCTACCCCATTGTGCTGTTGTGATAATACTCGTAGTTAGCTTACTCGTGTGATTCTTCCACAATGGATGAATAGTCTGTTCAGGAGTTGGCAGACATCCATTTCAATTGTACAACGAAGTAAACTGCCCGTTAATTTCTCTTTGCCAAAAAATAAAATGTGGCTATCTTTATTTAGGACCGATCCCAGACAGACCATTGGGTCCCAAAGTATGAGGCGAGGTAAAATTTAATATTATTTTTTAGTATTAAATTTAATAATATGTATCACACGTTAGTGTTAGTGTTGTTACGCGTCAATAATACAAATAGTAATTTAACATGAGAATGGAGAAGAGTCATTTATACGACCCTACCATGTATTTATTTGTAATTTTAGAGAAGATACTATTAATAGTGTTTTAAAGTAAAATAATACCGTCTTACATATATAAAAAATACATGGACGTTTTTAAGAACACTTTTATGACTGAACATGATGCGTCCTGCCGTGTGGGAATGATAAGTTGACGTCCTGCTATCGAGCTCGTAAGACTTTGTGAATTATCTGTGCGAGGTTGATAGTAGAATCGCTCACGTTACTCTTGCGCGGTGCGGGAAATGCTCACTTCGCGCTATCAAAGAAGTGTTCGAGTTTTAGAATTCTTCGAGTGGATCAACAAAGTACGACAAAGAAGCACCTCAGATGCGTCGTGTTTTTCCTGACGTCCAGTTGGTTCTTAAGCCCCTTTATTCATTTCCATTTCCAATCTCTAATTGCTTTCGTCCGTCCTATCACAAATTTCCCTATATCCGCACGTAATCATATTGGGTCGGCCGGAAATTGCGCGCACAATCTCTATTGGAAACGACGTAAGAACATATTTTCCAACTTCAAGAGGGAAAGGTAGACGGTCAGATAATGCCCATCAGACTGGACCACAACGAAGATGAATAATTAAAAAAACTATGCACCAGATCAACATTTTATTGATGTTATCTTAATGTTACTTTCATAATAAAAATTGTAACATAAAAATTATTATACTCAAATAAAAAAGGTATATTTTGCTATTTTTCACTCACTACTCCAGTATGGAATAATTGGGTGGGGAGGAGCATACATTAACACAATAAACTCGGTAAAAACAATACATTGAACAATTATTAATATATAATATTTAAAATAATATCAACTTTATCAATACAAGCATTTTTTGCAAAATTCCCAGTTGCCAAAATAGTAAATATTTACAAAAAAAACCCGATTAATAATTTAATTAAAAATAATTATAAAATCCCTAAATGTAACAACACCAAACACTAATAGCAAAATTTCATATACTTGGGGATAAAAAAACTTCTGTAGGGAGGCCCTGCAGAAATTAAAACGATAAAGGATGTAAAAGAACTAAAAAAGAAATTAAATTAACACTTCAGAATCACACAATTAGATGATAAATAATATTATAGATTACAAATGTATAACTTCTAACTCTATATAAATTATTACAGTGTAAGTCCCTCTCCAAGCATAAGAGCTAGTCTCTTTTTTGGAGAGGTAAGCGAGTCAAAAAATATGTAATTTTAGTTTTGTAAAATACTCAAGTAACTCATAATATATATATTTTTAAAAATTGTAGTTTATATGTTACATTTTACTATTAAAGCCCCTTAATTAATCAAACAAATAAACATAACTAAATTAATACATCGGCCTAATTTTAATAGTGGAATTAGAAATTATTTTACTGCATTGTATACAGCCACAAATATATTTTGACCATAAATGTTAGGAACAACTTGCAAAATTAATATGCTTTATTTTTTTTTTTAATTGGAATTAAATTATATCACAATGGTTTAAACGAGAAAAGCCTAAAGTTATAAAAATAAAATAATTTCAGTAACTAGGTATCAAGCGCGGTCGCTTCATACATGATTTGGATGCTCCGCATCCCTTGTGTTCTAGTATCAAAAAGCTTTGGACATTTCATTTCTAGCCAAAAACAGCAACTGCTGCAAGTAAATTCATCCTGTTCTTTAGAGACGAGTCATAACACACACTACGACACGACGCGCGCACGGAGCGAGTCGAAATATATATACATTCTCAACGTTTGAACATTTACGAATCGCATAAACACACAGATACCAACAACAGTGGATCCTATCATTCGTTCCGTATCCGTACAAAGTTTGAAAGTATTCGACTTTCACGCATGCGCATTCAGTTGTGCCTGTCAAGGTCTTCGAATACTGTATACGCATTCGTTAATGGAATCCAACGTACAAAAAACAATTTTAATGCTTATGAGTATAATGCACAGAATAGTATACATATTACAGAATAGGACGCATTTTTTACTACTTGAAGCGGAATTATAGAAATATTAAATATCCTTCGATTATATGTTATATCTGATAGTAGGTGTAGACTTGTTTTCCAGCATCCCTTCTACAATAAGTCACCAACTACCACTTCTAGGTATACGCTTACTTTGCTGTTTTGTAGTATGCTGTAGTGACCACAAATATTTTTTTGAAGTGTTTTAGACCATGTCATATAGTATAACGTTGTGCAAACAGTCTCTCCAACCAATCGAAGTAATATTTTAGTAATCTATTCAAATTAGGTATTCGCGTCGGATGAAACTGGCTCAAGAGAAACAGGAAGGAAGGGTGGGGGGAGGGTGAGCTGGGGATCTCGCGAAGGGATGAAAATTGTGCCTTGTGTGTGGGTACTTACCTATATTTTGACTGCAGGGAAACCTACAAAGGGTAGTAAAAAGGGCAATAAATTGAGGAAACAAAACTTTTTATGGCTTAGCAAAACAACATTTTCACAGCAAGTTATTTATACACCATACGATGTAACAGATTTACAGTTCACAATATTTTTTTTGGGTGAGGGGTAGGTATTTTCATTAATTGTGAATTCAAAATTTACAGACCGCGTCTGAAAATCACACACCGTTACGAAGGTTAATCGTAGATTCAACCTTTTATCGAAATATTCGACTAACTGGACACTACCTTTTTTTGTATTTATAATATATATAGTATCTAAAAAACAAATTAAATGGATCATTTGGAAAGATATAAATAAAAAATCAATCTATCAATAAATATTTTATTGCTTCTTCGGATTAGAATTCAATACAAAATTCCAGATTCGTTACTATATCACATATCTATGTTCTGAAATTTTATCTTCACAATAAAAATGTATATTCATTAAAAAATACATATTGTATTGTAATAAAATGCGAGTACGTAATACATACGATGTTATTAGTTATTAGTCAACAATACTAACTTACCATCGCGCCGTTTCTCCGTGGGGATAGGCAGATAGGATAGAGCGCCACACTTTTCTGTCCCGACACACAATTCTTGCCTCATCCACATTTATACATTTTCTCATACGCTGATTATTGAGGGCCATCCCTTCCAGTACCTGGTTTACTTACCTGTGTCAATCCTGGTAAAAACAAAGAGCAATTGGCAGAACTATTTCCAACGATAACCTTTAATAAAAATAATTATTTCCTTTAGTTATTACCTGAAGAATTTTCAAACAATAAATTAATCATGTTCAGTCATAGAAAGTGTTCTTAAAAACGTCCATACATTTTTTATATGGGTAAGAAAGTATTATTTTATGTTAAAACTTAAACTGTAAAAACACTATTAACAGTACTCTAAAATTATAAATAAATACATGATGGGGTCGTACAAACGACGGATTTATTTTATCTAAAGACGTTAGCTAAACGAAAGTACATATATTATATATTGGTAACAGCATAACCTAAATCAATACCTACTGCACTCCACTGATAGCACTTAGTATTAAAGAGATTATAATTAAAAAAATAAAAATAACACATGACAATTATTAATTATCAAACATCACTTTTTGATTAATAATTTGAATTCAATGCATTAGACATATTTCTTATAATTACATTACACGAAGTACAAAATAAATACTACGTATTGAATATCACTTTAGTACGTTTTATATATAATTTAGAAAAATACGAATGTCTTTTTATTTCAATAATGAATAACTGGTTATCCGATTAAAATATGCCGGTTGACCGTTACTACCCTTACGACACCGAGTATATCAGCTAATATGCCATTTGAGATGAACAAATAAAATCAATAGAACCCTGGAATGTTTACGATGTGTATGTGAATATATTTAGCACTTACTTTATATTTTTATTGATTTGAATTGAGTGTCATTGTCAGTCAGGTATAAGTATATGTTGATTTGTAATTGTATTAATAAATTAATGTTCTAGTGAAATGAAGCTCAATTCTCCAAGTCGTGACTAAAGCTTCAAGCGAATTAAGCCCAAAAGCTAGGGGCTTTCATTTCTATAACGAGCAAAGTCCTGTAAACTCACTCACGCAGCTCCCATCTCGTATAAACAAAACTCGTCTCGGTTCAAGAGACAGGGAACATTTATTTTGTTTTGCTTCCAATGTTTTCTTCTGTGCATATTTATTAGTAGGGAAACAAGCGGTACAAAATAATACTATTAACAAGCTAAAATTTTAATAAGCTTCATATACATTCGGTAGAATAAGTACATGGCTCATATCTTCGACCACTAATAATTCCTAAGAAACTTTAACTAAATAAAGTGCATACGTTTTGATATACAAAACGTTTGTCGTACAGATTATCCATATATGTTCACCCTTGTTGCTAAAAAATATTACATTATTATATTATTAAATACGTACCGACATAACTACAAGACTGGAGGAAATATGTGTAATCAGTCTGTACATACTCTTTGCTTCAATCAATGTTTTTTTTTTTTTTGCAGTGTGAAATGAAAATTTTCTACGCGTTAAAGTTATAACAGTTCTTTTTCCGTGCACTGCAAGACTAAAATGAATTGAATATCTTTTGAGTGGTTTTCAGCTTAACCAACAAAATAATCAAAAGTTCTTATTAGCAGTGGCGTGCAGTAGTTAATTTATACGTTTTGATTTATTACCAATACATGTACAATCATATGTAATACAATATATATACTTTCGTTTAACCAACGTCATTAGACAAAATAAATATGTCGTTTATACGACCCTACCATGCATTTATTTGTAATTTTAGAGTACTATTAATAGTATTTTTAAAGTTTAAATGTTAACGTAAAATAATACCTTCTTACACATATAAAAATGTATGGACGTTTTTAAGAACACTTTCTATAACAGAACATGATTAATTTAATGTTTGAAAATCCTTCACGTAATAACTAAAGGAAATAATTATTTTTATTAATGGTTAATGTAGGAAATAGTTCTGCCAATTGCTCTTTGTTTTTACCAGGATTGACACAGGCAAGTAAACCAAGTACTGGAGGGGATGGTCCTCAATCGTCCTGGTCGTCGTGGTCCTCAGCGTATGATAAAATGTATAAATGTGGAAGAGATCGCGTTATTTGCCTTCCGGCTATTACAGTGTGAACATGGAGGAACGACGAGCTTTATCACGGAAGCGTGACCCACGAAGAGGCAGCAGGACGCCCGTCAACCTCAACCACGGATAACAAGATTCAGCAAGCTCGAGAGATGGTTCTAGCGAATAGGCTAGTTACCATCGGTGTGGTAGCATCTTCTTTGGACATCCAAGACGACCTTGACTTCCGTAAAGTCTTATAAATTCCGTAAATTGTATAACAAAAAATGTAAATATTTTTTTACTTGCTCTCGTACATATAAGGGAAATGGAGAACACAAAAATAAAATTTTTGAAAAAATTTCCATACAAATATCTCGGCTAAGTTCGTTGGCATTGTTGGCAGTTCAAAAATTAATATTGATCATAGAGAAAAATTTAAAAAACACACAGTAGCTGAAGGGATTTTTGAAAATCACATTTACTATATTTTATTAAAAAATATGTATATAAGATTTTTCGAGTATCCTTCCCGAGAGTATTAATTAAGTGGGGGGGGTCCGACCCATCTTGCGTGGATGCTGCCGGGTATTACTACCCTCGAGCGTATTTCGACAGCCAAAATGACGACGCACTTTATTAGCGGGCCGAGTAAAATGCGCGTAGAAATTTATCGTCAATGGGACCCTTTAGGGGAGCAAAAACGTACAACCGGGCGAACTGAAACGTCATAAAAACATACTTTGTGGGCCATATTTTATCGACAACCCAATATTGATATCGCTTTGGCTCGCGAGCAGTACCGCATCGATTCAATTTAAATGAAAAAGCTAACTGGTAAAGAAATCGTTAAACGAGTTGAGGCGCGTTCGAAATTGAGAAAACCTAAGCCGACGTTTCGACACAGTAACGCGTGCCATTGTCAAGGCTCTGCCACAAAAGTTACGGTTTAATCGTACATTGTAGCACTTAACGTATAAAACATACAATTTGTCATTCGTAATCATGAAAAAATATATGTTATAAATATTCTATTTTTTTATTTCATTACCAGTATAATTTTTATTTCTTTATCAGATTATGAATGATAGATGTAGTGCTGTTGCCGAATAAAATATAAATTAAAATGTAGTGCTGTTGCCGAATAAAATATAAATTAAAATGCAGTGCTGTTGCCGAATAAAATATAAATTAAAATGTAGTGCTGTTGCCGAATAAAATATAAATTAAAATGCAGTGCTGTTGCCGAATAAAATATGAAAAAAATATAAATTCTTGTGCATCTGTGAGTACAATATGAGTTCCTAATTTGCATTGTGTAATTCTTTATTCTAGAAACGTGAGTTTCCATTTTTACGTAGGAGATTATGTTTACCGCGGCGTAATTTTTTTAACAATGGCCTTCTACCGTGGATGGCCATCACCTCGGACTACATCGGAGGTCAGGAGATTGGCCTGGAGGCCTACCACTCTGGATGTCAATTACCCAGAATGTCTACCATATTCTGAATAACGGGAGAATTTTGCGTCGGTCACCAAAGTAGTGGATGATGATGAAATCGGAAGGATGGGTTAAATAGGAAGTAGGAAATCGGAATGAGAGGATGAAGAGATGGAGGGGGAGGATCTTCGATAACGAATCAGGATGGACTCACGGACAGCTCGACTCACCTGGTTGATGACACCGTCACAATTTCATCCAATATAGAAAATGACACTTCACAATAAAACAAAATCACAGCGGTGTGTGCCAAGTACTGATCCAACACGAACAATCACATGAGGATACTCCTCTCCTCGACTTCAAAAAGACAACCAGTCGAGCCAAAGTAACAAAATGTACTGGGGAGAATAGGCTAAGGGGGTAGGAATAAACTAAAAACTGGTGACAATAGAAAGTATATGTGTTCACCTATAAAAAATAATAATTAATTAAACTACTTATAAATACAGAAATATAGCATATACATATGTTATATTTAAGGTTTTCACGGGTAAAAGATAACGAATTATTTTCCGAGAGAACCCGCGTTAAATAGTCCTGGAAAGGACTTTTACACTCTCAACGTTTCGAGTAAATATCATTACTCATTCTCAAGGGATTATTATCCTGAATCCTGCCCTAAATGCTCTTGCTTGGAACGGTAGCGTTTATTCGTCAGTTTAGAGCAGGATGCAGTAATGAGTAATGATATTTACTCGAAGCTTCGAGAATGTAAAAGTTTTCTCGGGACTGTTGGACGCGAGTTCCTCCAGAAAATAATTCGTTATATATATATTTTTTTTTTACAAGCCTGTATTATTAATACGTCAGCTACAGATTCCGTGCGTCCAGTAATAAAAATCATTACAAAAGTACATTATGTAGTCAATAATATCAAAATAAGTTGCTTTTATATACACGCTACAAGATTTATGTATAATTTGCATAAAAAAGTCCTGTAAAATATGAATATAGTTGTATTGGAAATGTGCTGCGCCATTTTTAAAAATTCTATTGGCAACATCAAGTATTGGCTGTCATTCACGTCCCGTCGAATTGAATTAATCACCCGCGTCGGTTGTCAAAGGGTGGGTCGCAGCTGGTTATTTCTGCTTGTATACGCGAATTGCTATTTCTACTGGTTACTCTCGAGGCGAACATTATCGGCAAAAGGGTCGCATTAATTTAATCACGTTGGGAAATACCTTATTTCGAGATATATTTTAACATATTTTAAAATTTTAATATGTGATAATCTCGAAATATTGTAATCGCGGAACCTTTTTCACTATAATTTTCATCACGTAGAAATTTTGGAATCCTGACAATTTTTATTGGTCATTAAATTGTGACATTACAAAACTAATGCCACGTTCAAAATCGCCCCATCATTATTTTTAAATCATATCACTTTAGTAATCATGAATAACGCCCTCATGTTGGTAATACAAGCGGTTATAGGAACGATCGGAGTCAATGGTGGAGATTAATTTAATTTTTCGCTCGGAGCTGTCAGATACGCGGCTTGCTTGCTGCGGCAGGGAAGCTATTTATCAAGAATCCAACATTTAACCGTAAGGCTCCAATATATAAAACCGTAGGATAAATTCTTTGATTATAATTCAATCACTAGTGCACAATTTATTGTAATTTATTTAGACCTAATCGCATGGTGAACAATCGTTTCAGGGAACGAGACTGTTTCCCTTTGGTCTACATTAATTTTCAATACCTACATTATAATTCTACAATTCATTCTACCAATCCTATTGCGTCGGCTTGGGATGCCGAGATAACTAACTACGATGATGGATCACGGAGATGCTCTACTACGATGAGATGTGCACGGACGATCATGCATTTAGAGGTTATGCCATCCTTTATAACATTTTGAATCTTGCTGTCACCAGTCTGTCGTGAAGAATGTCGAACTCACGCTCAACCTGACGAAATTAGAATCATAAATTTGTATTGTAATTTGTTCTAATTTAACCTATGTTTTTTTGATTATATTCAATTAGTTAACGTAAAACATCTTTTCATTTATCTCCCCCAGGTATTATTAATAATTTTTCCCAGTTTAGGATGAAGGCAGAATGTGACAAACCAATGTGGGTACGCGTTTCTGAGGTGAAGAACCCACCGTTCTTGTGTTCTCACTGACTAACCGGTGAAGAGGATACAACGCCATTCTTTACCCTAACAATGTGTAATCAAATAATCAAAAAATACAACAAAATAACGAATGAATTAATGAATATTCCCTAGTTGCTCAATCCTTATTTTGTGCCAGGTTTGCATCTACTCCACTCCAGCCTAAGAATGTTTTTCTCGGTTATCCTCTTCTTCTTTTTCTTCTATCTTTACTTCTAGTACTATGATTACGAATATGTTGTATCTATCAAAGAAAACGATCCATTGTCCGGGTCTATAAAAAATCTATTTTCTTCAATTTATTCCAAAACGTCATCATTTCGTTTCCTATCCGTTAACTAATTTTCTTTCTCCTTCAAGACCACATTTTGAAGGCTCTCTCTCTTTTTGCCTCCTTTAACATTATTAATTTTATTATTAGAAAAATCTTATATGTATACATGGTGTAACATACCTAGTCCACAATGTTTTATGGGTCGAAAATGTTCAAGAAATATGTGCAAATCTGCACTGTTACGAAAAATATTATTGTATGAAATTTTTACAAAATCGTGTTAAGCTTGAAGTCTCCATACTTTAAAATAAATATTTGTGAAATTGTTATATTATTAATGTATGTCTTTGCTTCAGGCACTAAATAATCTCACAAAAAATAATCTTTCCACTCAAAATTCGATGACCTTTATTTTTTTGTATTTAATATATAATATGAAATCAATAAAATACTTGAAATAATCGCATAATTGCGATTATTTTATTTATCGCTTATATCTCTTATATGATTGAGATTAGGCACATATCCCATGAACATTTTCAACTCAGTCATGTATCCACCCATAAAATATTGTGGACTAGGTCTGTTACACTCTGTATATATATTTTTTAAAGATGCGTACACGGAATACATGTCACGTCAATATTCTTATTATTTTCTAACTAAGCTAAATTCTCGAACCCCCGACCACTAGATCACTAGGCGATCGTGAACATCGTATCCACTAGACTACAAGGCGATCGTAATCATCGTATCCACTAGACTACAAGGCGATCGTAATCATCGTATCCACTAGACTACAAGGCGATCGTAATCAACGTATCCACTAGACTACAAGCACGTCAACTGAAGAATACAAATTGTGAACCGCTGCCGTATGGCAAATATTTATTTGTACTTTTAAAATATTGTTTATCCACGTATCACTGTGTTCGATAATAAATGTGAATCCGCCTTTAACAGAATAGGGGAAACGACAATCCATAAAAGTACGAGTGTTAGGTGTGTGGGTGTGTAGTTAGATGGCTGTGCGTACGAATGGGTGTTAACACCTGAAACCATTAAACCCCGTGACATCAAATACCTTTCATTATCCCGGAGGTTGACTGCTCGGGGAAATGGATCCCGCGAAGCTCCCCGGGGGAAATCCCGCATTTATTACGTAAAAGGCGAAATATTTTTAGAAAACCCTCTTCAGTTTAGCGCCTGTAACCACCTCACCAGAAGCAGCTACATTTAATTTTATTCCGCGCTCGCTTCAATTTATAAGGACAGTGGTAGCTCCCAACCATTTTGTTAAAAAAACTCAAAACTTTTGTTATATTTATCTTAAATTCATTAATTTTTATTTTATTTATCTATTTATTTAGACATATATAACACTTGTACGGCTGCAAAAAAAAAGATAGTTTGTGTCATATATTTTACACACATTTTAAAATGAATTACTCAACTGAGCAAGCCTGTTTTAGGGAAAAATGGTAAACAAATACATTTTACGAGGCAAGTAAATGTGAAAAGATTTTTAAATATATATATATAGTTATGTAAAAAAGAGAGAGAAAAAAAATACCAATGTGCAATATAATATGTAATGTAAGCACACATAAGATAAATGTAAATATGCAAGATCAAAACACACAAAAGTAGTTCATTATATAAAAAAGTTTACTCTCAGTATCTATTCTTCCTAATTTCAACAACCAATTTGAAACATTCCTTTAAAAAGCCTTATTTCCAATTTGATTGTATATTTTGGGAGCTTGAAAAGTGAATAATCTTTGACAAAAAGTAGTTTTCAATTTTGGAACTATTTTAAGTTTATTTACTCTTGTGGGATAATATATTTCAGTTCTCACAGATGGAGCGCTTATTTTCTTATGAAAGCTAGTTAGTATATTCAGTACTTAATTGTCTTATATCCAAAACCTGAAATTCCCTAAAACGTAGCTCTGAAGGATGCGAAAAGTCATGGCGGTGTATGACCTTCGTTACGTCCTCTGAAAACATCAGGTGGAGATCAACCTCCAGGACATGAGTAAAGACAACAAATAAGTGCCCTAAAATGTATATGTTTTAGGGGTGAGTTTTAATTTTAACTGTTTTTTTCGCTGGTGCCTAATGAACTGAATATTTTGGGAATGGTTTGTCAACTTACAAATAAAATAGATAATAGACCTTAATAGGTACCGAGCCCATAGAATAATTTTGAATCGATTACACGGATACCACAACACGTAATTAACAATTATTATGATCCAGGATCCTTATAAAGAAACAAATCTTTTAGAGAAATTTTGTGAGATATTTTACTAAACAAATATTACACGTCTATTTAATGGAAGTATGGGGTAATTACAGAGCTTACGACCTGTCTTCGGTTGGCTTAAGTGATCACTTTATTTCACCCTTCAATCTCCACATTTATCAAATTTTTGAAAGTTGCATATATGTTAGTATGTGGACTCGCTTCGAGTACCACTACAACATTGCCATCTATGGACCAAATTAGATAATAGCATATACGTCATCACTATGAGATCTGATTTATTTTTTAAATTGTGTTCTTGGACATAATTAAATATTGCTAATATATTTTAATGTTTTTTTTTTATTAATATTTTAAATACGAATAGTACCTATTCAAAGTAGTAAAAGTTTATACATTTTTTATTTATTTTCTAATGCGTTATTACTATCGCAATTTTCGTGAAAAATTTTACTGGAGTATTCTAAAACAATAAAAACAGTAAAAATCGTACACCATATTAAAAAATCTTCTGTATGAAAAGCGAAATATATAAGTATTTCGGTGTACGCGAACCACCAGTTGATCACTTCTGCAAAGACTGATCGTCAAAGGAACAGCACAAAATCAAGAATTGAGAGAATTCATTTATATGAGAGGGTGTTTGAAAGGGGGAGAGGAGCGAAACAAATGAGACACGAAAAGGTAATTAGATCAATTACAAAAACGATGAATGGAAGATAAGAAATAGGGTTTTGAAAGTTGGATGCAAGGGTGCATCTTCTGGTAATGTATGTAAGGATACAGATGGTGAGTTTAGGTGAAATAGGATACAAATGTCACAAAATTATTTTTCATAATAAAAATTCTGTAATAAAATAATGGACGGATTTAAAAAAATTATTTATTTTGCATTTAAGTGCAGTCCCTGGGAATTTATTTCTTAAAAATAATGTTTTTTAAATGCGATCCATTATTTCGCTGGCACTCTTCTAAATGGGAGGCAAAATTTTTGAAAACTGCTCGACACGTATTCTCCGTGATGCTGCCATCTTTTCTCGGATATTTTCTTTTATTTGACCTAGAGAGGGAGGATTGTTATTGTTTACCTTTGATTTATGGTAGCACCATAGGAAAAAGTCCATTGATGTCAAGTCGGGGCTAGGAAAATTTTACAAACAACTGGCAAGTTGCGAACACGCTCCATAGCGATTGAATTTCTAAAGACGCGGTTAGCGATCGGCATACCCCCCCCCCCCCCCACTCCCCCCTACAAACTCTCGAATGAACCAAAATGAAAAAGACTCTTGCAAATATCATTTTTTTTATTAATTATTTAAAAAATATATTCCTTCATTAGATATTACCTTACTATATATTTTCATCAACTTTTAAATGCCTCTCTCGTAAAATTAGGAAGCTTATAATTAAAATATTCACCACTTTTTTAACCTCTTCATCTAAAAATGTTGCATCCACCTGAATAGATGAAGATCTGATGTATGCTGGATATCGAATTGTTCCCATCCCAAGCGTGATCGTAGAATACCTAGTAATAATATTAATAGCAATCCCGCGGGAAACCTTCAAATATAAATACAAAACGTAATATACAATAAGTATATACTCACAAAAATACGCACCTTTCATATAATTTATATCAAAAGGACATCGTTTAAAATTTTTATGAACTGGATCTTCTTCTATAATAAATAAACACTAAATTACCACGTTAAAGACCGTTAAACTTGAAACGCCATGAAAAACAGTCTGAAGTTTTAACTTTCGATAATAATGTTAATTTAAATAATTACCTATCTAAAGCATTACAGTTTCCAATTTACAAATTTCTGTCAATAGGCTTGATTATTAACTATTCAGAAAAATTTACTTTAAGAATAAAAATAGCACGTGTGCACATTTCAAAGGAAATCGTATAATTTTATATTACCACGTGTTTTTATCACGTATTTATTACTATTATCGTGTACTTATTACTTTTATTATATATTTATTGTTGTTGTTATCAGTGGCGTAACTAAAAAAATTAGACTCCAATGCAAAATGGATAAAAGAGACCCCTATGCACATATTATATATATTATGTATTACATATTGACCTTCTTAAACGACAATCAATTATTTATTTATTGTGTGTACAGTAGAGTAGTATTCGCTTACCGATTACCTACATAATTTAACTTTTTCAGCTTTTTAATTTTTTTTTTAAAAGTAAAAGTTTTCGCTTTACGACGATGGTCTACTTCCTAACCCGGCGTATTAGAGGAGTAATAACGTATATATCAATATGTAATGTTTTTATGAGTTTTCCTAATACACATGAGAAATGATTTATTAGATTATATAATTAAATTTCTTCTTGTAGTGGATATTAAAAATTATTAATCCGTATAGAAATGTATCGATGTCAAAAGTTCTGTAGTTCCCATATGGTCCCCAATGCATCGCATTGGCGTAGTTACGCCGCTGGTTATCTTGTAATTATTGCTTTATCGTTTTTTGTGTTAATTAACATTTATTTCATTTGTTACTACTCTTTATAAACAAACTAATTAAATAATTAGTAAACTATAAATCAATCTGTTTGCCATAAACATATACAGGGTATAACAGATCGACAATATTTTATGGGTAGATACCTAACTAAATTACGAGTCAAAAATGTTCAAGGAATATGGGAGAATTCTGCACTATTACGGAAAATATTATTGATAGAAATTTTTACAAAATCGTGTTAAGCATGAAGTCTCCGTACTTTGAAATAAATATTTATAAAATTGTTCTATAATTAATATATGTCATTGCTTCAGGCTCTAAATAATCTCACAAAAAATAGCCTATCCGCTCGAAATTCGATGACCTTTATTTTTTTGTATATAATATATAATTTGAATTCAATAAATACTTAAATCGCATAATTGCGATTTTTTTTAATTGCTTATATCTCTTATATTATTGAGATTAGGCACATATCCCATGAACATTTTCGACTCGTAATTTAGTCAGGTATATATATATAGATTTTTTAAATGCGTACACGGAATACGTATCACATCAATATTCTTAATATTTTCGAACTAAGCTAAATGCTTGTACTATGAATATAGGGAATTAACTTGATGGCCTCCTGGAATATGTGCAAATTCTGCACTGTTACGGAAAATATTTTTGATTGAAATTTTTACAAAATCGTGTTAAGCTTGAAGTCTGTGTACTTACGAGTACTTCGAAATAAATAAATAAATATTTGAAAAATTGTTTATTTATTAATCTATATCTTTGCTTCAGGCCCTAAATCATCTAACAAAAAATAGTCTAGCCGCTCGAAATTCCTTTAATTATTTGAATTTAATATATAATTTGGAATCGAGAAAATATTTCAATTCATCGAAATAATCGAATAATTACGATTTTTTGAAACGCTTATATCTCTGACATAGTTGAGATTAGGCACACATCTCATAAACATTTTCGACTCGTAATTTAGTCAGAAATCCACCCATAAAATATTGTAGACTAGGTCTGTCACACCCGTATAATACTATATTAACTTGTGTAAGATGGTGTTCAATGGAGCTGTTGATAAAAAAAAAAATTACCAAAAAAAAATCATTATAAACTAGCGTTAGACCAATTTAATTAAAATAAAATATTTGCGAAAGTAGTGCTTTTGACATCGAACGGTAAAATTTATTATTCACGACAAATGGAATTATTGACTGATTTTGATTTCTTTCATACGCGAATTGCTATCGTACGAATGTCGTCTCAAATATCAAAGTGTGCGAGTATCTATTTTGATATTTGAGACGACGATCTATCCATCCATCCACGTAGAATTTTTCAGAATAAACTGATTTATTCCAATTCTTTATGAAATAGCAATGAGCAATAAAATAATCAAAATGTAAGGAGAGACTTTTCTAGAATATTACGTTGCGCGAATTACTATGCGAAGATTAACCAGGTATACGTGATGAAATCTCTTAAAATATGTGTATACGAGTATACCTATATAATAATACATTATAATTAGAACTAATATCTCTCCACATACCATCTAGATCGATCCGGCAATCGGCACTCGTCGACATTCCTAGAAGTAGAACATCTTACATACTAAATTCATTCATACCATAATGAGAACTTTACAGAAATTGACTTTTTCAACATTTGCCTTACTACGCTCAAAGGGCTCTTTTTATGAACCACCACAACCTCAATTTTGGCCAATCATTCTACCTATAAACATATCTTGCTCTCCATTTACAGCAACAATAGTTGCAACCTCCCCACCCTTTATCCCATCTTTTTTATTTTTATTTATCTTCTGCACCTAAACATACTTATATACCTGAACATTTCTGTGGATTTTCATAAATATTTATTATGTTAGTTATATTTAGTTTACACTGTCAAAATCCCTCAAAATAAAATAAAATTATATGATATTTACGGGATTAAACATAAAAATTAATTATTAATTCATGATTTTCTCTAAATAACGATTCTGTGCGAACATTGAACAATAAAATTTTAATCTTGTAACTGAACCTTTTTAATATCATAATAGCGGTCCGTATTCAACACTGCCAGGGACCCAAATTAAGTTACAATTTAAGATAGGTGTTTAGGAGCAGGAGGTTCCTTTGTTTTGCGTGAACTATAATAAGGATGTGAACAAAATTTGGTCAAGGCAAAGGATGTCCGGGGTTGGGAGGGGTTTACCATATTTTCATGTAAAGAGTAACCACGCAAAACTTGGAACGGGTAGTAAAATAATATTCATTCATATCAGGGTGAGAGGGTTGAGTGCAGGATTATATATAGTCCGACCAACGTAAATTGGCGGAGGGCGACACTGTACCGTGTAAAGAAGTTGCCATGGTAACAAAATTTTATAATTTAAAAAAATCTAGTTAGCATCGTCGGTAACAGTATAACCTACCTCTATGCCAACTGCACGCCATTTTGACGTTTTAGTACTAACAATAAAACATGTATTACGCGATACATATAATCATTTTCCAATTTTCCATACATTTCAGTAATCAGGTATTATTAAGTGCCGGATTAGTGAGATTCCACTGTAAATATAAAGATTTGATTGAAAAGTACTTACATAAAAGAAAAGTGAAAAAAAATTGTAATTTAATATACCTACTCGTATTTATTTCATTCAAAACAGGTAATTTATTTATTCAATATGTTTTTTTTAACTTTTTTAAAAGTAAAAGGTTACAACTAATTAAAACAAAGTAAATAGTGAAAACAGAAATGCGATGGTGTAGAATAATAATAATAATATTGGGTAAACCCTCATTGCGCTTATTGATTCTCAACAAAGTTCTTTGAGACAGACCTAATAAACAAAACAAAAAATAAATTCACATATAAACATAATTTTATACATTGTAAATATCTTGAAAAGTTTTATTCTATTCCCGTACAACAATCATTGTAATTAAAATAATCACCCTGGCAGCATTAAGACAAACGAACTAGTGATGTAGTAACGCTCTCTGTAACGTCCTGTCAAATGGAAACATCGGTCCATTATTGACATTTTCGGCTTCGCAAAACTTCAATACCCCACTGGCAATTGTTCTGATGTCACCACGTACTGTATTAAAAATATTTTCGACACGATTCTTCGCTAAATACTCGTAATTAAAATTTCAAATCTCGGAATGTTTCACGGCGCACAACAACCGTCCGCTGAATCTAAGGGTGAGGGGAACGGAAAGAATGTTAGTTCGAAAAATCACCGCTCGCCAATTTACGTTGGTCGGACAATAGAACACCATACAGATAGATATGTTTTATTCCGAGAAATATTATTTACACGACATTTGCAACAAAATCTGCAGTTCTACAAAACCTCGTATGATGAAAATAAGGACGTACAAGAAAAAAAATATTTTCTCATATCAATAAGGGGCTAAATACATTTCTTCTCTTAATTAATTAAACGGACAACAATGTATACATATATTTGTCAGCCCATATATTCATCTGGTTCGATATTCGTCAAATAACAAACGAGTGTTTCCATATTTCCATACTTTTTATATTTGTCACTTCCATCGCCCGGCAAATGCTGTCTAACTGGGCCCGAAACGCGGAATATGGTCGAAAAGTGGCACCCGAATGTTGCCATAGTAAACAAAAACATAAATGGATTCAATGGTAATATGATTGAATACTTCGTGAAAGTTTTAAAAATACAGACAGACTCAGGCAACGTCATTGTTTAAATGGAGGGTTACTGAATCATCCGCAAACGAAAACCATCACCAGAATTAGAGTAACCTGATGTATAAATTGGCTCCTTCTAAATATTAGTAACTTTCCTCCTCTTCCGCTGCTACCATCATATCTCCTCAGTACAATAAAGGTAAAGTTTTGACATCAAATTTATTCTTAGAAGAACACATTCTTATTGCGAAGTTGTAATTATTCAGAACATAGGTCAACTATGCTACAGCGACAGTATTTATAGCGACAAATTTTCGAACGTATATGTTACCATTTTGATATGAATACATTTAATCGTTCCATTATTTAAAATAATATTTAATATAGAGCCATAATTCATATTTAAAATGTATTCATTTGTGTACTATTTTTGGGGACTGGGAATTAATTAATTGAATTTGAGTTATTTGTTATTGGGAAAACTGTTTCTATATTCGTCCGAACCACATGAACGAATTAATGATGAATATAGAGGTTCCACTACACAATATCAATTGTTTATCTAACATTCCGCGAACACTGTCCAGTGTCATAGTGTTGTCCTAGACTCGCCAACCGCGTTTTCGCCAAGCGCTACGTTTTGAAGAACGCGATCCCGCGTGGTTGGCGAGGGATCACCGTAATTTAGATCGCGTGTGAGTTAATTTTAATATTTAATGGAAAATCCGAGAGAAAATTTTCGTGCTTTGCCAAAAAGGTAAAATTTACGACAGTTTGTCAGGGGTTCAACAAAAATGTTTTAAAGGATTTAAACCCGAGTTCGTGTTGAACATTAATCGACAAATTCATTAGTCGCGAGTGTCACCTTGGTTGTCACTCTTTTCACCAACTTCAGTTCAACTTCAGTAATTGAAGACGTCACCCGAACAACGATGCACGGCACATTTTGACCTGTGTCGAGTTAAGTACACAATATTGTTGTACTCTAAATTACGCACATTTTTGTGTGGTCGGTAGTTAGAAATTCTCCTACCTGACGGAGTTAGGGCGTGTTGAAATATTCCCTGCGGTAGACCGATGATGTAAAGCATCCAAGATGGCGGACATGTCAAATGTGATTCTCTCGAAAATCTCAAAAAAATAAATTGTTATACTGGAGATATCAAGAGAAAAATGATGATTTGCTGCAAAAAGACTCCAACTGACTCCAACGCTGCACAGCACATTTTATTCATTGAACTCGGTCAAACATAATTTTTTGGAAGTAATTATTAGAAATACTGATTAAATTAATTAATTAGAAAGATATACATAGAAAATCAATTTTATCGAAAAACATTGTTGTTGCGCTGCAGGGATTCGAACCTGGATCTCTTTTCAATCCGGGGAAGGTGCATTATCCAACTGTGCTACAGCGACAGTACTTTTGACGACAAATTTTCGAACCCATATGTTTTATTTTTCAAATTAACACATCTATCGTTCCATTATTCGAGAGTCATCTACATTGTTTTTACGGAATCTCAATACATTTAATTAGTATTTAAAATATCACAGACCTATGGTCTGAATAATTACATTTTTTTTTTTAAATTTACCAAATGAGTGATATGTATCTTAGTTCTTTTAAAATGAACACAACTATCATAGAATATAATTTATTTTTATTTTCACCTTATGGAACAACGGCGTCAAGCACATGCCGTGTAATATTGATGAAACAAAAATAAATTTAAAAATTGGATTAACATAAGCGAAAACATTATTTTGCAATTAGCGCCATCTGTGTGCCAGTAGAGACTTCAATTGCTCAGTTCTAAAAACTCGCGAACTCTAACCGCTGTATTCATGGCGCTCTCTTTTATTCACCGCATCGTGCTATTTACATTATTAAGCTAGTGAATTACTCAAGTCATATAAACGGCTATTTACTGAATTGAAAATTCCTTTCGGTTTTTATCATAATAACATTAGAAATGCTTACAACTGCGTGCGAATCATCGTAGTGTCTTTTACTAATTTGCGTATTTTACTATCTTACTGTTATTAACGTGTTGATTTCATGATCGTTCTTTAAATTTGGTGCATGGATTGGTTTTTGATTCGAGAAAAACAAAAAGCACTTGGCCTACGTTAACCTTTAATAAAAATAATTATTTTATCACGTTAAGGATTTTCAATCAATAAATTAATCATGTTAAGTCATTGAAAGTGTTCTTAAAAACGTTCATACATTTTTTATATGGATAAGAAAGTATTATTTCACGATAAAAACTCAACTTTAAAAACACTAATAATAATAGTACTATAAAATTATAAATAAATACATAGTAGGATCGTATAAACGACGGATTTATAATGTCCAAAGACGTTGGTTAAACGAAAGTACATGTATTATATATGATTGTATAGTATAATTGGTTACAGCATAACCTAAATCTATACCTACTGCACGCCATATATAATGTATTAAAAACACACATGGAATATTATTTGATCGCATCATTAGACAAGATCAACAGTTTTTCTCAGTTCCTGTAAAATCACGAAAATGTGTCATACATCGTTGTACGGGTGACGTCTTCAATTTAGGTTTAGATTTATTCGATCGTGGCGTATTTAGTAACAGTGGTACTGCTTCCCCATAATTCCCTCCCCGATTGGGTAACTTTATATCTAAAACGAAACAACATTTAGTTCATTTGATATCTACGTCATAAAAAGTATAAGTGTAAAGTAAATTGTCGTGTAATGCCAGAATCTTCATAGGGACTTGCCGTCTCTTCAAACACACACCGTGTACCGTAGCGGCACGTGACGTGACTATCAACCAATAAATGTCAATAACTTCTCGTCAAAGCACCTACCCACATAAGATTATCTAGTAATACCGGCTAATGTGATGTGTAACATCACAGCATTGTCACATTGTAAACCATTTACTTTTATTATACATTTATAAAATATAAATTGTTCTTTTTATTATAACCATTACATTAATTTTTAATTCTATAGGGTGTCCAGCGGAAAAATTTCAAGATTACATTGTAATTGCTCGTAAACCATCAGGGTGAGGTAAGTGGGAGGGGTATTGCTGATTTGCCAGTCGCAATGAGTCACTGGTCGGGAGTGCACCGCGCGTTCGCGGTTGAGCAATATTTAAAATGCGGTGATTCATTGGTTCGTGCGCGTCGCGCTTTTTGTACTCGCTTTAATATTCGACGAGTAAGTAATGGGCTGAGCCCACAACTTATCTGGTGTTGGGTTCAAAAGTTCAGACAAGAAGGGACAATGGTTAACCAAACTCCTCCGGGACTCCTCCAGCGCAAATTATGCCCAATCCGCGTAAATGGATAAGGAAGATTACAGCCTGTACTGGAATAAAAAAATCAACAGTGCACGTTATTTTGAAAAAGAAACTACAGTTTCACCCATACAAACTGCATATCGTGCAGTTTCTCAACGAAAATGACTATTCTTTACGTGAAACCTTAGCGAGAACAATGCTGGAACGTTTTGGAACAGCAGCACGAATGCTTGGAAGCATATTGTTTACTGACGAAGCACATTTTCATATCGATAGCTATGTTAATAAACAGAACATGAGATACTGGTGCCCCGACAACCCAAGGGAACGTCATCAAAAACGTTTGCATTGTCCAATTGATTTTTTTAACCAACGAGAGAGTCATGGTCGACGAGTCTCTTTGGTACCGCAACTGAACACAATTTCAACAAGACAGTGCCACTCCACACACAGCTAGAATTTCAATGGATAAGTAGAGGGGAATTTTTCCCAATAAATTAATCAACAAGTACGAAGACATATCCTGGGCACCTCGGACACCGGACCTTACACCGTGCGACTTTTTTGTGTGGGGATACCTTAAGTCGAGAGTTTACAGCAACAATCCTCGAACAATTCAGGCCCTAAGAGAAAATATTCACTGTGAAGTTGCTGCTATTGAACTAACGCTTTGCTCTCTCGTGTTCGTAAATTTAAGATTGCAAGAGTGTCTTCAGAGAAATTGACGGCATTTAAACGATATTGTTTATAAAACGTAAAATCTGCATCGTTAAAATCCATTTTTTATAAATAAAATATGAGAATAACATTGTGATTTTTTCTAAATTTAATATTAATCTTATTAGGAGAACACATTCTTATTGTGAAGTTGTAATTATTCAGAACATAGGTCAATGATATTTTAAATATGAATTAAATATATTAATTAGAAAGATATACATATAAAATCAATTTTATTGAAAAATATTGTTGTTGCGCCACCTGGATTCGAACCTGGATCTCTTTCCTAACCGGGGAAGGTGCATTATCCATTAATTTAATTTTTATTTATTTAATTCATATTTAAAATATTAAACTTGATAATTTTCCGCTGGACTGTATTAGGATACATGAAAAATTTGCCACATGTATATAAATTGGTAAAAATTAAAACTTTGGATAGCGAACGAACATCACACCATTCGCACATACGCGGACAACGGCAACGACAATCATCATCACCACTCTATTCAATAACTAGTTTACATAGAAATGTGACGAGGCATCTATTTTATTTAAATTTGGTGCGATAAGATTCCGTGGACTGTATCAATTACAATAATGATTAGTTGACGCAATCCGAATTGAATTCAAGAGAGGAATATTGGCAAATGGATCTGGCCTACCTTGATTTGACGTCAAGTTTTCACCTCCAGTTGACTCGCACCTTTTTAGTGAAGAACCGAGATATCACTGCACTTCCGGAGCTGTTTAGAACACCGCCTCGTTTTTGGTCCTAACGTTACGCACGGCGCTACTTTCGGACGTTAAAAAAACACAGATCTTGACAGTTCGGGGTCGGAAGGCAATCTGTTACCACGTCGGCGTAATCCCGAAGTCATTAGTTGGCCAGAGCGGGACAGAATGCACAGAAAGTAGGTTCCCTACTTGCGTCAACAATCAAGTTTGTCACATTTTTTATTTTGTCAATGTTCAATTATTGTCCTTTCTTGTTGGGTCGTAATATAATTTTTGTCCGTTCGAAATGATTTGCGACTCCTGTATTTTTTTTTCCAGCCAAGTTGATGTGATGGTTTTGAGATATTATTGTACCGTGTTGAAATTCAATATCCGTTTCAAATATTTTATAATAATATTATCGTATACTTAATAAAAATTCGATATACTAAAACATGAATTTTATAAAGACATTAACACGGGGGCAGGTACATCTGAAATATGTTCAATTATTTTGAAATATATAAATGAAAATACAAAATAATATTATAACGCCCCCGATAACGTTTCCCTTTCTGTATCCATCTAAAATAATTAATTTACCACAACACCAAGAAGAAGCCTTATTACATTTAATTCAATACGTTTTCCCAAATTCAATTCATCAAAGTGACAATGTAGCGAATGACAAATTTACCAAATTCGTAATATTTTAATACAAATTAAATGAATCAACTAAAAAGATACACAGAAAAAAATTATTTATCGTAAAATATTCAATTCGAACCTGGACCTCTTCCTATCCGGGGAAGCGCATTCACCATTTTGCTATTTTAGTTATTTTTGACACTTGTATCGAATGCGAGAAAATCAAAAAATGTATTGTCGTATCTTTCTATTCAAACCTTCCTCTCTCGCATGATTTACGCAACAAATAACGTCATTAATTATTTCTCTGATACTTATAAGAATTTAACTATTAGCCTCATCTTGAAAGCATATGTAAATATCTCGAATTTCAAATGGGAAAAATGAAAGTTTGCCCTTTAGAACATATAGATACAACTCTCTCAATATGGACCGAGATAATATATAAAATATAAGACAAAAACCTATTTGCAAAGTGCTGCTAATTATACATACATATGTAGTATCCAACATGCATTATTATCATTTGTTGAATGTGAACAATTATATGTTTTTGAACTTATCAGTTTATGGCCACGAAATTATAAAACATAGATTTATATTGAATATAGATACGTATTTGTTTTTAATTGAATTTTTTCTAGTGTCTTATTCATTGCCTTTACTGTAAACTAGAACAGGTTCTTCAGCCACGATGTATTTCTTCTTCCAGGGCACTCTGGAGGACCTGCTCGCGCATCACAAACCTAGCCATGTAAACAAACGTTTTACAGCCATTCAACGCCGCCGACTACCGACAGAATTCAGACGATAATACATCGCGACGCAACCGGTCCGAGAAGCCAGCTGAAGCTCACTTTTTCCCTTGCTATATTTTCGGACCGTCTCCAATGAGCTTCGCTACTTACAATTTAACATGCAAACAGTGCAAATTTATTTAGGCATTATTCGATTATGGGTCATGTTTCATTTCATCAACCTGCTCTAGCCGCAACACCAACACCTATTCTCATACGCACGCTTCGTAACAATAATATTCACTGCGACATTTATGTACATGCGTGAGAATCCGAGGAGGATTAGGGCTCTCGGTTCTCACCTCAATAATCATTTTTGATATACATAACCTTAAACATCAGACACTCCATCCAAATGAATTTCACAATTATACACAATACAATACCACTCCTAAAGCTCCGATTTCCCTACATTATGAGGTGTTGGATCCGATACTTCTCAGGATGCAAAATATACATGTGCAAAATACTGAAGTTTTCAGATTTGTATTGCCTTAACGAATATTACGAACCATAACATCTTTGTTTGTAATTCTATCCGATCACCTGATAAGAAAATACTATATCTTTATTTAAATGAAATAATACAGTATTCTGAAATCAAATTAAAATAATCAAAGAATAAAATGAGTTATTACCTTTTAAACTATCCAAATGATCTCCGGTAACTTGACACTTTTGATTAACTTCCACATGTATCGACTTTTGTGCTAGTTGATGCCGTATTTCACGAGTCAATAAGAATGTAATTAATCCTCCCACTCTAGCGATGGCAAAATAAGTCAGTTTATAAAATAGTATGTAACATAAAATGCAAATCAAAAGTTTATTGAATCCCTTTCAATGTAAAGGTTTACCCACTTCGGATGCACTGCCGCGGGCGCAGCAAATCTCCACTTAGCAACCTAATCAAAGCGTCACCCTGTTTATAAACACAAACAAATAGCGTTGGGTACCATTTAATTAGGCGATTGATTTTCAAAGAGCGTTAACAGATGGTTCCTAAATCGACATTTCTCAGTTTCCGCGCCAATTTACCGCCGCGACGGGCTCCAAAACGTATTTGATCGGACGCCCGTCGAACACGAAACGGTTTAGAAAACGTTCAATCGCAGAACATGCGATCGAACGAAAATTTGACAGCTGTCTGAATTGTTTTGGATCCGCATGCGGAGCGATGTCCCGCCCTAGGTTACGGCTCGTCTCTTCGAGAAAATGCTACACGACGCCACATCAAAAGCGCCAAAAATCTCTTCGCACTCGCGAAAAAATGTTCGCGTTTATTACGCGTGGGCGCTGTTTTTCTAGCGAGTCGCTTGCGCGCTCCAGAAATGCCATCGCGTCGGTAAAGCAGAAAATCGTTATTTTCCCTGTGTTAGTGACGTGTGCCAGAGTGTGCGAGACGTTTCTCGTCCGCACGTTTTTCATATGTGTGCGCGGGAAATGGATCGATATTCGGTGACGTCACACACTAACTAAATTACAAGGGACGAGGAAAATGTATTTAATGTGTGCGCTATTTTTAGACAGTGCAACACTGTTCTATATTTAATATCGTATTGTGATGTGGTTTTTTTTTGCATGTATGTGTTTGGAATGATAAATATTACACCATATATATAACCTATAATTGCAATGAAATTTACAGTAGGCAATATTTTGTTCGTGATGAACGTCACCGAACTTTTCGAAAGAACGGTTGTATTTTTTTAAGTTAATTTGTATTTGTATTAAAAACGTTTCGTTTAGTTGGTTTATTTCGGGTTCAGCCGTAGATAACTAGGCGGAGCGTTATCGTTAGCAGTCCAAATATCGCGTATGTACCTACCGCGCTCAAAGTGATCGTGTTTATTACATCCTTGGATGAAACAGTACCGGGAATGAGGCTAATGGCAGTGTTATTATCAAACTTCTATATCAAATTTTCCTTATTTTTTTGCATTCTACCTACTCTTCCTTCCTACCTACCTACAATTCAAAAATTAATGTAGCATGCCCAACATATTTTTAACATCATATTATTCTTTATTCCGATTGCAAATTAGGGGTAATTAATAAATCGTTTTAAATTAGCTATATTAAAGCAAGAGCTATCGTCACAAACTATTGAAATTTGCATACTTTAACCCTATTGGATGAAAAAGGAATGTGAGAAGCTCATTTTGGAGGAAAGGGGGAAATCGTGGATAAGGCAGACCGTTCTAATGAAAGATACGGTAAATTTAACATTAGATACATGGAATAATCCAACTTGCTGATAACCTCTCTTAAGAAATTCAATCATTTTCCACGTTAGATATGCGATTTGTTTCAGATTTTTTTGTATGTATTCAAAAAAAAAACTTCTATCGATTGAGTTGCAACAAATCCATAATAATATTACGCTTCCCCATCTATATCTATGACTTTCTGAATGTGGCAGCTTCAGTAGTGTCATTTATAGCTATAAAGTGCTTGCTTAAACGGATAAGTCTGTGAGACGCCAGCAGGGCAAAAATGAACTTGTTTTTAATATCTCTACTAAGTAGGTAAAGATTACTTAAATGTTTTCTTTTTTATTATTGAATAACAGTAGGCACGTAAATATATAATAAATTTAAAATGAAGTGTACATTGTCTATATTACGAGTAAGAAAAAAAACATATTTTAACCAAATCGATATTGACATCTGTCATATTTTATTATCTATGCTGTCTATGCTAAGGGAGAAAACTTACTTACCCTAGATACTGTCTATCCGCGATTTTTATATGTCATTTTTGTTTGTTTTGACAACAAAGGTGGAATTATTTTAATCACATCGACATTTTATTTACGTGTAGTTTATTTTGGGGAAAGCTCTATCATTGAAATATAGATTATATTGAGACCCAGACCGCGCAGCAGTCACCAATGGCCGCTTAGCGGCCACTATTGGCCGCGATGCGGCCAAAATAGCCACCTGCACGGACTAACAGCGGCAGCTTTTTTATCAATATTAAAAATCATTTTATTTGATTTTATGTACACTGTAAGGCCCAGATAATATGTAGGGGCTAGAGACCAGTCCATCGCCGAAAAGTGAAGATTTTTTTATGTGCAAAATGTAAATATGATGTGAGACGAGAGACTAATTTTGTATCACGCGATACTTTTTCCATTCTGCATTAAAGACCAATTTTTGTAGTTACGACACTGGATAGAACTAAAGATGTGGTAAAAAGGTGATTGAGTAGAGATCTCGGACGTGAAATGCGAGCAAGCCAAACAAGCCTAACAAGCCCAACAAGCCCAACAAGCCTGCTGAAACAATACGGCCAATTCTGGGCAGACAGTAAACCCGCGATACCAGCAACACTGGTCGCAAACAGGTAAATATTACCAATATTATCATAATGATGATGATGATAATATTGGTAACATTTACCTTTAAAAGAATAAAACCACTACTTAAGGGTTGCTTAAGGGCAGAAATGTATCTAGGCTTGTACAGAAAAGATCCAAAAAGAAACCTCCCCTAGTTCCCGTCTGCCGAATGCGACAGGAACGCCTACGGCTTACGTGTGACCTACAAAGGGTGGGATGACGTCAGATACGGCTGTGTACTATCTATCTTTACTCTACTTTTCATCTCGATGCATCATCCACTCGTGAAAGAATTTTGTTTATGTATTTGTTAGAAATATAGAGTTAGTGTACTATATACATAATTATTAAGGATAACACATTCTTATTGTGAAATTGTAATTATTCAGAACAAGTCTGTGATATTGTATGTTTGTCTGTTTTCTATACAATCAAAACAATCTTACGATCTTTGAGCGACCTAAACCAAATATTGCATAGTTATTCTTTAGGACCCTGGGGGCCTTTTCCTCCCTGTCATTGCAAACAAAAGAATAGGCTCGCCGTGAAGCCTAAAATGAAAAAAAGCTTTGGTCAATCCTTCCATATGTTTCTGACCCCCAAAGCCTATAATATTTTGATGAGCAGTATGAAACAATTCTCGATGTACAAACTAAAACATGAATCAATCTTCACATGAACAGAACATAATTTATTTTTATTCGTTTACTGTTTTGCATAGTTTTTCAATCATGGTATAACGAGAATATTATACTTATTTATTATGTTATTAGAATTCTTTTATAACCTTGTTTAATTCACTCATAATATTTTTGGTTTAGATAAAAAAAAATAATAATAATAATGGTTTCATATTTGTGTTGACAGACAACGGATGAACCTGTCACCTTTAGTACAGACTTCAGTCTAGTTAGGGAGACAGGACATCTCTTACATCACGAAATTGTTCGCCTTTTTTGTATATTTATAAGAATGTTTATACTGTGTATTAAGAATATGAACAGAATAAATAAATAATAATATATCCCCTGATATAAACGTGTATTATCCCGACATCACACACCCCACTCCCCAGGACATATCAACCTCCCCAGCCTGGACCAAATATTGTGTACATCCTTTCTCTGTAGAGCCGCAACAAAACAAATCCACCCTTTCCCCCTACCCCCTAATCACCGCCGCCACCGTAACACTTGGGTCAGTGTATGTAGTTATCGCTAAGGAGACTTGTCCTCAGTAGCGCCGCGTGTGGTGACTAAAACTGTTTACTATGCTAAAAATGAAATAAATTCAGGGAAATAGCAAATTTAATATCAATTTATGTATTAATTATTATTATGCACGCCCTATTCAGGCATTAACATAATTTGTAAAATAACAGAATATTTCATCAGAAGTGCAACACACAAAGAAAGAAATTATATAATGTCAGCATATTTTTCATAATGAGATTTCTCTCAGAGATTTGACTAGAGGCGAGATAAAGTAAGGTGTGAATCATTGGCCATATGTTATACAAGCGCCTTTTGTAACTCTCATAAATCAAAGTCACGTGACATTCTGATCTGTTTTAGGTTTGGCAAAGATCGATATATAACAGCTGGTCTTTCACTATACATACAAAATACGATAGAGTACAAACAACACTTCGCACAGCGATCAATTGCTTATTTATGCGACTTTCAAAAATAGAAGTCGTGGAATATCTAAAGGGTGTTTTTTTAGATGTTTGTTTTTCGAATTGGTAACACATTTTCCAGCGACAGCCAATTCGACAGCTGATGTGTGCTCAGTTTGGTTTGCTATTTCACCATGAATAGACTTGCGCCAGAAAAACTTACCATGCGCTACGTTAATTTTACGTTCGACATAATCGTCCGTCCGAGTAAGTAATTCGAATAACAATGGATTGTTTTTGCACCACGCATACTGTAATTGATAACACGCATCCGCAGAGACGTCGTACAGTGCGCACCGAAGAAGCTGTTCCTGCAGTGGAGTGTCGTATTGAGGAGAGCCCGAATGAGTCGACTCGCCATCGAGAACGCTATAGATCCATGATTACTGACTTTTTCGATCCCCAATTGAATGGCATAAATGTGGAAGAGCTGTGGTTTCAACAAGACGGCGCAACATGCTACACAGCGCGCGCCACAATCAATCTATTAAAGGAAACATTCTATGAGTGCATAATTTCGCGTAATGGATCTGTGAATTGGCTTCCAAGATCGTGTGATTTAACATCTTTGGATTATTTTCTGTGAGGATATGCGAGATCGCTAGTCATAAACCAGAGACGATAGACGATTTGAAAGCCAACATTCGTCGCGTTATTGTCGATATACGTCCCCAGCTGCTCTAAAAAGTGGTCGAAAATTGGACTTCTGATTGCGCTTTTTTCGAGCCAGCCGCGGCGCCCATATGCGCGAAATCATATTTAAACACTAATAACATATAAAGCCATTACCACGATATATTTTTAATTTAATTTTAATTTTAAAATAACACCCCTACAAATTAAAAAAATAATATTTCTGTACCCATCACTACCTATTTTGTAGAAATAACATAAAAACATTTTGAACACAATAAAATTTAATCATTCAAACTGAAGTAAAAATATACAGGGAAAAATTTACGACTTCAACATGAAAGATAATATTGAAGTTTATTTTTATTAAATATCTATCTACAATTATGCGGTTATTCGGGATATAAAAGTATTATTTTAAAATTTCCATTAAGCTAACATTCTGTTTTTAGCCACTTTGCTACGAATCCGTGCAACAAAAGACAGGGGGTGGGGAAATCCTTCCCCTCGTCGTCTCACCCCCGGCGCGTCCTGCGACCGGGCCGGGGTGGAAGCGCGGGAAACCTTTCCCAAGGGGTGTTGTTTCAATTAATATTTCTTCAGCCGCCCCCGGCTGTGAGTGACGGGTCAGGACTCATCCCTTCGAGATGCCTCCCTCCTCCCTGACAAGACAACGAGGCGAGTTGGAAACAACAAACGTCACGTATTAAAATTTATTACTTTTTTTTTAATACAAGATCTTTCTCTGTAGTCCATTGCCCGTCGTTGGGCGGTAGGTAGAGGTCGTGAGTGTCGTCGTCCCACTTTAGTGGCTGCATAGACAATTATTTTCCATTCTTATCAGTTTTCTGCTGCGAATAGAGCAGTGATGGCGAACCTATGACGCTCTGGGCGACACGCCAGCGTTCACTAATATCAGAGTTATCAAAGAACACGTGTCCCGCCACCAGACGTCTACACGACAACAATGTTCCAATTTATCACTATGTATATATTACATATCGACCCCTTAGAGTAACAAGGTTCCAACTTTTATTATTTTATTATTCTTTATTTCTTCCATACACACCAACTCTATTTAACGAATATTAAAGGAAATAGCAAGAGCTGCAGTTCCGACTGCATCAATTATTTATTTCAATTTAAGCATTATTATTGTTAATTTACAATGTTTTTTTTTATTTTTTATTTCCCTCATCTCACAGTGGTCCATTGATGATACTGAAAATAAGTTAAGACCTTAAAACTGATCATATTTGCATACTCAAAAAAAAAAATACATGAATATATGTTGAAATTCAATCAACACTTTTGAGCTCATTATCTCAAAACAGTGTCAGTGTCAGATGGAACCTTGTGATTCTGTGGGGTCGATATGTATCTCTTTTGAGTCCCACTGTGTGAAAAAAACATTTAATTGAAATAACTAATTAATTAATTGACATCAAATCAAATACTATTATTTTTTCCATGTGGTGGGAAAGGGGTGACACGTCAGAAAAGTTAAATTAGATTTTCTGAAATTTTTACACGCCGAGCCCAAAAGGTTCGCCATCACTGGCGTAGAGTGATGATTGGAACACACATTAGAATATAAATTTGATATCAATACTTTTCTTACCAATTACCAATTATTTTTAAAATATACCACGGCAAAGAAATAGAATTACAAAATTTAAAAATCATTTCTCGAATGCATTTCCAAAAACACTAATGCGAAATACATTTAAAGCGAAGCAACATTTTTTTTATGATGCTGTTATCTTCTTCCAGAACTTGATAATATTGTAGGACATAAGTAAGAGACAAATCTTGTTCATTTTATTTGGTAATGGTAAAACCACTAGTCAAGTCGTATATAGTACAGACATACAGGCCTATTCTCAAAATTGCAATATTGAAATGAAGGTGATTGTTACACCAACCCTCAAAAATAGACAGTATGTAAATTAACGTCCGTGTTATATTTGAATGAGAGATGAGGAAATCAATAGGTAATTTATGAACAAACCTTTTTCATCAAATGAATATGTAAATTAACGTCCGTGTTATATTTGAATGAGAGAGAGGGAGAGAGAGTGAGGGAGATAAACGTACCATAATCTGTCAAAACATAAAAATGGCAACAGGATTGGCCGTGGTTCTTCACTACGACGCTGCGGATGAGGAAATCAATAGGTAATTTATGAACAAACCTTTTTCTGTGAACTTTGAATACTGTATTAGTACTTATTTTAACCAAAAACTTATATTTTTAGTCGAAACTCGAGAATGGAAAGACGTCGTTTGCGTGAACTGATAGCAGACGCCAGAATTATCAATTCATTTTTATTAAATTTTGGACACATTGATACAACTTTATTATTAGGAGAACACATTCTTATTGTGAAGTTGTAATTATTCAGAACAGACGGTCTGTGATATTTTAAATATTAATTAGAAAGATATCCCGGTAGCGCTACAACAATATTTTTCGATAAAATTGATTTTATATGTATATCTTTCTATTAATATATTTAATTCATAAGTAGTATATCTTTCTAGTTAATATATTTACTTAATATTTAAAATATCACAGACCGTCTGTTCTGAATAAGTACAACTTCACAATAAGAATGTGTTCTAATAATTTTATATGGTGTTGATTTTTATAGCTCGCCAACTGTCAACGACAAGCTGTATTGCTTGCAAAAGGGAAATTTTTGCACTAACTCTCTGGCTTTTGTGAAACTTAATAATCAATTTTAAACTTATGTATTATAATCTTAAATTTACTGTCCCAATTACGCGGAATATCGTCCCAATTTAGCGATGTAAATTACTATTAGTTCCTCGGTTTGGTTTCCGTTCAATTAACCGGCGGCCCAATTAAGCGGAATCTGAATGATTAAAAAATATATTGTTATTTTAATTCGTTCACCAATCTTTGTATTATTAAAATGTAATTATCTTCATATTTATCAAATGGTACCCCGTTATGTCGTTTTTGACCTACATTTAAGGGTTGACCTGCACCCTACACGCGCACCCCACCCCCTGGAAGAGCGATACGTCGATATATAAGGTACTATCTAAACCCCTTCCCCGGAATAAACCTTCACCGTGTAATGTATTGGAATGGTCACGTGGGAATATCACGTGCCATGGCAGTAAACCCTTTTGTCCACAACTGCAATAATGTATCATTTTTAATACGAGGGATTTTTAACATTACTACGTGTCTCTATTGTGATATCGTTCGATATGGAAGCAAATACGGAATTATATCCATTTTTTAGGAGAACACATTCTTATTGTGAAGTTGTAATTATTCAGAACAGACGGTCTGTGATATTTTAAATATGAATTAAATATATTAATTATAAAGATAAACATATAAAATCAATTTTATCGAAAAATATTGTTGTTGCGCCACCGGGATTCGAACCTGGATCTCTTTCCTAACCGGGGAATGTGCTTTATCCAACTAAGCTACAGCGACATTATTTTTAGCGACAATTTTCGACCCTATATGTTACCTTTTTGATATTAATACATTTAATCGTTCCATCATTTGACAGAGCCATCTACCTTATTTTTACAGAATCTCAAATACCTTTGATGTCGCTGTAGCTTAGTTGGATAAAGCACCTTCCCCGGTTAGGAAAGAGATCCAGGTTCGAATCCCGGTGGCGCAACAACAATATTTTTCGATAAAATTGATTTTATATGTTTATTCTTTATAATTAATATATTTAATTCATATTTAATATATCCATTTTGTTTGTATATGTCATTGAGTATTTTCAAAATGTATGAAACATCGCTCGATCTGGAACCGACGGTAATGAAACCTTTTCAAATGAAAATATTCTTGAATTTCACCCCATTACATCGACTGCTCCATGCTCAGGATTACGCCAACTTTTAATTAAGTTATTTTAAACAGATGACTAACTTTCCATTAACGGCGTATTTTTATTTTTTGATTTTTTAACTGCTTTAAAATATAATTAATATATATATTTTGACTGTTATGGTGCTGTTTTGCTTAATACCGCATTAATTACTTCATGTGGATGCTTCGGTTGGAATCTTTATACGGTACTAAAAGCGAATAGGCCACTTATAGTTGGATGACCGTTTTAAAACGTTTAATATGAGCAAATGGTTGCAATAATTTCGCGAGAGTTGGCACAGTTAGATGACGCAATCCCGAAATGTAGTTTTGACTGATGTTCTCTTCAGCGGATGAAAATGTTTTGGTTCCACGATTGGCTGCTGTACAAGGTGCTGTTATGAAAATTCATAAGCAGAAGAAAAAATATGCATTATGCGTATAAATATTGTTTGTAAAAATGTATACAACATTATGTTGCATGTCTGAAAATATTAATTAAGATAACTACGATCCTTAGACGTTTTCTTTTACTACGTTCTACTTTTTGTACTATTTTTAGCCCTCCCACCCCGACACATGTGCAGATCCCCGCTCAGCCGGCCCGTTGAACCTGGGACCTATCACACGCGTGGGATGAATCGTGTTCGATGCTTGGAATTTCTATCGAGAGATGTCAGATACGCATGCATAGCAACGTCAAAAGTAGATACATTGTTTTCATAGGTACATAACAACTGTTTACATAATATATTATGTCAGGTGAGTAATAATATGTTTCGTGCAGAAAATACAGATGTATAAAAACGACAGATGTCAGCCGCACCTGAATAATAATCTACCTTTAAGCAGTGGTGAACATTTTGGTTTCATTTTTGACAGATTTGAATAATTTAATTTTGAAATATTTTCATTCATTTTTGTTTCATCGTAACTTAATATCATTAACTAAAGCCTTAATTTTGGATCCTTTTTTTTTATTTTATTGAGGGATTTTGACAGTGTATACATATTGTAACAAACATAATAAAATCCACAAAAATATTTAGATACATAAGTATGTTTAGATGCAGAAAATTAATAAAAAGAAAAATAATAAAAGAGGGAGAAGGGTGTGGAGGTTGCAACTATTGTTGCGGTAAAGGGAGAGCAACATGTGTTTTATAGGTAGAATGAATGGCCAAAATTGAGATTGTGTTGGTTCATAAGAAGAACCCTTTGACCGTAGTAAGGCTAATGTTGAACAAGTCAATTTCTGTCATTTTCTCATTATGGTATTAGTTAACGACGTTAAAGTTAAACATCGAAGTACAGGCTCTGCCTGGTACATGGTGAATATTATGTTCCAGGTCGATATTTTTTTTAAATAACTATAAAATAAAACTCAATTTTTTAATTTAATTTTAATTTATCCATTATTTAGTTTATTACAATTATGTATAAAATATAACATTGGCCAAATAGCTACAATAGCGGCACATAACAACAGATGTATTCATTTGAAAAATGTAACATATAGGTTCGAAAATTTGTCGTTAAAGCACTCTGTTGGTATAGCATAATCGGATTGGAAGAGATCCAGGTTTAAATTCCGGTAGCCACAACAATTATTTTTTTTACTGTATTGTTACGTTGTCATGTTGGATACCTGAATTGGTCATTCGAACCGGATTTGTATTTTATTTTGAACACCCATTTCCACATTAAAACCGTTGTAATCTTAAATACACGTATACAACAATAACAAACTTATTTAATTAATTATTTGTCATCAATGCTTTTCTACTTATAAAATCCTTATAATGGTTGAATTACTGAGTTTAATTAGTTTTTATTATTTTATAAACTAATGTCAGTAATCCGCATACTCAATTACCCAACGGTGAGTGGGGATATAAATAGGCCAATTACAACCATTTAAAGCGGAGCACCGCTAAAGGACACACTTATCATACTCTGTCCCGTTTCTGCGAATACGCAATTACATATCTTCGTTGAAATTTTACTTGGCGCGATATTTACGGTCTATTAATTTCATTTGTATTATTATATTTCAGCTCTTTCACACCCGCTGCGCCTCAAAAGGAAACACGCGAAACGTAAGTCGCGTATCAATTCGACACGTTTTTAAATGTATTCTTTCTCTTTTCAGCTTGCACGACTTTTCCGACGAACGCAAACGATTGCCGAACGCGCCGCAGTGTTTCCGTCTCTCTTCGACGCGGTGAGATTATCGACGTAAACGTTGTACGACAGTGTATTACTTGCGGCATTGGAGTGTCGCGTTGTTTCTTTCTGGTAAGCGACTCACGTTTATATTGATTTATAGAGTACGTGTTCGTGATTGAATTGGGTAAAAGAAATAAAAAATACTTCGGCCGGTGTTGTTTTGCACCGCACGTACTCCGGAGTCAGCTGTTTTTGTACACCGAATCAAGCAATTAATTAATGATTATTATTTTATAGTTTTATTTACATACTATTATTTTTCTCGATTATCTATTTTATCTATGTATTTTACGACGATTATAAAAGCATTTAAAAATAATAAAAAATAACGTCAATGACAAAAAAACTCGTTATGCATTTTGTCAATTTACTGTGTGTTGTAGCATAATCGGTTAATGCACCTTCCCCGGATAGGAAGAGGTCCAGGTTCGAATCCTGGTAGCAACAACAATAATAGTTGATCCGTTTTGTATGGAGTCGTTACCTATGCTGTTTATTAACAGAATAACATTAGAAAGGGTTACAACTGCGTGCAAATCATCGAAGTGTCTACTTCCTCTTTTACTAATTCGCGAATTTTACAATCTTACTGTTTTTAAAGTGTTGATTTCGTGATTGTTCTTTATATTTGGTGCATGGATTGGTTTTTGATTTGAGAAAAACGAAAAACAATTGGCATAATAAAAATAATTCATTTAGTCGTAGAAAGTGTTCTTAAAAACGTCCATACATTTTTTATATGGGTAAGAAAGTATTATTTTACGTTAAAACTTAAACTTTGGAAACACTATTACTAGTACTCTAAAATTATAAATAAATACATGATTTGGGTCGTATAAACAACAGATTTATATACATATGATTGTATAATATCATTGGTAACAGCATAACCTAAATCTATACCTACTGCACGCCGCTGGTGTTGCTGTAATTAACACTATTCACGATGTCGTTAAAAACTGCTTCTCCTTACGTACCTAATATTCAATACCCAATATTTAACTCATAAAACGTAAAATTGAATAAATCTCTGATATTGATATTTTAGAGCAGTTCGGACATGAATCTATTACCTTACTAACAAGCATACTTACCATCACGCCGTTTTTCATATTTTTCCTTTAAAGAGCATCACACTCTTCTATCCTGACATACAACTCTCGCCTAATCCACATTCATACATCTTCTCTTGCTCGTAGATTGACGAGGCTTCTTCCAGTATCTAGTTTTCCTAGTTACGCCAAGTCTTCCACGGACGTCCTCTATTTCTGTTGCCATCAACAATAGCATGATATATCTTTCTTATTCGTTCTATATTACCAAAACACGTAGGCGATCCTTAAATAATCCTCCTTTAAAATGCCAATAAACAGCCTTACCTTATTTACTCTATCGTGGATGTATTGTATTTGCCACATATACGCTTGAGGGCGTTTGCTTCACTTCAATATATCATTATTGGTATCGTTTATTCCAATATATTGGTACCAGGATTCCAACATGTGCTACTAGTCTCGTTTCGGTTGAAAAGTTTCAAAGCTTCAATCACTTTTTCCCTACAGTCACCCTCCTTTTGATATCTTCCTCAGCCTTTCCGTTCTTATCAAACATACTTCTCAGGTATACAACTTATCTGATTGTTAACTTAACAGTCATCACATATATATATTAACTATACTAACATAACTATAATATATATACGACAACTGTTTTCCAGATCATTCTTAAATCCTTTTTTTTTTAAATAAACTTTACTTCCACGATCCGATCCAAAGAAAACTAGGAGCAAAATCTTAGTATACTTTTCAGTGCCAAAAATGAATACCAAATTCGGTCAACGATCTTTCTTGTTTTGCTACTAGACAGACCTTGAAGGGTTTAATGTGGTTGCTTGATGTGGGTAGAAAGCAAAATGAAACTAATTTGTCATTTGTGCTAACCTAACTACCTACACATTTTTGTCTCCAACTATATTACAGACAAAAATATTTTTATTACTTTTTTTACAGTAACATTTTATAACTTCTGATTGTACTTTTTTATATAAGTTAGTTTACATTATACTTATTTACTTACCTTACTTTATAACGATTGTTCCTTAACAATTACAACATTTAAAAACTGTACAGGTAATTGCTTTAGAACAGACCATGTCTAGTAAAGTATTTATCTTTATTTTCATATGTACTATTTATGCTAGAAAAATAACTAAATGTTAAAGCACAGAAATGTACATTCGTCGTGTGACGCTGTACCTGGGTAAAATCTTGAGGAGTATTTCACAATTTATACGATGTTGTCTACGATTTGGCGGATACCAGTCAGACTGTATGGCTGTAGAATTATTATTTATGTAGCTCTGTGTGACGTGAACAAAGCCACTACAACATGTAACATATTTGTGTCATACTTGCTTATATAATATAATACGAATAGCAGCGAAAAATGGACTGTCAACCCTCATGGAAGGGTATTTTGGGCATTGGGAACACAAAAACACAAAAAGATAGGGAAAAAAACCTGTGAATAAAAAAACGGACATAGGTAGTCGATATAATAGAAAATGCCAAAAAAAAAATGCCAATGAGCAGGTCAGACAATCGTTGGAAAAACACAATGGTGCCCAAGGGTAATGACAAGAAAATCTACTGGACTGATTAAATCATCAAACTCTACTCTGCGGAAATACACGGCAACCACAGACTACCAAATATATAGACATGAACTAACGGAAATTCCTTGTTTCAATATTTTCATTTTGGTGTCACTTTAGTACCACTTACGCAATCAAATAGCTCCGTGACTTTTTTTAAATATATGACTCGATTGGAACCAAAATTTAAATACTGACAATATAATGTTCATTAATGTAAAAAATACGTCTTGTTTACACAAAGATTTAATTTTCATAATATGTCTAAGAACACACAATTACTGGATTTTTTACCTACAAAAGCACTGTTATTAACCAAATATATTTTCATAGAGACAAAGCTATTTTTTATTATATTTAATGGAAAATATATGGATGTTTGGGGTGATTTGTAACTAAAAATCCAGTAATTGTGTGTTCTTGGACATATCAAATATTGTTAATATAATATACTGGTCAGAATTAGAAAATATAAAATAAATTGAAAAATTTTGATTTTTCAGGCGTATTCTAGTTATGTTAAAAAACATTTTACAGGTATTTAAAAAATCAGACTTTAAAAATTTGATAAATGTGGCGATTAAGGAGTGAGAATTGGTGAATGTTATATATATATCACTTAAGCCAGCCGAAGACAGGTCGTAAGCCCTGTAATTATCCCATACTTCCATACATTTCTCATTAAATAAAAAAAGCTTTGTCTCTATGAGATATCTGATTAGTAAATACATTTCCTGTTGCATAAATGTGTCATAAACTATCGAATTTATGATTCCACAATTAATGTGTGTAGAATGCTCCTCGTCCCGCAACTAATGTTCCGAACCCCTCTCCAATATGTACTCATTATTTCTTGTCTATTCATTTACTGGTCTGTGATGGCAAATAACAATAGACGGAGGAAAGATGGAGGCTCACGGGACGTCTTCATCCAGCGTTGGATATAACAATAGCACTCTCTATACATTTAATGATAATACTGTGATGAAAACTGTGGTCCATTCGTGGATTGTTGTGACAAAGGGTTCATTTCCAGTGCAACATCGTGGAAAATAAATTGTTCATTTTATTTACGAACCTTTTTCAAAAATTATTTTTTCCTCTCTATAAATATATTTTGAGAACAGTCAAAAATATCATAATAATTACATTCAAAATTAAACATGCCAATTTAACCTTCGGTCTGCGAGTATGAATATTTTTTACTGTGGAAATAATTTTTAAAAAAACCCCCAATAATTTTTTGTACCACATTGGGCTAACGAGTGGATACAAAATCATCCAAAACTTACATTTTACATTTATTATAATGTGTGCTAAATTCAACTGACGCAATTGATAAAAAAAGACAGACGAAACTTTGCAAATTGACTTTTATTCATATTTAGTAATGTTATTTTAATATTTTGTAATATTCCTCGGACAAAATTAATCCGTCCCAAACCATGCAGTAACACAGGTCTACTGTCATAATTAAACCTCTAATATTTCGATAAATACATGCAACATAAAATTCATATTTTAGGTAATCCTAAAGAAAATATTAGCACTTAGAAATGATTAGTGAAAAACCATGTATGAAAAGGGAATCGTACAAAAACAATTATTTTTTTCATTCAATCCGTTAGTAAAAATACCATTTGTGATATGAAAGACAGAGAGATCACACATTATTTTCAAAGTGAAACGAATAACAAACATACGAATATAATTATTTCTTTCTTACTAATTAAATGAAGAGAGATAAGAAGGCAGGACACATTGTATAGGATTTAATGAATGCTCTAAATTATGTTATTAATCATTTTTTCAAAATTGAATGCTCAATATTTAGAGTAAATTCGTGCTATTAAAGTCATTTAAACTAATAAAAACATTTTTTCTAACTGTTATTTACGGTAACACGAGTTGACAGCGTAGCTGCGTTCGGGTATTTTATATCGTGGTATGGTAAAGGTTAAGCAAAGTGAATGTTCGTTCTCATTTTACTTAATATGTACGTTACTATAATATATTGAGTGTGCATTTCATGTGGAGATATGTAAAATAGTTTTAACATCCAAAATAAATATGTTGTTTATTGAATAGGTATATATTTTAATTGTATTTTAATAAAATAATATGCAGAATGTAACAGGCCTAGTCCACAATACTTTATGGTTGGATACCGGACTAAATTACAAGTCCAAAATGTGAAAATTTTTGAAAATTCATGTTAAGCTTTAAGTCTACGTACTTTGAAGTAAATATTTACGAAATTTGTCCATTATTAATCTATACCTTTGCTTCAGGCCCTAAATCAAGTAACAAAAACTAGTCTAACCGCACCAAATTCGATGACTTAATTTCAATTAATTGAAATGCTTTTATCTCTGACATGGTTGAGATTAGGCACATATCCCTTGAACATTTTCGACTGGTAATTTAGCCACGTATCCACTCATAAAGTATTGTAGACTAGGACTGTTACAACCTGTATATGAAATGTAATATTTTTTACCCTGGAGTATTTTTAACAAATGTATACTAACTGCATTCCACAAAATTGTTTACAGAATTTAAAAAAATATATATTCCTTGTTGTACTAATTTATGCCACGCCACGGCACTGCTTTTTGCCACGACAATTCAGATCCTAATAACAATTTCTACCTATGTATATATTTAATAATAATAAGCACATAGACATATATTTTTAATTAGGTACCAATTTCTATAAGTACCGTTTATCGATTCCTTTTCCGAAAAATTCGGTTAAAATTGACGTCTGCCCATCAAACTGACAGCCGACTGATCAGTCACAGTATAACTGAGCAGACACTGAACGGACGCGTGCGAATACTCCTTTACAAGAGCTGAACATTTTTTTTAATCATCTTGTATTAAAGCATTAGTCCAGTGTACGGCGGAATAAATATAAACTGCTATCATTTGACGGAGAAAGCCGTGCGGTTATGTGAAGGTCATGAGACGCGCCCGCGCGGCTGTGGAGCGAGCGAGACGGCCGCCGCTTGTCTGCCCGTGCGACGGAGCGGGCCGGCAGGAGCCGTGTCAGGCAGCGCGCGCGCTGGACGGGCGCCGTCTGTTTGTGGAACAAATGAGACGGTACATGCGGGGTACAGTCGCAATCGTTTGTTTCGCTGTGTTGAAATTGTTTTTCATTTTTCAAGGTCACAGCGTAAAAAAATGTTTTTTAAGATAATGAAGAAATTTGGATGTTAAAATTTTTTCACACGACAGATTTATAATAAAAATATATCTTTTTAAACACATATTCTTACTGTGAAGTTGCAATTTTTCAGAACATTCTTACTTACTTACCATCACGCCGTTTCACCGCGGGGGTAGGCAGAGGATAAAACGCCACACTCCTCTTCATACATCTTCTCATACAACTCCATTATCCGGTTTACCTGGTCGTGTCAAATCTTCCGCGGATATCTCCTATTTCTGGTGCCATCAACACTTGCGTCATATATCTTTCTTACCATTCTCTCCTCATTCATCCGTTCCATACTACCAAACCACATAAGTGATCCTTTCTTAATCTTACTCATTATTTAGTCTACTACTCCATTGTGCACCGCTAGTCTTAACTCGGTTGACAAATTCCCGTTAGATATAATTTCATTCAAAGCGCCGTTCACTTTTTCAGAACAAGATATAAAATCAATTTATCGGAAAAATATTTTTGGGAAAGTATTTTACTCAAAGGTGTTTGAGATTCCGCAAATATAAAGAAGATTCCATAAATATAAATAATGGAACGACAGATGTATCAATTTGAAAGTGCAACATATAAATACGAAAATTTGTAGTCCACTTATTGTGTTGGTGTAGTATAATCGGTTAATGCATTTCCCAGAATAGGAAAAGATCCAGGTACAAATCCCGATAACAAAAAAAGTATTTTTTCGACTATTGAAAAAATGTCATAAACAGAAATCCTTAAAACAAAAACTCAAACTACAATATTTTGAAAATATTGCGGGTGTATTTGTTAAAAGAATTTTTTTTATATCTGGTATTTTTCTCACATTTTTATTTGTATGTAATAATTGCCATTATTTGCCAAGGCTGGTCTAGGCCCTCAGCACATTATCGAGTATTTAGATCGTGTTGTAATTTTCAGAATAGGCTAATTTATCTACCCTAATTCAAGACTATTTATTACTTTAGATTTTTTCGGTTTAGGGACAATTCATTTCACAAATAATATTTAAAAAAACACTATGTTTAAAACCAATATTTATTAATACATCAACATGTTTCAAGACCTTCCTTCAAGGCCCTTCTTCAGAAAACAATGTATACCTATTAAAATTTAAAATTCAAACACAAACAAAACAAAACTATAAAAATAAATGTGATGGGTAACTAATTCTGCAAGATATACATATAAAATCAATTTTATCTAAAAATATTGTTGTTGCGCTACCGAAATTCGAACCTGGATCTCTTTCCAAACCGGAGAAGATGCATTATCCAACTATACTACAGCGACAGTACTTTTGACGACAAATTTTCGAGCCCATATGTTACACTTTTCAAATTAATACATCTACTGTTCCATTATTTGAAAGCCATCTTTGTTTTTTCGAAATCTCAAATACCTTTGAGTAAGCTGATAGCAGACGCCAGAATTAATAATTCATTTTTATTAAATTTTGGGCACATTGATACAACTTATATATTATTAAGGAGAACACATTCTTATTGTGAAGTTGTAATTATTCAGAACATAGGTCTGTGATATTTTAAATACTAATTACAACTTCACAATAAGAATATGTTCTCAATATTAACTAATTTTGCAAATATTAAAGGAGTAACTATTATTTTCGCTTTAGAGACTTAATAATATTAATTTTATCATATAATATACTAACTTACTATGTCCAAGGGAAATGTCGAGATATAGATGAGCAGAAAATATCAAAACGCCCCCATAAGAGGTAGGCGAGTGCCCTGCAGACTAAACCACAATGGTGATGTTAAGAACTGAACAGCGCTCCATGATGAACGCAATCATGGAAGGCTGTAAAAGAAAGATAATAATATACATACGTACAGCCATGTTCTGGGAGGGCCACACTTTTCTGGAATACATATTCTAGTATATAACACGAAACTCTTTCCTCATCTACCAGGAAATATCGTTAAGACGTTCTATCTTAAAGACTAAATTTAATTCCAATATCTGGTTCACTCGATCAAGGTAGCTTTCACGGTTATTTAATTCTGGTACAATTAATAACGTATCTTAAACCTTTATCAGAATAAATGGAATAGAATATAATAAAACCATTAGGATTTACGAATGAAGATATTGGTGGTTCGGATGAATAAAGAAAAAATAGTGTTTAAAACGATAAAAATCCGAACACTTCAATATCTCGGACATGTAATGAAAAGTACGAGATCTTACACCTCATAATACAGATAACACCTCAAATTGCTGGATGAAGAAGAACATCATGGCTAAAGAACCTGAGGCAATGGTTTGACCAGTCTATTGTAGAGCTTTTCAGGGCCGCAATAAACAAAGTAACGATAACCAACGTCCGTTGCACGGATATGGCATAAATAGAAAGAATGATAAACCTTTGTTCTCACATTCTTCCTAGTTATTAGTTCCATATGGCCAAATCTAATCTTGTTCGCAGTGCCACCTAAACTCATAATTTGTTAATTCCTCATTACGATCTTAAAAGATTTGTCACATATGTATATACCAAATCTATTTATGAAGTAGTATATATGTCAGATCGATCTCATTTGCATTGCATTCAGTTTACTACAAGTCAAGTAATTTAATAATATAAATTGGACTTGATAGATTATGCATTTTTACGTATTCTCGTTGTGGTGACCTTTCACGCGTCCGTAGAATGACCTTGTAAGAGAACCTGAGCGACCAATAAGCATACGCAAATAAACCATTAGCACTAGAGACAGATACCGCTCAAGCAACTAAATTCACTTCTTCGCAGACCGTCCTAACACAACCATTCAACCGCATCTCCAGCGAGCCACTACAGAGTTCAAACCGCGCATTTAAATTGTATTAATTCATCACCTCAATAAATGAAACCTTGTAAGTGTTCTTTCATATATATACTCTAGTTACAACAGGCACCCTACACTGCGACACATAACCAACACGCGTGAGACAATAAGAGGTTAGGAGTTTCTGTCTCACAGCATCTTAATCTTCTGATACAATTTCGAGTCAATCATAGTTTGAATAACTTCAACACACATCACCAATTTTACATTAATTTTTGGCCGAAACTAAATCGACATTTCGCACAAGTTTGAACTTGAGTTGCATTTTACTTTAACTTGATATTCCTCCTTATCTTTATATTACTTTTTTGATTATTTTTTAAAACTTTTTAATATCATTTATTACAAATTCGCAGTTTTATTTTGTTATATGTTGCGTTTTAAATGCTTTGTAAATAATATCATATCAAATTAAGATCACAATTGTAAATAAAAAAACTCCCAATATTTTTTAGGCATAACTAAATAAATAAATAACGCAAATGAAAATGTTTTAAGTTTCACACAATATTAGGTTATGTTTAGATTCCGCCTGAAAAAGAAAAAAAAAAAACAATTTCTACCGGTAAGTGAAATTAATCACTACATGTTACGAGTAGTGACTCTTGTGCGGGAACAGCATTCTACCAAACATTAATTAAATTCACCCGTAACCGTCGTGTTTGACTGTGTAAAATATCTAATATAACCACAGCAGTCACGGAGCAGTTCTCCCACCATACATATTCATCTCTCTCTCCGCGCCCCTCGGCTTTCCCCCTTCCCCTCGCCATAGCGCCGGCACCGCTTTTTCAAGAACAAAAAAAATATTCCCCTCTTCTCTCCCGACTTCGTTCCCCGGCAAAACCGTCGACCGGTCGCCGTGTCGCAACTAATACAACAAAAATTGTACAACTTAATAAAAAAGTGATATCATTTGTATGTATACAGTTACAAGTCAATGTGTTAGAAATATACTTTTTTTGTATATTTTTTGTACTGTTTGAATATCTATCGTCTTGTAGACCGCCCGTTGAGTGAATGCGCTTGGCATAGAACGTGGCGCAGTTGAAATGATAATTTGATTATGTTCCAAATTCGAATATACCGACTTTCGTACGATATTTGAGATATTAGCCAAGTTTGTGGAGAATTTTTGGTTATATTTTCAGAGCCCAACACCATTTAGAAGCAGTCTTATTCGCAGGATTGACGTGTGATCGCGTATCTTATGTTTGAATTACGATGCTCATCAAAATATCAACAGTACACGACGTAAAATGCCTTGAATGTGACCAAAATGGCAGTATTTTCGTAATATTTAACGTATTCTGATGGTTCAACTAACCTATATATCATTCCGTTTAGGAATCTACTGAAAATAGAAGGAAAATTAATAAGTAGGACTTAAATATTGGAAGAATAACAAAATAATGACATGGCCTCCTACCAGGAACTATGTATCAGACGAAGACTAGTCATAGGTGAATGGAAAGAGCTGTGAAGTATCAGAAAAAATCCAACAATCCCTTGAAACTGATCTATTTGACCATGGGTTCTTCATCAGAGCATTCTGCAGTCATGTTCACAACCATAGATTACGACACTTACGAAGAAATGACAGGACGACTTGAAGCATTTGAGATGTGGATCTACAGCTGATAGAATTACGAGTGAAGATGTTATGATTCTGGTGAATAAAGAAAAATCCTATTTAAAACCATACAAATTCAAAAATTTCAATAACTCGAACATCTAATGAAATACAAGATCTTGTATCTCATAATGCAGAGAAAGATTGCTGAATGAAGATTGCATCATAGTTGAAAATCTTGAGGCAACAGCTAGGTCAGATTACTGAAGAGCTTTTCCGGGCTGATGATAGCTTACATAAATGTAATGTTCTTGGGATTGTATAGTTGTGTGTGTGAGTGTGTGTGAATGCCGCATCGCCGGGACGTGTGTGCGGGATTATAAAGGGCGACGCGCGTCAGGGGCGCAGCTCTCTCTCTGCGTGTCCATCGACTATATCGTTTGACTTATACTAGTGATATACCTTGTAGCAACGTGTAATGGTTACAAATAGTATTTATTGGACCTTCACATTACTGAACGCAACGTAACAATAAACATACATAAATCTAGTACCAAATATGAATTCCGATGTATACGTAGGTATGTACATCCTCTCGATACGATTGTTTTCTGTCTTTCTGGACCAAGCCATCACTTAACGAGATAAAATCTGACAAAAGCGAGAGCATTTCTGCATTGATCTGAATTGAAAATACAAAATTACAAATAATTTCCCAGGTTTTAGTTAAACCTTAACTAAAAAAAAGTTAACTCGTAGGATAGAGCCTAAGCCGTATTGAAAGATATCATCGTTAATGGTGAAAGACGCACAGATAATAGATGGACAAATAATATTTTTACTTATGATTAGATTTTTACTTACGATAGACGAAATTATTGGAGAAGTGATGGCAGATTCCTTCATTCAGTGGTTCAAGGGTGGTTGATGGTGACGACGATCTCAATGCCATAGCGAGTGCCAACATTCCTATGGACACAAAGATCAAATAAATAATCTTTAAATACCAATCAAACGTAATAATTAGAAAGATATACATATAAAATCAATTTTATCGAAAAATCTTGTTGTTGCTACCGGGATTCGAACCTGGATCACTTTCCAATCCGGGGAAGGTGTATTAACCAACTATGCTACAGCAGACAGTACTTGTAACACTTTTCAAATGAACACATCTATCGTTCCATTATTTGAAAGCCATCTACTTTATTTTTACGGAATCTCAAATACCTTTGAGTGAACGGATAGCAGACGCTAATGCGCCTTCCCCGGGTTGGAAGAGATCCAGGTTCGAATCTCGGTTGAAACAACAATAATTTTCGATAAAATTTGTTTTTTTATGTATATCTTTCTAATTAATACATTTAATTAGTATTTTAAAATAGCACAGACCGTATGTTCTGAATAATTACAACTTCACAATGTGTTGTGAATGTGTTCTCCTTAATAAATAAATTGTCAATCAAGTCAATACAAATTAAATACCACAAAACTGTGTTCTGAAAATGCAACTTCACAAAAAAAAAGAAGTGTATTCCTTAATTAATAGTCATTTGATAGACACATAATTCAGGATGTAAATATTAAATAAATAGAAACTATATCAATTTTCATTTAATAATTACCTACCTACCAGTGGCGGTCGGTGACTTCTTGTAGAAGGGATGCTAGATAATAAGTTTTAACATACTATCAAATATACAAATCAATTGAACGAATGCATGCTTCAATTGTACACTCACTAATTCAATTGTCATTTTAAGCGTGTGTGAAGTATCCGCGTTATTTTCTGTATTAATTTAATAATTCAAAACAAAACTTCAAATATTCAAGCCAAACTGGCAAACAAATTCCTCAAAATAATCCTCTCGCTGCGTCATATGTACGCTATTCTGTGCATTATACACATAAGTATTTAAGTCGTTTTTTGTACGTTGGGTGCTGTTAACGAATGCGTATGACAGTATTCGAAGACCTTGACAGGCGGAACTGAATGTCATATACTTTAAAACTTTATGGATATGGAACGAATGATAGAATCCACTGTTATCTGTGTATTACTGTAATTTAGACAGTATGAAAATGTATATGTATTTCGACTCGCGCGTCGTGTCGTGTGTGTGTTATGACGAATTTATTTGCAGCAGTGCTGTTTTCAGCTAAAAGCAAAAAGTCCAAAGGTTTTTGATTCTAGAACACAGGGATGTGGAGCATCCAACACATGAATGAAGCGACCCCGCCTGCTGCCTGCCTATATTTACATAATATTTCAAAACTTCGTACTCACGACGACAAAAAATTGTTTGGATGAAGTTACAAGCGTTTGTGTGATCTCTCAGGGAAAAATATTCACGTACTTACCTGTGTCGCGTCACAATCAAATATGACGTCACGATATTAGGAAAATCCTCTTAAATTATTACGTGTCTGGCTTCCAACATTTTTAAACATCTACCGATCGCATTACATTGTCTTAAAATTTAAAATTCATCGCTCTCTCTCTCTCACACACACACACACTTTCACCGCGAAACGATCCGTCAACCAATAGGGCGACTTTTCCGTTTTAATTTGAGAAATCTCGCGTGAATGGCGAACATTACAAAAAAATATCATCTTTCGAATATGTCAGCCGGCTCGCTCCAAATTAAGCCTCACTCTCACCGTTGACGGTATCGAAAGTGCGGGTAAATTTGGAAAAACAGTATGGTTATGTACGCTAGTCCACTAGTGATGGTGGACCGTTACGTGACTGCGATTGTGTCAATAATTGTAACTGGCGCTTAACGATGATTGGTAACCAAGATTTAACTGTCTCGGAGACTTACTTTCTGGTGTACCAGTCGTTGTACACAATCACAGTCACAATAACAGTCAAAATAACAATTTAAATAACGATCTAACCATCACTAGCCGTCACCCTGTGTAGAATAAACAGAGGATAGAATGCCAAATATTTCTAACATGACACTAATCTTTCTCCTCTTTAGCTTCATCTTATTAAAATTGCGGCTCCAATAATATTTGTAATTAATGTAATTTGATGTAAATTATAGGTTTTCAGAATTTTCTAATCATGGTTTTGATAAAAAATTGGGATTGTCAATTTTGCATATAAACGGTGTTGGGCACAAATGAAATAATTTGGAATCGTTGGAGATAAATAAAGCGTGTAAAACTAATCAAAGTATTATAAACAACCAACTAAATTTAACTACGAGTAAATTTGTATTAAGTAATGATTTGAGTTAGGTACTAAAAAAAATTTTTTTTTTTTAAAAATAGATTCTGGCAAAGAAACAATAAAAAATGTTTTAGTTAGTTATGACATCCTGAAGAAGAAAATGGTATTTTTCGAAACCGGTAGATGTATTTAAACTCAATTTAGTGGTTAATAAAACAAAAATAATAAATAAAAATATAAATTATAGGTGTCTATCTACATGTATTCCATAGATACATGTATACAACTCTGTTATTATTCCTCGTACTGCAGCAGTATTTTGTTTTTGGCTAACGATGAAGAAATGCAACAATTGTCAGTGTTGCAAAACAAAACTTTGAGAATAATACTCAGAAAAAATAGATATACTCTGATCAGCGGCATGCTGGAAGATCTGAATATGATGACCCTTAGGCAGAATTCATTACATCATTCATAAAGTCCTCAATGAGAAAATAGCAGCTGAATTTACACGAAAAATGAACGCAAATCAACATGAACACGTACATCGTACAAGAGAGGGGGAATAGACTGAGACTGCCATTCAGGAAGAAGGCCAAATCTCAGAAATCGATGATGTACAGTGCGATGAAGATTTTTAATGAGATGCCAGAAAACATGAGGAAGAAGGAGAAATTAAAAAGATTTAAAATTAAACTGACTAAATATGTAAAAGATAAGTTTTAGTAAAAGAAAATACTTTAATCTTGTTTATATTAGAGCATATGTACGAGCGCTTATGTATGCACCGTGTTAAGAATTAGATAAATAAATTTGTATGTGTGTGTTTGTTATGTCTGGCGTGAAGACACTCGCCTGCTCAGTGACAAAATAGTGTTGGTTCGGAAGACTACTGAGTGATATTTTTCATAGCACATGTTCTAACTTGGTTTGAAAAAGGTATTCTATATACCCACGCAACTAAATACATAGCCAAAAGAGATACCTCCGTTACTAACTGAAGTTGTACGTTTAAAATACAATCACATTGTGTGAAAGCACGAATTTTATTACACTCCAACCGGTTTCGCTTAGCTCAAGCTTCGTCAGAACGTATTTAAAACTAACAATAAATACAAAAAGAGTGTACTTATATGTACATTAAGCAGGGGCGTGGTATAATATTTATTTGATATATTATACATTGAGTATCTGAATAATTCAGTTCTCATGGACGGCGCAGTGCGCGGGGTGTCAATCGTTACTTTAGTAGCAGAGCGTGCGCTGGCCGAGTTAGACGTGTCTTATTCGCCTTTATGCTGTCGTTCGTGATAATCATTTTTAGCACTTTTACACAATAATTGATATATATGTTTATTTATATATATTCAGGCCTATTCTCAAAATTGCAATATTGAAATGAAGGTGATTGTTACACCGACCCTCAAAAATAAACAGATAGTTTTGACAGATTATGGTACGTTTATCTCCCTCACTCCCTCACTCTCTCTCCCTCTCTCTCATTCAAATATAACACTATTTTTGAGGGTTGGTGTAACAATCACCTTCATTTCAATATTGCAATTTTGAGAATAGGCCTGACTATTTTAATGATTAATATAAGTAATAAATGTAAAATATTAATATTTATCCGACTTAAAATTCGCAAAGGTCTACATATACACTAAGTTTACAGCACCGGAACGTGCGTTTTTATTTTAGCACCGTAAGGGAAAGGTTAATTTGCTGTGGTAGGTATCTAATTTAGACACAGATAATTTCAATTTCTCTCTCCTCGCTCTGATTATATAATCATGTAATTCAAATGGTACAAGTAATAGGCAAGTACCAGTGGCGTACACTAGGCATGTATTTAGGTTATGCTGCAAATATCGAAGCTGTAAAAGTACAATGTGCTGTATTGTCACTAAAGATTGTATTCATCTGAAAGAAATACACACACTCTTACATGTTATTGTAAAATATTTATATTATTATTATTGGGAAATTCCTTTAATTATTAATGAATAAAAAAAAATTGTAACATAAAAAAATAACACATTTAAGATGTGGTGGAACGCAAAAACGTTTCAAATACCTAATTGAATCGTTTGGAGTAGTTTTTTCAAAAATTCTAAAATCTTTCGTTGGATGATTCTAGATCAACATGCTAACTATGAATTATTTTCGCATGGATCTACTACATAGGTACCTTATACATAAAATATCTAATAAATTTGTACATTTAATTCGCAAAAACAATAGTTATGCACGACTTTTTTGATTGTACGAAGTGCACGCCCTAATACATAAGTCTAAGGCTCCGCATCCCTTGTGTTCTAGAATCAAAAATCTTTTAATATTTTGTTTCTAGCTGAAAACAGCGCTGCTGTAAATAGATTCGTGCTGTCGTTTAGAGACCAGTCATAACATATTATACACTTAGCAAGTCGAAATACATATTCATTCTTAACTTTCAAACATCTATGAATCGCGTAAACAAACACAGGCCCCAGCGACGGTGGATTCTATCATTCGTTCCGTATCCACAAAGTTTGAAAGTATTCGACTTCGCATTCAGTTCCGTCTGTAAAGGTCTTCGAATACTGTACACTAATCTAACGTACAAAATACTTTTGAGTAAATATAGTATAAATGCACAGAATAGCATTCATATTACGAAGTGAGAGGATTATTTTGAGAAATTTGTTTGTGTGACGCATTTTTGACAGTTTGACTTGAATACTTGAAGCCGAATTATTGAATATCTATTAAATTCATCAGTAAAATAAAAATTTAATACATAAAATAACATGGATACGTCACCGACATGTTCTAATGCTGTAAACGAAAATAGTGAATTGTGTGAGTGTTCGCGGGCCAGTGTGCAGATTTGTAAATTTGATAATAGGTATTAACTTATTATCCAGTATCGCTTCTACAAGAAGTCACCGACCGCCACTGGTAGATAGATACCTTCGCACATATTCCGAAACATCTTGGCCAATACCTACCTGAGATTCTGATGCAACTATAATTCATTAATGGAGACGTGACGACAAAGTGCGTTACGCGAGTCATCCATATTCATCTACCCTTGTAAGTAGGTACTAGTTTGTGTTAGGCAACTGTGCCGGTGGCGACAGGAGCGCGTGACGCGCTGTCATGTCCATTCGATAAATCAAAGCAGATAAAATAGATGATTAAAATAATATAACCAACGTTTCTTTTAATTTTGAATCTTTTATACATATTTAAGAATCATTACTATTACTTGTACGCTAAAAAAAAACATTACCATTCCAGTATAAAACTACTGATAGGGTCTGACATGACCACATTAGTGATGAAGATGTATAAAGATACATGAATAAGTCAACAGAACTAATAACAACTATCGTGTAAAGCACCATATTTTGGTCACATTCTCCACAATGAAAAATGTGATTTTTTTTCCAGACAGCAGAGGCGGAGGGAGCTATGACGAGATTATCTCGACTGGATACATCAATATAGATACTGCAACGTAATCGCAAACCTTCGCTGAAAGGCACGTATGAAGAAGTCTTAATAACAATTGTATGCGCGCTATATTTTTTCGTGTGCTCTATGATGCCAAACAGTGCAATGCGCACATCCACACACCTTAGAGGCGACATTTATTTATATGTTATAAGTACATTTGGTATTTTAATATCTGCCTCACTGGGCTTCGCACGTGCTGAGGTAAACATTTTACATTTTTAATCAACAATCACATTAGTTTATCAACTATAAATATAGAATAAGAAAGAAGGAAAAAATAAAATGTGATGCAATATTTGACCTTGCAAAATTTATAATAACCTACCTGAAATTTGTAAGGATAAAACACATTTTAACAAGTTTAAATAACACAGTACAATTTAATTTAAAACATACACACACACACACACACACACAGGCTGCTCACTTATTGGTCAATACCAAGCTGACTGTATGACCAGAACGGGTGTACTAGCTAAATGTCAACGAATAGAATTCGTCAACGATCCAGATATTTAGTAATTTTTGAAACGTCACAGGATTTCAATCGGCTCTGCTGTAACAGACACTCTTCTCATCGAGAATTGATTAATCTATCTAATAGTTCGCTGAGCATATTCAGCCGTGGTGACGTAACAGCTTCCACATGTCGGATAATGTATACATTACAATATGATACCTATGTACATACATGTATGTTTTATTTCAATTTTAACATAAAATATGTTTCGGATACTTCCTGGGTACCTAAAATACATAACGAAAATGCGTTAGAAAACCCATTAAAAAGTGCATAATATTTTATAGATTTGCGTGTGTAATATAGGTACAAGAAAACATCAAAGATTTAATATTTCCACAAAACAAAAGAACATCGTATGAATTTGAAATCAATTTTCAACAATTTTTGCAGAAACTAAAAAAAGATTCTCTCTCTCTTTCTCAGTCGATGTACTCGTGACTGAAAATCGTGGTCCTTTAATATGTTTCTACATCGCAAGTTTCATTCTTCGCGCGGCTCTGGTCATGGTCTATCTATCTTGAAGAACGACATCTCGCTCAACGCCCTTGAACATTTCCAGAACCTAGTCGCCAATTTTTGCAGACTGTATCCATTTCTTCTAGCAACACGCCCAAAGTATGAAATAATTATTTTCCTGTATGTTGTGGAGAGCCTTTCTTTAGTGTGAGTTCCTGAAAAAATGGAAACCAGGGCGCCGAGCAAGACGGGGCAACCGTGTTGCCCTGGAGAATGGCAGCTAATTCTCCAGTATCACAATAAATACAGCTCATGGGGTGCTGTTAAAAAAGGCTCACCCCAGCTGCAATCTTAATAGCTTAATAACTTAATAAATCAGTGAAGATTCGGAAACTGGAATATCTTGTCCATGTGAAGCGAAACTTGAGAGATATATGTAATACAACACACTCCACCTTATCATCAGCGCAAGACTGAATCACGAAAAAGAGAGTCTGGTCGCAGGAGGACGTTGTAGCTGCGGAATCTGAGAGTCTGAGTGAATGGTTCACAGATCCACCGTATTTTTTTTAAATCAGCGAAATATCGTCCGAGGGTGCCGCCACAGAGGCTAGGGCCGGCACTGATGGAGACTACGCTACATCTCGAAGGCGTCGGGTGGTTCATGATGCCATTCCATACTGAGCTATGGAGAACACCGAGGGCTTTAACCAGTCGAACTTTTACGTACGACAAAAATTTGACGAAATAAATTTTTAAAATAAGTACCTACCTATCTAAATCACCATTGAGTCACAACAAGAATACTGCCTACATATTTTAATTACATTTTATAATTATAGTGTCGAAATATTTAGTGGCAGTATCAGATAAATGGGTTAAAAAAGTATTTTTATAAAACAGGTGGTGCGGGTTAATTCGAATGACAGAATTTCCAAATATCTAAACACTCTCTCTCGTCGGGAACACAGGCGGGAGGTCCTACCCATGGGCCCTATAAAATTTACATCGAATCAATAAACAAATCCCATTAAATTTTAATAACATTCCTTCCTTCTACCTAAGCTCAAAGTAATGCGACCAACTTAATCGTGAGACCAGACAGATGCAGCAATTTCAAAAATACACATCATTTTTAAATACAACAATCAAATATATCTCTTATGTTGAGTGTAATTAAGAACCATTTTCTCGTGTGTACGCGCGTTCAATTGTGACATTTCAAGACGAACGCGGAGAATTAGTTAAGGACATCAAGTTTTTATAGGGTTCTCCCTTTCACTCCCACGCGCCGGTCGGCGTCGTGAAAAGAATAAGAGCAAAAAAATGTGAAAATACCCGTAGCGCCGTCTCCCTCTAGGATCGATCGCCTCGGACTTGCGCGCCGGGCAGACGGAAGGGCGCGTGCGCGGTAAACGCGCGCCAAAACTTTTCCCGCTCTGTCAGAGCGGCGACCACGTGGGACCGCTACCCTCATCCTCGTATAGATGGCGGTAGTGAAGCGATACCTCGCCCTAGAAGCTCGGCATTAAACGAGCACTACTGTTAAATTATAGCCCCCAAAGCGAAAGGTTTAAAATATTGAATGAAATTAAAAATTAAAAACGTATTTAGAAATAACTTTTGCATAATGTGCTACATTACTGACATTTATTTTATTTTCTTGTGGATGCCGTTACGAAAACGACACGTAATAGAACGATTCTGAAAAAGGTGTATTTTGAGGGGACTCCGTGTGCGCTTGACGCATGTAGACGCTTTCATTCTTTTTGTTATGAAGAATGAGTTTGTTGTGGAGTGTGCGCGGGATGCAGATCGACCAATAGTGGATCGAGCTGGCGCATGCGTCACTTTATCGAGCGAATAGGGGTGGCTGTGCCGTGTCAGCTCTCGTGCATTTTTGATCGCAAGAGTAAGAAATGGGGGGTCGACGATGTAATGACCATTGCGCAAATTGCCGGAGCCGCGGCCTGCGCAGAGGGAGCCTTGACGGATGGGGTGGGTGTGGCGGCTGGCGGCTGGCGGCGCCTCGCGTAGGGGTAGCTGACAGCGGCTGTTGCAACACCACCACCTCGTCTTGATCGAACGTGACCAACAGTCAACTGATGGTAAATCAAAACATTCCTCGGAATGTCCGGTACATCACTTCAATATAAATAAATAATGGTGATAGTCAAACACACTGCTTACTCCGCTATAAAAGTCAATTTTTTAAAACAAAGACAGTACCCAGGCGTACATTCTAGACGCCTTCGAGATGTGCCAGACTGCGAAATGAATTAACTCCGCACAAAAGAAAGGTTAAATGTATCAATTAGAAAGATATACAGAAATAATTTTTTAGTTGCTACCGGGATTCGAACCAGAAACTGTTCCTATCCATTACTCCACATACATTTTCGAACCTACGTGCTCTTTCAATTTGAAACATCTGTTATTCTTATTTTTTTTTTAAAAGCCATCACCTTTTTATTGCGACAAATGTCAAATATCTGAGTAATTTACGCTGGGAGACGACAGAGATTAAATTTGGATAACATTTAATTTGTACAATAATAATAATGTGTTCTCCTTAAATATATAGATTTTTTTCAATCTTTGGGCACGTTCATAGAAGAAATGGAGTCTGGAGAAATCGTTGATCACGAAAAATGTACCCCAAGGACGACGGGCGAGAGGTCGACCTCTAATAAGATGGACAGTCCGAGACATGAGCCTCGCTACATGACGCACTAAATAACTTGTCACGACAAAAGCTCCGCGGAATTTTGGCCAAACGACAAAACGTTCACGACGAAAGATCCTACCGACAAATAATGCCAACCGCTAAATAAGGCCCGAGATAACGAAGAGTGAAAGCAAGTAAAACAAAGCACATCGACGAAGAAAGAAACCCCAATGAACAGTCTAAAAATAAATTCTATAATATAAAAATGACTGCCGCCTATCAATGAAAACCTTTTTTAACTTCACCAATCCACTTTTCAAAATATTTAGTCAATTCAATATAATAATGCGATATATACGTCGATAAAAAGAATGACAAACGTTGGAGTAAATAAGTGACGGTCCCGTAATGGAAGCCGAAACGTACGTCGTCCAGCAACTAGCTTGAATAGATGGTAGAGAGGTCTGGCGGTCGTTACGAGAGCCCTTTATCTAGCAGTTGATATAAAATGTAGAAAAAGAAGATTCTAAAAGTTAAAACTTTTAAATATGAATTAGATATATTAATTATAAAGATATACATATAAAATCAATTCTATCGAAAAATATTGTTGTTGCGCCACCGGGATTCGAACCTGGATCTCTTTCCTAACCGGGGAAGGTGCTTTATCCAACTAAGCATTAATTTTTAGCGACAATTTTCGACCCTATATGTTACCTTCTTGATATTAATACATTTAATCGTTCCATCATTTGACAGAGGCATCTACCTTATTTTTACAGAATCTCAAATACCTTTGAGTAAACTGATAGCAGACGCCAGAATTATCAATTCATTTTTATTAAATTTTGGACACATTGATACAACTTTATTGTTAGAATGTGTTATCCTTAATAATTAAAACTTTTTCTTAATTTACGTACGATGCCAATGATCGGATAGTTGTTTTAGTACAACCAAATCAAAATATCCTTTAAATATCTCCGTCTAACTATAGCTAACTGAAGTGGGTACCCGTCTCAAAGCCAAACTTAACTTTTCCATGTCAGAAAACTCGAGAGAATCTAATGAACTATTACAGTTTAAAGAATACAAACACGCATTCGCTGGACCAAAGTAGTTCGCCGAATAACAAAGCTTGAATTGTAATGGGCCTGGCACCCTAACCGAAGGCGCGACACGTCCAAGCTGAGAGAGGTCAAATAATGTATCCTAGCTCGCTATCAACAGCATGAAGACAGCTGAGGAAAGTGATTGATAGTCAGGAGCTTTTATCAATCAGCAGATTGAAATGAGCTGAAGAAGAATTATAAAAAAGTGATGTTGTCGTAAATTATCAGCGTTTTCCTTTTTGTGTTTTTAACTTATGACACATATGATGCTAATAGCTATTTAATTAACGGTGCGATGGGGCGCCTCGGGGATAAAATAAGGGATGATCCCTTTGTACAGTCACCTGCATCCATCTCGGGAAAAATCCATGGATAATATTAATCCCGCGACTGTGAATGTAAGCCACCAAGGATTGTTATTATACACGTCCTTATTCAGGCATTAACATAATTTGTAAAAAAACAGAAAATTTCAGTATGTCAGCATGTTTGTTTTATAATCAAAATTAAAAACATATATAAAATGTGAAGTAAAGCAATTCATCCCGACTACCTCCGCGTGTTCATTCCCCAAAGAATCCATTCTGGAGACTGCGGGGTTAGCTAATGCGTGTGTTCTGACATTACCACTGTAATAGAACAATATAGTATAGTATAACAATGTAATAGTCTATCATACCATTGATGATCCTGTATAGAAATATAAATTTATTATTTTAAAACTACAAAATACTTATTACGAAAAACATTATAAACCTAGTTATTCCGTCTCACCCCTCATGTTTAAAAACACGGCCAAAATGAGATTAAAAAATAAGTCTAATCTTCTGTAGTTTATACTTTAAGTATGGTTAATAACACTAAACAATTAGCTTATTTATAAAAATTGTAATACCTATAATAATTGAGTGTGTACTTTTTTTACAATCACACCGATATAATAATTCCTAGTCCAAGAACTCATTTTATACGATACATGATTATATCATTATTTCGCATTGAAATCAGTAATGATTATTCAATTTACAATGTTGAACATTGACATTGAAATAATGTTGACATTGTTTAGAAATGACGAATGCTAGCCAAACAATTCAACAAGCCTCCTACCCTAACGTATTCGAATTAACCCTCGCCATGACCTGCGCGCGATCATTGCTTAGGTACCTGCCTACCTACTGCAGCCGATACCAGGAACACGTGCCGAGGCATACGTACATGCTGTTACATGTGTTGTAGGAGAGATAGCGTGACGGTTAGGTAATTACTTTCATTTAATACATAAGGGCTACTAATGATTCTATTCTAAATAATAATAAAAGTTCTACGATTATCTTTGTTTTTAAAAATTGTTATTTTCACGTATGGAAATGACTTTTTGAAAAGGTGCGTTTTTAGTTTCATCTTAGATAAAATCTCTGATGCACTGTTTCTTATGACAGAGGGCAAAGAGTTACACGCTTTTGGGCCTGCCACTACAAATGCCCGTTCACTAAATATACACTTCTGGCAACGGTTGGTCGGTTCTACAACTCTTCCTGCGGCTGAAGTAGAGGCTGACCTGAGAGTTTTACGTCTGCCATTCAAATTGTCTGGGATACAAAGTTCTTGAAGATACAGATGCGCCACGTTGTGTGTCGTCATCAACCGGGACAATTTAAATTCAACTCTTTCAGGGAATCGGAGCCAATGTAGCTGATGTAAAAGGGATGTTATATGAGAGGAATTGGAATACATTTAGAATGGATTGTAATCTATCTAGCTGAAACATATAGATGCTGTTACAATAGTCCACACGTGACACCACAATGAGTAGACGGGCTACCTCAAGAGGACGATGTCTCCGAATACTTCTACCAAGATACATATTAAGTCACATTAAATATCGACAAGACAAAACTGTATTTTAATGTAAGTCTCATTGAAGATAATGGCTTAAATTCCTTGTTGAATGATACCGAATTATTACACCAAACGAATTAGGTATTGTAACGACTCGTGCTCTGAACGCAATATTCGCTATGGGCTTGTCACATATGACAGAAGTAGACAACACAAGCGGTAGAATGATTGCACGTATAACTAACAAACTTACCATCACGCCGTTTCCCCGCGGAGGCAGGCAGACAGGATAGAGCGCCACACTCGTCCGTCTTCACACAAGTTCTCACCTCATTCACATTCATACATCTTCTTATACAAGCTCGCCGATTATTGTGGCTTCTAACCTTCAGTTTTACTTGGTCCTGGCAAGTCTTCCGCGGACGTCTTCTATTTCTGGTGCCATCAACACTTGCGTCATATGTCTTCCTTACTATTCCCTTCTCCTCATTCATCCGTTCCATATGACCAAACCACATTAGTGATCCTTTCTTAATCTTACTCACTATACTAAAATCAGATTTACGTTATTTACTTATACTTCTTTACTCTGTCATATATGGATCTGCCGTATATACGTCTAAGCCATCTCATTTTCACAGCATTTAGTCTACGTTCGTTCCTCATCTGCCAGCTCCAGGTCTCACTTCCAGGACTCTACTGTGTACCGCTAGTTTTGCCTCGGTTGACAAGTTTCCATTAGTTATAATTCCATTCAGAGCGCCGTTCACTTAGTTTCCTGCAGTTACCCTTCTTTCGGCATCTTTCTCAGCCTTTCCGTTTCTATCAAACATACTTCCCAAATACACAAACTCATCTATTTGTTTCAAACATTCATTACCTACAAGTATTTAGCACGGTGTCTCGCTTTCCTCCTTCTCGAATACCATCACTTTCGACTTGTTAACATTCACCATGAGGTCGCTTTCCTTGCATACATCGTACATTCTACTCACTGGACTGTAATTCTAGTTCATTAAATGGTTTATTTAATCAATTAAAAAGGGTCGCTTAAATAGTTTAGTCAGGGGAACGCATGAATGACGAGAGAATAGTCAGAAATATACATGACGTATGTGTTGATGGCTCCAGAATAAGAAGAAGTACGTTTGCGGAATTCTTGAGATGACCAGGTAAACCAGAGACTGTAAGATGGTCCTGTTAGAAGAGCTTGCATAAGAAGATGTATGAGTGTGGACAGTTGTGTGTTAGAACAGAAAATAGAAAATTCTGTACCTACTTATCTAATTTACGTAATGGATGAAAAATAAACAAATTATTGAGGCGAGAATCAATGTTATTTTTCGAAAAATCTCATTTTGAAAACTGAAAGAATTTTTTTGATATTTTGAAATATGGCAGAGTTACAGATGTTCAAAGTTGCGTGTTTTAAAGACGTGACGCCACATCTTCCGAGTTGACAAGTCGGTACTCGACACTCATCCGAGGGTTTTTCAATAAGCCAAACTTTGAAACGCAATATATCCGAGGTATTGCACATTTAAAAAAAATTCACACATGCTCCACTACTTCATTGCATGTCAGGACAGAAGGGTGTCTATCCTCTATTCTCTGAGCCTACCCTCGCGGAGAGACAGCGTGATGGTAAGTTAGTTAAATTGAAAACAATTAATGTAAAATCCCTTTTCTTATACCTCAATATTTCTTAAATATCATTTCAAAAATGCAGTTATTTAATCAAGTTCAGGAGATACCTACATGAAATACTATTTTTCATCATGAAGGAGAACACATTGTTATTGTGAAATTGTAATTATTGAAAACATAGGTCTGTGATATTTTTAATACTAATTAAATGTATTCATTAGAAAGATATACATATAAAATCAATTTTATCAAAAAATATTGTTGTTGCTACCGGAATTCGAACCTGGATCTCTTTCCAAACCGGGGAAGGTGCATTATCCAAAGTAGATGGCTTTCAAATAATGGAACGATAGTACTATCTATTGTAGAATAGTTGGATAATGCACCTTCCCCGGTTTGGAAAGAGATCCAGGTTCAAATCCCAGTTACGCAACAACAATATTTTTCGATAAAATTGATTTTATTTGTATATCTTTCTAATTAGTACTATTTTTCAAACTAAGCTAAGCGCTTGTGCTAATAAAAGTTGCTCGAGATGAGGTGTGAATGACCAACCACTTGATCCACGCCATGATCAACCGTGCATTAGGAGGAGTCCAAAAGCAATATGGCCACTATCAAACTGATGAAATTGAGATAAATGTATTTGTAATTAATTTTATTTCCAAAGTTTAAATTTTATAATTGATTTGTTTTTAATTAAATGCTTTTAAAACATATGAACATTCGAGTCATCAATTATATTTTTATTATTTGTTAATTTTGTTTTATTAACCACTTATTGAGTTTAAATACATCTACCGGTTTCGAAAAATACCACTTTCTTCTTCAGGATGTCAATACTAACTAAAAACATATATTATTGTTTCTTTACCAGAATCTATTTTTAAAAAACAATTATTTAAAAAATAAATTTAGTACCTAACTCAAATTGTTACTTAATACAAATTTACTCGAATAATTTTTAGGAAAAAATTTTAGAATGGGACTCGTAGTTAAATTTAGTTGGTTGTTTATAATTTTTTGATTAGTTTTACACGCTTTATTTATCTCCAACGATTCCAAATTATTTCATTTGTGACTAACACCGGTTATATGTAAAATTGACAATCCTGATTTTTTATCAAAACCATGACCATTTTCTATCAAATGATTAACAAATTCTGAAAACCCACTATTGTTCAAACATCTCAAATGCTCCTTTACTCTTATATTAAAATTTCTACCCGTTTTACCAATATAAAATGCAGCACAATCCTTGCAACTAAGTTTATAGACACAAGAATTGTTAAATTTATCATCTTTGTCTTTAGAATTTATGAATAAACTTTCTATATTGTTTCGTGGTAGGTGTTAAAACAAAGTTAACAAATAAAAGTAGGTTTGCTTTTAAATCTATTATTTGCTTAAATTAAAATTATTTGTATATTAAAATTTTAAAAACAACGTGTTTTTCTCCAAAAATAATTTCCCTTTTGACAAAAAATTACTCTAAAACTTGGGTAGCCTTGGCGCCATTTGAATTAACCCGCGCTCTGGCTACACAGTAAGTACATTTCTCGGATTCTGAGTTAGTTATTCGCGTTAACTGACTTTGTTTTCGGGAAATCAAAGAAACTCGTGACATTTTAATATTAATTAAGGAGAACATTGTGAAGTTGTAATTATTCAGAACAGACGGTCTGTGATATTTTAAATACTAATTAAATATATTAATTAGAAAGATATACATTTAAAATCAATTTTATCGAAAAATATTATTGTTGCTACCTCGATTCGAACCTGGATCTCTTCGTGCATTAACCGATTATGCTACATCAACACAGTGCATTGACGACAAATTTTCGAACCTATATGTAACATTTTTCAAATCGTTCCATTATTTGAAAGAATCTTCTTTTTATTTACGGAATCCCAAATACCTTTGAGTAATCCGATAGGAGACGCCAGAATTAATATTTAATTTATATAATTTTTTTAATAACTACGATTTTTACTGTGCAATGTTTGCACAACCTTTTGTGAATCTGTAAGATGGCCAATGGGTGGAAAGGATCGATAAATATTCCGTTCCGTTTTAAAAATAATAAAACATTTAGGTATAAAGATTTCAAATTGTTATCTTGTGATCAATGAAAAATAGAATCAGTTACGGATAATTATTTTTTTATGTCAAAGATGAATGGTGCACGGGGTAGGGTCCCTGTAAATTATGGGTATCGTTTGGGAGAATGAGAGGCGAAGCTTGGAAAGCAAGGCTGGAGGCGAAAGCCTTAGAAAGTATCCACGTTCTCTAAAATAGCCTATCATCAATGATTAATTGATTTACCTGATAGTATAGAGCATCACATCAATCGCATCATCCACATTTAAAAGCCGTGCATTACTAAAAATTCTGGGAAATAAAAATAAATTAAATAATCTTTATATTATGAAAAGACCCTAAAAAATTCTAGCCGTTATTACCCGGATTAGCGTAACCTTGTTTATAACGTAACCGTGGGTTATTTGCGAACCATTTGTAATAACTTCATATGCATTCTGCTCCGCGATTTGCTAGCACTTAGGTCTTAAATGAACCTAACTTGTTTTTTTAACTCTTAAAATAGTTGAACTGAACTAAATATTTTATTATTGAATTTATGTCGACATCTTGACGTCTGCAGATTTTCTGCATTTTTCAAATAATTTGTGCTTACGGCTGCCGTTTTTGAAAGGGTTTAATCCTTACTGAAAACTGCGTAGAATAACATTTCTACATATTTGTTTTACTTGACAGACTAAACGTTTTATTTTCGTAGTGTATTCCAACCTATGATTCCTCAAGGGAGCGCATTTGTATTTTTCAGGGTATTATTACGTTAGATTAAATTTAATATTTAAAGCTAGTTAATTAAATCCGTTGTCGGAAGGAGAAATGGTAGAAAAAATTTACCGAGGTAGCGAGCAATAAAAGAACTTGCTTATTTTAAAGTAATAAATTTACATTTAAAGTCTATTTTGAAATTGATAGAATTAATTGTTCTCAAAATGAAAAAAAAATCTAACTTTTTTTTGATACGTAGTATACCTACCGATTGTAAATTTAGTTAGCATCGTCGGTAACAGCATAACCTAACTTAGTGCCTACCGCACGCCACTGAAATTCATACATATTATGATGAATGCTTTTCATTTGTTGAAACTTCTAACTGGACCATCTTCCAGTATCTGGTTTACCCGGTCGTACCAAGTATTTCGCGGACGTTCGTTATTAATTCAAATTAAATTAATCTCTAATCTCTAACTCGCTACCAGGATTCGTATCTGGATCTATTCCTATCCAGCGAAGCGTTATCCAGTTTTGTCATATTAACTAAGCATTTTTACGACAAATTTTAGAACTAATATTCTATAACTTTTTCAAATTGATACATCTGTTATTCCATTTTAAAAATCATAAATTCTATATCAATTTAATTCTCAGAGAAATTAAGTGCTGTAGGAACAAATGACGTAACTAACTTTTTTGCAATTCGTTAATCTATTATAACTATATGATTTATATAAGTAAAAAAGAAGTAGAAGACGAGTCACGGTTACTTCATTCGCAACAGGGTGACCACTTTCGATCTTACCACAATTACGTGTACAAGCGCGCGGTGGCTTTCTGAAAGCAACATCAATCTGTGCAACCTGTCAAATGCAATGTTGCGAACATCCATTGTCTCTCATCAAACGAATAATCTCGAAACTTTTGCTATCTGATAATACGATAACTGGTTATTTCATCGTACCACCCCCCGATCGCCTCTTTTGCGCCTTCATAAAGTTTCTGGGAGCTTATTACATCATCAGGGATGTTAATGCACTGTACCTCACTGTCATTGTTCGCATGTCTCACAGGGTGGGTACCGGGTCCGACGAACCCCTCGCCCTACCGTCGGCAGTGTGCCTTTGAGGCCTGATAAGTTTTATTATCAGAATTAGAAACAAAATAAAATAACAAGCTGCAATTAATAATCAGGTTGCAGGAAGCTGCTAGCTGGCGCAGTGCATTATTCCTCTAGGAGGACGGATTTTGGGCGTTTATATTGCGTTTATATTGGGTGCGCTTCTAGAGTCCATCGTAAAAACGTTTGGAGATTTGTGTAATGTACTCTTTTACGGGGAGAACGCCCGACTCTTGATGGAGTTGTGTAAGCCTTATCCATTCGGGTGCATCCAGTGATAGCCGGATGCACTTATTCTGGAAGGTTTGCAGTTTTTTCATGTTTGATGGAGCCGCGTGGCCCCAGATGGGGGCCGCGTATAGGAGTATAGTCCGTAGGACGGCCTTGTATAGGAGGAGCTTGTTATCTGTGGCAAGTTTGCTATTCTTGCCGAATAGGGGATACTATGCACTGTACCTACTGAAATTTTTAATGAAATGCTAGAAAACGTAAATTGACCAGATATGTAAAAGATAAGTTTTCGTAAAAGAAAAAACTTTAATTTTGTTTATATTCGATCATATATAGGAGTGCACATACATTATGTTAAGAATTAAGTAAATAAATAAATAAATGATTAGTGATGACATTCTACTTTTATTGGTTGGATTTCTAGCTCGCTGATGCAGTTCACAATGTCACTATGCGAACGTGTACTAATATCTCAATATTCAATACAATTGGGACCACCCCTGCGACAACACTATACCATCATTTCTGAGTGAGCTACCCTGCAATAACACTGTATGTCATATACATCATCATTCCAGAATAATCCAAATGCATCACCTGTGAAGAGAATAATCAAACATATCAAGGAGACTGGGTCGATTACTGATGTCAGACCAACAACACGTGTTCGGTTCAGGTCGTTCAGCAGAAAACGTCACGGCTGTTCGGCAGAGAGCATGGCCGATAGTCCGAGAATATCCATTCGGCATCGTGCTCAAAAATTGAACATTTCAAGATGCACTATGCAGCGTATTCTCACGAAAGGTTTGTGTCTTCATGCTTACAAAAACCATCCGACTCAATACCTCCTGCCTACAAAATCCATCTGACTCAATAACTCATGCCTGCAGATCATATACAACGAAGAGAGTTCGTCATCGTGTAATTTCGACAGGAATTGGCCGCCTAGATCGCGCGATATAACACCTTTCTCTGAGGGTTTTATGAAGCCAAAAGTTTATGTCAACACATGCCCACGATCACCCAAGCCTTGAAGGAGGAGATTATACGCTGCATCACTGAAATCCACCCATAATTATGCTAAATCATTATTGACAATTTCGTTAAAAATATTTATCAAACGTTCCATATATAATTTCTCAAAAAAGTGTTTTATTTAAGATTTTAATTTACAGTTCTTGTTGGGACATCTTTATTATTTGAGCGCGCTTAAATGATTAATGGTGAAGATTTTTCCCTTGTAAACCAAGAGTCTACTGTCTATTAAAGAAAAATATCTTAAACAATATAATATAGGTGATTAAAAATCCAACCATTTGTATTATTGCATATAAAATGTGGAGTTTTCTTCACTAATCTCTTTTTCACATTCGGTAGATTGCAGGTAGATTGTCGATGAATTAATTACGTTTTCTGTTCCTTGAAGCGTTGCTCATTGTTTTAGCTTTCCCGCTCGCAAAAACTGTCTCCCTCCCTCTCTCGCGAGCATTGGGTAACGAGAGGGGATACGTAGGTAGGCACTTACTCTAAATCGGAAAAATACTCGCGCTGCAGCCACTCCCCGAACGCAATCACTCGTTAAATTATCCGTATGTCTATTATGCTTAGCAATAAAAAAATGGGTAGACGTATTCATTCATCCACAGCTCTTATTATATAACTAAAAATAAATATATCGTAATCTTGATAAAAAATTATGTATTTTTTTATCATAAATAATACATTTGAAAATGAAGGTAATTACTTTACTAGACGTGGTCCGTTCTAAAGCCAATGCTACCTGCATATTGTTAAGGTCATGAAAAAGGAGAAAAAATAACTAGGTTAATTCGTTTATTAGTTTCATTTTGCTTTCTACCCACATCAAGCTATCACTAAAAATAACATAGTTAAAAATTTGTTAAACACTTTAGACCCATTAAGATCTAATGGCAATTTATTCAATACACGCGGTGCACAATACAAGAAAGTTCGTTGGCCAAATGTTGGAACTAAAAAGTATCTCAAGGTTTTGCTCCTAGTTTCCTTTGAATCGGATCGTGGATGCAAAGTAAAATTTTTTTAAATAAATTAGATATATTTTTTCCTTGGTCCGTGAACTGTGATAGTTGTGAATAGTGCGTGAGCATCTACTTACCTAGTATGATGTCGATCAAACAATTGTGAATGCAGACTAAAGCAAAGCTACAACATACATACCTGTATATGACATATATTTTTTGATTAGCTTAATTTTCGCATTAATAAAATTATTAGGAGAACACATTCTTATTGTGAAGTTGTAATTATTCAGAACATAGGTCTGTGATATTTTAAATATTAATTAAATATATTAATTAGAAAGATATACATATAAAATCAATTCTATCGAAAAATATTGTTGTTGCGCTACCGAGATTCGAACCTGGATCTCTTTCCTAAACGGGGAAGGTGCATTATCCAACTATGCGACAATATTTTTAGCAACAATTTTCGAACCTATATGTTATCTTTTTGATATTAATACATTTAATCGTTCCATTATTTGAAAGAGCCATCTACCTTATTTTTACAGAATCTCAAATACCTTTGAGTAAACTGATAGCAGACGCCAGAATTATCAATTCATTTTTATTAAATTTTGGACACATTGATACAACTTTATTATTAGGAGAACACATTCTTATTGTGAAGTTGTAATTATTCAGAACATAGGTCTGTGATATTTTAAATATGAATTAAATATATTAATTAGAATGATATACATATAAAATTGTCGCTAAAAATATTGTCGCTGTAGCATAGTTGGATAATGCACCTTCCCCGGTTAGGAATGAGATCCAGGTTCGAATCCCGGTAGCGCAACAACAATATTTTTCGATAGAATTGATTTTTTATGTATATATTTCTAATTAATATATTTAGTTCATATTTTAATAAAATTACTTTGCTGTCTAATTCCTTCAATTATGATGTATTATGTCATTAGTAACCTTCGATCGGTATATTATGTAATTAGTACCGAGATACTGCTCACAGAATCCCTCTTTAAGAAAATAAATCCCCGAGATTTTCAACGCCCGGTTAGCAATCCCAAGGGCTGTCCCCGCAGATTAATTCAGATTGTAATATCGAACCACCGAGCAAAAAAGTAAACATCTATAATCATTCTCCTGATAATAATTAACTTACTGACTGGTGTTTTGTTACATCGTGACTGCATTCTTTTCGTGACGCTTGAATCGGCCTGCACAGAACTTAATGTGCACTTATGGAAGCATTACAACTTTCCCGCGTAGCGCCGTCTCGCTCTTGCCAACTGTTGCGTCTCTTTCTGAAACGTTTGTACCTCCGTGCTTTTAGCAGACCGAGAAGCCGGTTTTACACTGTCGCAACAGCGAATAATAATTATTTCTCATTAAATTTGCTTGCATTAAAATTAAACAATGAATCTAAGCGCGCCCATATTAGAATTTAAAAACGGGATTTCTTGAATACGACATGTTTGCAATTTAGACAGTTTTATTTTCTGTGATATATTATATTATGATAAAAAGTAATAATTTAAATGATACATGACATGTGAACAAATTTTCACGTTTATTTATATATTTTTGTGTTCACGGAAGAAGCCAAGCGAGACCGGCATTAAAATATTTGCATGTAGGTTCAAAAAAAATTTTTTTTTATCGTTATTATTAATTTCACCACTTATTATCTATTTTTACGTTTTTCATAATATTACTAAATGTTATTGATAACGGTTAATCTGCTAAACGCGATTAAAATAATCGGGAATCGTATACTTACAATATTCAAATGACATTTTTAAAATTTTAAATACATATCAATGTAGGACTAATAAGTTTAAGTATAAATTGCTTAATTAGTACGAAGATTTTTTTGTTGATGTTTGTAGCGTTAACTTTGTGTTTAGACATAAATTTTCCAACCACCGTTTAGAGACAGGCCACAATTTCATAAACGAAAAGGGCATTCGAATTTTACACATTAGTAATAAAGGCCTGAGATTGGATAGTTTAGAAAGATTACAAATCAAAAAATCACTCAACACTAAGTCCAATATAATCAATAACCAATTAAACCTTACAAACAACCCGCTATTTAATATATTCACTATTTCAATACACCCTGTCGATCACATTCCCACTTTTGCCAAGACACCACCTACACCCCGTAATGGATGTCGTTTAAATTGTATGAAATTGTTCAGTTATACGCCAGTCCTGACGAAGATACGTTAAAGACAACACAGTGGTTTAAATAAATTTAATATAATATAGTTTAATATAAAATATATTTTTCCTGTATATCATACATTTGTATTAGCAATTATTATTATATTTCTGTTATTACGTGCATGTAATACCACCATGGCTTGTAGGCAGACAGCTTTGTATATTGGATGGCACTAGGGGCAAGAGTTTAACGCCGCGGGGCGGTGAGGAGGGGGCAGGCTGAAGGGGGTGTTGAGGAATTATTATTACCGCGTGCTGGGCAGGGAGGCACGGGGCAGGGGGCAGCGAGCTGCGGCGGGCAGGGAGGGGGGAGGGAGAGCACTTGACGTCACTTTAAGCTGATGTTCACAACTTCAATCAATGTCAGAGGTTCAGAACAATGGGTCACACACTGGGTTAGAGATTTTAGACTTTTTGTTGGCTGGTTTGGCTGACGATGATTGGTAACTGCGATTTAGTTGTCAGGCAGTGATTTTTTTCTGTCAAACTTCCATGCGTTCCGCACAGGAAACTAGAATGTAGACAAGGGTGGTTCGCCGATGTCAGCTTCTCTCAACCGGCGATGATGATGATGAGGTGGAAAGAAATGAAACACAAAAGATGTTCAATATAGGCACACTGCGGCGGCAAAATCGAGAATGGCTTCCGCCAGCAGAATACTCTGTTTTTATTCAAATTCACATACATATACAGTGGAACCTCTCATAACGAGTAATTCGCATAACGAGCAGAACAGATTGTGGAAAAGGCTCTCCCTTAACGAGCGACATTTCGCATAACGAGTGGGGAAGTCTCATCTTCACATCGCTCACTTGTGAGCCGGGACTTCCGCGCCAGTTCGTAAGTCTCCGGTTAGCACTCGTTCTCGTGTCGCATGTGATCACACATTTTTCCAAACTTGTGTTCAGACATTATTTGCAATTTTTTTTTTGTACAAAGTTTAATAACCTTTGCAAAAATATCCCTGAACGAGATAGCCATAAGAGAATAAAAATAAAATGAAACGTAAAATTTAATCATTGTGGCTGATCTAGCGCGCACATACAATCGGTCTACATCGACGATTTGCACTATCCTCAAGAACAAGGACAAAATTAAGAAGATAGATGCTTCAAAGGGAGTGTCAAGAATGTCCACGAAACGGTTCCCTGTTCTTGATGATGCTGTAAGGTTGCTTCTCATATGAATAAACGAAAAGCAAATGCAAGGCGACACCATTAACGAAAACATTGAAAACTATTAGGCTGATACTTTTGTGTCAGGTACGCGCGCGAGCAGCGCCGCCGTTTTGCAGCGGGGCGTTGGAGAAATAAGCGCCGGAACGAAATAGGCCAGCGTCCGAGGTAGGCGATAATTAGGAGTCGTTTGTGCTCATTAATAAAAGTCTTGTGAACGAAAGTTTGTTGTGTGATTTTTATGGAGATCCCTGAATCCACCAAAATGCGAAATTAACAGAAACATTCTAGGTTGTTATGCTCCTAAGTATGTAATATAATTAGAATAAACGTTAAAAACATAAAAATTGATTTTTTTTTGGCAGGAAACGCATTATTGTCATTTACGTCGTTTTGTATGGGAATAATTGTTCCGCTTAACGAGTGTTTCACATAACGAGTAAGATTCTGGAACGAATTAGTCTCGTTATAAGCGGTTCCATTGTAGTCATATTTGCAAGTACCTACACGGCGACGTCTTTATTTTCCTGATATCATCCCACGGGTTTTTTGCGCCACGCCGTTGATTGCACCATTGAATTATTGACACGTGTCGTATCGTATGAATTAATTGACGCCTCCTCGGCGAGTGATTCTGTGCGATACGCCAAACATCGACATGACAATAGTTGAGCATGACGCTTCTTATAAATTAAGAAAAATTCACAAATTTTGTCAGTCCTGAGCGATCGATAAAGTTTTCACATCTTTCAGTGACAATTCACTCATATATTATTAAGTTAGCGGAATTTTAAAGGAAAATGCAGACAGAACAGGTGTAGAAAATAGAACAACAACGTCAATTATAGGTACATTAAAAATTGTAATAATCGAATTATTGAGGAGAGTGGTAACAAAGATATAAGACGCAAGTGGTGATGGCACCAGAAGTAGAGGACATCCGCAGAAGCACGACCAGGTAAACCGGATACTAGAGGATGGTCCTGTTAGAAGCCTCAATAATCGTCGAGCTTGTATTAGAAGATGTATGAATGTGGATGAGGCGAGAATTGTGTTTCAGGACTGTGCAGAAATTATTGTGCTTATCGATTGTGTTGCGTACGAGCACCTCAGAACAGGAAGGAATGGGCACCCACCACCAATCCGGATTCTGCTGGCATCTCTAAAATGTGGACTGTATATTTTTTACTCACTCTTTCGAGATTGTATACCGTACACGTTGAAACCGTAATGGATCAAGGTCGCCGAATGACTGGTCGGCGGCGAGAGGCCGGGTGGGGAAGGGAAGGGGGGAGGGGGTAGGCACAGTGCATTATTTTCATTCGATAATTAATATATTTATACACGTAATAAATAAGTGTATTTTTGATGAGTAAATTGCTTCTGCTGCTAACAACAAGGGCAGAGTATTTTGAGATTTACAAATATGCACGAAACACTATGGACGAGGTTCGTCTGCCGATTTGTTGTTATGGATGTGGGTTATTAGAAGGTTTGAAGTTACGCTATTACGCTTTGTATAGATAAACTTAATTAATAAAATTTGACTACACACTAGGAGAATACGAATAAGTTATATTTTCATAGAAAGTAATCGCTTTGTGGTTTGACATATTATATTAAATAAAATAACAGTCAATTTGTATGATGAAACCACGAAATTTATTATACGTCAACCGGTTTCGCTTATCTCAAGCTTCATCAGGACGCGTTTGAAACTAATCATAAATACAAAAAGAGTGCACTTATACATACATAAAAAGAGAGATAGAATATGAAATTACACGTGAAAGAGAGAGACAGAATACATATTCAGATAGACGGAACATTAAGGGAGCAGAAAATACAGTGTAATTTTATATTCTATCTCCCTCTTAATGTGTATAAAATCACGCTGGAATAAACTCATTATAAACACTCGTATTTTGTATTTTTAGATTTTGTTTAAATTTTTCTCTGATTTAATTTTTGAGGTAATAGAGTCTACAGTACTAGTTACTGTACGGTTAAAGTTCCATTAAAATTTTAACTGTGATAGTGAAATTTGTGTTCAATTGTAACGATGATTGGTAACTGATTATTTGTATGTTAACAATCAACGTTACAATCAAATAACAATCACACAATCACAGTCACAATAACGGACTAGAATTTAAATTTAAAAACCCGTTCCAAAACCAACAGTTGAGTACCGAGCCTCCAATAGCAGCACTAACCGCCACCATATGTCTGGGAACAAGTTGGTATTGTGAAGGAAATTGTTGCAATTTACTACGGTTCACTTCTTCCTCCGCAGCAACAGACCACGTCAAGGTAGGCACGGCTCGGCAACTTCGCTGGTCGGGGTCGGTAATTGGTGCCGAGTACCGAGACCGAGCAGTGACATATCTGCGCCCGGCAGCCCGGTCGGTGACGCTTCCGAGTACGCCGTCATTATTACTGTGAAGAAGTCATTACCCCAGCGATCTTGTCGCCAGAAAAAATTCAAAACATTATTTTATTTAATTAACAAGTGATGAATCGGAACTTGACATATAGCCTATTTGTATATGTCAGATAGTGTTCTCGTGAATTCCTTCGATAGCTTGTGTTGTCCCCGGGCTTTATATTGATAATATGACCATCTATACAGTAAGAAAGATCACCACTAACCTGGAGTGATGATTGCCTTGGTCCTCCGCTGATGGTGGATGGATCTACGACGATGGTTTTACTAGATCTATGTAGTTTGTACGTAGATCTCACGGAGCGTTGCTTGTTAAACGATCCTTTTCCGATGAACTACTGACCGTAATTGGCGCCAGTCGCAAAAAGCGGTGACCTTCACACCGCATAAACAGGTATACCACAACAAAAATCCCAGGGGTGCCAGTCGAAGATTTGATTTTTTGAGTTCAGAAATCTGTATCGTCTTCGAGGCAAAAAATCTATAAATAATACATTTTTATATTATTTGATAATAAGTTTTATATTCAAAATATAACTTTAAATAATAGTGAAAGTTTTAGGCCATGTGCATAAGTATAATAGACACTAACAAAATCAGCTGTTCTTATAAATACGAAATACTTTAAAACATCTAAAATTGAAATAATGTGACAATGTAATAGATTGTCATGGTGTCATGGTCTTAAATTGTGTAATTGTGTGGTGTCATGGTGTTGTGGTCTTAAACTGATGAGATTAGAATTTGATTTTAATTGCGATTTATCTGCGATTTCTAATGTACAGCTGATGACGAATAATAAATTATCAATCTTATATCTATTAATATCAGTGGCGTAACTATGCCAGTGCAGTGCATTGAGGCCAACGTTAGAAAAAGGCTCATTAAGTTCGCACCCTACAATCCATTAGAAATCGATATTTTTTCGAATGTCGATACCTTTCACCGCAGCAAGAAATGGAATTATAATATTTAAAAAATCGCTTGTCGATGTATTCGCTTGCCGAGTCTCGCTGCTGTGTCGGGTTAGGGATCAGACCATCGCTGTAAAATGAAAATCGTCTTAAAACGATCCAAATATTTCATAAATTTCACGTATTAATGGCGAATAATGAACAAGAACTACAGAGTCTAGTGAGTAGAATGTACGATGTATCCAAGGATAGCGATCTCATTATGAATGTTAACAAGTCGAAAGTGATGGTATTCGAGAAGGAGGAAAGCAAAACATACTTGTAGGTAGTGAATGTTTGAAACAATTAGATGAGTTTGTGTATTTGGGAAGTATGTTTAATAGAAACGGAAAGGCTGAGAATGATATCGAAATGAGAGTGACTGCAGGGAATAAAGTGAACGGCACATTGAATAGAATTATATCTAACGGTAATTTGTTAACCGAGGCAAGATTAGCCATGCACAATGGAGTTCTGGTACCGACACTGATGTATGAAAGTGAGGAAGTGTCTGGAGCTAGCAGAAGAGGAACGAATTAGACTGAACGCAGTGGAAATGAGAATACTTACGCGTATACGTGGCAAATCTATTTATGACAAAGTAAAGAATGAAGAAATAAGGAAAGAATGTAAAGCTGATGTTAGTACAGTGAGTAAGATTAAGAAAGGATCACTTAGGTGGTTTGGTCATATGGAACGGATGAATGAGGAGAGAATGGTAAGAAAGATATATGACGCAAGTGTTGATGGCACCATAAATAGAGAACGTCTGCGGAAGACTTGGCAAGACCAGGTAAACCAGATAATGGAGGATGGTTCTGTTAGAAGTCTCAACAATCGGCGAGCTTGTATGAGAAGACTTATGAATGTGGATGAGGCGAGAATTGTGTGTCAGGACGGAGGAGTGTGGCGCTCTATCCTCTCTGCCTACCCCTGTCGTGAAACGGCGTGATGGTAAGTAAGTAAATATGTGAGACTAATTTTGTTCTTACTTAATGGATAAACCACGCAGTATTCGAATATCTTATACACCTACAATACTTATTTAGAGGGGTCTTTTTTTCCACTCTGCATTTTGGCCCAATTTTTGTAGTTACGCCACTGATTATTATTGTCCCAATCGAACATCAATGTTACAATCACGGCGTATTTCATCACTATTCCGTAGTTAACACAGATAACTGATCAACACTAATTAATAACAATTAAATTGGTTTTAAATATTTAAAAAAATATCTTTATTACCTACCTATCATTTTATACTTAGAATGATTACATTTAACTTCTATTTTATATTTGTTTCAATTGTTAGAGATTTTTCTGGCGCGCTGTAAAATAATTAAATGATCACGTCGTTCTAAAAAAATCTAGATATTGTCTTAATTATTTAAAACTTTGTTGAGTTTATTAATGGTATAATAAAATAAAGGTTTAATGTGAATTACGAATTATTAAAATAGTAAGTATGTCTTCACGTATAAATAAGTACCAAACAAATGCGCATGATTTAGAAAAAATTCAAATATATTAAACAATATTATTATGATGCTGATGCTCACAAATCATAGTATATTTTAAAGAAGCAGACTATAAAATTAAGGTGTTATGTTATGTAACAATATTTAAATTCACAGATGTTGAGCAATAGCAATTAAAATTATTGTGATTTTTCTTGATTTATACGATCTCTGCTCACGCGCCCTTAAAAATATTAATTCTAGAATAATCTTAGAAAATTAAGTGGGTGCGTGACGTAAAGATGACCACACATATACACTGTATTTGCTGCCATGGTGCTACTTCACATTTTATTCAGTATCCCTAAACGTCAAAGTTACGTTATGACACTTTTTAGAAATTCACATGATGGAAGAGCAAAGATTGCAAACTGAAATAACGTCATTTCACCTCACGTTATGTAGGTAATAGGTTCAGTACCTACCTAAAAGTCAATTTAGAAAAATAATACATACATACCTATTTACCTATCTATACAAAGTACAATGCTAAGCAATCAAGTTCTAACGAAATTTTTAATGTTAAAAATAAATGTAATAAAATTTCATTTCTTCCTTTATTCTCAATGAACTGTACATATAAAACCCACGCACGCAATGCTTACACATAACTTACCATCACGCTGTTTCTCCGCAGCGGTAGGCAGATAGGATAGAGCGCCATACAATTCTCGTCTCATCCACATTCATACATCTTCTCATACAAGCTCGCCGCTTATTGACGCTTCTAACAGGACCATCCTCCAGTATTTGGTCGCCATCAACATATCTTAATCTCGACTCACTATACTAAGATCAGCTTTACATTATTTCCATATTTCTTTATTCTTTACTCTGTTATAAATAGATTTGCCACATATACGCTTAAGTGATCTCTTTTTCACGGCATTCAGTCTACTTGAGTTTCTCTGCTGTCAGCTCCATACATCAGTGTCGGTACCACGACTCCGGTTGACATGTTAGATATCTCTTTCACCACGAAAATACTAACTATTGCACGGTGTTTTTTTACCCTCAAATATGTTGCATAACACGCTTACGCGGCGAGCCCTTAATAAGAGCACCGCCAAGAATAAATAGTAAGAATGTCAATAATATTTTCAAGCGACATGTTTTCAAAGAAATACCACATTTCTCGGTGAAGGCATCGCGGACTGTTAAATACACTGTGATATCGCACTGCGGGAGTGTGAAAGAATTGAAAATGTTATTTGTGCGGAGTAGACAGAATATACTTGTTAGGAGAACACATTCTTATTGTGAAGATGTAATTATTCAGAACAGACGGTCTGTGATATTTTAAATATGAATTAAATATATTAATTAGAAAGATATACATATAAAATCAATTATCCAACTATGCGACAATATTTTTAGCGACAATTTTCCAACCTATATGTTACCTTTTGATATTAATACATTTAATCGTTCCATTATTTGAAAGAGCCATCTACCTTATTTTTACAGAATCTCAAATACCTTTGAGTAAACTGATAGCAGACGCCAGAATTATCAATTCATTTTTATTAAATTTTGGACACATTGATACAACTTTATTATTAGGATAATGCACCTTCCCCGGTTAGGAAAGAGATCCAGGTTCGAATCCCGGTGGCGCAACAAGAATATTTTTCGATAAAATTGATTTTATATGTATATCTTTCTAATTAATATATTTAATGCATATTTAGAATATACTTGGATATTATATGTTATATATTTCACACAATTCAATCATACGCCATACATGGATTAGAATATCATTGATAGAATCGGCGTTAACTTTGTAGAGTTTCATCATAATTGATGGATGTAAATGAAACAATGTTATTACTCTACTTCAGTTTATTAGCACTACACGAGTTTCTACAAAAACAGTAACTTTCGTCGACAGGTGAAGTATTAAAGTTAAGTTTAGTTTAATACTTCACTTGTTTATGAGAGTCACTGTTCCTCTCGACTCACGAGCAGTGCTAATAAAACTTAAATAGAGTAATAACATTGTTTCGTTTATATCCATCCGAGGCTAATATCGTTTAGTGAATTTATTAATATATTTTTTGAGAAACATAAACAAAATTACATAAAATTAAAAACGTAATAAAATGCCTTTAACGTTACCTATCATTCATTACCTAATTGCTCCCACAACTTTCACGTAATGTGCTCGCAAATAATTTTATTTTTTAATTTTCAAGTTATAATTTCAGAACATTGTTATGTGGTATTTTTAATACAATTTTAATTAACACGTTTCACCGGATAGAAAAAGGTAGGCACGGGTTTGTATCCCAGTAGCAACCAAATATTTTTTTCTATAAATATATATTTTCCGTATATATTTATTGATTTATTTAATTTATTTTCGTTATTTTCACTCATGCCTACAAAAAACGAAGATTTTTTTAAATACATTATTAATCATTATTAGGCAAATAATAAAAATATATTTTAAAATAATGAATGGTACTTCGTGTCTAGCATATATATATATATATATATAGTTAGGTTACCGAATGCCAATGACATTAAAAAAAAAAAAATCTTTATAACAATGTCCATTAAAGTTACGACGCATCGTACAACAAAGGGCTGTATAATGTTAAATTTATAATGATGTTTTAAATGTTATTTTAACAATAAAAACCAATTTATCAACACTAAATTAAACTAAACTGAATTGTATATTATTTAAGAGAACACATTCTTATTGTGAAGTTGTAATTATTCAGAATACGGATCTGTGATATTTTTTTAAATACAAATTAAATGTATTAATTAGAAAGATATACACATAAAATCAATTTGATCGAAAAATATTGTTGCTAATTGCTAAATACTGGGATTCGGACCTGGATCTCTTTCCAAACCGGGGAAGGTACATTATCCAATTATGCTACAGCAGATAGTACTATCTTTCAATTATTTGAAAGCCATCTACTTTGGATAATGCATCTTCCCCGGTTTGGAAAGAGATCCAGGTTCGTGTCCGCAACAACAATATTTTTCGATTAAATTGATTTTATATGTATATCTTTCTAATTAATACATTTAATTTGTATTTAAAAAAATATCACAGATTCGTGTTCTGAATAATTACAAACATTCATTCCGCGAAACATTCATTAACCAATTATGCTACACCAACACAGTGTATTGACGATAAATTTTCGAACATATATGTAACATTTTTCAAATTTATACATTTATCGTTGGATTATTTGAACACCAGAATTTATTTTCATTAAATTTTGGACACATTGATACAACTTATATATTATTAACCCTTCCAAAACCATGCAGTAACACAGGTCTACTCCCCCCCCCAATTAAAACTGTAATATTTCAGTTAATATATGCAACATAAAATTCATATTTTAGTTAAGTATAAGAAAAATGTTTATGCTTAGAACTGACTAGTGATAAACCAGTTGTGTAAAGCGAACCTTACAAAAATGATTATTTTTCAATTCGGGCAGTTGTAAAATTAATATGCCGGGAAGAATACCATTTGTGGTAAGACAAATAGAGATGGTACATTAATTTCACAATAAAAATATTAACAAACAGACAAATATATGATCTCTCTTTCTCACTAATTTAATGAAGAGAAATAAGAAAAAAGGTAGTATTGTTTAGCATTATATTAGGATATTGATCCCATTTTCGTAATTAATGCTCAAAGTTTTTAGGATGAATAATTTTCAACCAATTTAAATTAATAAAAGCTTTCTTCACATTTAAAATGTTATAAATTTCTTACGGTGACACGATTTGACAGCATGGCTGCACATGGGAATTTTATATCACGGTATGGTAAAGGTTAAGCAGAACACATTCTTATTGTGAAGTTGTAATTATTCAGAACATAGGTCTGTGATATTTTAAATATATTAATTAGAAAGATATACATTTAATTGGTATTTAAAAATAAATGTATATTGGCAGATGGGAAAGTGAGGGAATTTCTCGGTGCATGAATTGTTCGAATTATTTTGTAAAAAAAGGATTCACATTTCTGTTTAATCTAGACTGACTACAAGAGTAAGAAAAATATTGTAAAATTAAACAAAGATTCTATATTTAACCTTAAATTATCAAATAGACGCGACACGAAGATACAAAATCATGGAAATAAAATACAAGTATCATAAATAATTAAAGACGTCAGAAGTCAGCAAGCGTAATTAATCCGCAACCCGATTAGAGATCGATAACTGATTCAAGTTATTAAAACAGTAAAGTAAAAAATTAAACAAATGTTTTTACATATGAATTAAATATATTAATTAGAAAGATACACATTTAAAATCCATTTTGTCGAAAAATATTGTTGCAGCGCCTCCGGGATTCGAACCTGGATCTCTTTCCAAACCGGGAAAGGTGCATTATCCAACTATGCTACAGCGACGATATTTTTAGCGACAAATTTTCGAACCTATATGTTACCTTTTTGATATTAATGCATTTAATCGTTCCATTATTTGAAAGAGCCATCTATCTTATTTTTACGGAGTCTCAAATACCTTTGAGTAATCTGATAGTAGACGCCAGAATTATCATTTCATTTTTATTAAATTTTGGACACATTTATACAACTTTATTATTAGGAGAACACATTCTTATTGTGAAGTTGGAATTATTCAGAACATTGGTCTGTGATATTTCTAATTAATATATTTAATTCATATTTTACATTATGAATAATTACAACTTCACAATAAGAATGTGTTCTCCTAATAAATGTTTATACAATTATTTGCGATGTTCCTAGATCACGTATTATTTAATTTCACATATCTTTTAAATAAGTATTTAAATAAAAATTGTCTATAATAAAAAGACACGTTACACATACCATATTCTACAATTAATATTTTGTTTGGTCTCTTCAAACATATTCTGAATTTTATGTCAAGTTTTTTGTTTTGTAGTGCGGAAAAATTGGTCCAAAAAAAATGTTGTATTTAACATTTTAATACCCGTAAAAATGTTTTTATATATTATATCCCAATCCGTAACCCACCCACCCACATCTAATAATTTATTTTGACACATTTTATCCGCGGAAGCCTCCGAAAAAACACAATCTATGTTAAATATCTAATGAAAAACCGAAATATGTCCAAATATCATTCGGGTCTAGTCGGCTTCTCCAAAGCTATTTCCCGAGCCATCCCGAGGGCCGCCGAGCATTCCCGAACATTTAAAAAAGGAAACATTCATCACGTCCCCCAGCCGAACGCGACTGAGATAAATTATACTCCGCACGTCAGACCCGCAAAGCGACGAGTCGCGGATCCGCCTCGAGGGAAAAACTACCTTACAGCGCAGGAGCAAAGGAGCATTTGGCCGAATCTGCGAACGGTTGGATGTGCTCGTTACACGGTAGACTGCTCGGCGGTGAAAGATAAATCTGTAGTATTTATTACGGACATTAGCGATGCTCGCAATACCCTATTGAAGTATTCATTGCCGGCGGGTTTCAATACTTTTGTCTGGTCTGTGTTCGATCTCTGACGTCGTCGGTTCTATGACAAATTAGCTACACGATGTTTAAACATACAAGGAATCGTGTTATGTTAAATTACATTAATTTATCGTAAGAATTATCTACTTAACAAATCAGTGGCGTAACTAAAAAAATTGACCCTGATGCAAAATGGAAAAAAGGGCCCCATGTAAAATTAATATATTGTTTACATGTGTTCTGCCGTGCATATGTGACTTTTTCGGCCGATGTTTCGGATCCATCATCGGCGTTAGATGATCCCTGCGATGGGATCCGAAACGTCAGTCAGAAAAGTTAGATATATATGGCAGATCAGCCCAGAAAACTATACAGTAAAATTCTAAACGGCCGTGAAAACATAAGAACATGTTTTGTTGTATAAAAGAATATTAAGTTTAGGAGAACACAGAAGAATGTGTTCTCCTAAATAATAAAGTTGTATCAATGCGTCCAAAATTTAATAAAAATGAATTGATAATTCTGGCGTCTGCTATCAGTTTACTCAAAGGTATTTTAGATTCTGTAAAAATAAGGTAGATGGCTCTGTCAAATGATGGAACGATTAAATGAATTAATATCAAAAAGGTAACATATAGGGTCGAAAATTGTCGCTAAAAATAATGCCGCTGTAGCTTAGTTGGATAAATCACCTTCTCCGGTTAGGAAAGAGATCCAGGTTCGAATCCCGATGGCGCAACAACAATATTTTTCGATAGAATTGATTTTATTAGTATATCTTTATAATTAATATATTTAATTCATATTTAGAATATTTAGCACTGCGCGGTTTTATCCGTTAAATAACAAGATTAAATATCTCTCCTGTAATAACAACATATTGAACTGTTATGAAAACGATTTTCAGTCTACAGCGATGATCTGATACCTAACTCAATATATATGTATTAGCTATGTGGTGGAATTAAAAAATATTTTTCCATATTAGTGCTGGTAAATGTATTGATGCCGGGTAAAGGGATCAACACCAAATGTATTGTAGGGCGCGGGCTTTTTGGGGCCTTATATTGACGTAGTTACGCCACTGTATCATCGTGCGAGGTTAGATTTGTGCGTAGGTAAGTTGCTCTTCTAATCAGATCTGTAATATTTATTTAATAATCAAACTGAGATATTGAGCTTTAAAATTTTGAATATTGTTTTTTAATTTCTTCAGTGGTTTGGTTCATCCCACATGAAATGATTTTTTGAAAAATTTAGATTAGTAAAATAAGCCAATTCTTGCTTTCGACCTAACCCATGTATACAGGTGTAACAGACCTAGTCCACAATATTTTATGGGTAGATACAAGATTAAATTACGAGACAAAAATGTTCAAGGAATATGTGCCTTATCTCAACCACGTAAGATGTATAAGCATTTTAAAATTTTTGATTTAGAGCCTGAATCAAAGATAGAAATTGATTAATACTAGATAAATTTAGCAAATTTTGTAAGAATTTCAAACAATAATATTTTCTGTAACGGTACCGAATTTGCACATATTGCTTAAATATTTTCAACTCGTAATTTTGTCAGGCATTCACCCATAAAATATTGTGGAATTGGTCTGTTACATCCTGTATTATTTATATTCAAATAAACATTATTGTTCTTAAAAATAATACAAAACGTGACATTGTTTTCTTGTTAACTACGAAAAAAAATGGTTGTAACAAAGTTGTAAAGAAAAAAATTTGTCTATAGTGTCAAATAATATCTCATTGTTCCATATGCCTCCCTCAATTCTTTCCAGATTTTACAATTGTTAGTATCGTGGGTCCACTGTCAGCCCGCTACTGCCGGTATGTCACCGATGCAGTGGGCCTTTGGCCTTCCGGTTCGAGGTCTCCACGCTTTCATATATTTTAGCCTTTTAAGTCCTCTCGTTTCATCACATACGTGAACGAAAGATAAATGATTAATGTATAGGTAACTAAACTTGAAGATGGGTTGGCAAAGCTGAAATGGCAGGGAGCGGGGCATCTAATAATAATAATAATACTAATGGATAATTTAAATAGCACCATTTTCGTAAAAACTTTCACCTCAAGGGCGCTTTACACATAAACTGTTTATAGTTCTACGATTATCTTTGTTTTTTAAAATTTGTTATTTTCACTTATGGAAATGACTTTTTGAAAAGGTGCGTTTTTAGTTTCTTCTTAAATAAAGTCTCTGATGCACTGGTTCTTATGACGGAGGGCAAAGAGTTCCACGCTTTTGGGCCTGCCACCGCAAATGCCCGTTCACTAAATTTACACTTCTGGCATCGGTTGGTCGGTTCTACAACCCTTCCTGCAGCTAAAGTAGAGGCTGACCTGAGAGTTTGACGTCTACCATTCAAATTGTCTGGGATAAAAGGTTCTTGAAGATACAGAGATGCACCATCTTTTAACAATTTAGAAGTATTAAACAATTCAGTTCTCTCCAAAATCTGTTTAAATTTTGAGATATTTTGCGATAATAATCATATATGAGAAAATAAAACTTTTAATAAAATTTTAAATATTTCTATAGTCTCTGAATTTTTGTTACACTCATTGTCTTGCATACATCGCTATGTCGTTTAATGCACCTTAGAAACTTAATTTATAACATTATTCATCTCTGTTCATCCATTTTTTCCGAAAGTCCTTCTCAAATTGTTGATTTTTTTTTCATTATTGTCTCAAGACAAGGACCCCCTAAATATCCATTGGGTACAAAGGTCGCTATATGATGGTTCTATCTTCAATGCAGGATACGCTCCAGGAATGCACAAGAAATGCCAAGGATCGAAATAGATGGTGACAGATCCATCCACGTCGTCATTCGGTATATGAATATAGATCTGTGATAATTTAAATACTGATTAAATGTATTAATTAGAAAGATATACATATACAAATTAATTTTATCCAAAAATATTGTTATTGCGCTACCGGGATTCGAATCTGGATCTCTTTCCAATTGGTGTATTATCCAACTATGTTACAGCGACTGTTAATTTTGACGACATATTTTCGAACCTATGTGTTACATTTTTTAAAATTAATACATCTATCGTTCCATTATTTGAAAGCCATCTACTTTGTTTTTACGGAATCTCAAATATCTTCGAGTAAACCTATAGCAGACGCCAGAATTATATATTATTAAGGAGAACACATTCTTATTGTGATGTTGTATATCTTTCTAATTGATACATTTAATTAGTATTTAAAATAATGACTTTACCTGCTGGTGACGATATTTGACGAACTGCAATTTGCAGCAATTTTATCGTTACCATTTTCTTTTTTTATTAATATTAAAAATATAATACAATTTCAATAATCAGTGGTATATATATATATATATTAACATTTGTTTCTTCTCTATGAGAGTAAGACTCGTGTATAGAGAAGGAGTATATTCGAGTTAATTTATGTTTCAGTTAGTCTGTGTACATATTTTTTTTACTTCAGTTACAAATTTATGATAGTCCGTAATTTTTCTAATTGTGATGGGGATGTTGTTAAAAAATTTGATACCTTGATAAATATATTGATTTTGAGTTGCGGTATATTTTAGTTTTGGGATATCAATTTGATCTCTATATCTTGTAGATCGGAATTCGCTTCTAAAATTGAATTGATTTTTAATTTTGAAAATTTGAATTATTGAATTTTTTTTTGTATACGTCTACTATTTTTGGTACTTTAAAATCTGTGAAAAGTTGTATACTTGGATAGTCTTTTTTTTTTAGAATAATTTTTTGAGTGATTTCTAATTGTGACATTGAAGTTTCATATGCACCTCCCCATCCAATAATACCGTATTGCAAATGTGACTGTGCAAACGCGTAATATATTATTTTCAGATATGTAGGTGATAAGATGTTTCCGAGTCTAAAAAATATGTAGGCAGTTTTTCTTATTTTGTTTGTGAGATTAGTAATATGTTCTTTCCATTTGAGATTGTTATCTATAATGATTCCAAGACTTGCTATAAATAATTTTCCCCATTCAAAATTATAACACAAGCTTTATAATATCACAGGTTCAGAACATTAATAGATTCCGATTATTTAGAATTTCGCAAGAATGTGTAGTTCCTGAGAGGAATGAATTTTATTTTTAAACGGTGTGCTCACTGCCTAAGTGATGAATTCAAATTAACCCGCGCGCTAGCTTAGTACGCCGAGTAACGGACTCGCGACCTTGCAAAGCTCGCAAAAGCTCGCAATAAAATTAAACTCTTCTAGAAGTACGTAGAACATGACATTAAATGAAAATACTTTAAAGAATATACAGAATAAGAACGCAGTATAAAATGTGATGACCTGTATACAGCGATGCTCATGATTTATACAAGAAATAAAGATTTAAATATGAATTAAATATATTAATTAGAAAGATATACATATAAAATCAATTTTATCGAAAAATATTGCTGTTGCGCCACCGGGATTCGAACCTGGATCTCTTTCCTAACCGGAAAGGTGCATTATCCAACTATGCTACATCGACAATATTTTTAGCGACAAATTTTCGAAACTATATGTTACCTTTTTGATATTAATACATTTAATCGTTCCATTATTTGAAAGAGCCTTCTACCTAATTTTTACAGAATCTCAAATACCTTTGAGTAATCTGATAGCAGATGCCAGAATTAACAATTAATTTTTATTAAATTTTGGACACATTGATACAACTTATGTATTAATTAAGGAGAACACTTATTGTAAGGTTGTAATTATTCTGAATATACAAAAATATTATTCGACAAAATTGATTTTATATGTATATCTTTCTAATTAATGCATTTTATTAGTATTTAAAACATCACAGACCTATGTTTTGAATAATTACAACTTTACAATAAGAATGTTTTCTCCTAATTTAAATAATACAAATTAATGAACATGGAAATATCCAAGATGTGCCGTGATAGTTCAGAACGGATTTGCCAAGAATTATAAAACGTGTACCTATCCTCAACCTCTTCCGAGAAAATAATTTATCAATACATATTAATTAAATGCATTTTATTAATAAAAAATAAAAATCATTTACACTAAAATAGTAACAGATTTTTTTTTAAATATAATACTATTTTCCATCGATGTGTATTAGACTCAGCAGCAGATTAGTGTATCTAACAAAGTAGCCAGTGCCAAGTGTAAAACAACCGGTTTTACATACTGTAACTGCTGAGGCCTGCGGGTGACGGATCTGACAGCCGCCTCTCAATAATTGGCGACAGCTTTGAGGTCTTAATTAGGGTAATCATTTCAAATCAGCTCTCCCGTGTATTCTCTATTGACATAGTAACAAATTAATATATGTACTCGTCTATATGTTTTCCACTTACAGAAAGGTATATAAGTGACGTGTAGTTACCGAAAGCCACATTAAATAAAAAGGAGGAAAAATTTAACATGTAGGCTTTTTCATTTTACTGTTTCCGAGGTAAGTTTGTAGTATTGCGTAATCACATAATGGGTGTACCGGAAAAATATGTCGTTTTTATTGTTACCGTTGTGCTTCGTCAGCCAATCTTTAACATGTTTTGGATCATTTCGTTGACTATACGTATAAAATTTTACAACCATATTTACAATGGATAGCTTTTTGCCGAATGAGGAATTTATTCGAAATATTATGCTTTACCATTTCTTGAAGAAAAGTGCTACAAAAAATATTTGTCATATACTGGGGGATATTTTGGATATTCTTAAATGTCAGAGGTGGATTAAATAGATTAGATCCAGAGATTTAAGTTTAAAAGATTATCCTATAAATAAACAGTTAATAATAATAATGGATAATTTGTATTGCGCCATTTTCGTAAAAACTTTCACCTCAAGGGCGCTTTACACATAATATGTTTTTTAAAATTAAAAAATTGTTATTTTCACTTATGGAAATGATTTTTTGAAAAGTGCGTTTTTAGTTTCTTCTCAAATAAAGTCTCCGATGCACCGTTTCTAATAACGGAGGGCAAAGAGTTCCACGCTTTTGGGCCTGCCACTGCGAATGCCCGTTCACTAAATTTAGACTTAGTTAGATAGACGTAGTTAGGTAGACTTAGTTAATGTGGATGACGACTTTTTAGCTGATCTGATTGAACAAAATCCAACATTAACGATTCGAAAACTCGCGGACAAATTAAGATGTTCATGGAGCTTTTAAAAAAAATTGGCAAGATGCGGAGACAAGGAAAATGGATACCGCACCAGTTAAGTGAAGAGAATATATTAAAAGAACACATTCTTATTGTGAAGTTGTAATTCTTATATATATATATTAAATATTCTAACGCAATTTCCAACGCCCTATTTTTAATGTTAGTATTTCTTTAACATTCGATAAAACATATACCTACATATAATCTCACAGCGCATTGCTGATACTGACACGTGTCGGATTGGTGGAATGAAATCAGGTTGCAGAATTGGTCATATATTGTAGATGTGGGTCATCGAAGATAACTTCTAAAATCCACCGCGGGTAATCTGAATTGAGTGCGTGAAGCGGTACATATAAATCAAAAAAGGAGGGCATTTTAAGGTGCAAGGAGGACACTATACACTCATGCCTCGATTAACGCGGTTTCACTTTTATACGGTTTTTAAATCAAATTGGGTTTTTTTAGTTTCAAATCGTCGATTAAAAAACACACAACATATTATTTAGTAAGAGATTATAGTGTTTTTGATATAAAACTTGATTTTTAATAGTAGCTGAAGCCTCGAAACATGTAAGTAAATATAATATATTATTTTGAATAATTTGCACTCACTAACACAGAGTGTTTTAAAAACGTCCAAAATTGATCATATATACTGCAAATTGAATGGTTCATTTTGAACATTTTTGCGTATTTGGTTCAATATAGATTTGTTTCAGTATTTTTGGCTTCAAGATTATAAGAAAATATATATCGTGTATGCACGAATTTTCTATATTAAGGCAATTTTGTGGCACGCGCAAAATAAATTTAATGGTCGTGGTCTTTCTTATAATGCTTGTATATTCTTAATTATGGCTAATAACATTCAGTGTATTAGTTGTACATCAGTGTAAAAGTCTTATCTAAGTAATAGTTTTTAAAAAAGTCATATCTAGTGTATAACTTCTGATATAAATGAATAATAAAAACCCACATTTTCGTAAAAAACGCGAAATTATTAATTGGTTTTTGAAAGCGCGCCCTTAAAAGTATTTTATTTCCTTATATATCTAGTAGATTAAATGAATTTTGAATCACGTTTTTTAATCAATTCAAACGCAAACTGACAAACGAAAGTTGCACCACTAGAAAACTGGCTGAGAATTTCAACAACAGACCACGATTGTTCTTCATCTCAGAAAACTCAATTCATTGTTCTATTACAGTAGTAATGTTTGAACTCATTCGTTAGCCAACTCCGCAGTCCCCAGATTGCATTATTTAGGGAATGAATATGCGGAGGTAGTCATTTTTGATGTAAATTTAATTAAATAAAATTAAATTGCATTACTTCACATTATATTTTTATTTTTATTTTTGATCATGTAAAACATGCTGACATATAATTTTTTTCTTTGTGTATTGCACTTTTATAAATTATGTTAATACCTGAATAGGGTGTGTATAATTATAATAAATAATTAAAAAATATATAATAATACAATATAATTTTTAAAAAACTGTGGAAAATTATGCCTGTGCTATGAAAAAAGGACACTCTTGATGGCCTTCTGTAATGAGACTCGAACCCCCAACCACTAGATTACTTTGCGAGTATCGTAACCACTAGACCACAAGCACGCCTATCTGTTTACTTATAAAATAAACATATCCTTTTCTCGGTTATATTTACCTCACAAAACCTTACTTAAATGTTATGATATAATTTATGAAATGCCAGGTCACAATATCCTCAGTGATGTTGTACTTTCTGTAATGTGTAAAGGTCTTTAACCGAAGGTATCTCTCAAACTATGGAGCATGGAGTGGGCTCGACTGTCCTCGGGAGATGTTGCTTCAATCTGCTTGAGCGACATGAGACGAAATACTATGTAAATCAGAATGCACTAAACGAGGTGCCAATCAAAAGAATGTATCCATTTCATTGTTCAAGAAGAAAAATAAAGCATTATAAATCTAGAAAACTGTACCTACATACTTATAAACTAGATTATTTTTTTATTGACTAATCGATAATCATAAGTTAACTAGGTTAGGTTATTCTAAACAGTGTAGCGGGCGAGCTGTGAGTTTATTTAAATAGTATTCAGTTTTAACACAGGAATTACAAATGTGTCGAGAACGACACAATATATTTATTTTTAAATGCGTCTTTGAATTCACAAATAACTTCATTCTATACAGGAAAATGGTTTGTCTCCCATCACATTTATTTTTTTAGCTTTTCTCAGTCAGTTTAAGTTCAATATTTAAATTTAAAAGTTCTGGTGATAGATAAACGTGTAATACATATGGATTTATATCTTTCTCTCTTTTTTTTCTTCTTATTTTCGTCATCAGTTAGTTATATTCTGGCAGTTGGTTACTAATACCTTGTGGCTTTCCTTCATAGATAACTTTTTTTTGTTTCTTTATTAAACGGCACAATTAGCTAATACATCTTTATTAAATTTGGTCATTAACTAACATAGGTTATCTCCAGTATCATGGTACCAATGCCATACATGTACAATATTCATCCGAACATTATCAATTTGACGTCAGACTCGTCTTCATATTGTTTCCAGGTGACAGTCAGAGAGAAGTTATAGAAGTCGTGCACCCCCAAAAGAGGAGGGAAACGTCACATTTATGTGTTGAAGTCGCAGAACTCGGCCACAGTCCGGCAGAAATCACCCTATCCAGATTACAAGAGGGTGCTAGGGAGGATGCCAGTCAGGATAACCACCGTTCTTTCCGGTATATTCCATCCCAGCAACCCCCAGCGGGAGACCCACACCCTAATAAATTCTCAGAAATTCGAGATTCCGAGATTTCGTTCATTATTTAATAGGTCATCGTTCCGTTTAACAACATGAACAGTTCAAGAAATGTCCGAGTGATGTCCATAGGCCATTACACGAGAATCTCCTTTATCTGTAGGGGAGGTTGGATACACAATAATCACAAATTTTGTACACCTTACAAACTATAATTGAATATTAATAACCCACCCACATTTTTCTTGATATTCGCAATTTTACGTATCTGTTCTCATGTTTCATGTTTCCACTAAACTTTTAAGTTATTTCGCAAACTAGATGCCCTGGAGATCCGTGCTGTAGGTAGCCAGCGCTTATCACCTATCATTCAGATCCCCGACCCATCGTCTCATGGACGCTTTGCGTCTCCAGTCGTGGCCCTTATCAGCCCCATCCACCCATCTTCCGCTTTTACTTTCTCATCTCGGTCGGCTCTGTCCATGCGTCAAGTGACAGTAGGCCTCTGATCTGATCAGCCGGTTCCTCATTGGCGGCTGGACTGCGGCAGGTCTCACACGCAGTGCGACATTCTATAACTGACGTTTTGGTGGGCCCCCACACGCGGACGCGGACTAAAGAACCGCGGTGCCCAAACATCATATTATTTGTAGTGGAAAGCGGGCTGGAGTTTGGATCGCCCCCCGCGGGACAAATGGCGCGCAGTGTCGTAAACCAGTCTCTTACATTCTCGCATAAAATTTCGCCCAAACAAATTAACGTTTGACATTTTACGACATATTGATGTTTCGCGGTGGGTTTTACTGTTACTGCATATCAAGTCACACGTGACCGGACTGCGAATGGTGCACTGTGCCGCTGCTCAGCCGGAATGTGGACGTCCACCTTACACTTTAAATAAATAGTAATGTCTCGAATAGGGAATGTTTATTAATAGTACACGTAATAAAATCTTTACGGAAATTGCTGTCATCGAGTTTGTTTTCTCTTCTTCCAGGGCTTGACCAGTTATCGAACGTTACCGATCATCACTTTAATACGAATTAACTAAAAAGATATTTTACAAATTTTGAACTCATATTCTGTAATATTCCAATTGATACATCTGTGTAATATGCATTAATTAATTTAATTCTGGTATCTCCTATCGGGTTTTACTCAAAGGTATTTGAAATTCACCATAATATAAAACAGAATAGTAGATGTATCAATTGGAAATATTACAGAATATAATTTCAAAATTTGCTTAAATGTATTCGATTGCTATAACAAAAGTGGAAAACGCGCTGCTCCGGATAGCAAGAGGTCCAGGTTCGAATCCCGGTAGCAAACTAAACATTTTTTGGATAAATAGATTGTTTTCATTTCACAAGCTTTCACGAGCCATTACACACACCAATGGCAAAAAATTATCATAAACATTAATTGATGGTTAGATGTTTGACAATAAAACCAATATAAAGAATGTCCAACGGAAAATTTAATATTAAAAGTAAAAATACTACAATGTTATTCTCATATTTTATTTATACAAAATGGAGTTTAACGATGCGGATTTTATGTTTTATAAACAATATCGACTAAATGCAGTTCATTTCTCTCAAGACACTATTGCAATGGGACTCTCCGTACTATGTCTCCGTACTTGCTGATTAATTTATTGGGAAAAATTCCCCTCAGCTTCTCCATTGAAACTCTAGCTGTGTGTGGTCTTGCTGAAATTATGTTCTGTTGTTGAACCCGGAAAACAGCTGCAGTTGCGGTACCAAAGACTCGTCAATCATTCGACAATACACGTCAGCAGTGATTGTCTCTCGCTGGTTAAAAAAATAAGGGCCAATTATTCCTCGGGCATAAATTGTACACCACACTGTTGTTTTTGGACAATGCAAACGTTTTTGATTGTCAGGGCACCAGTATCTCATGTTCTGTTTATTAACATAGCCATCGATATGAAAATGTATTTCGTCAGTATACAATATGTTTCCAAGCGTTCGTGCTGTTCCAAAACGTTTCAGCATCGTTCTCGCTAAGGTTTTACGTAAAGAATAGTCATTTTCGTTGAGAAACTGCTCGATTTGCAGTTTGTATGGGTGAAACTGTAGTTTATTTTTCAAAATAACGTGCACTGTTGATTTTTTTATTCCACCATTTATGCGTATTGCGCATAATTTCACGTCGAACATGAGCCACATGTTCTGGCGTCGCTGCTGTCGTTGATGGTCCCGGAGGAGTTTGGTTAACCGCTGTCCCTTCTTGTCTGAACTTTTGAACCCAACACCGGATAAGTTGCGCGCTCGGCCCATCACTTACTCGTCGAATATTAAAGCGAGTGCAAAAAGCGCGACGCGCACGAACCAATGAATCGCCGCACTTTAAATATTGCTCAACCGCAAACGTGCGGTGTGCTCCCGACCAGTGACTCATTGCAAATGGCAAATCAGCAAATCACGCGCGTCGAACAATACCCCTCCCATTTACCTCAGCCTGATGGTTTTCGAGCAATTACAATTTAATCTTGAAATTTTTCCGCTGGACACCCTATACGACATTACGACATTTTCAAATTGACGTCAGTTACATGAGAAGTACTTCGTCAGCCTTCAAGACTTCCAAATTTTCTATTGAATAATTGTTTGTAGGAGACGATATTCGGATCTACGAATTTTATTTACCCTTCTTCTTCTTCTTCTTCTTCTTCAGTGTTCCAGTTGTGGAGATTTGGAATTTGTCACTGCTATTTGAACTTTATATGCAACTGTTTTGAATAATGGAACCCGTCACCGAAGTTCTTCAACCAGTTCCTCATTTCTATGCTGGCAAAATAGGTAGTTATCAGTGGTGTAGTGGCGCCAGGACAGCGCCCTTTTGACACGGAACTTACTTTTCAAGTACCTACATTTAAAAAATATTTTAAAAAAAACTATTTTTTAAATGCACTTGATATTAAATGATATTACGAGAATCGAAAAAAAATATATAGTACAAGAGCATATTCAAAATAAGGAAATTTATAAGTTTTTTTTGTTCAGAATTCGAATCCCATTATTTCAACCATTGACTGCATGCACTTGGAGACAGATGAAATATGCAAACTCAACTTAAATAAACAGACATCCCTAAATTTACATGTTATATAGTTGGATAGTTTTTTTTTTACCATACGCATGGTTTAGCGTTTACGAAAGCTGGTTAAAATCACATTTTTTTAACCACATGTTTCAATTCAAATTTCTGGTACTTTTTTATTTAGCACTACACCACTGGTAAGTACCAATATTACAATTAATTTTGTTCCAACATTTAATATTCATCGATAGTGATCGCTATCATCAAACGAAGTTTTATTTTTAAAAATGCGGGAAATTAATTTGTTACCGAGGCGTTGATCAAATAACAATATTTCTTATTCAATTGTGCGCGCTGCTCGGCGACAGAACGTCGCAAGTCGCCCGGGCCCGAAGAGACGCGCTGACGTTTTTCCTCCGGCGGTAGCGGCTAATGACCGTTCGGGCGTTTTCGAAGCGATTCGGGTGGGCTCGTTTATAACGAGCGCGAGCGATCTGAAGGGAGTTGCGCAAAGGCGTCACGTGGAAACTATTACGTATATATGTATTATATAATTTTATGTTAATGTAAATAATTATCTAGAACACATTCTTATTGTGAAGTTGTAATTATTCAGAACATAGGTCTGTGATATTTTAAATATGAATTAAATAAGGTAGATGGCTCTGTCAAATGATGGAACGATTAAATGTATTAATATCAAAAAGGTAACATATAGGGTCGAAAATTGTCGCTAAAAATATTGTCGCTGTAGCTTAGTTGGATAAAGCACCTTCCCCGGTTAGGAAAGAGATTCAGGTTCGAATCCCGGTGGCGCAACAACAATGTTTTTCGATAAAATTGATTTTATATGTATATCTTTCTAATTAATATATTTAATTCATATTTTAAATAATTATTAATGGGCCTAATAGAAAATCTTACAAAGACATGTAAAAGTATATGTATATGAGGACAAAATATACACGTAAAGGTAATTTAGATGGTGAATCCACTAACGTCTAGAAAAACATTTCAATATTTTGTGACATTACAAAACTAATGTCACGTTCAAAATCGCCCCACCATTATTTTTAACGTCAATCACTTTCGTAATTACGAACAACGGCTTCAAGGTTATAAAAATGGTCGGATTCTATGGTTGAGATTAAATTAATTTTACGTTCGGAGCTGTCAGATACGCGGCCAGCGAAGCTATTTATCAAGAATCCAACATGTAAACGATGGGGAACGAAATATAATAGTTTTCTTTTGATCTACATTAATTTTCATTACATTATTATTCTACAATTCTTTCTACCAATCCTATTCCGTCGACTTGGGATGCCGAGATAACTAACTACGACGATGGGTCACGGAGATGTGAGCATGGATTTGGGGGTTATGCCAACTTTTATAACGATGAACTCACGCTCAACCCGACGAAATTAGGATTAGAAATTTGAATTGAAATTTTTTCTAATTTAAACTGTGTTTTTTTGATTAGATTCCATTAGTTAACGTAAAACATCTTTTCATTTATCTCTCCCAGGTATTATTAATAAATCTTCCTAGTTTAGTGCGAAGACACAATGTGGCAAATCAAGGTTGGTATGTGTTTCTGAGGTGAAGAACCCGCCGTTCTTGTGTTCTCCACTGACTAGCCGGTGAAGAGGATAGAACGCCGTTCAATTTACTTATTTTACTTCGATATTTCTTTTGTTTATATTATATTTTTCTTATTCGCATTTCATTATTCGTAAAAAGTATTTTTTAAACATTTAAATTATATCCTGATTATTTATTTTGCAATTTTAAGATATTTAACAATGATAAATATAATAATATATGAACGGAAGCTCAGTCTCCAACTCATCAAGATAATTTATATTTTTTATTTTCATTTTTCGCAACTAATTCTTAAAAAACATTTCCATTTATGTTTAATAATCGCTTTCCACATAACTTTATAATTTGAAATAATTCAATCTAAACATTATTGAAATTGGTTTCGGAATTTGGTTACAATCTGGCGTTGCCCGTATTTTTTCCTTATTTCCATATCTAATTCCATTGTGAAATTCACTGATTTATTATTTTCTAGGTGGTTTCATAATAGCATTATGTCCTAATAATAAAGTTGTATCAATGTGTCCAAAAATTTAATAAAAATGAATTGATAATTCTGGCGTCTGCTATCAGATTACTCAAAGATATTTGAGAATCTGTAAAAATAAGGTAGATGGCTCTTTCAAATAATGGAACGATTAAATGTATTAATATCAAAAAGGTAACATATAGATTTGAAAATTTGTCGCTAAAAATATTGTCGCTGTAGCATAATTGGATAATGCACCTTCTCCGGTTTGTAAAGAGATCCAGGTTTAAATCCCAGTGGCAACTATATTTTTCGATAAAATTGGTTTTATATGTATATCTTTCTTATTAATATTTAGAATATATTATAATATAACATGATAATCATAAGGAACAATTATATTGCAATTAAGTATATATTCGGAGTTTATTTTTATATGCAGAATTGACCTGGCTTCTTTGCTAGACTGCCGTCTGTGTTAAAGTAGGCGGTTTTTTTCGTGCTGTTGTGGTGTTATTTAATTCAAGAAAGATAATAATTTGACAGAAATTTAAAAAAAAATGTAGTGAGATCGTTGTAAAACTAGTGAATTATTAGTGTAGACACTGTATAATGATTATGTTAGAATATAGATCTCTACCCGATTGGATCATATATTATATTGGGTCCATATTTGTGTAATATTATTAGAAGTGAACCATTTCCAGTTGGTGCTGAGTGTGTTGTACAGTTTCGGAGCTAAAAACATATAGAATCTTTGATAAAAGGTCGTCGTTGCTCTCGGAACTGGCGTATAGATGTTCATTATTTGTCGTGTGTACGATGATGTTGTTGTTGTTGATTTAAGACCGTGTTACTCGGTTTACCTTACAAGAAGTCAAGCAACTCTGATGTCTTCACATTTCACTATTAAAGTTAAACATTTAATTATCCATATTTACTGAATATTTCCACTCTACGTCTTTTCCTCATTGAAAATCTCCCCCTCCTACGCCCCGCGGCCCGGCGGCCGGAAAGGTTGTCAGCCTGCCAAGCAAGTATCCGGTCCTCGCACCGCGGCGCGGCGTACTAAATTCTTTCTGTAAACACGCTAATTCATGAGCTCCCTGCGAGGCATTCAACTTATTTTCGTTTTGTAGGTTGGTAATCAACTGACGTTTCCAGCCCGAGAACGAAACGGAGTAAGCGCCTGGCGGCGACAAAAACAAGATGGCGTAATGACCGGCCGCCGTTGTGGCGGAGCGACATTTTGGACTTGCGATCGAATCCTTTAGAACTTCTGGCCACGTCACGCACCGAGTGACTTGAGTTAGTACTTTTTCTCGCGTTCTAAAGGTTGTAAGTGATCGATTCTGGGTGGCAGAAGAGCGTAAGCTTCGAAATGCTTTTTTGTGTTCGCGACGTTTACGATTCTGGCGCGGTTTTTCTAAGCGCTCGCCTTTTGTTTGGATCTAGAATTATTCGAGTGGTCGCGGCCGTAGGAAACATCCCGTACAATGACACCGCGCGTGACAAGGAACGATATGCACAAACGTGAGAAGGCAACACTCGAAGAAATTGTTTTGTTCGAAAAATAATGATTTATCGTGCCGGTACAGCGATACAGGCATTATCAGTTCTCACATTAAATGAGAAACTCCATTAATAATTCAACACTGTTTTAATACGTGACATCACAACGATAGCCAAAAAAAAATGTTTGTAAAATTGTGATGAGATCTGTGCCATCGTCGAATAACATTCATTGTACGAATAACGGAGTATTTTTTAATATTTTCTCCCTACATAAGATAATAAACCGATATCCAGATCAGAATTTCCAAATTAATCCGCGTTCAACACGTTTCGGTTTAGTAGATCTAAATAATAAAATTGAACTGATTTAATATTTTATTTTGGGCCTGATAATAAAATACTAGAAACGGGGGATTGATACAATTCAATGACCGCACACAAACAAATCATTATTTGTATGGATAAGGAGAGAAAAGAATGGCAGAACATTTTAATGTGGGATATAGTAAGAAGTATTTTAACATAAAATGGCCAATTACAATAGCTCTGTCGACCGTCCTACGTACATTATTCAATAAACAAACAAAATTATCCATACTTGGACAGGTAAAAGAAGAGAAAATCCTCTCCTGTGTCCAGAAATTATAGAAGTGATTATACTTCCAACTCTTCGCCGGCCCTTTCGATGGTCGATAGTCAAATGGTACCATACTGTATTGTATTTTAAATAGTCGTGTGGTGTCTCACCATAATACAGTGTTGATTTTAAAAAACGAAAGAGTATTTTTATAGTAAAAAATCTGTCCTAATAGATAACCTTAATGAATATCAGGTCCAGAGTCCAGAAAACAACAGGAAGAAATAATGCTATGGATAAAAGATTCCTGGACAATGATTTATTTATATAAAATACGGTATCTAAACAACAATTTAAACATAATATATAATGTAGCATTTAAAACATGACCCAATAATACTTTTTTGTTATGAAGTTGCATGTTCAGAACATAATTCGGTGGTATTTTTAATACAACTTAAATTAATCAGCCAGATAGATGAACCGAACATTTTCTGTATATCTTTCTAATTCAATAACTTAATTTCTATCATAAGCGGCTTCTTTTTCTTCCCTTTTTCGTGTCAACGTTGACAGTAGCGTCAATCAGATGAGACAATCCATAGACAACGTTCCCTCTAATTTTAGATTTTGCATAATTTTTTTTTGTGCAATTTGGACATTACAATGGGTGTCCAGCAGGGTTGTGTAATGTCTCCATGGCTGTTCAACTTGTATATGGATAAATGTGTAAAGGAACTGGAATGTATAATGTAGGAGCAAAAATGGGCAATTTGATTGTATGCTGTTTATTGTACGCCGATGGTGCAGTACTAATGGCGAATAATGAACAAGAACTACAGAATCTGGTGAGTAGAATGTACGATGTATGCAAGGAAAGCGACCTCATGATGAATGTTAACAAGTCGAAAGTGATGGTATTCGAGAAGGAGAAAAGCGAGACACCGCGCTAAATACTTGGAGGTAATGAATGTTTGGAACAAGTAGATGAGTTTGTATATTTGGGAAGTATGTTTGATAGAAACGGAAAGGCTGAGAATTATATCGAAAGGAGGGTGACTGCAGGAAACAAAGTAAACAGCACTTTGAATGGAATTATATTTAACGGGAATTTTTCAACCGAGGCAACACTAGCGGTGCACAATGGAATCCTAGTACCGACACTGATGTATGTACTAACTGGCAGAAAAAGAACGAAAGTAGACTGAATGAAGTGAAAATGAGATCACTTAGGCGTATATGTGGCAAATCTATTTATGACAGAGTAAAGAATGAAGAAATAAGGAAGGAATGTAAAGCTGATGTTAATATAGTGAGTAAGATTAAGAAAGGATCACTTAGGTGGTTTGGTCATATGGAACGGATGAATGAGGAGAGAATGGTAAGAAAGATATATGACGCAAATGTTGATGGCACCAGAAGTAGAGGACGTCCGCGGAAAACTTGGCACGACCAGGTAAACCAGTTAATGGAGGATGATTCTGTTAGAAGCCTCAACAATCGGCGAGTTGTATGAGAAGATGTATGAATGTGGATGAAGCGAGAATTGTGTGTCAGGACAGAAGAGTGTGGCGCTCTATCCTCTATACCTATCCCCGCGGGGAAACGGCGTGATGGTAAGTAAGTAAGTAAGTGGATGACCAATCATATTATTCGTGCGCTGGAAGAGAAAATAAAAAAAACATTTCCATACCACTATAAAACTATTGGTAAGGTTTGGGCTGACACATAACTAATGAAGATGTCTTTAGACGCAATAAGTCAAGAGAATTGATAACAACAAATAAAGAAAAATGGATCGATAAAAGGCGGCACATGAAGAAGAAGTACTTGTTAAGAATTGTGTGCTCGTTGTATTTTTTTGTGTGTGATATGATGCCAAATCGTGTGCGCGCGCACGTACGCGCACCTTAGAGTGAACATTATCCATGAATCCAAGTCCAGGGTCTCTTCAACCAGACACAGCATCTATCCACCGTTATGGCACTTTTCTTCAGCCTAAAGTTATGCCCAGGATACTCATAGCTGTCACTTTGACGCCTAATATGACCGAAGAATTGAAAGAATAGGTCTTGCTGTGTCGTGCTGTCTGCGGAATACGTAACATCCTTCTTCAGCAGTGTACATTTGGAAAACATTACATATTTTTTAAGAAAGTGATATGCTTACTGAGGACTGCACTCGTGAGTTGATAATGTTCGTTTTTTAATTGAGAACCTGCCCCGATTTTAATTTATTGGTTGAAATTGCAAACTTTCTCGTTGGCCTTAAGGCACCAGTCATCTGAACTGTCCCAAAAAGATCGTCATACTCTTCGATATTGATGGAACGTGAATTAACGACCACTGTTCACGTACCTCGAGGCTACCACGATCGTGGCTCTCTGCCCAACCGTGATTTGTACCAGCTACGTAAGACATTTCTTGGAGCAGCCTTTAAAACATTTGAAGAGATCCAAGCAATTCGGTTATATATCTTCAAGTAAAGGTGCTAAAATTAAACTTGAGTGATGGAGTAAGAAATGTCGTAAAGAAAATAAAGAAAGACAAGGAATCACTCTTCTTTGCCGGTTCCACTCGTCAAAGCTGATAAATACACGATTTTAATTCAATTACATATTCAAGTATAAGCAAAACGAAAAAGGAGAAGAAATTCAATGAAGAAATTAGCGATTAGGATTTAAAATTTAGACCCTCCAGCGTCCCTCGAGGGCTGTCTTTATTCATAAAAAATCATATAACATAAATCCATAGAACATAGTTTTACATATAGATGGAAAATTAAGGTGCAGTAGTTCAAGGCAGACACTCGGGATCCATTTATCAAAAACACTCCCAAAAGAGGGACAGTGGACGAGACACAAAATGGATTGAGTCACACTTACACGGACAGACTAACGGAGTTGCAAAACACGAGGTATGGAGAGTGAGAGGTAGGCGAGTAGGTGGAGTCCCACCCACGCAGGCCGGCCTAACTACCCACCTAAACCAACTGACATACCCAGAACGTGTACCCTTAAGCAGAGAACTTAGGACGAAACCCACCCATTGGACAGACTAAATGGAGGAGCATAGATGCCAGGAGTTCATGGAGATGAAAGACCAACGTGGATGATGACGATGATACAAGGAAAAATCGACGGGCGACAGCAGAAAGAGAATCTCATGACATAAAAACCTTAAACAACGATTCGATCACACATCCGAATCTCTTTCTTCAGCACAGCTATAAACATAGTCCCAATAGCCACCACGATCGCTAATATTCATTAACAGATAGCACTCGAAGAAAAAGTGTGACGTGCACAATAGAGTGTCAGCGCGTCCACCGGTTTCACCCAAGGTAGAACATGAAATTGTGGGTACTATAAGCAGAATTGCCTATTCATCTCCCACCTGCCTTCAACAGTCATTCTCGAGGGAATATAAAAAAAACTAGAGAGAGATTTTACAACATTATAATTGAAACAAATTATACAATTGAAACAGATAAACAAAGAGAAAAAACGTTTTCAAATTATTCACGAAAAATCACTCCGTTATATTACATTTTAATATACAAAGTAACTTCCATCTGCAGCATAAATGGAATTTATTCATCAAGTTTAAACAAATCAACTTTCACTCATATTTGACAATATCACCGGTAGGTGGAAAAAATTTACCACCGATTGAGGGGCAATCTTAATGTGATATAAGTTCACATTGGCAGGTCACCAGGTCCAATTTCACTGGATAAGTTTTTCTTCGTGATGAATATCAAAGTTTTGGGGTTGCTTGTCAGTTGACGTCGTTCACGGCGTGATACCTTTGATCCTCATCCTACTCTGTCCATGAACAATCCTCCAGGACTCTCATCCGAGCCATTACAAAGTCAGCTGAAATGGTGCTTCATCCAGAAAATAGCACTTCCTTAAGGTGGAGGTCCATTCTCAGGAAGGGATTTACATCCTGTAAGAAACAAGCTAGTCTTCTTCGTCAATGGAAATGCTTAGATAATAATCCTTTCGCCCACTTTGAGGACTGTATGTAACTCGGTCACCGGTTTTTTGGAATACATGGCATAACATTATTTGTCACCAATTGCTTCTCGTCTTTGGTTTTTACAATAAAAGGCATCTGTTTACGACTGATTTTATCGTATATGACCTGCAATCGCCCAATCGCTAGCCCAATCTATGGTGACTTACGGTTCAAGAACTATCTATGGCGTAATATATATAAGCAGATAGCTTATATATATATATTATAGCGGTGCTCTTAGAAAACTTATTAAAATACATATTTACTTGATATATCTGTTGCGTTTAATATAATATTAGAGATTGTACAATCCTAAGATAGCCAGGTCAACCAGAACTAATCTTACATTTAATCTTCCACATTGCAGCCTTTTATTTCAATTCAGACCTAAACGAACTAGACATTTTCAATACTCCAGTTACCTCAATTAAATCTAAATTCAATACATAAACATTAATAGCCTTTATTTTTATTACACAGATTTTATTCCCTATCCCATTTTCCTTTTCCTTTCCCGCTCACCCTCTCTCTCACCCGCTCCCCTCGAATAAATTCTTATTTTCTTTTTTATAACTTTTTCTCTCACATTTTTCTGCATTATACTGCATAAAGTATATTGTATCTTCTGAGAAAACGTGTAACTAGTTTTATTATTATTTAGCTTTTATTATGATTTTTGTGTTTAGTTATAAACTGTATGTTTTCCGAATAAAGTATTTTGTGACGAGGCACCTCTCTATAAGAGAAAAATCTCGTCGTTAGAGATGAAGATCGATTACATTATGAACATAATACAATTACAATAATCATAGATACATCAATTAAAAGTATGTGTTGCGTGAAAGCATAGATGCCGGAAGAAACAGGATATTCGGAAGGAGGTTCCACTCACCACAGTCCCGTTCTTCTGGCACCTCCAAGGTGGACTGTAATTTTAGGTTTTGTAACACTATCTCCGTTCAGGGTCTTGAGTCCTTCAGATTGCACAGGACAGACACTTAGACACACACGTCTCACTCGTTTGTTATACTGCGAAATTTACTCGTTACCGCACCGGTTCAGGGTCGCCGATCGACTGACACGGCGGCATGTGAGGAAGGGAGAGGAGGTGGAAGGCACAGTACATTATCTTCGTTCAAGCATAAATATATGTCCCAAACAGTATGTATAATATTATCTAACGAATGAAAGAGAAACGGTCAAAACAATTTTTTTAAACATTTTTTTAGCGTACATACCGAGAAAAAAGCGTGAGTGGAAACTGAAACATTCAATTTTTGAAAAAAATAAAGTGACTTTGACTTTGATCGATTGTCATACTTTGGCCGATTGCTCTTACATCTGTAGTAGCGCACGGGCGCGGGTTAGTAATTTTGGATGTTGAGAAATTGCGATACTGCGAATTCGCAGGAACGTGGCCGTTAGGTAACGGCGTTATTTAGGGTGAGTTTGGTATTATATTTTGGAAATTGTTTATTGAATATGATGCCTGTTGCATCATTTAATTGGCTTGGGGGGCGGTTTCAGGTTTCTTTGACTGTGCAGAGAAAAACAAAGTGTGGGGGGTACTCGGATGTAAAATAAATATAATGGTCAAATTAAACATTAATATGTAAAAATATATAAACCCATTCATGTTTCAGAAAACTTTCCAACGTTCTTGTTCTTCGTCGCTTCCTCGCAGTAGGTATTCCTCCGGTTGCATCAACTCCTCCACCATACTCAGTGTTCTGCAGAGAAAAACGATTCTGCCAGGAGCAGGACCTCGAACCTCAGCCCTACCAGACACCATAAGCCTCTCTATGTTGCCGCTCACCCTTCTGACGGTAATTCCAAAGAATTACAAGACACGTCGCAGGCTTTATAATTAGAACTAATTATGGTGAGCAGGGGCGTGCAGTGCATACAAGCAAAAAAGCTGTGCATTACTAAAAATTCCGGGAAACAAATATAAATTAAATAATTGGATTAACATAAACGGAAACATTATTTTATAATTAGCGCCATCTGCGTACCAGTAGAGACTTTAATTGTTTAGTTCTAAAAACTACCACGACAATTCACCGCTGTACCCTTTTATATTCGCCGCATTGAACTATTAACATTACTCTATTCTGTCTTTAAGCTAGTGAATTACTCAAGTCATATAATTGGCTATTTACTGAATTAAAAAATCCTTTCGGTTGATCCGTTGTTGTGTGGAGTCATTACCTAAGCTATTTTTAACAAAATAAAATTAGAAAGTCTTACAACTGCGTGCAAATCATTGGAATGTCTACTTTCTCTTTTACTAATTCGCGAATATTACTATGTTACTATTTTTAACGTGTTGATTTCATGATTGTTCTTTAAATTCGGTGCATGGATTCGTTTTTGATTTGGGAAAAATAAAAAGTAATTGGCAGAACTATTTCCTATGTTAACCTTTAATAAAAATATTTATTTCGTTTAGTTATTATTGTTCTTAAAAACGTCCATACATTTCTTATATGAGTAAGAAAGTATTATTATACGTTTAAACTTAAACTTTAAAAACACTATTAATAGTACTCTAAAATTACATGGTAGGGTCATACAAACGACGGATTTATTTTGTCTAAAGACGTTGGTTTAACGAAACTACATACTTGTATTGTATTATATATGATTGTATAATATCATCGGTGACAGCATAACCTAAATCTATACCAAATGCACGCCACTGATGGTGAGTGTGATTATGTTCGATTGGTAACTGATTATTAGTCATTTTTTGATCAATTACTGAGTATGGATACGTTGGTAGTACCAATGGTATTTCATTTTCAAAAAATATAAATAGCTTTACTTAGTTTTCGAGTCGTATTTAAATTAAAACATATCGATAATTGATGTCACGTGTCTCAACTGCGCTAGCTCTCGATGCGATCGACCGACGGACTAGATCTGTATAAAGACTAATCTTCAATTAGAAATTGTAAATCACATGATGACACGTTAGTAAAAATAGAGATGATAGATTTATTTTAAAATGGCGGTTCAAGAGGAAAATATCTAGAAATTGCGTATGATAGCTTGAGGTCTGTTCCTCCGACCAGTGTGGAGTCTGAGCGGGTGTTCTAGACACATTGTCATTTTTACGATCTCATTAGATTAAGAATCAGAACATCAAAGATTAAGAAAACCACCAATTATTTTAATATTTGATTAATACAACTATTAGACTGAATGCTGTGTAAATGAGATCACTTAGGCGTATATGTGACAGATCCATTTATGACAGAGTAAAGAATGAAGAAATAAAGAAAGAGTGTAAAGCTGATCTTAGTATAGTGAGTAAGATTAAGAAAGACTCACTAAGATGGATTTGTCAAATGAAATGGTAAGGATGATATATGACGCAAGTGTTGATGGCACCAGAAGTAGAGGACGTCCGCGTTAGACTTGGCACGACCAGGTAAACCAGACGGCCCCGTTAGAAGCCTCAATAATCGTCGAACTTGTATGAGATGATGTATGAATGTGGATGAGGTGAAAATTTTGAAAACGGCGTGATGGTAAGTAAGTAAAACTATTTCAATCAAAAAATTAGGAATATTATTTTTGTTCGTACATGTGTTAAGCGTATTAAAAATTAAAATGTGATTTTTGTCTGATTTTACCGCAATTACCGGTTTTGGTAAAGGGACCAGTATTGCGACCCCTATTTGTCTGTGGTATTCTCAACAAAATAAAACTCATCTGTGTGTGTAGTACACATTTGGTTTATTTTATAATACGACAACGCCGTTCATATTTCTTTTGTTAATTTCCGGGTATCCAGTTTCACTTTCAGAGATATTGACACTGGAGATCAAATCTTAACGAACTTCCGCGTTTTGTGTGAAGCGACTCGTTTCTGGTTAATTAAGGCGGTTGACCAGCCGTGAAAGCCTAGACAGGGAATGAAGAAGATTTATTGTAGTGAAAGATAAATGCATAATGTTAAAAAATGAAAGTACACAAAATATTTTAAATATTTGTTGCAAATTTTACATTGTTGTTTTTATTAATTTTAATAAAAATCATTGTCAACTTTGTGAAATTTATTTTATTTTATTTATTAGAATTTATTGACATACATATTTTTGTTGTAACAGAGGTGGATATATAATAATATAACATGACAAACATAAGATACAATTATATTGCAATTAAATACTTTTAAATATGAATTAAATATATTAATTAGAAAGATAAACATATAAAATCAATTTCATCGAAAAATATTGTTATTGTGCCATCGGGATGCGAACCTGGATCTCTTTCCAAACCGGGGAATGTGCATTATTCAACTATGCTACAGCGACGATATTTTTAGCGACAAATTTTCGAACCTGTATGTTACCTTTTTGATATTAATACATTTAATCATTCCATTTTTTGAAAGAGCCATCTACCTTATGTTTACGGAATCTCTAATACCTTTGAGTAAACTAATAGCAGACGCCAGAATTATCAACTCATTTTTATTAAATTTTGGACACATTGATACAACTTTATTATTAGGAGAACACATTTTTTTCGATAAAATTGATTTTATATGTATATCTTTCTATTCAGTATATTTAATTCATATTTAAAATATCATAGACCTATGTTCTGAATAATTACAACTTTACAATAAGAATGTGTTCTCCTAATAAATACTTTTAGTTTATTGTATGAGATAAAGTAGACTCCACTTCTGATATACACAGCATTGTCCTGGCTACTTTGCTAGACTGCCGTCTGTGTTAAAGTAGCCAGTTTTTTTCGTGCTGTTGTGGTGTTATTTAATTCAAGAAAGATAAAGATTCGACAGGAATAAAAAAAATGTAGTGAGATCGCTGCAGAACTAGTAAATTATTAGTGTAGACACTGTATAATTATTATGCTAGAATATTGGACAGCGATGCTTCTGATTAATCTCTACCCGATTGGATCATATATTATATTTGGTCCATATTTGTGTTATTATTATTTAATATTGTTTAAAATTTTAAGAAAATTATATTAAGTTTTAAGGCTATGTATTTCGAAATAAATATTTGTGAAATTTATTTATTATTAATCTATTTCTTTGCTCCAGGCCCTGAATCATTTAACAAAAAATAGTCTAGCCGCTCGTATGGCCTTTCATTTTTCGTATTCAATATATAATAATTACATTTTTTTTTTAAATTCTTATATCTCTGACATGTTTGAGATAAGGCACATATCCCTTGAACATTTTCGACTCGTAATTTAGTCAGGTATTCATTCACCCATAAAATATTGTAGACTACGTCTGTATATATTATTTTAAGTAGAAGCAATAAAGGTTTGACAGGAGAGACATCTCTTTTAATTCTGTGGACCAAATGTGAAGTATCCTTCTTCATCAACCGGATTCAGGCCAGATCTAACAGTGATCAAACAGTAACAATTTAAATTAATTTTTTTAAACCTAAAATTCAATTTCTAATTTCCTTACGAAATATTAAAGAAGAAAAAGAGGGGGATTAAAATCAAATACAGCCGTGGTACTTTTTCAATTAGCACTACACAACTGATTGTGAGTCTGTCGGAAATTTTAATCTCCTGCAGTACGGAGAAATTGGTGTGTCGAGCTGTCCGTGGTATTTCAATTTTCTTTTTCATTGTTCATTTTCTGTAATGTCAGGTGCGTTCGGGTCAAATATGTGAATGTGTGTATTGTGAGCATGAAGAAGGACCGACCTCCTTTCGCTCCGCGTCACTCTCCGAATATCGATCTAAGATAATTTGTAATATTATCAAATGGGAATAGATACTGTAAATTGTCACATTTATATACTAACAGCATATTATTTTCATCATCACATCCAACCCCAGCAAAGGACACATCCGGTAGATCATCATCAGAGCCGACAAGCCTATAACAAATTAGCGCAGGCTGTATAAGATTTTATCTCTACACCGCCTACATATTAAAAATGAGAAGTTCTATAAGTCACAATCACTAACACATGAATATACCTGAAAATATTATAATTTATGATTCTTGTCTAACAATAATCGATTGGAATCTATTAATATTTATGTATACACTAGCACGTTATTTCTATTCTATTCGCAGTTCGTAGTTTTGTACGACTGGACGATATTTACACAACTGGAGGAGGAGACCTGGACATGTAACATGGTTCTGCAAGTGCAAAAGAAATAAACTGTCAACTGGATTTTATTTCAGCTTACTATTTTTGAGACAAATAATATTAAAAGTCTCAAATATGCGGTGATTCAATCTTAACCATTATTTTAAATATCCCTCTATTTTTTTATCTTTTCGAGTTAGAAACGTTATATATGACATATATAAAAATAAAACTATACCATTAATAAAAATCAGTTAAATAATTTTGAAAACTAACTACAAATATTGTAAAAAATTTGCGGAAGCAATGCATAATGTTCAAAATACTTTTGGATTGTGTCTATTTTCAGCTAGCTGAATACCATACAATTTCTCATTTTGTAAACATATCGTGCAAATAAATGATATAAATTTTTTTTTCCTTGGAATCATTTAAAAACGTAAAAATGTAAAACGTTCAAGTACATACGGTGTATATCTGAATTGCTATTGATGAAATAGGGTCTCAATTATACAACAACAAAAGAATTAAAATAACAACTGAGTTTGGATCATCTATAAATAAATAGTAATTGTTGTAAAATAAAAATATTATTGAAATGGTAATCACAATCACACTTTCAATATCACCCAATAACAATCACACTCACACCACTATGCGGCACAAAATCCAAATGCACTATATAAATAGATGGAAAATATTAATTCTGCTACATGCTGCTCTGCGTATCCTTGCAGCAATGGCGAAAAGGTACGTAATATTGTGCGAGGTACGTGCGGGCAATAAAGCCTAAGAAGCCAAAATCATATTTAAAATACACTCTGACACACACAAATACTATTTATAACATGCATTCGGCGTAATTAAGTTGATTCCTGATCGCGGCCATCCGGTATCTCGCTGCCATCGTGTCAGTTTTTACGAGAAGTGTGCGCACCGGTTAAATAATAATTATGGTGAACGTTACATTGTGTAAAGTGATCACTTAAGCCAGCCGAAGACAGGTCGTAAACCCTGTAATTACCCATACTTCCATATTTTTCTATTAATAAAAAATAGCTACTTCTGTATGAGATATCTATTATTTGTTTAATAATAGTGCTCTTTTAAGTGAAAATCCTGAAATTGTGTCTTCTTGGACGTATTAAAATATTGCTAATAATATACTGGTCAAAATAAGAAAATATATAAAAATTTAAAAATATTGATTTTTCAAGCGTGTAATGTGTTAAAAATATTTTATAGATAAAGATTTGCATTAAATAATAAAAAAAAAATTGATTCTCATTGTGACATATATGCTATTTCAGAGAAAATGAATATCAAATTTAGCCCGTAGATGGCGATAGTGTAGTGGTATTCAAAGTGATTACACATATTAACATATATACGACTTTCAAACATTTGATAGATATGGAGGTTGATTGAATGTAATGGTGAACGTTATATTGTGTGAAGTGATTACTTAAGCCAGCCAAAGACAGGTCGTAAGCCTTGTAATTAACCATACTTCCATATTTTTCCATTATTTCTATTATTTGTTTAAATAATAAAAATTTGTCAGAAACAATTGTATGTAATTTTGATAATATTACAGTAAACTATGTGAATTTGTTCTCTATGTTTTCTGTAATTCATGCATTTTATGATTTTATTTGAATTACTTAGATGTTACTGTCAAATTTCTTATATTTTAAGACATTTTTTAATTTTCGTGCTTGCGGGTATTAAGGCCTTTGAAAAATGTGCAACATCTGATACTATTATAGAAAAGATGCTGATTCTTCACAGATGAAAATGGGATGGTGTCGTCATGATTGCGAGGGGGATAAGATTGCCGATATGAGACATATTGCACCAGATGCGGCAAATGGTATCGCGAGGAGTGCGTTGGTTTATCAGCAGAAGATCTTGATACCTTTGAGTGCCCTGATGATAAGCTAGATAAATTGTCGTGTTTTTGAAAGATTTCTTTGTGAAATAATAATAATAATTTTATTTCTAATCTTAAGTACAAGATATAGTTGGTAATTCGAATGTTTATATATGTTACATCCACAGGCCTTATTATGCATTAGTTTAAAAAGGTTTAAAATTTTGTTCTTGCATATGTTAAAAGTTTACATTTTAGTTCATAATTTGTTCCTATGATACTGTAACAATAAAGTCTCACTTAGCCTCTCATTACCCGCAGTTGCCTTATATATACTCCTTTCCATTTAGAAAGAACAATTGTATTAGTGTGAGTAATACTATATGTAATATGTATGCACATTGTAACAGTGATGCAGCCTTGCGTTTTAATTGGTCAGTAGGCGGAATTGTCGTTTGAAATTATTTAAAGACACGGTTCCACAAAAAAAAATATACCTACGGAATGTCTGAATTTTTTAAATTAGAAAAGTTTATATTTTTGTTTATATCTGTTAATCTTTAAAATGTATTATATATTGTATTTTTATATTATTACCAACATTTGTCTTAGTCGAATGCATTTGTTGGATTTTCCATTGCTATAAATCATCTCTATACACATAAATATACTTAACCCTGTTTTTATCACATACACATGGCGACGGAAAATATAAAATACCTATATATCGCAAAAAAAAGTTCTGTATGTGTTGTGTATTCTATTTCCTACGAGTTTTCCGAAACCACGTAATTATTTAATATTAAAAAAAAAAGTATTACATTATTTTTAAACGGGCTGTTTGCATAAATACTATTGTTGAATTTCCATGTTAGTTAACTATCTATAAAACACAACAAATATATTTTATTTTTAACCTTTAATATTAGCATGTGATACCTACATAAAAATATTTTTTATAAATCGAGTTGAAACACTATTTTATTCCACTATATTCTATTGTATTGAACGTTAGAACGTTTTCGGTAACATCTTCTCATTATCAATAATATGATTCAACTAAAGTTAAAAGCATTATCAGACATTCAACTTAAGTTGAATTATATTATTGATAACAGGAAGATGTTCTCTAAAGCGGTCTAATGTGCAAAACAATAAAATATAGTGGAATAAAACAATATTTTAATTTGTTAACTTTGTTTTAATAACCACTTATTGAGTTAAAATACATCTACCGGTTTCGAAAAATATCATTTTCTTCTTCTGGATGTTAATAATTCTTTAACAGAATCTATATTTAAAAAACAATATTTTTATTTATTATCTTTGTTTTATTAACCACTAAAATGAGTTTAAATACATCTACCGGTTTCAAAAAATACCATTTTCTTCTTCAGGATGTCATAACTAACTAAAACATATATTGTTTCTTTAACAGAATCTATTTTTAAAAAATCTTTTTTTTTTTTTAGTACCTAACTCAAATCATTACTTAATACAAATTTACTCGAATAATTTAATTCTGTTGTCTATAAACTTAGTTGCAGGGATTGTGCTGCATTTTATATTGGTAAAACGGGTAGAAATTTTAATATAAGAGTAAGGGAGCATTTGAGATAGAACAATAGTGGGTTTTCAGAATTTGCTAATCATTAGATAGAAAATGGTCATGATTTTGATAAAAAATTGGGATTGTAAATTTTGCATATAAACGGTGTTGGTCACAAATTAAATAATTTGGAATCGTTGGAGATAAATAAAGCGTGTAAAACTAATCAAAAAATTATAAACAACCAACTAAATTTAACTACGAGTCCCATTCTAAAATTTTTTCCTAAAAATTATTCGAGTAAATTTGCATTATGTAATGATTTGAGTTAGGTACTAAAAAATAGATTTTTTAATAATAGATTCCATCAAAGAAACAATATATGTTTTAGTTAGTTATGACATCCTGAAGAAGAAAATGGTATTTTTCGAAACCGGTAGATGTATTTAAATTCATTTTAGTGGTTAATAAAACAAAGATAATAAATAAAAATATGAATCTTAACCACAAAAATAACATTGCTGTTTTTAAAAGTATAAAAAACAATAATTATTAAAAAATAAATTTAGAGCTTGTTACAACTAAAATTGTTACTTAATGATACAAAATTATTTCAGAATGGGACTTGTGGTTAAATTTAGTTGGTTGTTTATAATTATTTGATTAGTTTTACACACTTTATTTATTTCCAACGATTTCAAATTATCTAATTTATTTACAGCGTTTACATACAAAATTAACAATTCCAATTTTTTATCAAAACCATGACCATTTTCTATCAAATGATTAGAAAATTCTGAAAACTTTGTTCCAACATTTCAAATGCACCTTTACACTTATATTAAAAAACCGAAACGGGTAGATGTATTTTAATTCAATAAGTGATTAATAAAACAATATTAATATACTAAAATAATAGATTTTAACCACAAAGTCAATTTGGCCAATTTAAAAAATACTTTTGTTGTTGTTCTTCTAAATGAAACTGGTTTACATGAGTTTAAATGATGATTTGTTTTATTTCTTCTTTGAAATAGGCAATCCACCCTTCAAGAGTGATCTGTGCTATTAATCAATTTAAAAACTTTGTTTTATAGAAAAAAGTACAATAATATTGCAGAACAGGAAATATTATATTATAAGTCAATACCATTGTCGTTCAAAAAACTTTCTATTATATATATTAAACTTGGCGAGTTAAGGGAAAGAAAATGACACAAGTTTACCGGGAGCTGAAAATTACCATTAACGCTATTTTATTTCATGCTACATGTTTATTTGACTGCGTTTGGTTACGAGGCCATCAGCCGCAGCGGCTAGCTTCAGCTACCGGTACGTCTCATACCGAGATGCTATCTGAGCAATTGCTGCACCCTGACTTGTGCATAATGCAGCGCGATAAGGATGCAGCCTGGTACCATGAGGCACGGGAAAATTACAAAGGAATCGATATATTTATATTTGTTTGATATAGGTACTGTTTAGTGTTTGAAATTGTGAAAAGCTCACGAACACAGTGCCAAAAGGATGCTTTCATTGCGATTTGAATAATTTGTTTAAAACCGGCAGGTAGAGATTCCTACCTGAATATATTAGGCCTTTTTCTACTATTCGATACTCTAATATTTGTGCAGCTATTCGAATAGTATTCCTACTATTTCTAAAGATGGAATATTAAACAATTCTCAGGATTCTGATTCGGACGTGGAAGAGATACCTGTTGCTTGTTTGATGAGTTTATCGACGTCCGAATTGCAGACTGAATTAAGAAGCACCATTTTATCCTACGCAGAAACTACAAATGTATGTTCAAATAATCTAAAAAAAGATTTTAGGTATTTGGACAATTTCGAAAAAAGGACAGAATCTTTAGAGCTACTATTTAAAACACTTTTAAAGAGTTAAGCCAACGCCAACCGCTACTGAGCGGGTATTTTCAACCGCAGCGACGATAAAATCAAATTTAAAATGCAAAACATTCAATGCGTTCTTATTTATAAAATATATATTTTTAAAACGACAATAAATAAACAGTTTATGGAAAATTAGCTCGTTTTCTTATACATTTTAATGTAATTACGTATAATACGATTTATTTGAAGTTATATGGTTATGGTTCCATTACAAATTAATCCTCAAGAAAAAACAGATAATTTTTAGTTTTTAGTAATATTATCTTTTTATGCAATATTTATTATTTTAAATAGCTGTTTTCACTTATTAGTGTCAAAAAATTACATGAAAATTTTCAAAAATTTGCTTTCCTTAAGTCTTATGCAATAATATAACTTTACTGGTGCGAAATATGTTCGAGAATTTTTACAGAATAGTAAATGTGAAAGAAATACATAAATACCGATTGTTTCTCAGATTGAACTGAATTTACCTAAGACAAATCCTCCAACTTTTTGAGAACATTGTGAGAAGAAGGAAGATTGTTGTGGTGAGTTACATCGAAGGAATGAAAAGAATAAGAAGATCCCCACCTGTTGGATCAAAAGACCATAAGGCTGACGTGATGTCTGATGTCTCGCAGTACCGTGTCGAAAGCAGGGTCTGTCATTTATTAGGTACTGACATGCAATACCGTGTCGAAAACAGGTGTTGTTTCTGATTAATATAATTATGTAATGTTTTATGTATGTATGTAATGTAAATAAATAAAATAATATAGTCTAGATAGAGCCTCAGTCACGAAGGATCGACGTGTATAGTGATGATAATTATTTTCATTATTAAGGAGAACACATTCTTATTGTGAATTATTCAGAACTTAGGTCTGTTATATTTTAAATACTAATTAAATGTATTAATTAGAAAAGATGTACATATAAAATCAATTTTATCGAAAAATATTGTTGTTGCTACCGGGATTCGAACATGGACTCTTCCAATCAAGATAGAATTATTTTCTTCTACTAGTAGCTTGTTAACGTTGTCAGAGCCTATCGATAGTATTATCACTCTCGGTTTACAAGACGCCAATAATAAGAGGCAGTTCGTGAATAATTACAATGACTTTATTATGTTAATCTCATTGGTTTAACATTTTAATGGGCGCCATTCGAGATTCCCGGGAATGTAACGACCGGCAAATGGACGCGGACTTCAGTGTCCGCCGTGCTCATCAGCCACCTGTAATGGAGGTCTCGCCAAGTTATCGATGCGCATGTACATAATTAACCAATTTACTTACATAATCTGTCGTTAGCCAAGTTGTCGCAGCTTGTTTCTGGGATGGGAGACACGTAATGTATATCGCCAGGCAAAAAAAATAAACAAAGGATGAATGGACAGACGAAACAGTGTTCGTTGTCTCGGTGTTTATCTCCCGGGATCCCGAGAAATGAGAGGAGTTGGATTCAGTTAACAAATGGTTATTCAAACATTGCATTAAGGTTTCATATTGAGAACTATATTTATTATGAAGAAACAATAAAAAAAATAAACATAGCATTTTTTTTTTAAATAGATATGTGTAAGTTAAATGTGTCTTCTTTTTCTTAATATTATTTAAACTCTGCTAAACGCTTATGCTATGAAAATAGGATTAATCTACCGATCACTTGGACCACTAAATTTCTCAACCACTAGACCAACAAATAATTAAATTGGTGATTCAAAAATTATCAATATTAATCATATAGGTAAAATTCATATTATTAATACTGATAGCAAATTAATACATATTTTTGTACTTTTTACTTGTCTTGTTTCTATAAAAAATAACAGATAACTTCCCAGAATTAATTATATTTTCGGGATCTCGGGAATTATTGATACCCGGGAAACGGTATACACATTAATTTTTTTCTTTTTTATTATTTATTTGACATTTTTACATTTTTTTTATAATATGAATAAAGTATTTAACATTATTAAAATTACATGGTTTTTTTTTTCGCTTACCTCTCCAAAAAAGAGACTAGCTCTTGTGTTTGGAGAGGGAGTTACATTATAATAATTTTATATATTTTATTTATTGTCTATTTATGTGCTTCTAAAATGTTCATTTAATTTTTTTCTAAATGCTTTTATATCTTTTATTTCTTTAATTTGTGTAGGGAGGCTATTGTAATTTGATATACCTAAGTATATAGTGTTTTGTGTTACATTTAGGGATTTTAAAGTTATTTTTAAACCTTAATGATGCGCTTGTTTCAAATTTGTGTTATTTTCTTTGATTAATTGAGATTTTTTTGTAAATGTTTTCTATTTCGGGAACTAGGAATTTTACAAAAAGTGTTTGTGTTAAAAAAAAAAATATTTTTAAAAATATTACTTTGATGATTGTTCTCTGTATTATTTTTACCGAATTAATAATATTATTATATGCTCCTCCCCACCCAATTATTCCATATTGGAGTAGTGAGTGAACAATACCAAAATATAACTTATAATAAAATTATTTATACTTAAAATGTTTCTTAATCTTATGAATAAATAAATACATTTTCTTATTCTTTTCACTAATTCGCTAATGTGACTGTGCCATTTAAAATGTTGATCATTAATTAATTAGATATTATTAGCATCATATAAAATAATTAATTATTTTCTTTACCACATTGCATGTAAATTTTACAAGTAATATTTATTAAACAATGTGGTTAAGTATTATAAATTTGCAGACATTTAAAATAGGTCTCATGATTTGATTTTGCTAACGATAGCTGAAAAGAAAGCAAACCAAAATTATATAAGTATTAAATTAAAATAAGACACCATAAATCCTGAAAATCTACAAATATTAATATTACTAGTTAACGACAAAGACATCTAATAGACTATGTCTAAAAATACTTCTTTTTTTTGTAATGTGCCATTTTAAAATTATATTTGTTTATACGTTGTATTTTGTCTACTGAAAAATGACTTTTTGAGTTGTCTTAGTTTTGATATGGGTGTGCGTTATAACGAAAATATAGAAAAAATATATTTATGTATAGGGTAATTTGCTATATATGATATATATACAGGATGTAACAGACTAAGTCCACAATATTTTATAGGTATAATGGAAAAATTTCGTAAATATTTATTTCGAAGTACTTAGACTTTAAACAATAATATCTTCCGTAACAGTGCAGAATTTGCACGTATACTTGAACATTGTCGACTCGTAATTTAGTCAGGTATTGTGACTATAAGATATTGTGGACTAGGTCTGTTACACCCTGTACAAGTATATTAGGTATATATGAATTAATTTTAAAAACAATTTTTGAGTTTTGTTATTTTAAAATTAATATAAAATACAATAACAATGTCGTTATTTTTTTTTTCAATTAAACTGACTTTATTTCGTAGTTTTAAAAATATAATAAAAAAATATTTTCTACTCATATTTATTAATAAATATTGAAAAAACAAAATAAATTAATCGCAATCGGGCCACTGATTCGATGTGACGATTAATGTCTCCACGAATCAAATGTATAATAATGATAAATACGGTTATGTCAGGATCTAGCGGTTGTTGACATCGTTGGAAAAATCGTCCGTCTGTTTCAAGATTTCGCTGTCTCGCATTTTGTCCGAGACCGTTTTAAGTGGCCTGTCCACGGATAAACTCTCGTCCCGAGAGAAACTCCAAAGATAAGTACACCGACTTCTGCTGAGTCATTCGTATAAACACTGTATATTTCATTCCGTAGGAAGCAATGTGCCATCCGATATGTTGATGTATTTAGCTACTCCCGAAACAAAAGTGCCTTTGTGGAGGGGGGCGGCGCTGAATAACCATTATTATTTAGAAAACATCTTAAATATTCTTTTTACAGAATTTTCGAATCATTTATTACAAAATGATCAAACTATTGATTAAAACGTAGAATTGTTTATTTTTTACATATGAACCATTTAAACACATTTAGAATCGTTTGAAATAAGTAAAGCTTGCAAACCTATAAATCATAAATAACCAAAAAAATTTAACCACAAAGAACTATCCTAAAAAAATTTCAACATTTTCGTCAATTATCCATATCTTTCTTCATCAGAACTAGTTTTTTTTTTAAATATAAAAACATAATTTAAAATATTTTTTAGTTAGCATTTTCACACCTGATAAAGAAAAGGCATTTTTCGTTTTCGGTTGGTGAACATAATTAATTCATAGTGATAACAGTGTTCAACATAACTAACTTATATTAACAGAGGATAGAACGCCACACTATTCTGTTGTTTAATATTTGGTTTATTTAATAATGTCTGTTCTTGTTGCCGTCTACATTCGCTTCATATATTTTCTTCACCAACCGTTCCGTTCCACATGACCAAACCGGTGCTCGGATTTTTGCGGGCAGGATATTACGGGACACGAATTTTGGGGGACAGATATTTTTAATATTATATTTAAAAAATATATATTTGAATTTTTAAGTTTAAAAACGTTTAACTAAATTAATTATGTTTTACTATATAGTTAATTTTAATTCAAGCATAAACTAACGAAATGGATTAACAATAAATATATTAACTATTCTTAGTATTTTTCAACCTATTTTACGTTCGTAGCGTATCGTTGTAGTATAGCGTACACATTTAAAGTTTAATTCGATGCTTTTCGTATACATATAACAATGAATGCTAACTTATTCGATTATATCGTATATGTAAAAAATGCATATTTAGGTGTGTTTTGACGCACAACGAACAAAAACATACAACAAATGATTTACCCCAACGGGATTCGTTCGTAAATTGTGAACTGTCTGTATATAAAAAATATTAGACGCATGTACCAAAACACTCTTTTAATTAATATAAATACACAGAATAATCAGAAGTAGGTACCTGCGTAATTTCCTGAATTAACCCGCAATTTTAAGAATAATTTACTTACCCTAATTAACTGAATTCTTAGCGCGAAAGCCTGGAAAGAAAATCTTATTAACATTCCATCCGGCTTCCTTCTCCTAGCTTGCGGGCACTTCCGGGGGAAGTAAAGCCTCTGGGGTAAGGGGTGCACGGAAGGGGGGGGGGGGGCACCCCTGAAATCTACCCCTCTGCTCCACAAAAGGTGGGTCACGCGAGGGTGGGCAGCAAACGTACTGAACATCCCTGACGCAAGGGTGGGAAACCTTTCACTAAATTATTTATTAACTATCGAAGGTTTCATTCCTAGCGTTACTTTATTATTTAAATAGATCGGAAAAATATTAAATTTGCCAATTTATTTCATGTATTTTGTTCAGTTCGGTAACTTAATAAAGGTGTCCAGCGGAAAATTTTCAAGTTTAATATTAAATAATAAAAAAATAACTACAATGTTATTCTCATATTTTATTTATACAAAATGGAGTTTAACGATGCGAATTTTACGTTTTACAAACAATATCGTCTAAATGCCGTCCATTTCTCTCATGACACTCTTGCAGTCGCACTTTAAATACTGCTCAACCGCGAACGCGCGGTGCGCTCCCGACCAGTGACTCATTGCGACTGGCAATCCCGCAAATCACGCGCGTCGAACAATACCCCTCCCACTTACCTCACCCTGATGATTTTCGAGCAATTACAATTTAATCTTGAATTTTTTCCGTTGAACACCCTATATTATCTACATGTAACATCATGTGTTCGTTATTTAAAAGTATGTGACATTTATCCAATTACAAAAAATACATACTTATATATAAATACCTCTGTCAAGGTCTATTATTTTCTTTTTCTTTTTTTCCCCGTATACGAGTATACATATTATTAAAATTTACATTGTGTGTATATATATATATAATTACATTGAAAATATATTACAATTAATTTTTTTTATTAATTTTTTTATTATGGACATTGTGCACATTTATACATAGGAATAATACGCCAGACCGACTTTATTTATTAGTATATATGAATATATTTATTTATTTCAATATAAAAGAGAAGTAATGATAAAATTATTTCATGCGTGCGAACGACACAAAAAATTCACTAATTTAGTTTTTAAAAAGTAAAAAAAATTGGCTTGATTAATTATTATTTCAATTTAAAACAGCTTACACATCAAGTATTTTTAAACTTAATTATGTACATAATATTAATTTAAGAAGCCTAAGGTGTTTTTGCAAATTAAAAAAAGAAGTGTTCTCCAATAGATCACATCGTATGAGTAAATAAAAAATTCTCTCACTTGTGCTACAAGGCGCAGTGAAGCACGCATTCATTTTTTGTAATAAATATTGTTAAGTGTGGCTTATTGTTGTTTCATATCGTTACCTAACATTATTACAGAACACCAAAAAGTATTATTTTTATCAAATCAAACATCACTGAATTCTCGAACCATTTAAATTAGGGCAGATTTCTTAAAAAACTTGATATTACATAAATCTCAATTTAATAAAACTACAAATGATTATTAATATGTGCTTAATTAATTGGCGATACATCCCTATCGTATTCGAGAATTATCCGAAAATCCAAAGAGTTCCGATTTTTTAAACAATATTTTCAATTAATTAATATTATAATATTAATAAACACTTTAATAACTTTTAAACAATAGCCCACCACGATACAGGAATATCCTAGTGAGTGGACATTATTATAATAGTTAAAATATTTGTTAAATTGAGTCAAAAAACATTTTAATTGTAATTACCCACACTCGCTTTGGTTTGTTCGTGGTTCATTCAGAGCAAGTTTTTTGTAATTTCTCCTACCATACAGATAGTATGGAGAGTTTTATGAACTAACGAAATGAATTGTAATGTGTGAATAAATAAATAAAACATTTAGAAACCCCTGCTCGTAGATGGGTGGGGGGTGTTGTTCGCTATTCACCCTAATTGGGCAATATCGGGCGTCAGGTGCGTGTCACGTCAACAATCACATTAGCCCGCGGGTGCATCGCGTAGGATAACGCTTTCGGGAATCAGTAATGCATTCGATACTGTTCTGAGCTGCTCTGGACTGATGGTAACCATACGTTGTTTATTTCTAACACTGCTATCAAAGCGAGTGTGTGTTAGTTTAAGTTGAAAATCCGTTTTATAATTAAATAGGTTTTCCGAATGCTTGTTAAAATTTTATTAAAAAATGGTGACTGTGATTGTATTCTGTTGTAACTATACCTAATAGGCAATTTTGTGCCTGGAAACTACGATTTGCGGACAGCATTGATTTTCTTTTACCATTTGAAGAAAACTGCTGCAGAATCGCTTGAAATGCTTGTAGAAGCTTGCGATAAGTATGCTCTTGGTAAATCACAGTGCTTAGATTTGTTTAAAAATTCTTAAGTGGCGATTTTGCCGTGAGAAACAATGCTCTGCGTTTGGTGGGATCTATTATGGGCTACTAAAACCTGACAAAACCGCTAACACTGAACGCTATCGACAATCAATAACGTTAAAAACAACCAGAATATCAAAAAAGGCAACACAAAATGATTTTGCTTCATGATAATGCACCATCACACACAGCAAAAACGGTCAAGGAAACGATTGAGGCGTTTAGTTGAGAAATAGTTTCACATATCATGCGGCTTACTCACCAGACTTGGCTCCGTCCGATTATTACTTATTTGCATCCATGGGACACGCACTTGCTGAGCAGCGCTTCCCTTCTTACTAAAATGTACAAAAATGGCTCGATGATTGGTTTGCCTCAAAAGAGCAACAGTTTTTTGGCGTGGCATCCACAAATTGTTAAAGAGATGGGGAAAATGTATAGCTAGCGACGGGCAATACTTTGAATAAAATATTTTGTTTCATTTTCATACAATAAACGTGTAATTTCTATACAAAAATTCCGGTTTCATATTTACATACCCAATGATGTACCTATTATTGTTCATGTACCTATTCAGACTGTAATAAACATCTATGCGATCTAAATTAAATAAATAAATAAACATTTTCGGAAATAAAATATTTAACTCCGATTATTAACAACACGTTCCCACAACACACGGGACAGTTGACACAAATGTATGTAATAGTAATTTTTACCGACGAGTAAAGCGAACAAATTTGAAAAAAAAAATCTATGTTTAAATCTAGTTTAATCCGCTTATACGTATACAAAGATATTCATGTTATTTATATAATGTTCGTGATTAGCACGAACGATACATTCAACTTGCAGTACCGTGTCGAACGCACGGTGTGTCGTTATTAGGTGCTTGTATGCAATACCGTGTCGGAAGCAGACATTAATAATGTTGTGTTATGTGTTAGATTGACCCAGATAACGGTACACAGAAGAGGATTTTCAAGAACATGAAAAATTCAACAGAAACGATACGATAAAACTTAGTTTTCGATTCAACTATCGTTTTTGATAGTAAACTGTCAACTTCACGTACTTACTTCGACAGTCAACTAGTAGTAATGTATTGAACCCTTTAACTTACCGTTCTTCGAATTCTTCCCCTTTTTTGACAAGCCTGCATACGTGTAAAGTCATTGGTTAAATTTGTCCCATGCCAAAGCTCAACTTTTCGAAGTCAGCTATCCAAGAATACATATAGACAATAGGTACCTACTTACAATATATTTTTATCTCAACTGTCTGAATAATATCTTATAATTATAAAAATGATCTGTTTACATATTAATTTATATATATATTTTTTAATTGAACTAAGAAAAATATGGAACACCTAGTATTAATGAGATCCAAAAAGCATTAATACATACTTAGGTATGTAATCAGGCCTATTCTCAAAATTGCAATATTGAAATGAAGGTGATTGTTACGCCAACCCTCAAAAATAGACAGATAGTTTTGACAGATTATGGTACGTTTATCTCCCTCACTCTCTCTCATTCAAATATAACACTATTTTTGAGGGTTGGTGTAACAATCACCTTCATTTCAATATTGCAATTTTGAGAATAGGCCTGAAAATGTAGTGATAAATTCCAACGTCTGCTGGCGGGATATGTGTTCTTTGGTAACTTGATATTAGTGAACGCTGGCGTGTCGCCCAAAACGCTGTAACGTGTCACCTTTGACATGCGTATCATGGGTTCGCCATCACTGTCTTATTCAACCTAGCCCGTCACTTGTTGGACGTGTCAAAGTATTTAAACTTTGTCCAATATCGGCGACAATCTTGATTGTATAGTCTCACTTAAAATTTCATCCAATCTGGTGTCCACCGGAGTTGCGCATCTCAAGTGTATGGTGATATTGCCCCTTCATGGCCGCTGGGCCAACGCTCATCTCCTTACAGTCGCCATTGTTTAATATGTATTTGAAAAATGCTCTAACAGATCGTAAATATTTGGTATCCATATTGGCGTTGGTGAATTCAGCAACACTTGAATTATGTTCGTCACAACGCGTATGATAATTTTTATCACTGGTCAGTTCTGCTTCATAGTTAATAAATTCCGAGATGGGTTTTCTGCTGTTTCTTCTGAAAATGTGGGCTTTTATTATTCATTTATATCAGAAGTCATACACTACATTTGACTTTTTTTTAAATTATTACTTAGATAGGACCTCTACACTCATTTAAAAGTAATAAACTGAATGTTATTTGACATAGTTTAGAAAATACAAGCATTATAAGAAAGGCCGCGATCATTAGATACATTTTCCGCGTGTCACAAAATTGTCTTAACCTGTTAGCTGCCCAAAAAAAGTTCTAGTTGAAACGACATCATACTATCAATTGGCGCAAAAATTCAAAATTAGCTTGTTTTTTCCAAATTTTATTAATTTTTTTTTTCTTCTTTAGCCGGTCTGAATCTACGATCTATTGTTTTATACGAAGTTCTCCTCCACGATCCTAGGGCCGTGTAGAGATTCCAATCATTTATCAGACATGTTCTATATCATCTTCTTGGAGATTGATTCTCACGTTCTTGCACACATACCCAACAATCTCCATTTTCTCCAGCCCGACTCCATCTCTTCCGACAAAATGCTCAAAGTTTGCGAGAATTTTTGACATGGAATATATTGAGGCTTTCCGGGTGAAACGTGTCACGAAACTACGTTAAAAATACACCGTTTCATTTTCAACGAACATCAACATTAACATGAAATAAAATTCAGATGATGATTAAAACAAAATAAAATGATCTGTATACGAGGTGGGATAGAGTGAACAAAAAAAAAATGTACAGTCTAACTCGGTTATAATGAGGAAATACTTATTATTATTTTGATTCAGGGCTGTATTCATACAACTCTTCACTGTTAAAGTGAGCTCGCTTCACTGATATAACGTACAAAAATATTGTTAACAAGTGAACAAAATACACTACACGGTCTAAAAATCCAAATTCTTGAGAAGTGATAAAATCGAAAGCAGCGTCTGCCGACGAGGTTCCTTATTGTTTACGATTCCTTTCAGGTTTGTGAATTCTTAGAAAAAACCAGAAATAATGCGATAGAATGTCGCAACATACTTTAAAATGTTTTTGTTCATACAATTACAGATTTTTGATTTTTCATATGTATTTGACTTGCTTTTAATTTTATTGGATATTAAATATTTTTTGTAATAACGAGTAACGTTTATAATTAACAAATTTAGCTGCTCCCTGTTACATGTAATATTTTCTCTGTCTTGTGGAGAGCCTTTCTTCATGCGGATGTCTCGCTTGCTCAACATGCTGTACACCACAATTTGAAGATGTCGATATTTCTTCTTTTCCATCTCAAAGTTCACGCTTTAACTCCGTAAAGAGCTGAGGATAATACCGTCTGAAATCTACATATCGCATGCGTGCTTACATTTTAGACATTCCTCAATAGGTGCACAGAACAGCTGAAAGAGCTGAACTTTTATATGTTTAAAATTGCTTAACGATTCATCTCGCCTTTTACGTGCAGAATAAATCAAGCCATTCTAATTAACATACGTCTAGTATTGCCATATTGTAGGATAATGCTCACCGCGAGTAATGGGTCAACGCCATTGACAACACGCGGACTCGCGATAATAGCGTTCTGCAGTTGAACGCGAAACTGTTGCCGACGTGACAACAATCATCGAAAAAGGTTAATAATATAATATACCCGAGTAAAAAGATACAATCGTTTCACGCGCGTGTAACAAACGAGTACAATATAAATGATACTTTTTGTCAAGCATAATGTTGCTGAATAAAAAAGTTATTTTACAAAAACCCTATGATTATAACTTGTCTACGCGCTACCAAGTTTTCGTTCAAATACGCGAACGAGACATCAGTTGTTTGTTTTCGTTGTAAACGCGCGGAGGAAACAATCGTATTTTTTTGCTCCGTGTTACAAATTGCTTCACCATTTAACTGATTTCGACATTCTGGGAACGGGCGATAACTGTCATGCGGTATCTTTAGGCTTTGACGAGCTGCGTTGCCAAACGTCTGGGAACATCTCCGTCCCGTTCGCGGGCGCTGGAGGCGGCATGCGGCCGACTCGCTCGCTCTGTCGAATCTGGCGATTCTTGGTTGGTGGATTGTAAATTTAGTCGCGGAGTGGGCGATACAGGGCTGTGCGATCGGAGTGAAAAATAATAATATAATAATTATTATTTATTTACCGTGAATCGTGCCTGTTGTATAGGTAGCTTTTACTTATAGACGCGATGTCGAGATATCTCGCGGTAATCAGCTTTAAAAATGTTTGTGATAAAAGATATGAAAACAGAATGAATGGAATTATAGCTAATAGGAACTTGTGAACCGAGGCAAAATAAGCGGTACACAATGGAATCCTGGTACCGGCATTAATGTATGGAAATGAGACCTGGAGCTTTGATCGCTTAAGCGTATATGTGGCAGATCCATTTATGACAAAGTAAAGAATGAAGAAACAAGGATAGAATGTAAAGCTGATCTTTGTATAGTGAGTAAGATTAAGAAATGATCACTTAGGTGGTTTGGTCATACGGAACGGATGAATGAGGAGAGAATGGTAAGGAAGATATATGTCGCAAGTGTTGATGGCATTAGAAATAGAGGACGTCCGCGCGACCAGGTAAACCAGATAGTGGAGGATAGCCCTGTTGGAAGTCTCAATAATCGGCGAGCTTGTATGAGAAGATGTATGAATGAAAACTGTCTGTCAGGACAGAAGAGTGTGGCGCTCTATCCTCTTTAGTTAGTTAGTTAGTTAGCAATGCAGCGAGCCTTTTTGTCATCCGTCATTCAAGATTCCGAAAACGCTCAATTTCACAAAAACATAATTATAAGTCTGAATAACAGTTTTTAATTTTAAATACTGATACATAACGTGCTTGAGGTGAATTTTTACAAAAATGACACTATATAAATTATCCAATGTTATATGTAAGGGCAATTAAAATCCGAAATATTATGAGACATCCAGAAAAAAAACATATTCAATATCTGATAACTCAATGGTAGATTGCTGAACAGCATGACCCTGGAATACGCCCAACAATAGTGTGGACAGGCAACGGTGCAACTTTTCCGATCCGCTGTCAACAAAATAATTATATCCAAGAAGTGGAAAATTTCCACGACGCCAGATGCTGAAGGGGACAAAGACTCACAGAAGAAATGTATAATGGATAGAAAGTATGAAAATAAAGCAAACGTAGCAGCATCTTGCAGAATCCTTCAGTTGTTCATGTTACTGTGAGAAGTGCGGTCGGCTACGTGGGTGTCGAACTTTACAGCCGCTGAAGAGGGGCACAAAAAGTTGCCCGCCTCGGCTGCCATCTTTATCTGAGCGACCCTCTTTTAATCATGTCTACTATGCCATAATAGGTTATTCAAACCCAATTTGTTATTTTAATGGAAAATATATGGAATTATGGGGGGTAATTACAGGGCTTACGACCTGTCTTCGGCTGGCTTAAGTGATCACCAAACGTAACGTTCACCAATTCTCACCCCTCAATCTCCACATTTATCAAATTTTTTATAGTTGTATATATGTTAGTATGTGGAATCGTTTCTAGTACCACACCACTATGGACCAAATTTGATAATTTATTTTTTCCTTTTTTTAAACAGCATATATATAATGACTATGAGATATCTGATATTTGTTTAATAACAGTGCCTTTGTAGATAAAAATCCAGTAATTCTGTGTTCTTGGACATATTATTGCCAATTTCTTCATTTTATTTTATTAATTTACACACTAAAAATATTTAGAGTATCTCGAAGAGTTTAGTCATATAAAGAACAAGAGAAATACCATGGCTGTATGAACAATTGTATGAAAGAACTAAAGGAACTCGAGGTATGAGCGAGAATGAGTGTAGCTGCAATGCCTGGTGGTCAGAATGTCGAATGTATGCAAGGAGAGTGAACTTCAGATGAATTGAAAGTGTTCGAAAGAGATGAAAGTGACTAAGTGTGATGTAATGTAAACTTAGAACAATTGTGTATTTGTATGACGTGAGTGATGGAACAGGAATAAAAGACTTCCGCGAAACCAAGACAGAAGAATATAGTGTTCTATCACCTGTGCCAATCTCTTACTTACTTACTTACCATCACGCCGAGAGGATAGAGCGCCACACTTTTCTGTCCTGACACACAATTCTCGCCTCATCCACATTCATAAATCTTCTCATGCAAGCTCGCCGATTGTTGAGGCTTCTAACAGAACTATCCTCCATTGACTGGTTTACCTGGTCGTGTCAAGTCTTCGGCGGACGTCCTCTATTTCTGGTGCCATCAACACGTTAGTTCGACCTTAATTGACATCTTGCTAATGCCACAGAAACGGTTGAAGGGTCGCTCCAGACTTATTGGGATGGAAAAAAAATGGTATTAATTGTTTCGATCGGTCATTAAGTATTTTGAAACAGCGCAAGACCTCTTAGAATAAGACGATAGAAATGATGGTATTATTAATGCTGTCATATTTTATTCTTAAAGCACGTTATTTTCCATCGCGCACCGCGTCCTACTATTTAGGTACGACACTTAATTGGTTTACGCGAATTTATTTGCTCCGTTGTATTTGTGCCAGCCCTGGGGCGGCTGTAGAATAAAAATGTTATTGGATAATTTAATTTAATTTTTATGTGATTGGTAGCTCAAGCTTATTGGCTCCATTAGGCCCTGCACCGGTGGATTAAAAATGTCATATCCAAATATGCAACGACATAGAAAACAAAACATTATTTTGAAAATACCGAAACAATAGCTTAGACGCTTGCGAAGAGATCGCGTAGGGAGTAGCGAGTCAGTTCTGGTTTCAATTAACCAGCTAGTTTGAAAATTGTAGAAATATTGATGTTACGTGTACTCCGCGGACGCACCTCTGTTTAAAATAAAAATTTATTAATGAAATAATAGTAAATATTTGGTCTTCGTTTGATAGCTTGTCTCCTAGCTCGCCGAGTCGATAACATAAGAAAGATCGCAGAAAGCAGCTAGATGCTGATGACAGAATAGAACAGGGAGAGAATACTTTGTTCAACCGTTTCTCTTTATTCTTTTCCTTCTTTAGCAGAGTTCACGCGACAATTTTTTTTATTGGAAGCGCATTAGCGTCAGGACTAAAAAATCATATTTCCAATCTTGGTGTCTATTATTATTAGTGATGGGAAGAAATGCTACTCTCGACTCACTGGTGTGATTGTGATTGGTATTCGATAATATCGGTGATTGAAAACTATGACTGTGATCGCAGTTTCATTACTAATGCGCGCGCACGCGCTGCACGATATCACAATACACGAAATAAATAAATAAACAAGCATAATTTTTACCACATTTGTTTATATAATTAAAATTTACGTAAAAAACACATTCTAGCATAAAAAATTAATATTTAATATCATCACAAAGAGCATGAAAACTCATGTACTTGAAAATATGAGTTTATTTTATGGGTCAAATTCTCAGCGTTTCGGGTAAAATTCTTTTTTTTTTTGGCAGAATCTACTAAATGGCGCTGATCACGAATTATAACGTCATTTCTTCATTAATATTTTCGTCTCTAATGCACGGTTCATAACCAAATATAAATAAAATAAAAAAATTTATCACGATATTCCCAGATATTCAAACACTGTTTGTGAGTGCGACTCAAAGATATCAGTACAAGAACTCACGGTTCGCGATTTTGAGCTCATCACTAATTATTATGTATCAACCAAATGTAAAATAAAAAAATAATTATATTATTCATATATAGAAATGTACAGAAAAAATCTAATTGATTAACTTTTTTTAAATATCACAGAACCATGTTCTTAAATTGCAACTTCACAATAAAAATATATTTTTATAAAAAAAAATATATAAATGAATTATTTAAGGTAATTTGTCAGAAATGTGTAGTCTGATAATGCCGTAGAGCGAAACTCATCACTCGGAGGAGGAACCAACAGAATTCTACAAGACAAATCTAATCTTATTTTATTAGATAATTTAATCAAATTCAATTTGATATAATGTGAAAAATGCGTGGTTTAAAATGTATTATTATTAAGGAGAACACATTCTCATTGTGAAGTTGTAATTATTCAAAACAGACGGTCTGTGATATTTTAAATACTAATTAAATGTATTGATTAGAAAGATATACACATATAAAATCAATTTTATCGAAAAATATTGTTGTCACTCAAAGGTATTTGAGATTACGTAAAAGCAAAGTAGATGGCTTTCAAATAATGGAACGATAGATACCATAGAAAAAAATAATATTATTGCATGAAAGTGTACTTTGTTAACTTTTTTTTAATCTATGTGTGGAAAATAACACCATTTAAATAACCTCAATTTTCCTGTGGACAAATAATTGCTCTTTCTAAAGTATATTATAATACATTACATTACACAACGGTTCTGTCTCCAAATTTGTTATTTCTGCACGAATATTTTGCAAATATAAATTTAGTCCTAACTCAAATTGGTTACTTAATACTAATTTAATGTATTAAATATAAATATATACATATGAAATCAATTTTTGTCGAAAAATATTATTTTTGCGCTACCGGGATTCGAACCTGGATCTCTATTTCCAATCCGGGGTAGTACACTACCAATTGTGTTATAGCGCCAGTATTTTTCATGACAAATTTTCGAACCTATATGTTACACTTTTTTAAATTAATACATCTGTCGTTCCATTATTTTTGAAAGCCATCTACATTATTTTTACGGAATCACAAATACCTTTGAGTAAGCCGACTGCAGACGCCAGAATTATCAATTCATTTTTTATTAAATTTTGGACACATTGATACAACTTATATTATTAAGGAGAACACATTCTTATTGTGAAGTTGTAATTATTCAGAACACAGGTCTGTGATGTTTTAAATACTAATTCAATGGTGTAACATATAGGTTCGAAAATTTGTCATGAAAAATACTGGCGCTATAACACAATTGGTAGTGTACTTCTCCGGATTGGAAATAGAGATCCAGGTTCAAATCCCGGTAGCGCAAAAACAATATTTTTCGACAAAAATTGATTTTATATGTATATATTTATAATTAATACAATAAATTAGTATTTAAAACATCGCAGACCTATGTTCTGAATAATTACAACTTCACAATAAGAATGTGTTCTCCTTAATAACACAAATTTAGTTTTAGAATGGGACTCGTAGTTAAATTTAGTTGGTTGTTTATAATTTTTTGATTAATTTTACACACTTTATTTATCTCCAATGATTCCAAATTATTTAATTCATTTCTACCCGTTTTACCAATATAAAATGCAGCATAATCCTTGCAACTAAGTTTATAGACACCAGAATTGTTAAATTTATCATCTTTGTCTTTAGAATTTATGAGTAAATTTCCAGTATTAAAAATTTTTTCCTAAAAATTATTCTATTAAATTTGTATTAAGTAACAATTTGAGTTAGGTACTAAATTTATTCTAGTAAAGAAACAACAATATATGTTTTTAGTAAGTATTGACATCTTGAAGAAGAAAATTGTATTTTTCGAAACCGGTAGATGTATTTTAAATCAATAAGTGGTTAATGAAACAAAGTTAAAAAATAAAAATAATGAATTTTAACCACAATGTTAAGGTGTTTATTTTCTGGATTACCTTTGTATATAGAAAAAATAACCAACACAAATTATGCGTGATGCCGCATCATACTAGATAGCACACTTTCTAAGTGAAACATGTTCCAGCATAAATACTATTACAATTTCATACCCAACACTAATGCATTTAATAATGATTTATAACTATAAATAGTCCAGCTGTCCCGTGTCCCGGCGGCAGCTCTGTTTATTTTCGATAGGTAAATTCTGCTTGTATTTTATTTATTGAATCTTGTAATTATTCGCGTATTTCGTGTATTTTTCTACACTTAAAACAAATTATCAGTCATTTAAGCCAGCGTTGTAAAATATATAAGATATTCTCAAATTTTTTAATTCGAACAACTTTCCAAAGTAAGTATAAAAACTGTTTATTACCAGAGCTACTTTAATGTTATTAAAATCATCGATTTTTTATGATAAACAAATTTAATGTTAAAAGAAATTTACGGACGTTTTCGATGATCGATAAATTATGATAAACTTAAATACGGCAAATGAATTAATATTTTTGTTGACTATCTATACAACACACATATTTTATTTTTAACCTTTAATATTAGCATGTGACACCAACGTTAAAATATATTTAATAAATTTAGTTGAAACACTGTTCTATTCCACAATATTCTATTGTATTGAACGTTAGAACGTTTACGGGAACATCTTCCCATTATCAATAATATGATTCAACTAAAGTTAACAACATTTTCAAACATTTAACTTTAGTTGAATTATATTATTGATAACGGGAAGATGTTCCCGAAAACATTCTGTTTAATACAATAAAATATAGTATTTTTATTTGTTAACTTTGTTTTATTAACCACTTATTGCATTAAAATACATCTACCGGTTTCGAAAAATATCATTTTCTTCTTTAGGATGTCAATAACTAATCAAATATATATGTTGGAGAACATATTCTTATTGTGTTGTAATTATTCTGAACATAGGTTTGTGATATTTTAAATATGAATTAAATATATTAATTAGAAAGATACACATTTAAAATCCATTTTGTCCAAAAATATTGTTGTTGCGTCTCCGGGATTCGAACCTGGATCTCTTCGCCGGAGTCATATCCTTACAGCGACGATATTTTTAGCGACAAATTTTCGAACCTATATGTTACCTTTTTGATATTAATACATTTAATCGTTCCATTATTTGATAGAGCCATCTACCTTATTTTTACAGAATCTCAAATACCTTTGAGTAAACTAATAGTAGACGCCAGAATTCAATGTGTTCTCCTAAATAATAAAGTTGTATCAATGTGTCCAAAATTTAATAAAAATGAATTGATAATAATGTATTAATATCAAAAAGGTAACATATAGGTTCGAAAATTGTCGCTAAAAATATTGTCGCTGTAGCATAGTTAGATAATGCACCTTCCCCGGTTAGGAAAAAGATCCAGGTTCGAATATCGGTGGCAACAACAATATTTTTCGATAAAATTGATTTTATATGTATATCTTTCTAATTAATATATTTAATTCATATTTAAAATATATATGTTATTGTTTCTTTAACATAATCTATTTAGTACCTAACCCAAATTGTTGTCGGAAACGGAAAACTTAAAACGTTTATATTTAAATATGCTTAATAAATTGTTGTGTATACGTATAAATAATTTTAATATATATAATTTTATTCATCTAATGAAGCATGCGTTAAATACCTAGCATATGTTTTTAGGTAATAACTTTGCTTTTTTTTTACAACTTATTACAGAAGTTCATGCCTAATGCACGCCACTGATATGCACTGCACGCCTATCTAATTATTCCATGACCTAGGAGATGTCAATAAGTTCACGAATGTGGAGAAGCTATTGTGGTATTTGCTGCGCGGACTATTCCGCCACACCAGGAGTGTAACACCTGAATGTTTGGTCCTCTTGTAACTTGCCAAGGTTACAATTATGTATACTGAATGGTTTTAATTAACCTCTCCAAGAATACACTTTTGTCTCGATAACAGAGTCGTAAAGGTTCAGTCTTCTGTGCATATAAAATATAAGAAATAACATATTCTTCTTTTGAAGTTGCAATTTTTCAGAACATAGTTTATCGAAAAAATATTGTTGATACTACTGGGATTCGAACATGGATCTTTTCGTATCCGAGGGAATGCATTAACCGATTGCACTACACCAACACAGCAAGTTGACGACAAATTTTCGAATTTATATGTTACACCTTTAAATTGATACTTCTGTCGTTCTATTATTAGAAAGCCATCTTCTCAAACACCTTTGAGTAAAATCTCATTTTTTTAATATAAAGTAAATACAAAGATGATTAATATTTCCAAAAATATAATAAAAATTAACAAATAATTCATTCTGCCGCCTCCTATCGGGATTTACTCGAATGTGTTTGAGATTCCGTAAATATAAAGAAGATAGCTTTAAAATAATGGAATGACAGATGAATCAATTTGAAACTGAAAAATATAAGTTCGAAATTTTATCGTCAACTTACTATGTTGGTGTAGTGTAATCAGTTAAGGCATTTCCCCGGATAGGAAAAGATCCAAGCTCGAATCCCTGTAGCAACAATATTTTTTCGATAAATTGATTTTATACGTATATATCTTTCTAATTAATACATTTAATTTGTATTAGAAAAATATTATTCTACAAAATAATTGCAGGTACAATAAAAAGGAAATCATTTTCTGAGTATATCTCACAAGGTCATACGTAATTATAATACGGCGTACTTTATTCTGATTTCTACTTACTTTTATTTTTAGTCCACCTTACTCTGATTACATATGTAAAATAAAAAAATAATATCATCAAAATCGGCCATCACCAACACGCGTTTAGATCCCAATCTTAACCTTTACCATACCATGATATAAAATACGCGAACGCAGCCATGCTGTCAACTAGTGTTACCGTAAATAACAGTTAGAAAAAATGTTTTTATTAGCTTAAATGGCTTTAATGGCACGAATTTACTCTAAATATTGAGCATACAATTTAGAAAAAATGATTAATAACATAATTTAGAGCATTCATTAAATCCTATACAATGTGTCCTTCCTTCTTATCTCTCTTCATTTAATTAGTAAGAAAGAAATAATTATATTCGTATGTTTGTTATTCTTTTCACTTTGAAAATGATGTGTGATCTCTCTGTTTTTCATATTACAAATGGTATTTTTACCAACGTATTAATTTTACAACGGATTGAATGAAATAAAAATTTGTTTTTGTACGATTCGATTGGTTTTTCACTAGTTCTTCCTAAGCGCTTATATTTTCTTTAGGATTATCTAAAATATTAATTTTATGTTGCATGTATTTATTGAAATATTACAGGTTTAATTAAGATGGTAGACCTGTGTTACTGCATGATTTGGAAAGGGTTAAATAATTTATTTTATATCATATAGTGTATAATGAAAATGACTGTTCAGTGTATAACTAGTATAACATATAGGGCAACGAATGAAGTATTTTAATACAAACTAAACGTGTCAATTAGAAAGATATACATATAAGATCAATTTATCAAAAAAATATTTTTGTTGCTACCGGGATTCGAACCTAAATCAATTTATCGAAAAGATATTTTTTCTACATTTAAAATTAGCAATATTAAATTTGTGGTTAAAATTCATATTTTTATTTATTATCTTTGTTTTATTAACCACTTAATTGAGTTTAAATACATCTACCGGTTTCGAAAAATACCATTTTCTTCTTCAGGATGTCATAACTAAGGTAGATGTATTTAAACTCAATTAAGTGGTTAATAAAACAAAGATAATAAATAAAAATAAAAATATTTTTTCGATAAATTGATTTTATATGTATGATATATTTGACTGATGACCTATGTTCAGAAAAATTGCAACTTCACAATAAGAATGTATTTTCCTTAAAAATAAAAACAAATAATTACTAACTAATTTAATATTACGTAGCTCCTTCGCAGGGGTGGGCAGAGAGGATAGAATGTCACGCTCTTCTGTCTCGTTCAAATTCATTCATCTTCTCATGCAGGCTCATCGATTGTCGATGTTTCTAACAGAATCGCGTGGTGCTCCCTCTTCTCCTGTATATCATCGTCCCATTCTAAAAATTTTAGAATGGGACTCGTTAAATTTAGTTGGTTGTTTATAATTTTTTGATTAGTTTTACACGCTTTATTTATCTCCAACGATTCCAAATTATTTAATTTGTGACCAACACCGTTTATATGCAAAATTGACAATCCCAATTTTTTATCAAAATCATGACCATTTTCTATCAAATGATTAGCAAATTCTGAAAACCCACTATTGTTCAAACATCTCAAATGCTCCCTTACTCTTATATTAAAATTTCTACCCGTTTTACCAATATAAAATGCAGCACAATCCTTGCAACTAAGTTTATGGACACCAGAATTGTTAAATTTATTTATCTACAAATAGATTAAATAGTACAAAATAAATAAATAATACATGTTATCGCTTATAATATTACAAAATAATAATATTGTGAAGTTTAGGGATTACGTATCAAATTACTTCGGATTGACATAACAGGAATACATACAATCTGGTTTAGGAATCGCGGCCCGGTGATCCAGATGGGTGTTATATTTCGGATCTGCCATTGTGATCAAATCATTTGTGAAACGTTTTTTATATGACAGCAAACTGAGCCCTCGTACACCCTATTCAAAGGGTGCAGGGCCATGGAATACTTGTTTTCCTTCAACTATAGATACTCTAGCAATGTACTTATTATTTAACCTTCGTCGCCTTACGGTGCTAAAATACAAACAAGCGTTTCGGTGTTGTAAACGTAGTCTGCATGTAAATTTTTGTGATTTATAAGTCGAATATTTTACATTTATTACATATATTAATAATTAAAATAATAGTTAACGTGTTAATGTGCTAAAAATGAGAAAATATATCAAACATCACAAAACGATAGCATAAAGACGCATAATACACGTCTAACTCGGTCAGTGCGCCCTCTACCGCTAAAGTGACGATCGGCATCTAACACCCCGCACCCCGTGCACTGCACCTTTCCGCCATCCATATAGGGCCGAAACGAACTGACCAATAAGTACATGCCAATACATCGTGACGGACGAGGCCTAGGAGTTAGCCGACCACTTCTCCGCAGACCGTTCTTTAGCCACTCCAGTCTTCAATTGAACTGTATATTCATCGTACCGGCCATTGTAAGTCGCCCCTCAATAAACGCCAACTTTTGTAAGTTCTGTTTTATTTTAATACCATGCTCTAAATACAGCATAAATACTCACACGCACACACGGCGACATGCACCAACAAACGTGAGACTAGAAGTGAGTTAAGTTCAGTTTAATGCACAAAACCTTCTGATACAATCACACAATTAACACCCTCGCGAGTCAATAAAATTCTACAACCACAACCCCTACAGCATCTAAAATAAAAACGTGCATTCCGGCGCTGTAAACTCGGTGTACATGTAGGCTTTTACGATTTTACGAAAATAGTAATATTTTACATTAATTAGTTCTATTAATCATTAAAAAAATTGTATAAAAGTGCTAAAAATGAGAAAAAATATTGATCATCACGAACAACAGCATAAAGACGCATAAGACACGTCTAACTCGGCCAGCGCACGCTCTACCACTAAAGTGAAAATCTGCATTCGGCACTGCATCTTTCGCACCTCTCCGCGGGCACAAATACACGTATTGACAAATTCACGTCAGATTCTTCGAGAAAACATTATTTATTGTTGCGTATGGAAAATACTTATATATTGTAATTATAATATTTAATCCAATACCTACATAAATATATTAGAAAAAAGGTTAAAGTAATATAACATTCCACTTCTATGATATAACTCGATTACTACCTGTCTATGGTTTTTGAATAAATCAAAACATTGTCACTGACATCATCATCATCATTAATATTATCCATTTTCTTTCCGTTGCTGGATGAAGGCTTCCCCAAGTGCGTCGCGTTCTTCGATTTCAAATTTGATGATTTCTTCAGTCCGGTGTGTTTTGGAGCGACCTTTCGGACACTCGGTTGTATTGTGATTGTCCGCAGTGGACTTCCTATTGGCGTATTCTTGTTTGTTCTCTTTTGACCACGTGATGCCTAGCATACATCATTCCGTTGGCTAAATTTCTTTGTATGATAATATTTTAATTTGTTTTGACTGATGTACGAGGCAGTTCTGCATCTCAGAAAACTCGAATTCATGGGCATACGATTCTCGGGTAATCTCCTACTTTAGCATCAGAACGAGTTATCTAGACATTAGAGATTTGTTGTAACATGAAACAATGAATCAGAAACACTAATTCAAAAAGGACTTGAAACATGTTACGAGATAAATTGCTACTATTGATTCACTGGTGTGAGTGTGATATCAGCGATTGAAAACCGTTTTACGATAATATCACAATATATGTAATATAACAAAAAATCAGCGTTTAAATAATAATTATAGTAAGCCATTCCTTCTTCACAACCCCCTAGCAATAATAAATATGTATTATTAAGAGAACACATTCTTATTGTGAAGTTGTAATTATTCAGAACAGACGGTCTGTGATATTTTAAATACTAATTAAATATATTAATTATAAAGATATACACGAAAAATCAATTGTATCAAAAAATATTGCTGTTGCTCTACCGGGATTCGATCTTGGATCACTTTTCAAACCGGAGAAATCCAAATCAATACATATATATATACTCGTATATTGAAAAGTGTAACATACAGGGAATCCCGGTAGCGTAACAACAATATTTTTCGATAAAATCATTTTATATGTACATCTTTCTAATTAATACGTTTAATTAGTATTTAAAATATTAATTTATATATAGATCAGCCATTTTAATACAATTATACGGTAACTTTGGATTTAACCAAGTCTAAGAGCATTTAAGATGTTTATTCAAAATTTTCGAAATGATCAAAGTTATACTTTTGATAAAAATTTCGAATTATCTATTTTACATCTAAGCAATGTTGGCCGTCAATTGGATAATTTAAAATCGACAATCGTTAGAAATAAGTAAAGCGTGGATAAAACAAAATATCATATACGACCAACTAAATTTATTCGCAAGTCTTATTCTATAAATATGTATTTCCAATCATTTCGGATAATTAGGTCATTTTACACATCTTTCATCATCATAAAAAAAAACATTTTGTGTAGTCAGGTACTAAAATTATTTAAAAATTAATTTAAATATATTATTATTTCATATAAAAAAAACGGCAAATCATAAACTGATTAAATTCTTTAATTTGTCTAAAATCGCGTATTTTAAATAAACGTTAACCATAATTTTTCGTAACATTTTTGCGTTATATTTTACTAAGAACATTTTCTATTCCAGGATATGCAGATTCACTCCTGAGCCTGCCACCCCAGAGACGAGGCACGATGCAGGTCGGTGGGCGGTAGTCGGAACCCAAGTGCAGATCCCTTTACAGCGCAGCGCACAAAGCAAGTAGCTGGAAGTTGGGAGACGGGAGCCGGCGCTGGTGTGTGCATAAGCCGCAGAACGTCCTCTGTAGTCTGTACAGGGAATTATTCCAATGCCTTTGTCCCACGATTCTTCCACAGGATAACCGTAAAGAATTGTATATGTTTTTATATAGATTTTTTTTAACATGTTCCATCAATAATCTTACTATTATCAAACTAAGCTAATATGACTGACTTGCTGGTCTCCTGGAACGAGGCGCGAACCCCAGACCTCTAGATCACTAGGCCAGCGTCTTAACCAACAAGCTACTCACGCATGCATGAAATTTGAAGTAATATAATTTATAAAATATGCGATACACACAGGCTCTTGAAATTGTAGATTTTTTATTTCTTTCTTTCTGCGGACCTATAAGTCATTTTAAAAGTGGAGATTTCATCATCGTATGCGTAAATATGTAAAACATTAATTAAGGTGGCTTGGACACGTCTTGCAAATGACAGAGATACGATTACTAAGATATATCTTCTGAGCAATAGACTAAATTGGGATAAACAGCAACAACGACTCTATGAAAACAGATTGGTCATCAATTATTGAAATAGTGTAAGAGGATTGTCGATATTTTGAGTGCCCGATGAGATGGAATTGATGATGCACATCATCAGTCCCGCTGGACCACTGTTGGTTCCCCTCTGGTACTGCTGGAACACTGTATTTGTTGTAACAATGATTGATAATTTATTAACGCAATTCTTCAAGCAATGATTGGTACACTAAAAAGTAAACCTCCAATAGTTAAATCTTAGTTACCGATCATCATTAAATCTCAATTACCAATCATTGACATAATCGCAGTCACGTAACGGTTTACCGCCGCTAATATATAATACTAGTTAAATTAATAAATTATAAATCTTTCTGTACAGAAAAAAAAAAATTTATGAAAAAATATTTTATTATTAAAGGAAACACATTCTTATTGTGAAGTTGTAATTATTCAGAACATAGGTCTGTGATATTTTAAATACTAATTAAATATATTAATTAGAAAGATATACATATAAAATCAATTTTATCGAAAAATATTATTAAAAAAGAAAAACAGTAGATGGCTTTCAAATAATGGAACGATAAGTATATCAATTTGAAAATTGTAACATATAGGTTCGAAAATTTGTCGTCAACGTACTGTGTGCTGTAGCATAATCGGTTAATGCACGTTACCCGGATTGGAAGAGATCCAGGTTCGAATTCCGGTAGCGACAACAATATTTTTCGATAAGATTGATTTTATACGAATGTCTTTTTAATTAATATATTTAAAAAATGTTTGGTTGCTACCGGGATTCGAACCTGGACTTCTATCTTTATCTTTCCTAGTGGAATGATGTTAGTGATGTATAATTTTATAATTAACATATATTTATTATTCCAATTCATTTGTATTCAAAATACCACAGAACTATATGTTATGAAATTGAAATCTTACAATAGACACGTGTTGTCATTAAAAATAATATAATATAGGTATTGTCGCGCGAACCACACTGTAGTTAAGTGTCCACATATACCCGAACACAACCACGCTACGGGAAAGGCCTTAATATACAAAAAGAGTAAAAAGCTCAAGCCCGGACCCCTTTTCTGTTCACTTTTTATGTGAGCGGATTTGATGTACGTTGAAGGTACCTACCTGCTAACATGTGTTATATTTTATTCAATTTTAATAATATATTCGCACATTAGTTATTAATAAACCCATCGGATGATAGTTATACCAAATATCATTTCACAGGCACTTTATACATAACACAGGTTTAATAGACACTTTTAAATATGAATTAAATATATTAATTAGAAAGATATACATATAAAATCAATTTAATCGAAAAATATTGAAAGATAACACTGAAATTAATATTAAAATTCACACCAAAGCCTGCACTCAAAAAAACTAAAAATTATTCTAAAAAAAAGACTATCCAAGTATACAACCTTAAAAAAAAATTATATTCCAAATTTTCAATATTAAAAAATAAGAATTCCGATCTGCAAGATTTAGAGACCAAATTGATATTCCTAAACTAAAATATACCACAACCCAAAATCACTATATAAATCAAGGCATCAAATTTTTAAACAATCTCATCACAATTAGAAAAATTTGTATCTGAAGTAAAAAAAATATATACACAGACTAACTGAAACATGAATTTTCTCGTATATACTCCTCTATACACGAGTCTTACTCTCATAGAGAAGAAATATTATTATTATTATTAGAGTATTTTAAAAATGTGTTATATTTTATAATATTAAAATAAAAAATAAAAATATGTAATTCTTACGTGTCTACTTTATGATTAAATCAAAATTTCGGTATTTTCTCAAAAAAATAGCTGTTTTATCTAAAATTTTAATTATCCGCTCCTGTCGGTACACCTTTATAACTAATAGGAAGCTACCGGATTTGTTGGAGGATCGTGCCAAGCCCTCCGGGCGACATCAAATCATGCGTCTTGTCATCATTCAATTTGGCACAAGGCTTGGCTACCTGGATGATACCGATTGTAACAGCACAAGACTCGATTCCATGACAAAAGGTCCGCAGACTTTTGGCCCAACGATAAAACGTCCACGACAAAAGGTCCGGCCGACGAAAGCTCCAGCCGAAAAATGATCCATGCGGCATTAGATCCAACGACATGACGTTCACAAATAAAATCGGCCGGATATTTTGAAACTAATATTGTTCTCTTGGTTGAAAAAATAGTAGTACTCAGCTAAGTTCTGACTTACAGTATATAAAGGAAAATATTAGATGATTGTTTATTTAGAATATTTGCAAAACAGTATATATGTAATAAGTAATTCTAATTAATTATAAAGTAAATAATTAAGAGCTAATAGTTTTAATAACTGACGTCATGGTGTATGCCATACGCGATGAGGGTATTACAATACCTTCTACGTGCATCATGCCATTCTTTTATTTTTAATTTCACGTCTTTTTATAAATAATGTTTATTTCTTGATCTAAGTCCATGCACTAACAATGAGATAATCTGTTCCATCAGAAGATGTCTATTTAATTTGGACAGCAACAATAAACAGGTGTCATTCGTTTGGATTCCTGCACATAAGGGAATTCATGGAAATGAATGTGCTGATAAACTGACCAAGGAGGCCACTCTTTCCGGAGTTTTCCCTCATCAATTCCATATCCCGATCTATGACAGACTTAATATGGTAAAAAAACGTACGAATTCTATCTGGACTGCACAATGGAAGGATCCAAATAATCACAAGGGTTATCGGCTTAAAATAATTCAAAAATCTATTCCCCGCACTCCCTGGTTCTCCAAAAGAACAATATCAAATATCTTTAGAATGAGAATTGGACATTGCCAGGTAGCCTCACATTTATTCAGATTGAACTTAATAGATTCCCCAATGTGTGAGTGTGGTGCCGAGGAGGAAACCCTTGACCATATCTTTTTTGCCTGTCCATTGCGGATCACAGGTTTTTTTACAGTAATTTCGTCAATGGTAATTTTCAACTCCCGGTTAACTTGTGTCATCTTCTTTCCCTTAACTCGCCACATTTAAACTATATAATAGCAATTTTTTTTAACGACAATGGTATTGACTTATAATATATATTATATTATAATACTTTTTTATATAACTTGATTAATGGCACAAATCTCTCTTGAAGGGTGGATTGCCAATTTAAAAGAAGAAGATGAAGAAGTCCATGCGCTAGTCATGGATTTAGGTTATGTTGTTATTAATGATGCTATAGAAGTATTACAAGTTTGTATGTGAACTGAATGCGCTTTCTTTGAGAAGAAATCATCAATTTTTAAGAAGACTTTTTGTCATTAAAAATATTAATATTAAGTAAATTTTTAAAAACTATTAAATGAATAGTATTATGATATTATATTATTATTATACCGCGTTAATAATGTAACTGAATACAACCTTCAAATCTGCTTGCGATACGGCACACATACATATACCAATATGCGCTGTGTAGTTGGAAACATTTTGCAACACGAGTTCGAATTCAAACGGCGACATATTATATTCATAACGCAGCATGTCGCGAAATTTTATTTTAAATAAATGCAAAACTTTATTTATTGTCCAAATTCTTCCGCTAGATGTCTCTAGTTAACACATTAACATGTGAACATTGAATTATTAGACGTGGGATCAAATGTACATACCTAATACCGCATTAGTCCGATTATAAGACGGTATACAATTCAAAAAAAAAAATATATATATTTATTATCTTTGTTTTATTAACCACTTAATTGAGTTTAAATACATCTACCGGTTTCGAAAAATACCATTTTCTTCTTCAGGATGTCATAACTAACTAAAACATATATTATTGTTTCTTTACCAGAATCTATTTTTATAAAAAAAAAAAAAAATTTTAGTACCTAACTCAAATCGTTACTTAATACAAATTTACTCGAAAATTTTTTAGAATGGGACTCGTAGTTAAATATAGTTGTTTGTTTATAATTTCTGGTATAATTTATGAGTCTGGTAAAGAAACAATAATATATGTTTTAGTTAGTTATGACATCCTGAATAAGAAAATGGTATTTTTCGAAACCGGTAGATGTATTTAAACTTAATCAAGTGGTTAATAAAATAAATATATGAATTTTAACCACAAAGTTAATATTGCTAATTTTAAAAGTTCAAAAAAAATATATGTAAAAATTCGTAATGGTATTCCTTTTTGATCGACAAATATTTCACTGGAAACATCATCTTTATCAGCACTTTCACTTCAGTCAACATCATCAGTATTTTCTTCCAGCCACAAAATATCATCCTTCGTGCCATTCATGGTGTATGAAATACGACACTTTTTAAACCCATTAATAAACGCTTCTTGCGTCAATTTTAGACCATGCATCTATTACCCATTCGCATAGAAGAGCGACAGTAGACTTCTTGACTTTTCCGGTTGAAGTAAGAGCACGATCATTTGCTTGCAACCAATTCGTATAATTGTTTTTTAAATATACAAAAAAAAAAAATTATAGACCACGACATCACAAAATGCCCCACAGCCGAAAGGTCCGAATATAAGACAACTCTTGTTTTTTAATCATGAAAAAACATCGTCTTATATTCGGGTATATCAATTAAATATGTATCGTACATTACGGCTTTTTTTATTGTCCATTTCTAATAAATGAATCGAAAATTCTTAAGAAATGATTATTTAAGTTATTATGTAGAAAAAAATTCTTCTCCTAATAATAAATAATAAATTAATGTGTACAAAATGTAATAAAAATGAATTGAGAATTTTGGCGTCTGCTATCAGATTACTCAAAAGTTTTTGAGATTCTGTAAAAATAAAGCAGATGGCTCTTTCAAATAATGGAACGATTAAATGTATTAATATCAAAAAAGTAACATATAGGTTTGAAAATTTGTCGCTAAAAATATTGTCGCTGTAGCATAGTTGGTTAATGCACCTTCCCCGGTTAGGAAAGAGATCCAGGTTCGAATCCCGGTGGCGCAACAACAATATTTTTCGATAAAATTGATTTTACATATACATCTTTCTAATTAATATATTTAATTCATATTTAGATTATTTAAGTGTTTTTTGTCCATTGAATTAAACTACCAGTGTAAATACAAATAAAATGGATCAGATAAACTCAATTTATCGAAAAAATATTTTAGCAGCCACCGGGATTTGAGCCAGGATCTCTTCCTATCCGGGGAAGTGCGATATCCAATCACATGTAAATAATCGAGAAATTTTCGAACTTATATATTGCAGTTATTTCAAATTGATACATCTTACTTTCCATTTATTTGAAAGCTATCATCACCTTTTTATTGCGACAATCGAGTTTATCTGTATGTATATATTTCTAATTGATGCATTTAATTTGTATTAAAATATCACAGAACTATGTTCTGAAAAAATTACAACTTCACAAATGTCTTTAAAATAACTACCAGTTAACAGCCGATCAAATACAAAGATGCGTAATATTTTTTTCTCATTCTTTGAACTGAAAATACGTACCTACATAAAATATTATTCGTGTTGTGAGAAAAGTTCACTTCTCAGCTCCCGTATTCTCTGAACTTTGAATCTAAAATAGGTAGATCTATAGAACGATATCATACTTGGAACTTTTTACATTCGCAAGATACAGGAGTACATTTTATATGCACGTATTCGGAAGCTACAAAATATTTCTTTGGTTACGTAAGAAAAGTTACATCTGTATCATTACATTACCGTAAAGGTTCCAAAAAAGAGAACTTTTAAATTATTTGGCTACTGAATATGGCAATTTGAATAATATGCGATAAGTAAGTTTATAAAAATATAATTACATTATATTTTTCCTATGTATGCTCTAATATAAACAAAATCAAAATCTTTTCTTTTTTCTAGAACGTATCTATCACATATCTGTTCAGTTTCACTTTAAATCCATGTCCAAATCACCTCTTTTCTTATATATTCTGGCATTTCATTAAAAATCTTCATCGCACTGTACATCATCGATTTCTGAGATTTAGCCTTCTTCCTGAATGGCAGTCTCAGTCTGTCTCTTCCTCCTGTATGATGTTCGTGTTCATGTTGATTTGCATAAATGTGGATTTTATAAATAAATTTCTGCTTAAAGGTCATTATCATATTCAGATCTTTCAGCATTGCACTGATCCGAGTATATCTATTTTTTTTGAGTCTTATTCTCATAGCTTTATTTTGCAACACTGACAATTGTTGCATTTCTTCTTCGTTAGTCAAAAACAAAATGCTGCTGCAGTAGTTGATGTGAGGAATAATAAAAGAGTTGTAAACTATTTTACAAGACTCGGTACTAATAAATCTTCTGATCCTTCCCAGAAGTGAGATTTTCTTAGCAATTGTTTTAGTTACGCATCTTGTATTTTGCGATAAATTCAATTTTGAATCTATTATGACTCCCAAATATTTCATTTCAGTCACTTCCTTCAGACTTTCACCATCTATGATAATTTTTGGTGTGATTGGTATTTTTTTTATTTTCAATGATCAATTGTGTTTTGTGTACATTTAGTTTTAATGTATTTTTCTTCAGCCATAGTCATAGTTTTATTCTTTCTGCATAGTTGCATAATTGTCTCCCGCTATATATCTGAGTGCATCGTCTGCCAATAATCTAATTTTTGAATGTTTTAGCACTTTTACGATGTCGTTTATATAGATAATAAAAAGGATAGGTCCAAGAACAGACCCTTGTGGTACTCCTAATGATATAAGGAGGGGATCAGATATTAAGTCACCTATTCAGATCTTTCGGCATTGCACTGAATTGGGTATTATTCTCAACTGTGACTGAGGTCCGCGACCTTCATGAACTCTTGACTGTACCCCTCCCCTTTTCGCGCCTGTTGCTTTTTCCACATGATCAGTCCAAGGGTTGAGGGTGTAATTGAATATATATTGATAGTCGCGAGTGATGATTTTATTGTTTTTGTATTCAGCTGACAAATGACGTATCGGAGCGATATTATTTTGTTTATTGGTGTTTTTTTTAAATTGATATAAAATGTATTTAACTTCTGAAACTGTATTTTTTGTATCTTTTCTAGTGTTTCCCAGCTAACTTCTTTCTATACATATATATTTGGTTTGATCAGTGCCGGCGCTAGAATTTTTGCCGCCAGAGGCACGATTGTTTTTTCCGCCCAAGTAATTTACGTGAAGATGATGTTATCAATTTTTTTAAAACCATCTCAATAGATTATAATTAATTTAATATATTGTTTTTGTTTAGTTAATGACACCTTGAAGAAGAAAATGATATTTTTCGTAATCGGTAGTATTTTATTAAGTGGTTAATTAAACAAAGTTAACAATTTAAAATAATAATTTATTTGTCATATGAAAATATAACGCTTAAAATTAGTGATGAGCTTAAAATCACAACCCGTGAGTCAATCACTGATATTTTTGAGTCACACTCACTATCAGTGATTGAATATATGGGAATATCGTGATCCGTGATTTTTTTAAATATTTGGTTGTAAACCGTGATTCAGCACATATGCATATGAAACGTTATATTTTGTGATAAGCGCCATCTAGTTGATTATGCCAAAATATTTTACACATTATAAAATAAACGCAAATGTTTTAAGGGTATTCATTCTCTTTGTGATGATATTAAATTAGATATATATTTATTATATTTGCTAGAAAATGTTTTTTACGCAAATAATATAAGTAAATACTATTAAGAACATATTCTTATTGTGAAGTTATAATTATTCTGAACATAGGTCTGTGATATTTTAAATTCTAATTAAATGTATTAATTAGAAAGATATACATATAAAAATAATTTTATCGAAAAATATTGTTATTGCGCTACCGGGATTCGAACCTGGATCTCATCCAATCAATATATAATTATCCCAGTAGCGCAACAACAATATTTTTCGATAAAATTGATTTTGTATGTATATCTTTCTAATAAATACATTTAGTTAGTATTTATAAGTAAATTTGCTAAAAAATGTTTATTTATTTAAATATGAATTAAATATATTAATTAGAAAGATATACATATAATATCAATTTTATCGAAAAATATTGTTGTTGCGCCACCGGGTTTCGAACCAGGATCTCTTTCCTATCCGGGGAAGGTGCATTATCCAACTATGCTACAGCGAAAATATTTTTAGCGACAATTTTCGAACCTATATGTTACCTTTTTGATATTAATACATTTAATCGTTCCATTATTTGAAAGAGGCATCTACCTTATTTAAAATATCACAGACCTATGTTCTGAATAATTACAATTTCACAATAAGAATGTGTTCTCCTAAAATTTATTTATTTATTTTGTGTATTGTGATATTGCTTGGCGCACGCTTATTAGTAATGAAACTGTGATCACAGTCACAGTTTTCAATCACTGATATTATCAAATATCAATCACAATCACGCCATTTTTTCTCATCACTACTTAAAATACGTGACATTTGAATGGTAAACTAATTTGTTTTGCGAAAAAACTTTGAATTTCATAGACTGACTGTCTTTGATGTTTTTACGTAAGTTGGCAAACCGCAACTCAAAATATTTTATATTAAGATACATATTTCAAGTAAAAAGAGTGGATATTTTGCTTTGTAAATAGCTCGTAAGGGTTGACTGACTTAAACCTTATTACAACACACACTGCTGGCACTCTACCGGTGAACATTCCTTAGAAAAAATCAGTAATTATTCAACGTAGTAGAAAGGAATACATTTTCTTATTATTTAATGAAATGCCGCATTTTAATTAATTAAAATTATTATTAATTTCTACACTGAATGTACACTTTCACTGCAATATGGATACTTTCTCGTTTTTTAACGACAAACCTTGCGCGCGGGCTACATAATGCAACGCGTACCTCAACTCTGTGAAGTGATTATGAAATTGTATGGCCATTTATGGTTTCGGCATTGGGCACGAATGAACAATGGTTTCGTAGCTCGGGCGCAAGAAGCGGGGTCCTCGACAAGGTGATCGTGTTTTCTGCGTGTGTTGATGCGTGCGCGCGCGGCAGTGTGTGCGTGCGCGCGCGTGTGTGCCGAGCGTGTAATCCAATGAGAGAGGTATGTTGCCCTAATAACGGGCAGCCCTCGGAACACTTCCCCGGGGACAGATGGCGCTATGTTGCTCGACATCGTGACACACATGATTTGACAGCTATTAAATAAATATATTAGTCCATCTTCAAAATCATTGTACAGTTTTTTAAAAAAAAGCTGTATATTTTTATTTTTAACAGTTCTGTGGTATTTTAATACAAATTAAATTATTTAGGAGAACACATTCTTATTGTGAAGTTGTAATTATTCAGAATATAGGTCTGTGATATTTTAAATATTAATTAAATTAATTAATTATAAAGATATACATATAAAATCAATTTTATCGAAAAATATTGTTGTTGCGTCACCGGGATTCGAACCTGGATCTCTTTCCTAACCGGGGAAGGTGCTTTATCCAACTACGCTACAGCGACATTATTTTTAGCAGGTTCGAATCCCGGTGGCGCAACAACAATATTTTTCGATAAAATTGATTTTATATGTATATCTTTATAATTAATATATTTAATTCATATTTACAAATGAAATTAATCAGATTAAGAAAGGTTCAGGTGGATTGCTCATATGAAACAATAACGGGCGAACTTGTATGAAAAAATGTATGAATGTGGATGAGGCGAGAATCGCGTGTCAGGACAGAAGAGTGTGGCGCTCTATACTATATGAGAAACGGCGTGATGGTAAGTTAGTTAGTTAGTTACATAAGTAAAATAATTTTCAACTGTTTGAACGCGACTATCGTTTTACGTTTGCAGGTCTTCAGATGGCTGAAGAGTCCAATCCTGGGTCAGTAATGGCGAATCTATGACACGCCACAGCGTTTTGGGCGACACGCCAGTGTTCACTAATATCAGAGTTATCAAAAAAACACGTACCCAGACGTCTACCCGACAACATCGTTCGAATTTATTTATGTATCTCTTTGGGTCTCACTTTGTGAAAAAAAGAATTAGTTGAAATAAGCAATTAATTAATTGACATCAAATCAAATACTATGGGTTCCATATTTTTTTCCAGTTAGATTTTCTCAAATTTTGGTTCGCCATCACTGTTCTAGGGCAAATAATAAACAGCCATTAAATCTACAGGATGCAACTGTTACTAATAATTTTAATAGCGGATATAACAGAAATAAAATCAACTAGTAATCAGAATGGAAAATAACGTATCTGCTATCGCTCCACGACGTTTCTCATTTCTCAATCACCTGAGCGTGATGAGAAAAAACGTTACTCTTGATTCACTGGCGTGATTGTGACTGATGTTCGATAATATCAGTGATTGAAAACTGTGACTGTGATCACAGTTTCATTACTAAAACACGTGCGCTGCACGATATCACAATACTCTGAATAAATGAATAAATAAAAAAAGCATATTTTTTATTGTATTTACTTATATTATTCAAATTTAATTTGCATAAAAAAATATATTCTAGAATATATAATCATATATGTATCTTATTTAATATCTTCACACACAGAATGAAAACCATTTAAAAAAAATGTGAGTCTCAGCATTTCGGGTCAAAAGCGTTAAACGTTTTGCCAGAATCTACTAGATATTCGTTTTACATGCACAAGCGCTGAATCACGATACTCCCAGATATTCAATCACTGATAGTGAGTGTGACTCAAAGATATCAGTGATTTGTGATTTTTATCACTAATAGGTACGGCTTTTTAATTTTTTCATAACTGTCGAATTGTAAAAATGCGAAATCTAATTGCAAGTATTAAAAAAATGTTCGGATACGTATTTTTCCACGATTTTTTTAATCTCTTCCGAGTCCAAGATGTTTTCACATAAAATAAAACGTATTTCGCTTTTATAGTGTAAACACGTTAATTTTTTGCTATACCTATTACAATACTTTTAATTTAAAAAAATAACATTATTTTTTACAAACCTCTATATCTGTGACGCGAGCCGAATATCCTGCTCATATCCCGCTGGGATCCAAGCGCCCGACTATACAGACACAATCTACACACACTACCACAACTTCTTACCTTATTCAACACCAACATATCACCAACACCACGCCACACTTCCATTCCTACACACACACACACACTCAAACAGAAACTAAACAAACCATTTACTAACACTATGAAATGTCCGTATCATGATTGTTCCGACCGGTCTAGAGAGACGCGAGCTAGGGGATGCAAATGTGAAATAATAAAAAATGCTTTTATTACAAGTACTTCTAAAAGTAAATGAAACGCTTTTTTTACTATTGCCTCTTGTATTGCTGGCCGCAAATATTCTTCTAAATTTTTTCGCTTCATATTTCGGAAGGAGAAATTCAACGTAGGTATTTTAGTTCTCCCTTATTTTCTTTCTTTGGCTAAATCTACCCTTAGAATATACACAAACATAAAGACGCACACACTCGCTTGTTGTAACCCTCTTTTTTAGAGAGGTTCTCGTTTTCTATGTCAGCCGTTCATGATTTTACAAGAGTTCAGTTTCTTAAGTTTTCATACATAACACATAACACTTTAAAAAAAAAATCTGGATTTAAATTTAAATTCAGCAAGATTTTTTTATAATATTAATTATTATTTTGATTTATCAGTTTTTTTTAAATAACGTTAAAACCCATAGTTCGGTTTGACATAAATTATATAGGTACACAATAGAAATTAACATATTGAACCGTATTGATACAAAAATAGTAGGCACCTATCAGTGGCGGGCGGTGACTTATTGTAGAAGGGATGATGGATAATACGTTTATATCTACTAATGATTCAATTACACAAATTAATATTTCGTTTAGAGCATTATTAATGTTTTGTATCATTCAATAATTCAAAAATGCGTTACACAAACAAATTCCTCAATAAAATGCTCTCGCTTCGTAATACGTATGCTATTCTGTGCATATCGCCATAAGAATTAAATTGTATGTTAGATGCTGGTAACGAATGCGTATACAGTATTCGAAGACCTTGACAGGCGGAACTGACTACGCATGAGCGAATATTGAATACTTTCAAACTTTTGTGGATACAAAACGAATGATAGAATCCACTGTTGCTGGTCTCTGTATGTTTACTCGATTCGCTGATGTTCGTAAGTTGAGAATGTATTTGTATTTCGACTCGCTTGCCGTGTGCTAGTGTGTGTTATGACTGGTCTCTAAAGGACAGGACGAGAGATTTGTTGTGGTGGGCTACGGTGAAGGACAAAGAGGAAAAGGAAGATCCTCCAAGCGTTGGACCGACCAAGTGGAAAAGGCAACGGGCATTTCTCTGGTGACAAGAGCCGAGAAAAGCGTAGGAACACGGTCAAGAGGTCGAAAGTTCATGGAGATTGCGACGTGAATGATTATTTATTTATATTGTAGACTAAGTCTGTTATACTCTGTATTATCACGATATTCCCAGATATTCAATCACAGATAGTGACTCAAAGCTATCAGTGATTGACTCACGGTTCGTGATTTTGAACCCATCACTACTGTTTACCTCTGCAGAGTTAGAGATTGTGAGATAACTGTGACGTCATTTAGAATTGTTTTAAAAATGTGTTAACTTTCTCAGCTTCACTAAGTTGATAAACGAAATATTTATTTAGGCAGATGATATTAATAAAATATAGTTGTAGGGTGACTGTGCCCCTTAGTACCTATTCCGTCTTCGGTTGCGTACAAGCACCGACCCATACATTCAACACAGCAACCCCCGTGACTCCACCACACCCTCAATACGAAGGGGTAGAAATATGCTGAATATTTTAATAACAAATTTACGTATATTCTTGTTCTGTCACTTTTGTCCAGACAGGTTATTAAAAAATAACAAAAACAGTCCGAATTTCAAGAGAATGGATAGATTTTGACTGCAGACATCAGTTGTGAATAGGTCACGTATCAGATCTCTTCAAATGTAATCAGATCTCACGAAGTTGAATGCGAATAGATTGGGATGAATTGAATTAGCGATTTTTTAATATACTTAGTCATTTTATGGACAGAAACGAAGAAGAACAAACACGCACTGAACTCTTTGAATGGAAAATATTGTTTCATAATATCGATTTTGGTGCGGACGTTTACAATAATGAGTTATAAAATCGGTTTAATGAACTTTAAAAGTATACTTTATATAACCCAAATTTTATATAAATAGAAAGGTGTAGGTGTAGAAAGAATGACCGAAAGGCAAATACCGAAGTCACTGGTGAACACCAGACACCAGAGTTTGAAAAGTATTGGATCTATAAGGATATTTTCCATTAAGCATCACCCACCATTAATAGATGTTATAAGCAGGGGCGTGCAGTGCATACAAACAAAAAAGCTGTGCATTACTAAAAATTCTGAGAAACAAATATAAATTAAATAATTGGATTAACATAAACGGAAACATTATTTTACAATTAGCGCCATGTGTGTACCAGTAGATACTTTAATTTCTTAGTTGTAAAAACTACCACGACAACTCACCGCTGTGCTCATGGCGCTCTTGTGTATTCGCCGCATTGAGCTATTCATATTACTCTGTTCTATCTTTAAGCTAGTGAATTACTCAAGTCATATAACTGGCTATTTACTGAATTGAAAATTCCTTTTATATGGAGTCGTTACCTATGCTGTTTTTAATCAGAACAACATTAGAAAGACTTCCAACTGCGTGCAAATCATTGAAGTGTCTACTTCCTCTTTTACTAATTCGCGAATTTTACTATCTTACTGTTTTTAAAGTGTTGATTTCATGGCCATTCTTTGCGTTCGAGGTACATTTGGTAACGATTATTTCGTTTATTTATTACGTGAAGAATTTTCAAACAATTAAAGAATCATGTTCAGTCATAAAAATTCTTCTTAAATACGTCCATACATTTTTTATATTAATTTTTATATGGGCAAGAAGGTATTATTTTACGTTAATACGTAAACTTTAAAAACACTATTAATAGTACTTTAAAATTAGAAAGGTATACATGGTAGGGTCGTATAAACGACGTATTTGTTTTGTCTAAAGGCGTTGGTTAAACGAAAGTTCATAATCCTATGTACAACATGTATTGTAGTACATATATTATATAATATCATTGGTAACAGCATAACCTAAATCTATACCTACTGCACGCCACTGGTTATAAGGTATGGCTGTCTGTGTCTTAGATAGTTATGATTAGATACCTTACCGATAAACGATCCCGTTACGAACGTGTTTATCCATAATATAGGTACATAATATTAAATATTCCAAGTATTTACCTACTTATATCAACATATAGATGCAAGTGGCGGTTGGTGACTTTTCGTAGAAGGGATGCTGCAAAACAAGTTTATACCTACTATCAAATATACAAATATAACATGTAATCGAAAGATATTCAATGATTCAAAAATGCGTCACACAAACAAATTTCTCAAAACAATTCGTAATATGTATGCTATTCTGTGCATTATACCCATAAGCATTAAAGTCGTTTATTGTACGTGTCAGCCGAACTGAATATGCATTCGCGAAAGTCGAATACTTTCAAACTCTGCGGATACGGAACAAATGATAGAATCCACTGTTGCTGGTATGTATATGTGTTTCGACTCGCTCTGTGTCGTAGCACATGTTACGACTGGTCTCTAAAGTACGGGACGAAATTATTCGCAGCGGTGCTGTTTTCGGCTAGAAACAAAAATCTAAAGTTTTTTGACTCTAGAACACGAGAGATGCGGACTAATCAAAGCATGTATGAAGTGTCCGCGCCTGATAGATACGTAAAACGGATGCAAGGTGTTAAAAGGTAAGATTTTTACTGCGCCCAACGGGAAAACAAAGAAGATGTAAATGATGTAAATAATATATTACTATATACTTAGCGTTTGAGTGCGCGCGGTCTTCTTAAAAGAACACTAGGATTAAATATATTAATGTTTAGTACATACACACTCTACCACATATGTTTCTGCTCTGGCAATATAGACTAATTAAGTTTAAAAAATTTGCACCTATAATATAACGTACTAATTTTACAACGTCCACGAGATGCCGCATGGGATGACAAATTGATTTATTTTCTATTATTATTATTCTAATTACTAGCAACCTGAGTTTTTATTTAAATGATAAGTGCATTCTGAATCTTCTCGTTATATAGGGTGTTTTTTTGGAGGTTTGTTTTTCCAATTGACATCATCTTTTCCAGCGATAACTTTATTTCGTAAATCGTTATTCAGTTCGTGAAATTTACCGCGCGCTAGATCCATTTTACATCCGAACAAGTATTTCAAATAACCATGGGTCGTTTTCGCACCATGCATACTCTAATTGATGATACGCATCCGCAGAGACGAAGCTGTTGTTTCTTCAAAAATGATGCCGGCCAGAACTTTGCAGTCAATGGAGAGCGCTATAGATCCATGATTACTTACTTTTTCGTTCCCCAATTGAATGCCATTAATGTGGAAGAGCTGTGGTTTTAATAAGACGACGCAGCATATCACACAGCGCGCGCCACAATCAATTTATTGAAAGAACCATTCGATGAGCGCATAATTACCCGTAATGGACCTGCGAATTGGCCTCCAAAATCGTGTAATTTAACACCTTTGGATTATTTTCTGTGAGAATATGTAAAGTCGCTAGTCTACGCCGATAAAATAGACGATAAACGACTTGGAAGACAACATTCGTCGCGTTATTGTCGATATACGTCCCCATCTGCTCCAAAAAGTGGTCGAAAATTGGACTTCCAGAATGCGCTTTATTCGAGTCAGTCGCGACGCACATGAAATGATCTTTCCAATAAAGCCAATACCAATGCCATTTCTACGATATTTATTTAATTTTAAAGTTATATAGCTCTACAAAAACACTTCCTGTTATAATTGATTCAATACCGTATAAATCGTATGAAGACTGACAAAATCAACACATACAAATACAGAAAGGAAATAGTATTTCTTCGGTACGTAATAAACCCAATGGATTAACGATAGAGTGAAAAAACGGGCTGAGGGATTAAAAATATGCAAAGACTTGGTAGTCAATATTGCATATAAGAATAATCTTCCAATTCCCAGGCAAGATGGGTTCCATCAGTTACGTCGAGTCTTTGGGAAAATAAATGTATTACTAAAGGTTGGAAAGAATTCCTGCGTATTTTATTATTTACCATTTTTTTAACACTCATTATTGGCATTATTCGATAATGAACGTTTCGTCAATTCAGCGTGACGCAGGTATGTAAATTTAATAGTGCTGATCCAATATTACTGCCGCAACCGTAAAAATATGACAGGATTATTTTGAAATATTAAAACTGAAAAAAGTTACAGGTGGATGGGTAAATAATGCCACTGTCACTGCAGAAAGAGGTAAATGACCATTTTTGTATAGACACGTAGATAATTAATTGATTGATAAAGAATGTTGGCTTATTGTTGAGGCAGAACTAACTTTTCAAGATACAAAACATTTCGCATAGAATTTTGTACATCAAATATCAAACGTGAAAATGTAAACGTTTTTGTAATTTATACACGCGACGATATCCCATTCTTTCAACCATTGGCCACACGCCCTTGGAGACAGGTGAAATATGCGAACTCAACTTAAATAAAGAATTCATGACATGTGCACGGTTTACGAAAGATAATTTATTTTTAACCTCTAATATAGTCAATTTCAAATTTCCTTGGGAATAACATGGAAGAAAATAAAATGTTGAAGGAAGGGGGATTGAAATCTAATATCACTCAGTATATATAATCTACATTTGATATTATATAAAACAAATTTAACCGAGTAATACGCGTTTGCTTTCAGAGTGCGGGTTAATTTGATCCAACAGACCCAGCGATTTGGGTACCAAGCATCATAAATATTTGCGATGAGAAAAGATGCTACTCGAGACTCACTGGTGTGATTGTGATTGATATTCGATAATATCAGTGATTGGAAAAACTGTGATTGTGATCATAGTTTCATTACTAATACGCGTGCATCGCACAATATCACACGAAAAAAACATTCTAGCATATATAATTAATATACATCTATTTTAATATCATCACAAAGAGAATGAAAAATCTTAAAAAAATTGAGTTTATTTTTCGGGTCAAATTCTCAGCATTTCGGGTTAAATGCGTAAAACGCTTTGGCAGAATCTATCAGATGGCGCTTATCATGAATTATAACGTCATTCCTTCATGAATATTTTCGTTTCATATCCACATGCGACTAATCACGTTTCACAACCAAATATAAATTAAATTAAAAAATGAATCACGAATAATGATATTCCCAGATATTCAATCATTGATAGTGAGTGTGACTCAAAGATATCAGTGATTGACTCACAATTCGTGATTTTGAGCTTATCACTAATAAATACTAAGAATGAATGCGTGCTCAATTAAAAAATGCTGATGATTTCATTCGACAGCTTTTTCTTCTTCTTTCTCCTCACAAGTCTCGGTTGACTCCAGGATTTCCAGGCCCGGCGACAGAAATGTTGGGACCCGACACTCCGATGATCATGGCCTCACCTAGACACCTATACAGTGAAACCTCTATCTGTCATTTTTGAAGGGACTGACTAAAATAAATATGAATGCGGGAAAACAGTGTGTTCCAAATTTGTAAACACCCTTTTGGCGCGTCTTTGCGATTTAGCCGCGACCATTGTTATTGACAGATTCCGCATCCAAATTCCCATCCGTACATTTCCTCTTGCTCGATCTTTCAGTGTGAAATGTGACCTTAACGCCAGTAGACATCAACTTGACCGATATTTATTCGGTCAAGTTGATCAATAGCATTCGCGGTGTGGACTTTTCAGCTCCGGTGCACCAGCACTGTATTTTGTGTTATTGTGTTTTGATCACGTATTGTTTGTTGTTTGTGTGCCGCGGGTGAACTTGTGACATCGCCGTATTTAATTGGAAGCGGAGATCGGCTCATCCGCGTGCCATTTTGTGTGATCTCGGCGGCGACTGCAGGGATAGCAAATCGCGCTAAGATACCAAATCGTGTGCGCGCGCACGCTCACACATTGCTTCCAGATTTTCTTCATCATTAGGTTGTGCCTAGGATAATAACGCTAATTTTCTGTAGTGTTATGTTACGCATAAGAGACAGCAACACTTACTAATCTAATAATAAAGAATGCCTCAATTTTAGAACAATTTAGTAATTTGCAAAAAATTATGCGAAATGTTAATAAATGACTTACGAATGTCTCCGTTTTGCAGGATTAAACATTAAGAACAGACTCTCAACCGCTTGCCTTAAACGAATCCTTCAATTTTTTTGGCATCTTGCGTAAAGGAACGATAGCTTGGAGAAGCTTATTGTGGTGAGCCATGTCGAAGGATGATTCCAGGCGCGGTTCCTTCATACATGCTTTGGATGCTCCGCATCCCTTGTGTTCTAGAGTCAAAAAGTTTTGGACTATTTGTTTCTAGCCAAAAACTGCACGGCCGCAAATAAATTCGTCCTGTCCTTTAGAGACCAATCATAACACACACCACGACACGGCGCGCGCACGGAGCGAGTCGAAATACATACCAACAACAATGGATTCTATCATTCGTTCCGTATCCACAAAGTTTGAAAGTATTCTACTTTCGCGCATGCGCATTACGTACAAAAAACTACTTTAATTCTTATGTGTATAATGCACAAAATAGCGGATTGTTTTGAGAAATTTGTTTGTGTGACGCATTTTTGACAGTTTAAGTCGAATTATTAAAAAATTTTATATCCTTCGATTATATGTTATATTTGAAAGTAAGAATAAACTTGTTTTCCAGCATTCCTTCTGCAAAAAGTTACCGACCGCCACTGGAAGATTCCTTCCCTCCCCACCAGTTGGACCGTCCAAAAGAAAAGTGGAGGAGCATAGTCAAGATAGCGGGATTAGGGACCGACACAGAGGATGCGAAATGTTAAATGGGTTCTAGATAAAACCCGAATTAAACACGGAATAAAACAAAATTAAACAAAATATTTTATTCTAAGTATTGCCCATCGCTAGCTATACATTTTCACCTTCTCTCTGACAATTTGTGGATGCCACGTCAAAAAAATTGTTGCTCTTTTGAGGCAAACCAATCATCGAGCCATTTTCGTAAAAAGGGAAGCGCTGCTCAACCAAGTGCGTGTCCCAGCAATGCAAATAAGTAATAATCGGACTGAGCCAAGTCTGGTAGTATACGAAAGTATTTCTCAACTAAACGCTTTGACCGGTTTTGCTGTGTGTGATGGTGCATTATCATGAAGCAAAATCACTTTCTGTTGCCTTTTTTGATATTCTGGTCGTTTTTCATGCAAAACTTGATTTAAATCCATCATTTGTTGTCTCATAATAGATCACACCCTTCTGATCCCACCAAACACAACAGATCATTGTTTCTCACGTCAAAATCGCCACTTTTAAATTTTTTAAAGTACTGTGATTTACCAAGAGCATACTCACCGTAAGCTTCTACAAGCATTCGATGCGATTCTACAGCAGTTTTCTTCAAATGGTAACAGAAAATCAGTGCTGTCCGCAAATCGTAGTTTCCAGGCGCAAACTTCGACATGTTCAACGCTATTAAAAACTATGCTGTTGTACGAAACTTGTATTGTTATGAGTTGAAATTTTTTGTCAGATGTCAAAACAAGAAAATGGCGCTAATGATGCGGTTTGACAGCAACTACATTGACAGCCGGGGCTATCTATGGGCAAATTCTGGTATCCAGATCTTAGTTCAGATCATTTCTCTTCTCGCCATTGCTATTGTCTTCTTGATTCCATCTTCCACTGTCAGCAATTACTGAACCGATTACTAATCAATCTATGTATCTAGCAAATTTAGGTAAAATATAATGTTATCTTAATAATTTTTAATTTATGGTAGGTACCTAGCCCAAAAGGTGTAAACGGAGCAGCCGAGAAAGCAGTTTATTTTTTACTGGCAAATACATGTATGTACCTAATACGTTGGTAGGTTATATTAAATATTATTGTGAGTGTGATTATGATCGATTATAACGCTGATCAGTAGGTAACTGAGATTTAACTGTTTGAGGTTTAGTTTCTGGTGAGGCATTACGAAAAATCCATTGCCGTTACCGCATCAGCGAACACAATCACAGCTGTAATAACGGTTTAGCCATCACTAGTATTATAACAGTCGCAGAGCAAAAAGTACGCTTGATGTAAGGAGAGTACGCTTGATGTAAATATTAACAAGTCGAAAAGGAGAAGTGTTCGAGAAGGAGGACAAGTAAGACAGCATGCAAAATACTTTGTATGTTTGAGAAAGACATCGAAAAAAAAAAAGTGAACGGCGCATTGAATGGTATAATATCTAATTGGAACTTGTCATTATTGTTGAACGGAAGTGAGGCCTTGAGTTAACAGAAGAGAAACGAAAGCGGACTGAATGCAGTTGAATTCATATCACTCAGGCGTATGCGTGACAAATTAAAGAATGAAGAAATACGGAGACAATGTATAGCTGATCTCGGCATAGTGAATAGAGTTTAAAAAGTATTGCTTAAGTGGTTTGGTCATATGGAATGGAGAAAGATAGGTATATGACGAAAAGAAAAGGGGACATCCGCGGAAGACTTGGCACTACTAGGTAGACTAGATTCTGGAAGACGGTCCTGTTAGAAGTCTTAATAATCTACGATCTTGCATGAGTATACCATATGAATATGGATTCACTACAGAAACGTGGTAAGTTAGTTAATTTATTCAGAGTCGACTTTAGTTTAAAAGTTTAAAACTTTTTTGTTCCTTTGTACATCTGCAAAAGGCGTATGAGAGAGTTATAAGAGAAATGTTATGGAAGGTACTCTCTGATTACAGGGTGAATATCAAACTTATACACGCAATCGCATCTCGATATGAAGAAAGTTTTGCGTGTGTAAGGATCAATGGATCATTCACATAATGGTTTGACATTACAATGGGTGTCCAGCAAGGTTGTGTAATGTCTCCATGGCTGTTCAACTTGTATATGGATAATTGTGTGAAAAAAATGAATAATTGTATGCTGGTGATGCAGTCTTAATGGCGACTAATGAATAAGAATTACAAAGGCTAGTGAGTAGAATGTACGATGTATGCAAGGAAAGCGACCTTATTATGAAAGACAACAAGAAGAAAGTGATGGTATTCGAGAAGGAGGAAAGCGTGATATTTAGAACAAGTAGATGAGTTTGTGCAGTTGGGAAGTATGTTCGATAGAAACGGAAAGACAGAGAAAGATATCGAAAGGAGGGTGACTGCAGGGAATAATATGAACGACGCTTTGAATGGAATTATAACTAATGGGAACTTGTTAACTGAGGCAAGAGTCCTAGTACTGACACTGATGTATGGCAGTGAGGCCTGAACCCGGCAGAAGAGGAACTGAACTAGACTGAATGCAGTGGAAATGAGATCACCTAGGCGTATATGTGGCAGATCCATTAAAGACAGAGCAAAGAGTGAAGAAATAAGAAAAAAATGTAAAGCAGATCTTAATATAGTGAGTAAGATTAAGAAATGATCACTTGGGTGGTTTGGTCATATGGAACGGTTGAATGAGGAGAAAACGGTAAGAAAGATATATGAAGCAAGTGCTGATGGCACCAGAAGTAGAGGACGTCCGCGGAAGACTCGGCACGACCAGGTAAACTAGATACTAGAGGATGGTCGCGTTCGAAGCCCCCAATAATCGTTGAGCTTTTATGAGAAGACGTATTAATGTGGATGAGGCGAGAATCGTGCGTCAGGACAGAAGAGTGTGGTGCTCTGGTGGTATGCTAAGTAAGTAAGTAAGTAAGAGACTTCTTCTATATAAGACTTTTAAAAATCATACAGAACATCATCAAAAATATACCTACCTAAAATCCAAACTGTGTTCAAAAACTTCACAGAAAATTTGAACCGAGTGCGTCATACTATAAAACATGATTTCCAGAGCGCGGGTTAAGTTGGATCCTTTTGCAGCTTTTCTGTTTGGTTTGAAAGTATTACCATTTCGTAGCTACATTTTAACATGAATTTCAATATTTATTCACACGTGCAACCGAAATATGATATACCTATTGATTCGGGAACTGAGGAAATTTTTTCGTCTTTTATCTGATGTGATGATCTCTGTAATAAATATAATAACATGATTGAATTAGATCGATCATCTCTGTTTTAATGAAAGCATACACATTTTTTTGTCTTGTCTTTAACAACACTAAATTTGAATGAATATTTTTAATAAAATGTATTATTTAGAAAGATGTACATATAAAATCAATTTATAGAAAAAATATTGTTGTTGTGCCACCGGGATTCGAACCTGAATCTCTTCCTATCCGGGAAAATGCATTAAGTTGATTTTTGATATTATATGTTGCACTTTCAAAGTGATGCATCTTTATTCATTTTATATGTTTATCTTTCAAATTTATATAATACATTCAGAACATAGCGTCTGCTATCAGATCACTCAAAGGTATTTGAGATTCTGTAAAAATAAGGTAGATGACTCTTTCAAATAATGGAACGATTAAATAGATTAATATCAAAAAGGTAACATGTAGGTTCGAAACTTTGTCGCTGTAGCATAGTTGGATAATGCACCTTCCCCGGTTAGGAAAGAGATCCAGCAACAACAACATTTTTCGATAAAATTGTTTTTATATGTATATCTTTCTAATTAATATATTTAATTCATATTTATAATACATTTAATTTGTATTAAAAATATCACAGAGTTAAGTAAGAGGTCAAGTATTACAATTATAAATATAAATATATACTACAGAGATGATTATGTTAAAAATCTACGTATGTATTGATGCTGAAACAACAAAGTACCTAATTATTTAATAATAAATAATTATATTATACTTTGCAAATGGTTGATGCCTTTTTTCTCAAAAATACGCTGGTGTTAAATGAAACATACGTGAATTAAAGCGTTCACGTCATTCAATACAAAACCGAGACTTTTTTGCGTTTGTGAAGATTTCTCCATAATTGCATTTGTAACGTACCGCTGTAAGTAACTCTCACCTTAATGCTTCTTCGTTGTAAATCTCCAGGCGGTTCTCATGCGTCACTTTCGTGAGTTTATTTTCGACTTTTGAGCGTCGATCAGCTAATGTATGCAGAATGCAGAATTCTGAGTAATTAATTTACATATGCCAATTGATATACTTGAGAAAAGTTGGAAAAGAGGACCCATTCAAGAAACTGGACACGGGATACTCAGAAAAATTAATTCATCACAATTCTGATTATTGCCGAAATTACACTTCGATAGCTAATCTTTCTATTGGTATTGTAGAATATATTAATTCAATCCATGCAAATGAAAATACACCAACCTTTGTGAAACTGGGCTGTTAGACGCCGATGGTAGCTCTCCTTGCAGTCTTGAATCTTCAAATTCTGCTGATCAGCCTCCGAAACTTTATATAAGTTATAACCGAAAAATAATAGACAACCTGTTTTTATATTACCGCCGTAAAATATATCCGTCCGATTCCGAAACTGTCTCTCAACAGTAGAAGTTTTGCTTTCTTTTTCTATTTTAAATTTACACAAATAGAATACACATATTCAAAATTTATACTATTTTGAAATTGAAATTTATATTAAAGTATCAAAAGTATGGTGTTTCAAAAATTGCATTATTAGGAAATTATTCAAGAAACAATCATTAGATTCTATAGGTCCCAAAGACAGCGATTGGCTGGCCACGTTGAGAGAATGCCAGATGATTCGACACCGTAGATCATGACCGAATGGATACAATAGTGGAAGCGACCTAGAGGCAGACCAAGGAAGTGTGGAAGATGATTGGAGCAAGATGGGAGAGTCTGAGAACTGGAAAAAAACTGGATTCGGTGTAGAGCACTAGTGAAATAGGTCAAATCCCATCCTAGGATGTAGTGCCGTGGAAGAATCAAATACAATTTCGTACTATTATTAGGAAAACACATTCTTATTGTGAAGTTGTAATTATTCAGAACACACGTCTGTGATATTTTAAATACTAATTAATTATAAAGATATACATATAAAATCAATTTTATCGAAAAATATTGTTGTTGCATTACTGGGATTCGAACCTGAATCTCTTTACACGAACCTATATGTTACACTTTTTCAAATTAATATATCTATTAATCGAAATTTTTTCGTCAAAAATAATGTCGCTGTAGCATAGTTGGTTCGGAAAGAGATCCAGGTTCGAATCCCGGTAGCGCAACAGCAATATTTTTCGATAAAATTTATTTTACATGAATATCTTTATAATTAATTAGTATTTATATGATTTGTAAGGGTACAGCAATTGAGTCATGGTTATTGCATTGACCGCAACTTGACCGCTTTGGATCTCGCCACATGTACCTAAACGATTTTCTGAAAGCAACATCAGTCGCTTGCAACCTGTCAATATTGCAAACATCTATTGTCTCTCATCGTAGCAATAAACTCGAAACATTTAAGATCAGATTTACATTGTCTACTGATTTGGTCATTACTACCTCTGCCATATGTGGATAGATGGGGATTTGTAAATCATTTCTGTTGGAATGAAAAATGTGACACGTTTATTCCAAGACTTTATGAAATGTATGGACGAACGTGTCAAAAGAAAATAATCTTTTATGGCGGTCGTGATATTATTGCATATTGTTTGATGTTTGAATGGACAAAGCTATTGTGGCCGTTGCGGGTATTGGTATAATAATACCATAATGCTACCAATAGAACACCATAAACATGTTATCTCATAATTGATGATTACACATGTGTAAACATCACGTGTGTGTGTTACGTGCACATTTCACTGAGAGTGAAAGAAGGAATGACATTTTATTAAACTTATTTTTGACATTTTAGCGAGAGACAGTCATTGGTGACGTGCATTGCCGAATGATCGACGAGTTTTTGGTACCGCAACTGCAGCTGTTTCCCGGGTTCAACAACCGAACACGATTTCAGCAAGACGGGGCCACTCCGCACACAGCTACAGTTCCAATGGGAATTTTTCCCAATAAATTAATCAGCAAGTACGGAGACATACCCTGGGCACCTCGGTCACCGGACCTTACACTGTGCGACTTTTTTTGTCTGTTTGTTTTTGTGGGGGAGTTGAGAGCTTAGTTTTAAAATATCCGCCGTGAAGTTGCCGCCATTGAACCAACGCTTTGCTCTCGCGTGTTCGCAAATTTAAGAGTTCGATTGCAACAGTGTCCTGAGAGAAATGGGCGGCATTTAGACATTATTGTTTATAAAATGTTAAATTAGCATCGTTAAATTCCATTTTGTATAAATAAAATATGAGAATAACATTGTGGTTATTTTATTTAATATTAAACTTGAAATTTTTTATTATTTTGGGGGGTAGGGGTGGGTTGATCATAAATCAGAAAGAATGTATAAATATTGATCTTATTGTAGGATACATCGTGCAAGACTAATGTCGCTTATATGACGTATTAACCTCAACGATAGCAGCCCTGATGATGGGTCATGCAAAGTGATCCGAAACGTCGGTGAAAGATGTCAGAGACACAAAACAGTAAAATGACCATGCAAATATGAGAAATAACATTATTAAATGCCTTTGATGTATGTAAAATAAACTCCTTTGATTTAATATGTATGTAAAACGACCTTTTAATTTATTGGTATAAGTAATTTAAAATATAATAAATAGTATGCAGTTTATTTTTTAACCATAAAATCAAATGAATGGTTTTAAACAATGTGCACAGTGGCGATTTAACAATTTTGGCACTTTTTTAATACCTTTTTATTGTAACCCTTACCTGCATATTGGATGAGCAACTTAATAAAGTAACCCCGAGGCAATCTCACGCGCGCACGCACACGGTCACATACACCTCCACACTCGCAGCGTGTACGTATTGTTAGTGCGACCAGCCTTTAAGTGCGGATTGACTAATTATATTGTATAGTTCTGATTTTAGACTAAATAGACTGATTTTAGTGTATATTCATATTATTTATTTAGGAGAACACATTCTTATTGTGAAGTTGTAATTATTCAGAACAGACGGTCTGTGATATTTTAAATATGAATTAAATATATTAATTAGATATACATATAAAATCAATTTTATCGAAAATTTTTATTGTTGCGCCACCGGGATTTGAACCTGGATCTCTTTCCTAACCGGGGAAGGTGCATTATCCAACTATGCTACAGCGATAATATTTTTAGCGACAATTTTCGAACTTTTATGTTACCTTTTTGATATTAATACATTTAATCGTTCCATTATTTGACAGAGCCATCTACCTTATTTTTGCAGAATCTCAAATACCTTTGAGTACGAAGTACCAGGTTAGAATCCCGGTGGCGCAACAACAATATTTTTCGATAAAATTGATTTTATATGTATATCTTTCTAATTAATATATTTAATTCATATTTATTATTTATTGCAACACTTTCATAGCTAGACAACACAATTAAGTTTTGGACCTTTTGTATGCTCACCTGTGACGCAAATAAATATATCAATATGAGAATAATTGAGAAAGATATAAAAAGAAAGGAGGTTTTGTTCACGAGTCCACATGAAAAGTATAATATACAAGACGAGGATGATAAATTTAACAATTCTGGTGTCTATAAACTTGGTTGCGAGGATTGAGGAGGGTTAAAAACGACGTTCTATTCTCTTCACCGACTAGTCAGTGGAGAACACAAGAACGGCGGGTTCTTCACCTTCTTCTTCTTCGGATGAAAGTCATGGAGGATTGCCCGTGGACGAAGTAGGATGATGATCACGATTAGGTTCCATCCGCTCGAATCATCTTCATATGGAAAAACTCTTATTTAAACATCGCGCCGTGAACGACGTCATTTTACAACATATTTTATTTAAGCCGCCTTACCAAGCAAAGAGAAAAATGTTGTCACCCTACTAGACCGCTTCCATTCAACACACCCTAAACACGAATACACTCACACACTCAAAGGAACCATTTCCTTTTTATTTCCTCTCCTGCTACGCACCACTCCCCCCGAACAAATTGTACCACCACGCTCGCAACATTTAAACACCCTGTACCTATACACGGCATCGTCACCATTACAAACGCAATAATGACTTGCGTGCCCCAGGGTCTACAAACAGCTGGAGCGAAAACAGCACCATGTAATATTACAAAAAAGGTCGCATCTAATATATTCAATGATATTTGTAAAGAGCTCTTGAATATACTTTTTTTATTATAGTGTTCATTTACATTATACGATACGTACAAATTCACAGATGCTGGAAGTTATTCCCTTTCGAAAAAACGTGGATTTTAGTGTACGTACGTAATTGACTCGATGATAACTTCATCACGCAATGTCAATATTTAAGTACGTCATCAAATGGTGATGGAGAGTAGTTTTTTTTTTTTTATAAGAATAATAAATTAAAATATCAATCGAAGCATGCTAGATGAAACACCGCACCGAAAGTGTTAACTACCGTTCAATGTAAAGAAATGGAAGTCACGATGTGTATTTAATTCCACGATGTGGACGCGATGTGTTCGAGATTACAATCTCGCAAAGTACGTGACGACATTCGTAAATATCAATATTTCTTACAGAGTAATTAGTATGCATTGTGAAACCGGGCATGTACACAGTGGGGACCTGTTTTGAAGAACTCAACAGGAACTCACGACGACTCGAAGTAATATTTTATGTACCACGCACACTGACCAAAGAACAAACCGGGTCTGCGCCTGGTGATTGTGCGATCACCGGTTGTTACTTTTCACTGCAGTTAAACAATTTGCGAGAACAGGTTATTCGATGGTAAACTGATTTTACTCACTCTCCCGATATTCGATAGTAAAAACGAAAATCGATGATTAAATACGGCGGACTTTTCACAGCTGTTTCAAAAGTCATTTGCCACTTTGAATGTTGCAGTATACGACAATTAATCATTTAATATCCCGCTATTTTAGTGATGAGAGTTTCGTCCGATTATGATCTCGTTGTTTAATATACATTAGCACATAATGCGTGTATCGACAGCCCGCAAAGGATTTTTTACGACCGATCACACAACCGGCTCTTGGCGTTTTTGTACGTCTCGACTATTTCAATTTATGGACAATTTGTGTTAATTTCAGGCACCGAAAAATGAATATTTCCGATTTATCTTTTTGATTGAGTTTAACAGAGGAGTTAAGGCATTACAAAAATGGTTATTTATATGCTCAATTATAATGACGCTCCTATTTAATTATCGACTTGACGACCACCCGATTTCTTCAGGCTTGGAATTGAAAATCTGCCAAAATGTCAATCATAGTCAATGTAAAATATTTAATATATTATTGATTTTTGGTTATGAAAATGATAAATACTCGGAAAAAAGTTATTTAGAATTTCATACACAATCAATCCACTTGCTTTTTCTTACTTGCCAATATTAAAGTTTTCTTTTAATGGAGTGCCAAGTAAAAAAAATACGAAGATTTTTGACATAAAATCCCTTTGAGTTTAACCGAATTGGCTATTCAAGAGCTCATTTGGAAGGTTTTTCTCCTGATCTTGCTCGATCACATTTTCACTTTTTTTTGTTACACATAAAATTTTAATAAAAAAATGATTTATTTATTATTGAAGTCTAAAATTAAAATTGTAGCATGCCGCATTAAATTTTTCGGTTTTGATAATAGATTTTTATGATTATCCGCTCTAAACATAATGTACGATTAGTCAAAACACATAATAATGAGTATAATCCATATTCAGGGCGTTATTAGCTAATCATACTTCAAACTTTCGAAAAGATCCTAAAGTTTGAAGTGTCGTTGGAGACTTGGTTGTAATAGATTTATTACTTCATAGTAAAACGGGCAACCGCTGTATTAACACTGTGGGCAGTAAAACGTTCAATGGACAGGCAATAGTGTCATTATGTTTTATGAGGCATTATTGAACAATTCATAAAGAAGCAAAAGCACATTATGTAATAGCGTTTATTTATTGTGTACAGCAACAATATTTTTGTTTCTTATTATGTATCAAGTGTGATATTTTTTACAACACTTAACAATGCTCTATATTCTATCAAAATGTATTAATTATTTAAAAAATATATATATATTATAATTCGCGTTGTTGTTAGACAGTTCTAATCACAAGCAAAGAAATATCCAATCAAACGTATTATTAAAATACATAGTTACGTAATGTTCCGTTCCGGCGGTGACACGACACTCCGCCGCATTTTATCTCAAAAGGTTAGGACACAAGCTATTTTGTATGTAATTATTTAGAGCTTCACCTTATATACAGTAGTGTGCAGTAGGTGTAGACTTAGATTATGCTGTAACCATGATATTATATAATACTATATGCCACATTGTATATAGATTTACGAAATTTCGTTTAACCGGCGTCTTTAGGCAAAATAATACAATTACATTATCCTCAAATGCAAACAATAATCAGAAAAACAACACGTTTAGTAAGGTAGTCAAATTTGTGAGTTAGTAAATAAGGAAGTGGCTGCTTCGATCAGCCCCAAGCCAAGTTCAAAACCTTTCAAATGTCATTCTGTTAGGAAACAGCAGAAGTACAACACGGATCAGCTGATCCATTTCTGACTCTGCCGAGTGGAATTTTCCGTAGCAATTGTATGGCTTGAATAGAACGATAGATTAAAAAATGTCTAGCAATTGTAGTAGCAATAAATTAATAATAACCCAGTAGAGGATTACAACGCTCCGGCGGCTTCGCACGGTTGCATCCAGAACTACGCCACTACTTCAACTGATATGGTATGGATTATTAAATTTATATTCGTTTCTCAGAATTTGGAGTAGTGCACAGAGTTTTTATTTGTATGCAGTGCACGCCTCTACTTATATACCTATACTATTATACTATACTATACTCTCCTGCTTCCTTGCGGGCATTGGACACATATTCCTTGAAGATTCTTGGTCTTGCATACATACCCAACGTTTATACGTAAACAGGTAAACTAGACACTAGAAAATGATCCTGTTAAAAGCTGCAATAATCGACGACCATGAGATTCATGAATGGATGAGGTGAGAAATATATCGTCTCTCTGGTGCTGTACTCACTACTATCTATTGTATCGCAGGACCAAATACAGCATCCATATTTTATTCAAACTGATGTCTATCTTCAGCAAACTCCTTGACTCTGGATGTGTCGCAACCAAGACTGTTTCATTCTACTTAACCATCGTTTTCTTTAAATAATTGTTTTGGACACTATTTGGGTATACGAATTAGATAGGTACCCAAATATTAAATTTTAATTACGCGCCTAAGCGGCGTAAAATTAATCAATTCTCATTCCTCGAGGGTTGTTGCTAATAAATCTATCCTTAATATGTTGAGTATTATTCTATAGCACCACATTCAAAAACTTGTTCATATCAAATTACATTTACTAAAAATAATAAGTTCTAGGGGTACCCACATATCAGTTACGGTCGGTGACTTTTTATAGAAGGAATACTGGAAAACAAGTTTATACCTAATATCAAATATATAATATAATCGAAGAATATTCAATATTTCAATAATTCGAGCCAAACTGTTAAAAATGCGTCACATAAACAAATTTCTCAAAACAATCCGTTCGTAATATGTTGTTTACGAATACGGAACGAATGATAGAATCCACTGTTGCTGGTATGTATATGTATTCTGTTGAGAATGTATATGTAGTTCGACTCGCTCCGCGCGCGCGCCGTGTCGTAGTGTGTGTTGTGACTGGTCTCTTAAGGACAGGACGAATTTATTTGCTGCAGTGCAGTTATCGGCTAGAAACAAAAAGTGACGTGGTTTATCACACGTCCACCGACTTGCTGAGGGTATTGCACGAGGTGCGTGGATCCGATGCGCAGAATACACCATTTTGCTTGCCACTCACATTAGCCAAGAATTAGGAATTAGGAAAATAATAAGATTAATTCAAGTTTTATAATAACATCATTTTTTCATTAATAAATACGAAAACATATGAATATTTTTAGTAGAAAGTAGTAAGAGATCCATTACTAGAATGTGATGAGATGAAAAGATTAGATTGCCAATTCTTGCCTTAATCAAAATAATAAAATTTTTACTACCATTTGAATATCTAAATCAACAGAGTATTATACAAGTAATAGTGTGATAAAACAATTGAATTATTAAAATATGAAAATCTTCACCTATGAAATAACATTACACACATTTTATCACCTGACAAGTTTGTCAGATTAAATGTAGCAAAAAAATCATATCATATATTTTTATTTATTATCTTTGTTTTATTAACCACTAAATTGAGTTAAAATAGATCTACCGGTTTCGAAAAATACCATTTTCTTCTTCAGAATGTCATAACTAACTAAAAACATATATTATTGTTTCTTTACCAGAATCTATTTTAAAAAAAATTTAGTACCTAACTCAAATTGTTACTTAATACAAATTTACTCGAATAATTTTTAGGAAAAAAATTTAGAATGGGACTCGTAGTTAAATTTAGTCGGTTGTTTAAAATTTATTTACTTATCTTCAGGAGTTATGGCATCCTGAAGAAGAAAATGGTATTTTTCGAAACCGGTAGATGTATTTAAACTCAATTTAGTGGTTAATAAAACAAAGATAATAAATAAAAATATGAATTTTAATCACAAAGTTAATATTGCTAATATTAAAAGTATATCATATCATATAAATTTGTTCAACGTGATTAGAAAGTTATTAATTTAAAATTTAAAAATGAAAAGAAAAAAATGTGACTACAATACTCTCAATATTATCAATTCACATTAATATTTTTTTTTTTTTAGGAGAACACATTCTTATTGTGAAGTTGTAATTATTCAGAACAGGCGGTCTGTGATATTTTAAATATGAATTAAATATATTAATTAGAAAGATATACATATAAAATCAATTTTATCGAAAAACATTGTTGTTGCACCACCGGGATTCGAACCTGGATCTCTTTCCTAACCGGGGAAGGTGCATTATCCAACTATGCTACAGCGACAATATTTTTAGCGACAATTTTCGAACCCATATGTTACCTTTTTGATATTAATACATTTTAATCGTTCCATTATTTGACAGAGCCATCTACCTTATTTTTACAGAATCTCAAATACCTTTGAGTAAACTGATAGTAGACGCCAGAATTATCAATTCATTTTCGCTATTGAAAATTATTACGCTATAAAAAATTGTCGCTAAAAATATTGTCGCTGATGTAGCATAATGCACCTTCCCCGGTTAAAATAAAATTGATTTTATATGTATATCTTTCTAATTAATATATTTAATTCATATTTAAAATTTATTTTACAACCATACGCGTGAGGTGGGCATGCATGCGTCCATGCGGCAGAGATCCACGCTCTTCATCCAGGTTTCACCCGTAAACACTCTCATCTCTGACTAATCAGAACGTTAGCAAGGCCGGGTCATCTTGTGAATCCCTTGCGTCATATCAACATGCAGGTATAATAATCTGTCTACCTTAAATATGCGCAAAATTTCAAAAAGCCAGTATTAAAAAAATATTTCCATCTATTCTAAAAATACGACATCGTACAGTAATATTTGTATTTTACTGAGTGCCACCATACTACAAACAATATTTAACCAATACGATCTCTTCTTCCGTGATTGTATCTCGACGATTCAACAATCTACAGTAAAGTGCAAGCAAAATGAAAACCCTACATCAAAAAAATGTGAAATATTATCGAACGTTAAAATAATATCTCATTGGTTGCGTTGCTTTACATTTTTGTCGACCGCATCGAGACAGGACATTATTCGCATCCCCTGTCAAGGGCGGCTGATCCGGTATCCAATTTAGGGGATGAAGTAAACGTGTAAATTTTTACACCCTGTCACGGTGGGGCTCGTGCGGCGGGGCGCGGGGAGCGGGGGGCACGGGGTAATAGGCTTACACGATCTGCCCTCAGACACAGATCAGTGATTTATGGTCACAACAGGCAATTTGTGACTTAATCCTATCAAAATATTTTGAATCCACCACTTTACGTGAAATAATATGTTATTATCGTAAATTTATATTAATTGTACTCATAATAATAATACAAACAAATTAATTATTATTAGATACGGAACAAAATAAATTAACATGCTGTTACCAATGATATTATACAATCATATATAAAATATGTAATACTTTTTTAATTTTAATATTAGAAAATATAATACAATTTAGAATTATCAGTTGGATATATTTCATTTGACATTTATTTCTTTTCTATGAGAGTAGGGCTCGTGTATAGATAGGAGTAATTTACTTTTCAGTTAGTCTGTGTATTTAATTTTTTGACTTCAGATACAAATTGATAGTAGTCTGTAATTTTTCTAATTGTGATGGAGAAATTCTTAAAAAATTTGATGCCTTGATAAATATAGTGATTTTGGGTTGCGGTATATTTTAGTTTTGGAATATCAATTTTGTCTCTAAATATTGTAAATCGGAATTCGCTTCTAAAATTTAATTGATTTTTAATTTTGAAAATTTGGATTATTTAAATTTTTTTTGTGTCTATTATTTTTGGTACTATAAATACTGTGAAAACTTGTATACTAATATATAGATAGCCTTTTTTTTATAAATATTTTTTATTATCATTTTTTGAGAGATTTTTAATTGTGACATTGAAGTTTTATATTATCCTTCCAATCCAATAATACCGTATAGCAAATATGACTGTACATACTATATATGTACTTTCCGGAGCGGTTTTAGAAAGAAGACTTTAATTAAGACGTCAAAGCTGTCAGTCATTATTGTGTCAATCGACCGCAGGCCTTAGCAGTTAGAGTCTGCAAAACCGGTTGATTTGAACTCGGCACTGTCTATGCAGAAGAGAAACTAGAAAATTGGTAAGGGTAATGCAAAATTATTAATCGAAAGCGACTAAACACTGCTGTACAACAAAACACACATTGATTTATTTAGCCTTTCTAATATAATATAAGAGATTTAACTCGGCCGAAGTGTGTACTAAAGGAGACAGGTTTATTCATTATATGTATCTAACAGTGAGTTCTTATCAATATATTGAACAATTATTTAACAGTTAATATATAATACAAAGTACAGCATTGAATAAGCAAAAAAAACCGATTTAAATAAAATTCATAAAATCGAAAATATTGCAATTGTTTAAAACAATGAAGAAATAGAAAAGAAAAGGAAGATAAACAATAGAATATTAAAATAAAAAAAATTTAAAAAATGATGTTCGGTTCGCGTAAGCATGTCCAATACTCAATTACCATGTTTTTGAGATAATATTTAAATTGAGAAATGTTTTAAATTTATTGGCAAAATATTTTAAAATATGAGTGTCATTGGCATTGATAGGTATTGAAGGTCATTGGCATTGACATTGATAGGTATTAAGTATTTGTATTTTAATATAAATATGTCGTACATCAAGAAGCTGGCATTCCTCAAACAGTGAATCGGAGGGAAACCTATTTGGCTTGATCCTGATAATTTTTTGGTAATTGCTAATTGTTTGAAAGCAGTTTTTCCAGGTCCACCCCATCCCAAGATCGCATAGCTAAGAAGAGACTGACAGAGAGCGAGATATATAGTTTTTAGCATTAATTTTTAAAATGTGCTGATATGGTCAGACCAGTTCAAGAATTTGTCAATCCAAATATCAAGCTTGACTGACATTACGAAAATATGTTGTGATATTAGGATAGTCCAATCCACCTCGTTGATCTCAATATAAAAAAAAAAAAAAAAAAAAAAAAAAAAAAAAAAAAATTTTAAAAAAAAAAAAAATAAATAAAAAAAAATAAAAAAATAAAAAAAAAAAAAAAAAAAAATAAAAAAAAAAAAAAAAAAAAAATAAATAAAAAAATAAAAAAAAAAAAAAAAAAAAAAATATAAAAAAAAAATAAAAAAAAAAAAAAAAAAAAAATAAAATTTATAAAAAAAATAAAATAAAAAATAATTAAATTAAAAAAAAAAAAATAAAAAAATATAACTAAACTTATATAATGTTGTTATTGAATAATGAGTCCTGGATTACAAGATTATTTAAATCTAACATATACATTAAAAAAATGTTATAGCAAAAAGTTGTTTATTTAAGCCAATATGCAAAGATACCAAATAATGCTGTTATATCTCATTTCAAGGATCCTTGCCGAGAACTTTCATTTCACATAGCTATTCTGCGCCTCTACCACCTCTTTGATCCTCGCCCTAAAGCGCGAATACGCTATTTTCAACTTATCGCGGTTCGTGGCCGCAAACTCTGCCTCGATTGCGGCCCGGAGGAAGTTGACGTTAAGGTGCCTAGACTTGTTGGTTTGTCTCTCGACTACGTCCCACACTTAGTAGTCTAGAGAGTTTAGGTCGGGACTGTTAGGAGGACAAAAGTCCTTGGACCAAAAAATGCCAACATTGTCAGAGAGCCAATTTTGCATTAAATGGCTCATGTGAACGGGTGCTCCATCTTGTTGATAGATATACGGTCTCCCAGAGGTCACAGTCTCCATCCACAGCTTTACCATTGTCTTCAGAACCTATAAATAAACCTCCTTCGTGACCGCTTTGCCCTTCTGGAAGAAGTGCGGCGGCATGACATCACCCTCACCTGAGACGACGCTTAGGACGTGGATATTGGCCGAAAGCTTGATATTGTCCACCACAGGGACGTCCTTGGGATTGGTCTGACATACAGTCGATCTTGGGTACCTGAAAAAATTAATAAGTTCGGTGGGAGTTCTTCCAACACGAAGGCTTTCTATAATCAGCGCTCGTCTATCGTACCCCATGCTCGGGTTGTCAACCCACCCCCGGCCATTTTGAGGTTATGAAATACTTACTGACATATTTGGCTAACTTTAGCGCCAACTAGCACCTAACGCTGAATTAATACAATTTTGACTGGATTCAAACGACGCACCCTGTACATGTGTACATGTCATATCATCATCATCGGCGCGTCTTGATCAGCGATCCTTTTCCCGTCATCTTCACCAAAACATGTTGGGACGTCTTCATTCATCCCTCGCCGCTGCGTGTAATATATTACGATTTTTATTCCCACATTTATACAGCGGCAATCCCAGAATAATGGGATTCCTAACAATGGCGTTCCCGGGAGGTCTCTGAGCCCGTGATCCGGCTCGTAAAACCAGATCCGACCAAAACAGAGATGAGTGAAGATGTTCTCGATCAACGCCACGGACGATGACCGAAGCTGCGGCTGTACCTGGCTATGTTTCTAACAGTCTTTCTATTAAGTTCGTAAATATACTGAGGCGTGCAGCGCATACAAACAAAAAAGATATACATTACTAAAAATTCTGGGACTAACTAATATAAATGAAATAATCCATAATATGTTATAATTAATTAATTAATATGTAGTCACGGGAGCTCTCTAGTCCTCTACTAGGTTATTTTTTATTTATAGCTAATCTTTAATCTTTTAATCTATCGTTCTATTCAAGCCATACGATTGCTACCTACTGAATTGAAAATTCCACTCGGCAGAGTCTTTATTTATTATTAGGAGAACACATTCTTATTGTGAAGTTGTAATTATTCAGAACATCGGTCTATGATATTTTAAATATGAATTAAATATATTAATTAGAAAGATATACATATAAAATCAATTTTATCAAAAAATATTGTTGTTGCGCCACCGGTTGTATCAATGTGTCCAAAATTTAATAAAAATGTATTGATAACTCTGGCGTCTGCTATCAGTTTACTCAAAGGTATTTGAGATTCTGTAAAAATAAGGTAGATGGCTCTTTCAAAATAACGGAACGATTAAATGTATTAATATCAAAAAGGTAACATATAGGTTCGAAAATTGTCGCTGTAGCATAGTTGGATAATGGACCTTCCCCGGTTAGGAAAGAGATCCAGGTTCGAATCTCGGTGGCGCAACAACAATATTTTTCGATAAAATTGATTTTATATGTATATCTTTCTAATTAATATATTTAATTCATTTTTATTTATTGCTGTTTTCTAACAGAATAACATTTGAAAGGTTTAGAACGTTGCTTAGAGCTGATAGAAGCATCTACTTCGTCATTTATTAAATCGAAAATTTTACAACCTCATTAAACATATTGTTTTCATGAATGTTGTTTGCGTTGGAGGATAACGCATTTTTATTATAATGGATTCATTTTGCCTAAAGACGTCGGTTAAATGAAAATTAATGAACCTATGTACAATATAGCATATATTACATAGTATATTATGTAATATCACGGTGACAGTATAATCAAGTGTGTATTTACTGCACGCCACTGATAAATATCAAATGTCACTCGATTTCCGCTACACGAGTAGTTATTAGTTTTGTAAATAACTTCCGTGAGACACCATATTATTGATTTTACCTATATGACATTTAATTAGAGCGTACTTAAGTTGTTTACGTTACAAATTTTACCCTACCAGTATAACGCGATATTTGAATTTGTGTAAATACAAATTAAAGTTGTAATTATTCAGAACAGACGGTCTGTGATGTTTTAAATACTAATTTAATGTATTAATTATAAATATATACATATAAAATCAATTTTGTCGAAAAATATTTGTTTTTGCGCTACCGAGATTCGAACCTGGATCTCTATTTCCAATGGGGAAGTACACTACCAATTGTGTTATAGCGCCAGTATTTTTATGACAAATTTTCAAACCTATATGTTACACCTTTTCAAATTAATACATCTGTCGTTCCATTATTTGAAAGCCATCTACATTGTTTTTACGGAATCTCAAATACCTTTGAGTAAACCGACTGCAGACGCCATAATTATCAATTCATTTTTATTAAATTTTGGACACATTGATACAAACAATTGTTACAAACTATAACACAATTGGTAGTGTACTTCCCCGGGTTGGAAATAGAGATCCAGGTTCGAATCCCGGTAGCGCAAAAACAATATTTTTTGACAAACTTGATTTTATATGTATATATTTATAATTAATACATTAAATTAGTATTTAAAACAAATTAAAGTATTAAAAATAAGACAGTATCGAGTATCTGTATGCTAAAAATCTCCTGAATTGACCACATTACTAAGGAAAAGGTACTAAGATGCATAAATAAGTCAAAAGAAAACCAACACGCGGGAAATCTGCAAACTTGTGACAAATATGATTTCTTACAGTTCATTATGCAGGGGTGGATAGAAGGCAGCAGCGACGTAGGTAGGAACGGTTTATTTCGGCTGCATAACTTTAAAAAGTGGTTCAATGTTCAATGTTTTGAATCGTATACGAGCGCACTCCCACTCATCTAAGAGGGAACATTGGTCTTGGTGGCTGAACAAGGGTGGCTGTGAAGTTAAAATTAAATGAAGAATTGGGATGTCAAAAAGTGCAAAATGTCATAGCTGAATACGGAATGAAAAAATATATCCATACCATAAATAAATATATACCATAACCACAAAAATACAAGTCTCTTGTTTTTGTCACATGCCTTTACGGAGTGGAAACGTGGTTACTGAGAATAAGCGAAAGGACGAATATCGCGTTTGAAATGTGGTGCTGAAGGTGAATGCTTTGAATGTCAACTAAGGATTCGATATAGATTGTCCACAATATATCTGAGACAATATATCCTAAAATTAACTACCATTAACTACATTAGGAAGGTTTTCGTAAAATATTTGACATATGTCAGATTGTATGTATGTGTGTTTGGGGACAGATGTGAGAAGGCTGACCGCGCTAGCCAGTAGGCGTTAAAAGACGCTGAACGTCCAGTCGTGGTCTCTTTCAATACTCTTCGATTCTACAGATAACATATACAGATTGTATATATTATATTGTTGTACGGTTGTAAAAGTATTAAGAAAGACAACACAGTGTCGCGGCCAATTACGTAACATGTTTTAATTTATGATAACTCTCTTACTTAACCCTTCCCAAACCATGCAGCAACACAGGTCTACCTCTCTAATTAAATCTATTATATTTCGGTAAATATACGCAACATACACTTCATATTTTAGTTAATTTGAAGGAAAACATTTACGCTTAGAACTGACTAGTGAAAAATCAATTATGTAAGGCGAATCCTACATAAATAATTCATTCCGTTGTAAAATTAATACGTTGACAAAAATACCATTTGTAGCAATACAGAATTTGAATTTTAAACATACAAATATAATGGTGTCAAGGTTGTATTGAACAATGCTACCTCCTATACAGAACTCGATGAATCCTTCGACTTATAATAATACATATTTTTTTTATATTTAATGCTCAATACTTTATGTAAATTTATGGCGTTAATCATTTTTTCACATTTTAAAGACTAATAAAACTCTAATTTCTTACGGTAACACGAGTTGACAGCATGGCTGCGTACGAGTATTTTATAGCACGGTGTGGTAAAGGTTAACAATAGTAACTTTCCTCCTCTTCCGCTTCTACCATCGTATTTCCTAAGTATAATAAAAGTAAAAAATAAAATATAAAAAATAGATTCATTTATGTAGGTACCTACCATTTTTGGAACTGGGAATATATTAATTTTGATACTCAGTTATTTCTTATAGGAAATCTGTTTCTATTTCGTCTATCAATGGCGCATCCTACAGTTTTCGGTCACATCGCCCATTGAGAGGATGATAACCTGGAGAAGCTAGCAGTGAATATCGTCGGGTCATAAGCAGGCCACAATCCTGGGGTCACAATCCTCAGCAGTAAGGAAACCCAACTGGAAGATAATACAAATCATAATACAAGCGTTGAAACATCTTCCCAAATTTCTTCGAAAGATTTATGACACTCCGTAGAATTTTAAATATCTGGACGCTGGGACCATAATAATATGTTTTTATATCACCATGTATTTGAGGGGTTCGGTACCTAATGAAGTTTAATGTTTATTTAATTGATTTGCTTAAGACTATTTCGAAAATATTTAGTTCATTTTAGACTTGCAGAGCGCGAAAAAACGATTCAACTTTGCCGCGCAGGGATATTTTATTCTGTGCAGCAGTAAAAATTGAGAAAATTTTGATTATAAGTTATATGTTCACAATATTCGAATATGTATGGTAGGTAGGTAAAGGAGCTATTTTCCCGCTATTTTGATTTTCTGTGACAAAAAAAGACATAATTCGATAGCATTTTTTTTTATCTAAAATGATGGTGTCGCCGTATTCCTGCACCTTATAGTTTTTTTTTAATTTTGGGCTTAAATAATGCAAAACGAAAAACGTACAATTTCGACACATACCTCTTTTCGCCATTAATCGAGGTTCCAGTGCTTCCAAGATTACCACCGTTACCGTGCTGTTAGATTAGCACCTTTATCGGTCGCTCTCCAATCAAATGCGTTAAGTTCAACAACGACGACGACCTCAGGTAACAATCTCGCTTAACTATCAGACTAGCCAATTTTTATAGAAAAGGCATCGAAAAATTGGTTGAAAGATGGAATGAAGTCCTGGACAATGATAGAGAATACATAGTTGATTGAAATGTTGTAATTTTTGTTTAAAATTCTCATTTTATAATAAATAACTAATCAAAACCTCAAAGACTTATTAGACAATAAATAACTGTTGGTGGAATGAGATCCCGTGGACTGTATTGAATACAATAATGATTAGTTTACGCAATCCGAATTGGATTCAAAAAAGGAATATTGCTTTGATCTCGATCCTGGATTAGACGTCAAGTTTTTACCTCCAGTTGACTCGTATATTTTTAGTGAAGAACCGTGATATCACTGCACTTGCGGAACTGTTTAGAACGCCGCCTCTTCATGGTTCTAGCGTTACGCACGGCGCTACTTTCGAACGTTAAAAAAAAACACAGAAGGAAATCTGTTCCCACGTCGGCGAAATCCCAAAGTCATTAGTTGACCAGAGCGGGACAGGTATATATTAAGGTTTATATTGGATGGACAAACTGCACAGGGAGTAGGTACTGGACTTGCGTCAACAACTGTAATAAAATTGCATTCCTTTCTTTCCCGCGATCGTGAGAGTTAGTAATTGTATTAACTTGATTTTGTTGGATACGTCCAACATTTTAAAACACAAACGAATAATCAATTAGCAAGTTCTAATAATAAGAAAGAGTTTCCTAAATCTTAAATCAGATAATGATCAGCTGAAAAAAAGAACAATAATAAAAGTGGCTCAAAAGTGGCAGTTCGAGCCTCGCTGGGTAATTACCCATTGGTCACACCATTGTTCCGATTCCAAATCCGTATAGTACATTATTGTGAGGTACATCTGTGAGGTCAGAGAAAATTGTTATCCTAATAAATTTAAGATGTTCTAAGCAATAAAACACGTTTTAAATAAATTCATAATCATACAAAAAAACGCATCGTAAGAGCAGTTAACTCATTAACCCTTCCCTAGCCATGCCGTAACGCAGGTCTACCGTCCCAATTAAACTTATATATTTCCGTTAATACACGCAGCACAAAATTCATATTTTAACTAAATTAAAAAAATCATTCACGCTTAGATTCACCAACGATTAGTAGAATTCTCATTTTAACCAATTATGTAAAAGTAATTATTTTTCAATTCAATTCCGTGTAAAATTGCTACGTTTGAAAAAATAGTATTTGCAGTAAGACATAAAAATATCAAACATTAGTTTCACTGTGAAAAGAATAACAAACATAAGAATATAATTATTTATCTTTCTAACTAATTAAATGAAGAATAATACGAAGGAATATCATTTTGTATAGAACATTAATCAATGAATGCTACGAAAAATATATATTTTTTCATTTTTATTGGTCGATATTTATAGTAAATGCACGTCATCAACTATTTTAATGCAATTTAAGCTCGTAAAAGCATTTTTTAAATGCAAAAAAAACTCTAAATACTTAACGGTAACACGAGTCGACGGCATGGTTGCTTACGGATATTTTCTATCACGGTATGGTGAAGGTTAACCTTTTCTCTCCGATAATGTAAACTGAGTTGACATTGCTTCTAATTATGTGATTATCTCTGTAAATATAGTAAATACAGAGTTCATATTTTTGGTATTCCTCCGAAATATATTTATGTATTGGATAAAATAATTACAATATATAAGTATTTACCATACGCAACAATAAAAAATGTTTTCTCGAAGAACCTGACGTGAATTTGTCAATACGTGTATGTGTACGTGCGGAGTGGTCCCGAATGCTAATCATCATTTTAGTAACAGAGCGTGCGCTGGCCGAGTTAGACGTGACGTATTCGTCTTTATGCTGTCGTTCTTGTGATGATCAATGTTTTTTCTCATTTTTAGCACTTTTACACAGTAATTGATATATATATATATATGTATGTTTACTTATATATACGTCAACTATTATTTTAATGTTTAATATAAGTAATAAATGTAAAATATTAATATTTATCCGACTTAAAAATCGCAAAGGTACACTGAGTTTACAGCACCGGAACACGCTGTAAACTCAATTATTTTAGCACCGTAAGGGAAAGGTTCAATTAAATAATAAATAAACCTAAACTTTCAATTCTTCTGCTTCGGTGGGATTTACATTCTCCTCTACAAATGCTCACGACTAACTACTATCCCTGGCCATTATTATCCAGTTGCCGGATATTGTTCCCCCCAAGGTGTGCGTGTGTGTGCGCGCGCACACGATTTGGCAGCATAGTGCACACAAAAAAAATATAGCGCGGACATAATTTTTAACAAGACGGTTGGAAACAATCAATTCTGGTATCTCCAATCTTCCCCTGCAAAATGAGATGATATTTTTTATTGCGGAGAATGTATCCAAGTATATAGCTTTCCTTGATAGGTATAGTTCTCTTAACTTATATATGCGTCTTAACACATTTCATTAGTAATTTGGTCAACCATACGTCGATAGATCTACAATACATTAACATTATCTTACAGTATACAAAACACATTATTAATACTAATTAAATATATTAATTAGAAAGATGCATACATAAAATCAATTTTATCGAATAATATTGTTGTTGCTACCAGGATTCGAACCTGGATCTCTTCCTATCCGGGGAACGTGCATTAACCGATTATGTTACACCAATACATTGCATTGACGACAAATAGTCGAACCTATGTGTTACACTTTTCAAATTAATACATATATTGTTCCATTATTCGAAATCCATCTTCTTTTATTTTTACGGAATCTCAAATACCTTTGAGTAATGCGATTGGAGACGCCAGAATTAATAATTCATTGAATTACTCAATTTCAAATTGATCTAACTGTAAACCCCTAGTATTTGTATGTATAATATCTAAACCCTCGTTAATGTCATACATACATACATAGAGTGGCGTGCAATAGGTATAGATTTAGGTTATGCTGTTACCAATGATATTAATACAATATATGAACTTTCGTTTAACCAACGTCTTTAGACAAAATAAATCCGTCGTTTATACGACCCTACCATGTATTTATTTGTAATTTTAGAGTACTATTTAATAGTGTTTTTAAAGATTAAGTTCTAACGTAAAATAATACCTTCTTATTCATATAAAAAATGTATGAACGTTTTTAAGAACGCTTTTTATGACTGAACATGATTCATTTATTGTTTTAAAACCCTTCACGTAATAACTGAAGGAAATAATTATTTTTATTAAAGGTTAACGTAGGAAATAGTTTATCTCAAATCAAAAATCAATCCGTGCACCAAATTTAAAGTACAATCATTAAATCAACACAGTAAGACAAAAAAATTCGCGAATTAGTAAAAGAGGAAGTAGACACTTCAATGATTTGCACGCAGTTGTAAGCCTTTCTAATGTTATTCTATTAAATAACAGCATAAGTAACGACTCCATACAAAACGGATCAACCGAAAGGAATTTACAATTCAGTAAATAGCCAATTATATGACTTGAGTAATTCACTAGCTTAAAGACATAACAGAGTAATGTGAATAGCTCGATGCGGCGAATACACAAGAGCGCTATAGGAACAGTGATGAGTTGTCGTGGTAGTTTTTAGAACTAAGCAATTAAAATCTCCACTGGTACACAGATGGCGCTGATTGTAAAATAATGCTTCCGTTTATGTTAATCCAATTATTTAATTAATATATGTTTCCCAACATTTTTAGTAATGCGCAGCTTTTTTGCTTGGATGCACTACACGCCCCATGCATACATAATGTGTTAATAGCAAGCTAAATATTATAAATAACCAAATCCATTTTGAAAACAGTATTTTCTACATAGTTACCCACCACTTACATAATATTAGTATATATACATTGTTTCCTGAAGAATATGCCCTAAGTATCGAGACATGTTGATTTATCAATAAATAGTGGTTTAAACAAAGTGTTTTGTCTTATTATTTATATAATATGTGGCCACAAAGTAACTTTGCTAATATTGAAGAAATTTTTATTTATATCATTGACCGGGTACGTTCTTAATCTACCTACCCACACGTGTCTCTCCACTACAATTAATATCATTATTTTTACAAAATCATTACACTGTATAAATATAGTCTTTGTTCAGTTCGTAACAGAGTTCATTATCGAGTGTCTATAAATGTTTGCAAGACTTATTACTACTATTTTATATATTGTGACATTACATACTGATGTCAAGTTCTAAATTGCCCCGTCACTAGTTTTAACGCCGATTACCTCATAATCACAAATAACGCCCTTACGTTTTGCTAATGTGATCTGTTTTAAAGGTTATGAAAACGGTCACCATCTATGGTACATTTTCATTTTATCGCTCCGAGCTGTCAAATTACGCGGTTCACTGCTGCGGTCAGCGAATACAAGATGTAACCGTGAGCATCCAACATGTATCTGAAGGGTAATCACCATTAATTACAAATAAATTAGTATAATTTTTTAATCTAATCGCATAGTGAATAATCTTTAGAGGAAATGAGACGTTTCCTTTCAGACTACATTACTACCTCTCGGTCTACATTCATTTTCACCCTTTATTTTACTACAATTGCGTCGGCCTGGATGCTGAGAACCCAACTGCGATGATGAGTCATGAAGATGGTATGCTACGATGGAATGAGCACGGACGAACATGGATTGAGGTTTATGCCATCTTTCGTAACATTTTTATCTCGTTGTGAACAACGTCGAACTCGTGCCCAACCCAACATATACATATATATATATATTTAAATAGGGATGCGTAAACGGAATATATGTCACATCAATATTCTTACAATTTTCAAACTAAGCTGAACGCTTGTACTATTAAAATAGGACTATCTTGCTGGTCTCCTGGACCACTAGATAACTAGACCAGCGTCTCAACCGTTACACTAACAATTTTCACACATTTTTGAAACACTCGTGAGAAATGACTTTTTAAACTTTATAATTCCATTTCTTGGTATAGTGGTATTAGTCCGATACCAGCAAAGGTATCGAGAACAAATGGGTCTTTGGGCCCTTAACGACGGAGATCAACGAAATGCACGGAAGGAAATTGTTAGCATTCAACAAGTGATTTACCGAAGAATTGTTAAGATTTCATTGGTTAACAAAACCGAAGAATCTGAAGAGTCGTAAAAAATCTGTATCTGCAAAAAATTTTTTAAAGGAAATTTTATTTTTTTCTTAAATTCGCCATGGTCCAACGAATAAAATTAAATTATTCGTAGTTAGCTGAAATGTATAGGAATTTTATTAATTAATTGTGAAACATCCAAAGCGCGTCATCGAAAACAATTCATGGAACACAATTGCAAGTGGGTACAATGTACACTAATGAAACTAACGTCGTGATGTTACACAGTCACGCATCGTCCATTAGACCACTGTTTACTGTTCACCTTCGCCATTTTATGTTTGTCCAAACTACGGCTCCCGTGCACAGGGACGCACTGGGCGCGAAGCGGTCACGTGGAATTTTCTCCGCAATACTATATTTGAATTAGAAGCTGCATCGAACATTTGTAGAAACTAACTAATTTAAAGTCGACCGGTTTCGATAACACAACTGTTTCCATTACGACTGCGGCCACGCCCTTGTCCGGCGGTCAATTTTGTTTCGTATTTTATTTTATGGATCAAGTCTAATCGCAGAGTTAATATATTAGAAAATATGCCACATGTTTAAGAAAACCCATAAAGTAAAGAAAAAAAATATTCACATTTTTTTAACTTAAATATCCAAAATCATTACACTTGGAATTTAAAACTTTTCAAATCAGCAAGATATTCCAACAATTATTTGTTACTAAACGAGACTATACCGCTAGTTACTCTACACTGAAATAGTACCAGGCGGATACTTGTACGCTCTGGCAGTAATGGGTTGCCGTAGTCACGTCCGATTGTGTAACATACAAGCCAGTTTACTCTATGTTTAAAAACTAATTTAACTACCTAATTCACTATCTCGCCACCTGTTCCGGAATAGGCAGAGAGAGGATAGAACGCCACACTCTTCTATCCTGATATATCACTCTTGAATTCACTACAGTCATCTTCGATTGTTAACGCTTTTAACATGGCCGTTCTCCAACAAGCGGTTTATCTGATCGTGTATAAGGTATTTCGCAGGCGTTCTCTGTACTTATGCCTGTGATTTCCACATGTCATCCCCTCCTTACTCATATGTTCCACACTGCTGGTCTCCTGAGATGAGGCTCAAACCCCCGACATCTTGATCATTAGGCGAGTGTCTTACCACTAAAACAGCACAAGCCGTCAATGCAATTAATTTTCGCATCACGCTCCATTACGTTTACTGTACTTATTTGTCCCCCTTCCTCATACTCAACACCACAGAGCACGACTTTTCTGCGTGTATTGTCTATGACTTTTGAATTGTCAAGAAGAGTGGATGTTCTTGAAGTTTTAGTAAAGTTACTTGTTGCTAGTGTATTCGGTTCCTCGCGGGTGCGTACCGAAACCGCCATTGTGAATCACAGTACTTCGTTCTGATCACTGAAGAAGGTTCCTGAGAAAATAAAATCCAGGTAAGTCGTGCTTCTTGTCTTTTATTGTCCTGTCTCTCTCTCTCTCTCTCGAATTTCGACCACCCCACCACGATTTTTTAATATTATATAATATATTGCTGCTCCGCTCCTGTATTTCTGCCTTTATTACACCTACAGTTTTAATGAGTAGTACCTGACTAGCCATCAGCGGGTTAATGGATGGATAATAATATGGTGCTGGTCCCAAACGCGGAGCAGGAATATGGCAGTAATAGATAACACAAAAAGACTGATAAGTTAACCCGTGTGCCAGAATGCCGGCACGCCACTCACGATTTATCGGAAAATTATCCACTCCATTTCGTATAAATAATATATAATAAATCAGAGACAAATACAAAATGAAAATCTGAATTGTAAAAATACCGAACATCATTTAAAATTAATTGTTATTTTTTAAAATATTATTTAAATATATAGATGCGTTTAAATTTAATTTAATTTAAAATATACGACCACAGACTACCAAATATATAGACTCACATGAACTAACACAAATTCCTTGTTTCAATATTTTCAATTTGGTGTCACTCACGTGTTCTTTTATTTTCGAAAATTAAATAATTTAAACAAATATCAGATATCTCATAGAGAGAAATCTATTTTACATTATATTTAATGGAAAACATATGGAAGTATGGGGTAATTACAGGGCTTACGACCTGTCTTCGGCTGGCTTATGTGATTACTTCAATAATAAACAGCTTCGTCTCTACGAAATATCCGATATTTATTTGATGTCATTATCACTACTAAAAAGCGTAAATGGAAATTGACATATTTCAAGATGCACAGGTAATAGAATAATATTTCAGTAGCAGAGTTATGGGGAGGCCGTCTTCAACAATGGATTATTATAAATATTCTAGTTATGAATGTGTTGACTGCGCGGCCACTTTCATACCGAGCATTTTTTTTGTTAGAAACGGTACGGGTCGATTTTTTACTCATGGCACTGTCGGCCATTGACGAATCTATTACCAGCATATATATTTTTATTATTACAATATAATAGTAGAAAGATTTATATATCTATCTTTTGGATAGGGAATGAAATAATATTAATCACATCTTAATACTAATAAAATTTGATCATTTGAATAGCGCCATTTTCGTAAAAACTTTCACCTAAAATAAACTGTTTAAAGTCCTACAATTATCCTTGTTCTTAAAATTAAAAATGGTTATTTTCACTTATGGAATTGACTTTTTGAAAATAAGCGTTATTAATTTGTTCATAAATAAAGTCTCTGATGTACTGCTTCTTATGACGGAGGGCAAAGAGTTCCACGCTTTTGGGCCTGCCACTGCAAATGCCCGTACACTAAACATAGACTTTTGGCAACGGCTGGTCGGTTCTACAACCCTTCCTGCGGTCGAAGTCGAGACTGACCTAAGAGTTTGACATCTACCATTCAAATTGTCTGGGATACAAAACAATAATAATGACTCTATCGATGTACTTCATCAGGTGAAACTAGTAATTCTATAATGTTACCTGCCCAAATAAAACAAATCCAACCGAAGTACGACATAAAACAACAACACACTGCGCGCGGTGTACGCAACCGATACCATGTGTCAACTGACGTCAAGTGCGTTGTTGCATTACTGTCAAGCGTGAAGCGGTCATATAACTTTGTCTCTTTCTCGCTTAGATAACGCTCACGCACACATTGACGTGTAACGGTACACACACATTCTTGAAGTGCCAAAAAATCAAGCAGTATTGATATTAAAGACAGCAACCTTATGAGAGGAAACATAATTAAATTGTGAAAAATGCGTAGGTAATTAAATCTGGTCAATTATGTTGTTTTTTTTTGTTGATTTTGAAATATTAAAATAAATCATAACATTCTTAAAATTGTGAATGACAATTTATTAATATAAAAAAAAAAAAATTATGTCGGCTGGAAGTCAGTTTCTTATGAAAAAATTACAAATGCAAAATTAAAATTAGCATTTCAGTCTAGTGATGAGAAAAAATGCTACTCTTGACTCATTAGTGTGATTGTGATTGATATTTGATAATATCAGTGATTCAAAACTGTGACTGTGATCACAGTTTCATTACTAATACACATGCGCCGCACGATATCACAATACACGAAATAAATAAATAAATAAAAAACATATAATTTTTAGCGTATTTACTTATATTATTCAAACTTCATTTGTGTAAAAACATATTCTAGAAAATATAATTAACTATCACGAATTATTGCACGTGCGCCGAATTACGGTTCATAACCAAATATAAATCAAATAAGAAAATGAATCACGAATCACGATATTTCCAGATATTCAATCACTGATAATGAGTGTGAATCAACGATATCAGTGATTGACTCGCGGTTCGTGATTTTGAACTCATCAATACTTCAATCGCTTTCAATTATAACTACTATTCCTTCGTTGTGCTACATTCTTCCTTTGGATAAATTGCAGAAAGTGTATTAATAGATTTATTATCATTAGATCATATTAAAATTTATTAGAAAACGTATAAAAATTAAATCAAAATATAGCAAACCACAAACAAATTGCGCATCACGATATTTTCAGATACTCAATCACTGTTAGTGATTGTGAACAAAAGATATTAGTGATTGATTCACAGCATGTAATTTTGAGATTGGCACTAACAGGCCAATGAATTATTGATATAATTAAGGGAAAAACCAGCAATTTGTTCTGTTCAGGAAATGAGAAGTAGATCAATCATCTGTTTCTAGTCATGCCCGTCAAAATGTATACAGCTTTGTCTATAATTATAATTTAATACTCGTGTTTTGTAAATAATTACGAGAGAGTCACCGAAGTGGCATGTGGAACGTATGAATGAAGAGAGGATGGTAAAGAGGGTTGAAGACAACAGGGACAGAGGACATTAGCAAAAGACTTGAACAGATAGATCGGAGGGTAGCCTTGTTAACAGCTTCACCAATCAACGGCCGTGAGTGAGAAGACGTATGAAGATGAAGAGGGAAGAGAAGCATTCTATCCTCTCTGCTTACCTGATAAGTTAATTAATTTTTAACTAACTTTATCTATTAAGTAGAACACATTCTTATTGTAAAGTCGTAATTATTCATAACATAGGTCTGTGATATTTTTTTAAATACAAATTAAATCTATTAATTAGAAAGATACACATATACAACGAATTTCATAGTGATGGTAAACCGTTTCATGACTGTGATTGTGCCACTGATTGGTAACTGAGATTTAAAGATGATTGGTAATTAAGATTTAACTGTCGGATATTTACTTTTAAGTGTACTAATCATTGCTTGAAGAATTAGGTTAATTAATTACCAATCATCGTTAAAATAAAACACAATCACAGTCACAATCACAATTTAAATAACGGTTTAAATAACGATTTTACCATCACTAAAATTTCATCGAAAAATATTGTTGATGCTACCGGGATTCGAACCTGGATTTCTTCCTATCCGGGGAACAATGCATTAACCGATTATGATATACCAACACACTGCATTGACCACAAATTGTATCAATTTGAAAAGATTAACATATAAGTTCGAAAATTTGTCGTCAGTGCGCTATGTTGGTATAGCATGATCGGTTAATGCATTGTTTCCCAGGAAAGGAAGAGATCCAGGTTCGAATCTCGATTAGCAACAACAATATTTTTCGATAAGATTGATTTTATACGTATATCTTTCTAATTTAATTGAACATTAATTAATTCGAATTTTATAATTTTAATTAAATTAATTTTACATGTTTTTTTTGTCAATTAAATATTATTACTTCAGTGACACTATTTGTCGAGAAATCAAACTATGGTCCGGCAGGAGTATACAATATAAAATAACGATTAACAAACTCTGAAAAGGTACCACATTGAAATGTATGGAGATCAACGTATGGCACGCCCGCAAAAACAACTCTCCGTAGAAAAAAAAAATGGTAAAAAATTTATGCAAATTTTAACCTCATTGCATTCAGAGTCCGAGTCGCGGGCGGCTGACGCGAGGCAGGCTCTCTGGACCACGCGGCGCTCGCAAAGTCTACTAAAAGATTGCAAGATTGTTTCGTTCTGAAGGGTAGATATTAAAAGAAGAACCCCACGTCAAAAAAAAAAAATTCTATTTGTCAGATCTCACCTGTCTGCACTTGCTCTTCTCAATACTGAAACATATCATTTTATATTTTTATTTGTTAACTCTTTTTTAATAATCACTTATTGAGTTTAAACACATCTAGCGGTTTCGAAAAATACCATTTTCTTCTTCAGGATGTCAATACTAACTGAAAACATACATTATTGTTTCTTTACCAGAATCTATTTAAAAAAAAAACAAAGTATAAAATAAAAATATCAATTTTAACCACAAAGGTTTAATTTTGCTAATTCAAAAGTAATATCATTTTATTACTGAAAATCGTACTAGGTTTAAATTTGTATTTTCACCTAGGAAAAAAAATTAAAAACTTACACGAAAACATTTTAGAGATAAACATGTACCCCGAAACTTATAATATTTTTATATCTAAATTGCTATTAATTTATTATATTTTATTTTATTATATGCTAGTTATTGTAAATAATATTTTTTATTAATATTCACCCCACTTCTCTACACAAGTGTATCCTTTCGAGAACAGTGTAACATGAAAAAAAAAATTGTATTATATCATCAGATTAAAAATAATTATTTTTTTGTTTTTTAATTGACACTAAAATTATACGATAAATAATTCGGAATGCACTAGAGTAAACCGGAATGCCGCTCCACTCAGCTGAATTCTTGCAAATATAGCTCTGGCTCGTGATGTTCTTTCAATTTCAATTACAGATTCTCTTCATTATTTTGGATTTATGGGGATTCGGTCATGGTTCTGAATGCACCCAGCAGAGCAGCTAAACCCGGTACCATCGGCAGGTAGCCCGGTATCTAGTCCATACCAGACACCTGTTAACAATTCCACTACGCAATTACATCACGCATAGTGTTTACGCATTTTATACTTCGATGGGTTGACCTGGTATTACAGTTTGAATAATGCATTCCATTTATGAAAATTTAAAACAGGAACAAAAGCAAAACTGCTTCTGTTCAGAGACATTTTCGGAGTAGGTCTTGTACATTTATCAGCGATGATATAAAAACATTTTGTGTATTGGATTTTTTTGGATTATCGGTTGTGCTACAGATTCGGAGATTGGCCAGCCGAGTTTTCAGAAGATTCAAGAATCGGCGAATAACAGCCCAGTTTCGCAAACGTTGATATCTATTTATTTGCATAGGCTTAATGAATATATTCAACAAACAAACAAGAAAACCAAGGACTAGCTATCGAATGTAATTACGGCGACACATAGTCTAAATATCTTCTGAAACCTTACTTCTAATATATTACAGTATTTTAATGCATGTCACGTTATGATATTAACACTGGTATAATGTTGTAATTAATATTTTTATTTTTAAAAAAATTATGTATAATCTTTTAAATGTTACGAGTGTATTAAATCGCACGCACTTTTTGACTTTACATAAACGTAAAAAAGCATTAGTATTTTCCAAAATTTTCCAAATTACGCTATGCTCCTTTCATAGACAACAATTCCACATATTTACGAAACCTATTGAGTAATTAAATAAATAAAAAATACATAGATACATTTATTTCAACCACGTTAATTTAATACATAATAATAAAAAAGTAAATATGAAAGATATACAGATAAATCTATCTATCGAAAAAATATTAGGTTGCTACCGAAAGACGAACCTATACGTGAAAACGCATTACCATTTCACCACACCAACAATTTATATTTTCGACAAATTTGGAACGTATATTCAATAGTTTTTATAAAATATGCATCTATTTTTCGACATTTAAGACAAATCATCTTTATATAGCTGTGAATCCTAAAAACTTTTAAGTATCTAATACTAATAATAATAAATATAATAATCTTCTATTGATTCATTTAATTTATTTTAAAATATAACCGAACTGAAATTGCAATATCACAATCGAAATGTTTACATTAAAAACGTTTTCATTTCCTCGACAGTTCGTTCTGAAACAAGTTATAATATTATATAATGCTACTTTTAAAATTAGCAATATTAACTTTGTGGTTAAAATTCATATTTTTATTTATTATCTTTGTTTTATTAACCACTAAATTGAGTTTAAATACATCTACCGGTTTCGAAAAATACCATTTTCTTCTTCAGTTATGACATCCTGAAGAAGAAAATTGTATTTTTCGAAACCGGTAGATTTGAGTAAAATGTTTCACATTTCTCGAGAACACTCTGTACTTCTCGCGAGATGTGAATAGATCAACAAGTTTTCTCTCTGCAAAACGCTGCCTCCCCCTCTCGTGCCCCCGCCAGCGTCCCGCCCCCACCGCCGGACGCAACAGCCTCCGTTTCGGATTTCGAAGGCTGCGTTATTCGAACATAGAATGTGTGGTGACAGAAGGTCACAAAATTGAACACGAATTTAGCGTGCGGGTCTGAGTGCAAATTTAGCCAGCTTAAGTAACACTTAAGTGGCTGCCTTCCAATATTTATTAACCAAGGCACTTTTTGCTTATCAGTTTAAGTTTATTTTGAGCTCGTTAAATGATGTTCTTTATTTAGCACGGCTTCGATTCAATCTGGACTTTGAATTTAAAAAAATTTCGTTAAGATTTTATTTCCTCAACATTGCAAGATTGTGGATATTTAGAGAAGTAATTTGACGCAATATTTGAGCGTGTCCAAATCTCTGTAGGAACACAATTACTGGGTTTTATCCTCTGAGGGATTAACATCAACATATATTATAGATATCTCATAGAGATAGAAAGAAACTAAATGAACACTTCAAAAACACATAATTGGAAAATAAACAATATTACAAAACACTTCAGAAGCACACAAATGGACAATGAATAGAATATGTAAGGTATTATTTAAAATTATTGTAGTGTAACTCCCTCTCCAAAGCACAAGAGATGCTCTCTTTTTTATTGGAGAGGTAAGCGAAAAAAAAACCATGTAATTTTAAAAATGTTAAATAAATTAAAAATATGCGAAGGTAAGATTGGAAGTTCTTGGACATTATAGGAATTATTTAATTAATTTGAAACATTTTAGAAGAGATATTGGATGCGAGTGGAAGGATCACTTAGGCGGTTTGGTAATGTGAGGATAGAATGGTAAGAAAGATATATGACGCAAGTATTGATGGCATCAGAAATAGAGAACGTCCGCGGTAGATTTGGCACGACTAGGTAAACTAGATAGAACGAGGCGAGGAATTGTGTCAGGATAGAAGAGTGTGGCGCTCTATCCTCTCTGCCTACCCCCGCGGAGAGACGGCGTGATGGTGAGTTAGTTAGTTTTTACTGGAATGCTTAGAATTCTTCGGACAATGGTCCGTTTTTTTTTTTTTTTGATTTTGGAACAAATAAATTAAATTAAACTTTGTTAAATTTATTATTTTGTGAACATAATTCGTGCACTCGAATATTTATTTTTACAAACACTCATTTAAAAGAAAATATTATACCGCGCTGCAGAGAAATGTGGAGGAAAATTGTCAAGGACAACAGTTGGTCACACCCCAGGGGTCGCGATCCTCAATTATGAAAAAATCAACCGGAGAAGAATGAGAAGTACTTTTACAAGAAGGCCTAATAGAATATATCGACGAAACATTAAAATTTTCTAAAATATTCCTTCAGAACAAAAATGTATTTTAAAGGAATTTGACTTCTCGTCTTCAATATATATGTATGAATTTCCCATTAAATTTTCATTTGTGACGAATAAACATTTAAAGTACTTGAAAATTTAATTTATAAAAATATTATTCAAGATAATACTATCGTGGGTCGGCTTATTTCGCATTCTGTAGTCGTGGGCTACGACAAAACCAGCTATAATAATAATTAGAAATTCTATTATCAACGATTGCGAAACCTTACGAGTGCGAATGGTTCTTTATATTATATCATAATGTCATAATATATACAATGTATAAATTATCAAAAATTAATATCTACCTTTAATGTGTACCCATGTCTCAGTGAATTAAACTCATATTTATGCTGTAATTAAGATCCACCAACATTTCGACCTCATTTTTAATAATTCTAGTATTTTGCACGTATTTGATACATTTTTAAATGGTTGTAATTTTTTAAATATTATGTTTATATTTTTTAAATATGCCACTTAAATTAGTATCAAATATATGCGAAATACTACAATTATTCAATATCGATCCCTCCTACGTAAAGTATCGTATCTTCTTCTTCTTCCAAACAGGCAATCCACCCTTCAAGAGTGATTTGTGCCATTAAACAAGTTTAAACATTATTTCATAGAAAGCAGTACAACAATATTATAGAATAGGGAATATTGCGTTACAAGTTAATACCATTGACATTCAAGAAATTTGCTATTATATAGCTTAAATGTGGCGAGTTGAGGGAAAGAAGATGACACAAGTTAACCGGGAGTTGAAAATTACCATTGACAAGATTACTGTAAAAAAAACCTGTGATCCGCAATGGACAGGCAAAAAAGACATGGTCAAGGGTTTCTTCCTCGGCAAAGTATCGTATCATTCTAGTATGTATTTGAAACATTATTAAATGGGTGTATTTTTTTAAATAATATGTTTATTAATACCTACATCATAGAATACCATATATTTTCTAAAATATTTGCACGTATATAAATATTAAATACATGCGACATACTATAATGATTAAAAATGTCATTTTTTAACTTACAATATTTTACGTATGAAGGGTCAATTTGTAAAGTTACGTACAACTGATTTTGACGAAAATAAACCGTTGACTAACGTATTGCGTAAATGTTAGTGAATTAATTTGGCAAGGAAGAAAATACGGATTAATGTCTTTGAAATATGGTGCTGGAGACACATGTTGAGCGTACCATGGACGACGAGACGCACAAATGTCTGCATTCTGCAGTAACCGAAGATCAAGGACAGACTCTCAACCTGCAGCCTGCGATGAATCCTTCAATTATTTGGGCATCTTGCGAAAAGGGGAGATAGCTTGGAGAAGCCTGTTGTTGTGAGCCACGTTGAAGGACGAAGAGGAAGAAGAAATTCCTCCACTCATTGGACCGACCGAGTGGAAGAAGCAACTGGCACTTATCTGGTGATAGCTCTGAGATCTGCAGGACGTCGAGAAAAGTGGAGGACCATAGTCAAGAGGGCGAGATTTCAGAGTATTGGCGGAATGTTAATTTCACCTTATCCTTGAGTAGATGCATCATAAAAACTACCCTGGCCAATCAGCAGGTACATTCTTACTACTATAAACTTTATGTTAATTTCTGGGCCCTGTACGAAGGAGAGCCTCACGACTGAAGAACCCGAGGCAAAGGTTTTACTAGTCTATTGTAGAGTTTATACAAAAATACATATTACTCCAAAAGAAAGAAATTTACGTATTTTTTTATTTATTTATAATATTTTTTCTAAATACTAATTATAATTATATATAAAATCAACTTTATCGAAAAATATTGTTGTTGCACTACCGGGATTCGAAGCTGGATCTCTTTCCAAACCGATGAAGGTGCATTATCCAACTATGCTACAGCGACATTATTTTTGACGACTCCGTAAAAACAAAGTAGATGGCTTTCAAATAATAGAACAATAGATGTATTATTTTGAAAAGGTGTCAAAAATAATGTCGCTGTAGCATAGTTGGATAATGCATTCCCCGGTTTGAAAAGAGATCCGAGTTCGAATCCCGGTAGTGCAACAACAATATTTTTCGGTAAAATAGATTTTTTATGTATATCTTTCTAATTAATACATTTAATCAGTATTTAAAATATCACAGACCTATGTTCTGAATAATTACAATTTTACAATAAGAATGTGTTCTTCTAATAATATTTTTTTCTATTTTCGGCAATTGATTACTTAGTAAATTCTACGAAGCTACGTTATAATCTCGTGTTCGTAATCATCTATATCAATAACTATTAGAAAAAAATGTAAGGTTAGCGAGGTTCAAGAGACTTGATTCTAGGAAGGATGGGATACAATTAGCATTTTTGCTTAGAAATCGTTTAGATTATTGGTTTTACATAGTTTAGATTGATTTCTCAGGTAATTATCAACAATCATAAAAATTAAAAGCCCAGAAGTCATCCATCGTCCACATTTCATCGGCCATCATTTATGAAAAACATTGACAGATATAAAGGGTTACTAAATACAGTCTTAAAGATATTTTTTATCGGTATAATAAATAATAAGTAAAACATATTTTATTACTAACATTTATTATCGTTAGTGATAAAAGATTAAATATTTGCACTAAGCGTACGTTTTTTGTCATCTCCATCAATCAGGCGTGACGTCACCACATGTTTTTTTTCAAACACTTATTGACACTAAAAATATTTTTAAATCAATATAGGTACCAGTGGCGGTCGGTGACACTTTTTAGAAGGGATTCTGGAAAACAAGTTTATACGCACTATCAAATACAGCATGTAATCGAAAAATGTTCAATGTTTCAATAATTTGACTTCGAGTATTCAAGTCAAACTGTCAAAAATGCGTCACATAAAAACAAATTTCTCAAAACAATCCCGCTAGCTTCGTAATATGTATGCTATTTTGTGCTTATACCCATATGCATTAAAGTCGTATTTTATACGTCCGATACTGTTAACGACTACGTTGACAGGCGAAACTGAATGTGCATGCGTGAAAGTCGAATACTTTCAAACTTTGTAGATACGGAACGAATGATAGAATCCACTGTTGCTGGTATGTATATGTATGCTGTTGAGAATGTATTTCGACACGGACCGTGTCATAGTGTGTGTTATGACTGGTCTCTAAAGGGCAGGACGAGTTTATTTGCGGTAGTCCAGTTTTCGGGTAATAACAAAACGTCCAAAGCTTTTTGATTCTAGAACATAAGGGATGCGGAGCATCCAAAGCATGTATGAAGCGACCGCGCCTGATACGTATATACACCTACCATAGTAAATAATATTTTTTACATATCTAAATGAATTAACAAGGTGTACACTCTTTGGTGCATTCTATATATCTATATGGTGTAAAATCCTGGATCCTGAAGACTAGGGAGAGAAGACGGATTGATGCGTTTGAGATGTGGTGCTGTAGATACATGTTTCGTATCCGTTAACAACGAGACGTACGAATGTCTTCATTCAGCAGAAACTGAATATCAAGGAAAGGCTCTCAGCCATTTACCTAAAGTAAATCCTTAATTTTTTTTAGGTATCAGAAGCTTGTTGTGGTGAGTCATGTCGAAGGATAGAAAAGAAGAAGAAGATCCCCCTAACTGCTAGACTGACCGAGTGAAAAAGCCAACAGGTACTTCTGCAGGATGCCGAGAAAAGTGGAGAAGCATAGTTAAGAGGGAGGACCGACGTGGATGATAATGAAATGATCATTTAATTTGATAACAAATGTAAGGTAAAGACAAGAATTGTATTTTCGACTTTACAATTTACTACCTTTGTGCCTCTATTAGTGTTTCAGGTTTATTCACTATTTAAAGTTTATTAACAGCGAATTATCATTGCGAAGTTGCAGTTTTTCAGAACATTTAATACAAATTATTATTTTGTTAAAATTTGAATTTGTGTCATATTTCATGTACACGCATTTTAGAGCAGTGATAATGAACCTATGACACGCGTGTCAAAAGTGACACGCCACAGTATTTTGGGCGACACGCCAGCGTCTACTAATATCAGAGTTATCAAAGAGCACGTGTCCCGCCACTAGACGTCTACCCGACGACAACGTTCAAATTTATCACTACGTACATATTACATATATATCTCTTTTAGGTCTCACTTTGTGAAAAAAACAATTAATTAATTGACATCATATCAAATACTACGGGTTCCATATTTTTTCCAGTTCAATTTAAATTAAAAATCTACAAATTAGTATGAAAGGTTTGCCATCACTGATTTAGAGGGTAGATACTTCTTCCGAGGTGCAGTACACAAAGTGATGGTAGTCAGTATGATTGTCAATTTCACATTAACAGATAAGGCACGAAAAGAAAAAAAAATGCCTGCACCATAATAATAATAATATTAGATAATATGTATAGTGCCATTTTCGTAAAAACTTTCACCTCAAGGGCGCTTTACACATCAACTGTTTATAGTTCTACATTATCTTTGTTTTTCAAATTATAAAATATTATTTTCACTCATGGAAATGGTTTTTTGAAATAGTGCGTTTTTAGTTTCTTCTTAAATATTGTCTTGGATGCACTGTTTCTTATGACGGAGGTCAAAGAGTTCCACGCTTTTCCGTCCGTTCATTAAATTTAGTCTTCTGGCAACGGTCGGTCGGTTCTACAACCCTTCCGGCGGCTGTAGTAGAGGCTGACCTGAGAGTTTGACGTCTACCATGTTATGTGTCGCCTTGTACATCAACCAGCGCAATTTAAAATCAACTCTTTCAGGGAATCGGAGCCAATGTAGCTGATGTAAAAGGGATCTTATATGAGAGAATTTGGAAACTCCATATATTATCCGTACAGCCGGATTTATAATGGATTGTAATCTATCCAGCTGAAACATTGGCAGGCCAGCACACATTAACTAGAGTTTTACCGTCTTAAGATGTCATTACCACAGGTAAACTGTTGGGCCAAATTGTAAACAAAGCGCACGCGAAAAAAATTACTTAAAAATAATTTAAAAATACAATAACAATACTTTTGTAATAATAACAAAGGATATTTTATATAGCGTGCGGATTAAAATTCAGAATTAAAGCAGCGCACGCCTGTCTTAAGACCAACTGGCTTAAACCAAATATAATTAAATACTTAATGTACACATGTCTGATATGTTTCATATCTAACTGCCACGCTGATGTAGACTGTCTGACTGACTATATGGACTGGCGTCATTGTATTTGGTATTTTTCTTCCTAAAAATATAGAGTGTACACCACCACTACTAGCATTTATAGCGTAATATCTTTTTTTTAATTACAGAAAATATAAATAATAAAAACATATTTTTAAAATGATAATCCATCTGTAACTAAGGTAACTGCGGGTAATAAGGCCTAGCTAATTAATCTTACAGTATCACAGGAACAAATTATAAACTAAAATGTCAACTTCTAACATATGCAAGAACAAAATTTTAAACCTTTTTAAAAACAATGCACATTGGCCTTATTTTACTTTGGTAGGGTAATAAGGCCTACTATGGACGTGTAACATTTTTAACAATAAATAATCACTATTTTTATTTGTCGGTAGCATCCCTGCAATATCATTATTACGCAACTTATTTTTTTTCATTTGTCAATTAATGTTTAGCTCTTTGCGTATCCATCTACTACTTAAATGTTAAATATTATTGAGTGGGCTCTTAACATACCTACATTAATTATCTTGATTTCAGTGATTACGATAAAATCCACATGGAAAGACAACTAATGAATGGTTATTAATTATTATTACTTAGCGTAAAATGAAAAATGGCTTTATTTAAGGATTACATAAACACTTCGACATTTATTATAAAACATTACTCATCATCATCGTCATCATAAATATCACCAGCGCTACAACCCACTCTAAGTCTCAAGGCTGCTGTGGCCTCTACACCATCTAACCATTTTAACTGAGCCTCCCGATACTCCTCGATCCAGGGAGCCTCTTAGGCTATTATCCATTCTTGCATTGTGTGTGTGTGACGTAATTGGTGACTGCTTAAACATATTGAATACTTCTTTCGAGATTTAAAGAGTACAAATATTGTGAACATTTCTTTGAAAAACAGTTCATTTTATGGGGTTCAGATGGAGTGTTATATAAATATGGCTTAAGTTTTTACTAGTCTAAGGTTTGATGAAAGGTTTCATTTTTTGACCCATATAACGTGTTTCTTTTTCACAAACATACAAAGTAATATTAAGGGCATAAAAAAATTGCTATTTTAATTTGTTAACTTTGTTTTATTACCCACAATTAAAATACATCTACTGATTTCGAAAAATGTTATTTTATTCTTCAGGATGTCATTAACTAATCAAATTCATATGTTATTGTTTCTTTAACAGAATATATTTTTAAAAAACAATAATATGTATTTTAATTCATTAAGTGTTTAACAAAAAAAGTTAACAATTTAAAATAATAGATTTTAACCACAAAGTTGATATAAATATATATATAATTATGTATTGATGTATGTATCGACACTGTGGAGAAGGTATGTTGATTAACGCCGATGAATGTACATGTGTAGATTTAGCAGATAAATCAGAAAGATATGTATGTTGTGGTGTGAGTGCTGAGTACCCCAATAACCAACAATTCAGTCACATGTTCGTTTGATGATGATCGCGAGATGTGTGTAAACATGTGTAACTAGAGCAGGTTGGAGAATAGAAAGATGAAACGACAAAAGCCGAAAAAAAATACCATATTGAAGAAATTAGCGACATCCGAGGATGTTTTTGCCACGTCACTAACAACTAGATTGAGAGAGTGGCTACTACACGAAAGATGAGTTTTGATTAATTGGATATTTAACTTATCGATATTTTATCACATTCACAGCCCCCAATTCATATTATTATTATTATTATTACTTCATATCATATGTTGTAAGGTCATTTCGTATTTTAATAACATTTTACATTTTTAATCAACAATCATATTTGCGAGAACTGTCACTTTGGACATGTGTGTGTGTGTGTGTGTGTTAGATGAGTGGTGGGGAATAAGAGTTATAATAGGCCATCACTGGCGGAACGGGTCTCTTTTCCATCGCCACTTCGCACTAGTTATTAGTCTACATCTGAATTATACAATTGTTCATAACTGTAAATACTTTATTGTTATAAATAAATATTGTTGAATCCCGGGGGAATCTGGTGGTACTTCTAAAGATACCGCAGCGGCGCAGCCGGTAGGATAGGCACATAATTTGTTTATCAACTATAAATTGAGAATAAGAAAGATGAAAAAAGAAGGAAAAAATAAAAAGTGTAACAAAATATGATGCAATATTTGATCTTGAGAAATTTATAACCTACGTGTAATTTGTAAGGATAATATACATTTTAACGAGTTTAAATAATACAAAACAATTTAATTTAACAGTCGCATGCACATTCTGCTCAGTCATTGATGTTGGGTCTGTAGTATTGACTATGTGTGTGTGTTCATACTGAAGGGGTGACCATGCTATGAACGTGCGTTCGATCTGAGTTTTTTAGTCTTAACAAATTAAATGCCATACAATGAAAACTCTACACAGAGAAATAAGCGTTTCCGCAGCTTTCAGAAGCTCTGGTTTTACGCACCGGTAAACGTGAGGTGCGTTCAGGGGTCGTCGGCGGTGATGATGTCCGTAGAGGCGATAGACCTTAACAATATCAATGCTCAAATTTTCTTGGATATCGAAACGCACAAATACATCAATTAATTAAAGAATTAGACATTCAAGAGAGAGAGGCTGTCATCGATGTGTCTCCTCGCGCATTGCACTTCTTCGCAGAGAGGATTAAAATAAGTAACTGGAAATACATAGAAGGTCCCTCAGTAGATGGACTCTAGAAGTAAAAATTACAATCGGCGACAGCCTTTTGCTGCTACGACCTATTTGTTTATTTTTTTAGAACGATGCGTGGAAAATTATTATCGCAGTGCGCGGCAACGCATGTGAAATAGAAACACCGGTGTTAATTCATATTCACACAGTGACGTACGTCACATCGACTGCGGCGCAATAAAAAGACAGCAGTTGACATATCAGATTGATTTGATGTTTCTTTTATGTAAAAGCTAATGTTGGCAAATTTAAATAACACCGCCGGATAATGATTACTTAGTATTTGTGTAATGTTCGCCGGTGGGATGGGACAAAGTTCACGCGCGGTCACCTTGCAATGGCCGCGCCGTACGCTGCAGTGATTAGAATTTGAAAAAAAAAAAAAACAGGTTTTTCTACGATCGACCAATTTCTGCCACCGGAAAGGTGATGTTGTATAAGGTATAATTGCTCGCGTACGTGTGTAGTGGTAATGACGAAATATTACAAATCGCACGTCACACACACACACACGCAAATGATTAATGTGCGGACTTAATAGAATGCTCGACAGCCTACTCCTTGGTTAGTTTAAGTAAGACTAAGCTTGTCGGTGTAGTGGTTAAGACGCTGACCTAGAGATCTAGTGGTCGGGTGTTCCAGGACACCAGCAAGTTAGTTTTATTTTCATAGTACAAGCGTTTAGCTTAGTTTGAAAATGGTAAGAATATTGATGTCGCATGTATTCCATGTACGCATCAAAAAAATACGTATATTTTTTAATGAGTTGTAAAACTTATACTCAGTATGTTCGGGTAACAACAAATATTAAAGTAGTTATAAATTATACACTTCAGAGATAGATCAGAAGAAGCTGTAATGGAAGAGAGCTTTTCCCCCAGAGACGACCTCTTATAAGGTTCGTCCCCCACCACTCATCTACTCACTTTCATGACACACACACACACACATACATTTACAAAGTGACAGTTCTCACAATATTGTTACATCTAGTATGCAACACTCAGAAAATATTAAATTACATCGTATATCAATTAGCATTAGATAAAGAAAATAAGCCCATGAAAAATGATCACCTATTAAACTTAGATACTACATATTTTGTACTTAATATACGAAAAGTAGCGAGACTAGTTGGTACCTTTAGATTTGCTGGCAGTTTATTAAACATACTTTTAAAATTAGCAATATTAACTTTGTTATTATTATTTATTATTATTAATTCTATCAAATTATTATCAATATTGCTAATCATTTGATAGAAAATAGTCATGGTTTTGATAAAAAATTGGGATTGTCAATTTTGCATATAAACGGTGTTGGTCACAAATTAAATAATTTGAAATCGTTGGAGATAAATAAAGCGTGTAAAACTAATCAAAAAATTATAAATAACCAACTAAATTTAACTACGAGTCCCATTCTAAAATTTTTTCCTAAAAGTTATACGAGTAAGTTTGTATTAAGTAACAATTTGAGCTAGGTACTAAATTTTTTTTAAAATAGATTCTGGTAAAGAAACAATAATATATGTTTTTAGTTAGTTATGACATCCTGAAGAAGAAAATGGTATTTTTCGAAACCGGTAGATGTAATTAAACTCAATTTAGTGGTTAATAAAAATATGTTTATTAAACAATTTGGAACCTTTATAGTATAAACTATTTTGTGTTTCTGCCAGATTTGTTTGTGTTTAGTTTAAGTTTAAAATCCCACCGACTTCGCATAGGACAAGTGTGGACCTCAAAATTATATTTGTATTCATGTTTGATTGCAATAATCGATTTTAATTATGTATATCAATACTTGAACATTTTGCAGAATTTTTTGCTTAACCGTCATTAATTTGAGTTTCTTTAGCCATACTTATAACTTATTCTTGTATATCTGTTACATCTTAAAATTGTCCTCATTGCTCTGTTTTGAATTTATTTATAATTACAGCATTAGTACTTGTGTACAGTTCACTGGGAAAGAAATAAGGAATGAAGTATGTTTATTTTTTATTATATTATTTAATTTCATAGAAAATGGTTGCATCCTATTCTATTTTGTACGTACATTATCTTATAATTCAAAATTTATAATTAGGTAAGTACGTATTATTTTTTAAATTTAAATATATTAAAAACGTGAGATAAAAAGGAGGCATCAAAATTAGTTTTAAAAATGCTATTGATTAAGTCCGAGCAGTTGTGGGTCCAGAATAGTGGACGCAGCGCCAGCAACAACTCCTATTTTGCAATATTTTGTAATACAATACGACCGCCTGATAATATACCCGGATGCACGTTAGCCTCCGGTCAATTCTCGAGTAGGCTTCAGGCGGGTGGGGTCTTCAGTCCTGTCAGGGCGAGTGACAGGACGCAGGAGTGAGACCACGCCCTTTGGAATTTCTTCATCGGGGACTCTGATTTATGTGAACTCTTTTAAGTTTGTAATTATAGTTATCTATGAATTTATTAGTGGCATACACTAATTAATTGTATTATAAATATGAATTAAATATATTAATTAGAAAGATATACGTATAAAATCAATTCCATCGAAAAATATTGTTATTGCGCCACCGGGATTCGTACCTGGATCTCTTTCTGGATCTATATCACTTAAGCCAGCCGAAGACAGGTCGTAAGTCCTGTAATTACCCCATACTTCCACATATTTTCCATTAAATATAATCAAAAATAGCTTTGTCTCTATGAGATATCTGATATTTGTTTAATAACAGTGCCTTTTGTAGGTAAAATTGATGAATTATATGTTGAAATTCATTTGGTGAAATGATGTTCAATCTTCCAGTTATGCCGATGTTTTCTGGATTTCTATCAGCGATACGGCACCTAGTCGCTGTATTATATCTTATTTTTCCAGTGGCCATCTTGGTGGTGCGTCATTGTAACACGAAGTATTGTTTGGCAGGGATAGATAGCACAAAGATAACAGTGATAGCTTTATCTCTCCGCAATGTGTATCTCGCGCAATTATCACGGGTGCAATGTTACAAAGATAGGTCGCCATTACTCTTGTTACAAAGATAGGTCGCCATCACTCTTGTTACAAAGATAGGTCGCCATTACGCTTGTTACAAAGATAGGTCGCCATTACGCTTGTTACAAGCTCTGAACAATATTCTAAATTACTTTACAGTACAAGTTCTTATTTATTTATATTTCAGACAGTATATATGTACTTACATTCTTGTCAAGTAAAATGATAATTCACACAAAATGGAGGTTAACGTACACCATATTAACAGGTTTTTTTGTTAAATGTTAATATCAAATTTTCTGACCAAAGATGGCGACAGTGATGTTGCAGTTAATACTCGAAGTATTTCTACATGGTAACATATATACAACTTCTAAAAAATTGATAAATATGGATGTTGATTGGGTGGAATGGTGAACGTTACATTGTGTAAAATGATCACTTAAGCCAGCCGAAGTCAGGTCGTAAGATCTATAGTTTATTTAATAACAATACCTTTGTAGGTAAAAATCCAGTTATTGTGTGTTCTTGGACATATTCAAATATTGTTAGTCTGCCTACATAAGCATGGTAAGCTCCCGTGATGCTGTCGACAGGACCATGGCAAGTTGCCTTCTACAGGAATTCCAGAGTTGCTTTTAATAGGAATATAGGAAGCTTCCCTGTTACTGTCAAAAGGGTCACGGCAAGATCCTGTGTTGCTCTTAACTTGAACATGCAAACTTCCGTGCTGCTGTCATCAAATACATGACAAGCTCCCACGTGGTTGTCTACAGGAAAATGGCAAGTTCTAGAGTAGCTGTCTATAGGAACATGCCACATTCCCATGTTGCTGTCAGCAAGAACAAGGTAAATTCTAGAGTTAGGTACTCAACAGGAACACGACAAGCTCCCGTGTTACATGGTAAGTTCCTGTTGACAGTAACACAGCCTGGAGAAATTAGTAATCTCTGTGAATGCACAAGGTTAAGAGAGACCGATCTAGATGGCAGACCAAGTCCGAGAAATGACCGGAGCCTCGTTATACGTTGTATTAAACAAGGCCCAGGATCGCGAAGAACTGTTGGCAATTAGTTGGCGCTATTGAAAAATTAGTTAAAATAGGTATAGGCAATAGGTAAAATAAGCAAATGGATGGCATAAAATAGATTTACATTGAATCCATCCAAAACAGAATTACTATGGACAGCAACACCTAGAAGGCAAAACTTAATACAGGAATCAATATCTGCGAATGCTAAATCTGCAGTTAAGTTGTTGGGCGTGCACATTGATTCAGATCTTTCAATGAATACTTTCAGTGCATCCTGACATCAACTGAGACAGATTAAAAGTATTCGGAGACAGCCCGTCACTTATGATTGCATTTGTGGTGTCACGTGTGGACTATTGTAACAGCCAATGTTTCAACTAGATAGATTACAATCCATTATAAATGCTCCAGCACGGATAATATATGGAGTTTCCAAATTCTCTCATACAACATCCCTTGTACATGAACTACATTGGCTCCAGCTCCTTGAAAGAGTTGAATTTAAATTGTGCTGGTTGATGTACAAGGCGACACACATCATGGTGCCTCAGAACTTTGTATCCCAGACAATTTGAATGGTCTCTCAGGTCAGCCTCTACTTCAGCTGCAGAAAGGGTAGTAGAACCGACCAACCGTTGCCAGATGTCTAAATTTTGTGAACGGGCATTTGCGGTGGCGGGCCCCAAAGCGTGGAACTCTTTGCCCTCCGTCATAAGGAACAGTGCATCAGAGACCTTTATTTAAAAAAGATACTAAAAATTGTAATTTTGTAATTTTAAAAATAAAGATAATTTAGGAGAACACATTTTTATTGTGAAGTTGTAATTATTCAGAACATAGGTCTGTGATATAGATATAGATGGCTCTGTCAAAATGATGGAACGATTAAATGTATTAATATCAAAAAGGTAACATATAGGGTCGAAAATTGTCGCTAAAATTAATGTCGCTGTAGCTTAGTTGGAAAAGCACCTTCCCCGGTTAGGAAAGAGATCGAATCCCGGTGGCGCAACAACAATATTTTTCGATAAAATTGATTTTATATGTATATCTTAATAATTAATATATTTAATTCATATAAAGATAATTGTTGAACTATAAACAGTTTGAGGTGAATGTTTTTACTCAAATAGCGTTGTACAAATTATCTATTATAATTAATAGAAAATGACCTTTGTACGACATACTATGTTAATGTCGACCGAAATAGCGAGGTTCTTCGTATATTACTAGCAGTAGAATCAATGTTTCTGTCTACATGTTATGTTACGGTGTCCTGCTGCACCACTGCCAGTAGAAAAACAGCGAGGTCCTATATTCAGGCCTATTCTCAAAATTGCAATATTGAAATGAAGGTGATTGTTACACCAACCCTCAAAAATAGTGTTATATTTGAATGAGAGAGAGGGAGAGAGAGTGAGGGAGTGAGGGAGATAAACGTACCATAATCTGTCAAAACTATCTGTCTATTTTTGAGGGTTGGTGTAACAATCACCTTCATTTCAATATTGCAATTTTGAGAATAGGCCTGAGTATTTAGCAATAGCAAATTGCGCGCACTCTATATACGTAATAAATCTATGCATTACTAAAATCTATGAGAAATAAATCTAACTTATTATCTATATAGTTGATAAATAGTTTGAGCGAGATTGACTCGACATGTGTAAATTATTCATTAAAATTGCTACACCTATTTTGACATCGCTCACATTTCTCTTACAGGCATTCAGTTCACAAACAGCGTGTCCGGCGTCACCCAGTCCACAAATAGAGCGAGCCGACGGAAGTCAATATCTCAATTATTATTATTAACTTTGAAAGGTAAATCGGCTGGCTACCTATTCAGGGAACCTTATCGAAAACAAACGTCGACACGGCGTTACTAAACACCGCAACATAAGTCCTTCTAAAGCTACACGTCAAACATGAAAATAAAAATAATGACACCACTCGAAACAAAACGGCGGCAAACGGTGCGCGCGAATGCTGACTTACTACATTCTGTTCCTGTCGCAGAATGGGTCGTTATACCTTTGAAATACACTCGCGACAAATTCAAGAACGTCGTAAAATAACAGTGATAGCTTAAAACGAATTTGGTCGGTATGACCGTACGCCCACGGGCTACTCCTTTGTTAAATCGACGCGCCGACTTGTGCCTTTATGGCGCCGAACTACGGCTTCCTTTATTGCCTCGCAAACGTGTTGCCGGCAGCCGAACACGGCAAGTCACATTCTGATCGCGCATCCGATACGACCTCTCGTACGACATGCGATCAGGCTGTGTCGCTATGCCGGCCGAGTTCGGTCGCGTCGGTCACATCGTTCGATACAAACCTTGGAAGCGCGTACAATAGCCCGTATAATATGCGCATACGCCACGGTCTTCCTTCATTCCGTCCGACTGTTGGACACGCCGTAAAAATGTTGCACACAATTCTCACAGATTGAATTACATCGAACGGTTGCGCAGTACTTTGCTGTGACAATTTTCAAATTCACCGATGATCCGTAGTTAGCTTTCTCGGCGACGACATCGAGCAGAACTCGGTTCCCAGATTGAACACTTCTCGCTGAATTGCTAATGAAAGACGTGAGATGGCGTTGCGGACGTCGAAATGAAAGAAACGCGCATGGCCCGCGTTGAAATTTCAAACGAATCTTTACGAGATTCTGTTACTTAGAGCCTATATTTGCTTGCGGTTATTTCTCGCCTTGGAGCTATCGGCCAGGAATGGTAATCAATTAAAATCGAATGTGTGACTCGCCGTATTGGAAATGGTACAATTATATTCCACGCGATCGTGGACTTAATTTACGATGCAATGAAAATTAGCCTTTGTTCGCTGAATTGTTTCGTTCGTGTTTTGTTAAACTGACGCCAGGTACTTTTACAATATTCTAATCGTTACATTTAAAGATAACAGCTGTTACTGGCACTTGACAGTATTATCACTCACCGTAGATATTCCATAATTATGTATCAACTAACAGTTGATTTTTAAAACTTTATTTATACGTAGGCACATAATTCATTAGTTTTTTCAACAACATACATGCGAATTTTCATGAACGCCGGGAAAGATTAGAATTTCTTCTAGATATTGTGCGCCAGTTTTACAGATACGATCATACACAATGAATCTAATCATTCATCATCACACAAACATTCAGGGTTCCACTCCATAATACATCGTTTAGTCAATATTCCTATGTCAACATCCAATTTCAATATTGAATTGAATACAATTAAAAAAATAGCAGTTAATAACGGGTATAATACAGGTTTGATAGACACTATTTTAAAAAATAAATTAAAAGAATATAATAATCAATTTTTATATAAATCACAGATAAAACATAATGATAATAATGATTATTGGCGTAGGATTTTATACATAAATAACTTTTCGAATCAAATATCTAAACACCTACCGCGAAACATTAGACCGGCATTTTATACAAATAATAGTATAGGAAATTTACTCATAAATTCTAAAGACAAAGATGATAAATTTAACAATTCTGGTGTCTATAAACTTAGTTGCAAGGATTGTGCTGCATTTTATATTGGTAAAACGGGTAGAAATTTTAATATAAGAGTAAGGGAGCATTTGAGATGTTTGAACAATAGTGGGTTTTCAGAATTTCTAATCATTTGATAGAAAATGGTCATGGTTTTGATAAAAAATTGGGATTGTCAATTTTGCATATAAACGGTGTTGGTCACAAATTAAATAATTTGGAATCGTTGGAGATAAATAAAGCGTGTAAAACTAATCAAAAAATTATAAACAACCAATTAAATTTAACTACGAGTCCCATTCTAAAATTTTTTCCTAAAAATTATTCGAGTAAATTTGTATTAAGTAATGATTTGAGTTAGGTACTAAAAATTTTTTTTTTTTTTTTAAATAGATTCTGGCAAAGAAACAATATATGTTTTAGTTAGTTATGACATCCTGAAGAAGAAAATTGTATTTTTCGAAACCAGTAGATGTATTTAAACTCAATTTAGTGGTTAATAAAACAAAGATAATAAATAAAATATGAATTTTAACCACAAAGATAATATTGCTAATTTTATAGTTATTTTTGTTCTTAAATTTTTTTTTAAATAAATAAACTTGATTTTGTACGTACTACACACAAAGTTATATTTTTTGTTATGACTATGAGAGGTGCAGTCCCTTATCTCATCAACAGATGTAATCATAACTAAATTAAATACAATTAGGTGACGACCTATTCAGGGTAGAAGGGCGGAGAATGTAAGTAGGGAGAGGTTTTATTGTATTTATTGTGAATATGGAAAGTACGGATGAAGTATTAGGAAAAGTTTTTTTTTTGTATTTTATCAGTTTTTAAGTTATTCATTATTAATCCGTTATATGGTACCGAGTGGAGAAGTTTGTGTTTGTAGAAATAATGTAGTTTCAGTTATGAGATTAGAATGAATGAATGATTAGAATTAAATGAAAACTGGTTCTCCAATAGGTCTACGTCAATTCTGAAGAACATCACTTTATACGATCTATTCAGTATACGTATATAAGAAGTGTCAGCGATTCCGCGCATCCGCATCCGCGCGCTATGCACTACAACGAAATTGTACAACAACATTTCAATAATTAATGATGACACTAAAATAAGTAGGTACCTACTTACCTTCATATTTTTAACTATCAAAATTCGCAGACAGAATAAAAAATATAGAGAAATGATAAACAATCATATGAGTATGAATGGTAGAAAAAAAAATATCTTGGATCAAAAGTAAACACTGAATCTGAGCGCGCACGTCATCGAACTGGATTTCCGCGAGATGACGTGTTACAAATTTTAATAGTTGGATTTTTTGTAAATATATGCTAGTAGAAAATGGAAAATATTTTAATATTTTGTAATATTATTGAAAAAATCGTTTATTTTACTGCCCTGGTTAATCGAGTATATTTTACTATATATATATATATAATAAATATTTACAAAAAATCCAACTATTGAAATTTGTAACACGTCATCTCGCGGAAATCCAGTTCGATGAAGTGTTCGCAAATTATTATATGTGCGCGCTCAGATTCAGTGTTTACTTTTAATCCAAGATATATTTTTTCTCATATATATATATATGATATACTCATATGATCGTTTATCATTTCTCTCTCTATATATATATATAGTAAAATATACTCAATTAACCAATCATCTCAATTAACTCAATTAATCAATATATATATATGTGTGTTTATAAATAGATAATAAATAGAAAAGTCTTAGAAAATAAATATTTATGTGAAAAAAATGTAATGTTTGAATGCAGAAGCGAACATGCGTGATTTGATTATGGTCATAATTGCATGCAGATGCCGTAGTGTCGATGGCGAATAGAGAATGAGATATACGATGTATGCAAGGAAATGGTAGTGTATCTCCAGTTGGTTTCCCTATATCCGAGCAACGTGACCCCCAGGGTTGTGGCCTGCTGATGCCCCGAAGATATTCTTACACTTTTGTCTGCAGCTCGCTAGCTAAATGCGTCATTGATCTGATAGGTCCATGGAGTTGGAGCTCGGCCCTTTCTCTCAGTGGGTGACGTGTCCGTAAATTAGAAGATGCGCTTTAAACAGATCGTAAATCCACAAATTGTTGTTCCAAAATTGAAGCATTCATGTCCGAGGATTTCTAAGCACTCGCTTCCAGAACAACATTTAAAAGGCGTTACGATTCTTCCTTTCACGTACTCTCAATGAGAATGTTTCCACACTGTAAGGGTATATTGGAACCTTTGTGGGCTGACGAATATAGAGGGTGGACCTATTAACTAATTTTAAAATTTGTTACAATTTTTTATAAAGAAGGTCTTGGAGATGTATTCGACTGAACAGCGAATGGAAATAGTGAACGTTTATTATCAAAACCAGCAATCCATAATTTTAACTCAACGTGCATATCGTCGCCATTTCGATGTGCGAAATCCTTCAAGAGAATCAATGATTAGAAGTTTCGAGAGCCAGGGTTCAGTTAGCGACCATCCACGTATTGACAGACTTCGCTCCATCAGCAACGAAGCTACAGCGGAGTGTGTAAGGGAAAGTGTTGAAGAAGGGCCGACCACATCAACGCGAAGGCGATCTGGACAAGTTGAGGTCTCCCGGAAGTCGCTCCGGCGTATCCTTAAATCTTTACGGTACCACTTACACACAGCAAGAGCCACAATCCAACTTCAATATTGTATTCACGCCCTGATGGGCATTTACAAAATTAATTATAAAAAAAAGATGTGCAGCTACACAAATAGCATGAAATATATAGGTATAAAACAGACATTAGTTAATTAAGCAAAAAAACAAAAAAAAAATTAAATATATTAATTAGAAAGATATACATATAAAATCAATTTTATCGAAAAATATTGTTGTTGCGCCACCGGGATCGAACCTGGATCTCTTTCCTAACCGGGGAAGGTGCATTATCACATGACGTATAGGTTCAAAAAGGTAACATATAGGTTCGAAAATTGTCGCTAAAAATATTGTCGCTGTAGCATAGTTGGATAATGCACCTTTCCCGGTTAGGAAAGAGATCCAGGTTCGAATCCCGGTGGCGCAACAAAAATATTTTTCGATAAAATTGATTTTATATGTATATCTTTCTAATTAATATATTTAATTCATATTTAAAATATCACAGACCTATGTTCTGAATAATTACAACTTCACAATAAGAATGTGTTCTCCTAAAAAAAAATTAGGTTTAACGCAGAAAAATATACATTTTTCGCAGTTGCGACACATTTTGGCCGTCGCGGTCCCCAGACTTGACGGCTTCTGATTACTTTCTTTGGGGCTACATCAAAGAAAAAGTTTATGCTAACAAGCCTCAAACACTTCAGCAGCTGAACGACAACATTTTTGCAGAAATCAGGGCACTGGAACCTGAAACGCTATGAACTGTCATGGAAAATGCTTTAGAAAAGGCACGTTTATGTGAGGCAAAAAATGGACGCCATTTGCAAGACATAATTTTTTATACATAGTGAAACTTTATTTAATACTTAAATATTATAAATTTAATAAATTATATAAAAATGTAATTAAACATTATAACCCCTTCCTGACTTTTGCCCACCTGTAGAAATTAATTCGTTTCCCAGCCCCCAAAAATGTTACATAAATGATTTTTTTTGTCAAACTTTAATTGTAGACACTTAGGGAACGTGATGGTAGAAACGGAATAGGAGGAATGTTACTCTTGTTTAGAAGGAGAGCATTATCAATTAATTGATTCTGGTGATGGTTTTCGTTTTGTCGATGATTCAGTAGCTCTCGATGTAACCAAGAACTTGTTCAATATGATCTGTTTCTGTCTCTTTTTAAAAACCTTCCTAAAGTAATCAATTACATTATAATTGAATGCATTTATGTTTTGGTTGACTTTCAACCATATTCGATTTGGCCCAGTTATTGTATTGCCTTAATCCGGCCAATTCTCAAAATTGTAATTTTTTTATTTTTTTATTAATATTAAAAATATAATACAATTTCAATAATCAGTGGATATATATATTTTAGCATTTGTTTCTTCTCTATAAGAGTAAGACTCGTGTATAGAGAAGGAGTATATTCGAGTTAATTTATGTTTCAGTTAGTCTGTGTACATATTTTTTCTACTTCAGTTACAAATTTATAATAGTCCGTAATTTTTCTAATTGTGGTGTGGAGATTGTTAAAAAATTTGATACCTTGATAAATATATTGATTTTGAGTTGCGGTATATTTTAGTTTTGGGATATCAATTTGATCTCTATATCTTGTAGATCGGAATTCGCATCTAAAATTTAATTGATTTTTAATTTTGAAAATTTGAATTTTTTTGTATATGTCTACTATTTTTGGTACTTTAAAATCTGTGAAAAGTTGTATACTTGGATAGTCTTTTGGATTTTAGAATAATTTTTATTATCATTTTTTGAGTGATTTCTAATTGTGACATTGAAGTTTTATATGCACCTCCCCATCCAATAATACCGTATTGCAAATTTAATGAAGGTGATTGTTGTACCTACTCTCAAAAATAGACAATACGTAGATTAACGTCAGTGTTATATTTGAATGAGAGAGAGAGTGAGGAAGATAAACGTACCATAATCTGTCAAAACATAAAAAATTGCGACAGGATTGGCCGTAATTCTTCACTACGACGCTGTGTATGAAAAAATCAATATAGGTAAGTAATATAGGTATTTAAGAAACAAACCTTTTTCTGTAAGCTTTGAATACAGTATTCGTATTTAGTCTATTTGGTTATCGACCAATCAGAAACAGACTACACCATAAATAATGTTTACGCGCTTTTATACTCCGATAAGTAGGCCTGGTATAAAATTTTAAATATGTGTGTTCTTTTTGTGTGGATTTAAAAACAGATAACAAAAGCGAAGCTGCTACTGGTGAGAGACAGTTTTTGTGATTCGGACGGACTTTTACGGCGGCGATATAAAAACATTTTGTATTATATATTTTCAGATTATCGGATGTGAGAAGGTTTTCGGTGGCTGACCAGCAGATTTAAGGATCATCAGACTACAAGGAGAGCGACGTCGGCGTCTACCAGCACAGGTTCACAAAGGTTTGTGTATTTTGGATTTGCATAGATTGAATTACTGTATTCAACATTACCTATAGAAAACCACACGGTAACAAATAAAATAAAATATTCAACTATAGACAACAAACATTCGTATAACCAATCGCTGAAATTAAACCTTTGGTTTCATTGATTCATTAATCGTAGAAAACGTCAAAATTGACGAAGTATACAATGTTATACAATAGCGATGTAGATCATGGTTATTGATATTGCTTTGAGATTGAGAATAGACCTGACTGTCAGCAGTATGGAGTCTTTACTTGACACTTCATCATCGGACCACATTTTCCCTATTGTTCCAGCTTCTTGTTCTTTATGAAGCACCCCGCGTGGCTATCCAGTGCAGGCGGAATTTATAAAATATTAACAAATATAGAAACATTTGTTTAATGTCAAAATAATAGAGACTAACAAATATAGAAGTTTCACTGTATACTTTTTGGTTATGGTTATGGATCTATTTTTCCAAATTGTATCCAGCTTCCAATCCCAATACTTATCTTAACTTCAGCTTCACAGCCACTGTTATCAGTTATACGTAACGTGATCATTTATTTTATTCCTCAAAACGGGACCTATAGTAATTTTTAGTGAAGATACTCAAAACGGGATATCAACTCCACGGGCTACGCTAAATTCCGTACGACACTTTCACATCTGACGACCGATAGAATACTTCTTTGATTTATAAACGGATACCTAGTTTGTAAATTAACCTTAAAAGAGCACTTGTGTTTAGGCATTGTTAAAATGAAAGGTTCACGTACAAGAAATTTAAATTGACTACAATAACACAACCACTCGCAACCGAGGAGCGAGCGAGCTAGCAAGCTTCTGACGTGTGAGACATATTACGCATGGTGACATCGCCGCGCTACCGTTAGTTTTTTTTATTTTTCGTTCCTTTTTTGAAATTGTTACCGTTTTTTGAAAACGGGACATTTCGGTGTCTCGAAGCTGTGCTTGGAGTAACGGGATAGGCTACCTGAGAAATGATTTTTTAATTTATTTCTTGTGTCGATACTCGTATTTTCTCGGGCACGAATTTTAGGTATAATATATATATGTATTTTTTTTAACACATTTTTACTTCTCTATGAGAGTCGGAGACTCGTTTATATAGAAGGAATATAGTATAGATGATAATTTTTATGTAACTTTTTGGTTTCAGATAAAAATTTATATTATAGTAATCTGTTATTTTTTATTATTCTCAGGGGGTGACTATTAAAGAATTCAATGTCTAGTTAAATAAAATAGTTTTGAGTTGCAGTATTTTTATGTTTATATTTTGTTTTTAACTTGAAATCTATTATTTTTGACACTCTGAATTCTGTAAACTTGGGAACTTGGGTAGTCTTTATTTTTATCACCATTTTTTTGAGTAATTTCTTATTGTGATATTGAAGTTTTGTATGCTCCTCCCCATCCGATAATACCGTATTGCAAATGTGACTGGACAAACGCGTAATGATGACGCGTGACGTGATTGTTAAGATAACCGCAAACGGTTGGCGGCATTAAGAAACAGGCGTAATTATTATATATTACGCCGGTCTGAGAAATTTATGTGGTATTTCAAAATAATGCAAGAAAATAAAACACCTTGAATTTTCATGAAGTGATATTATTACAAAACCAATAAAATAATGGCAACAAAATTGTTGGCGCGGATGAGTTGGGAAACTTTTTTCGTCACGTATATAAATGCAAACGGTCTTCGAGGTTACTGTCAGGAATTTTAAATAATTATGGATAATCAAATACACATCTTAAATTTTTTATCAGAAAGACTGCTCTCGCTTAAAAGAGTTAGGTCGCTTACGAGATTGTACCTGTACGGACACTTTTCGCGCTCGTGGTGAGCGAGATTTCATTTGCAATCGCAATCGCTTATTGTTTTACTTAATTAGACATTTAGCCACCGTGTTCGTTTATAAATATCGTATATCGGTACTAGCAAATTAAATATTATGCCTAAATACAGAGAGACTAAAGGCATATCGCCAGAGAAAAATTATTCAACTTGCTGTATTTTAGTAAATGAACAAACAATACTAAAAATTGCTATTTACATATCTAACTAACAATAGCTTGTGCTTCTCTAATATATCTTTATTTTGATTAAAAATTTACAATTACAATAAAAATACACATCAATTGGATCGATATAAATATTATTATTTACTAAAAAAAATATTGTATTTCTGATATAAAACTTAGTTTTAAATAGTAGCAGAAGCATGTGAATAAGTACAATATATTATTTAAAATCGTTTGTTTTTACTAAAACAAAGTATTATAGAAACGTCGAAAATTGATCATTTGTCCTGCTAATTTAACTGTTTATTAATTTTTAACATTTTGTTAATTTGCAAGTACAAATTTGTCGCCGTAATCTTGGCTTAAATATATTAAATATATTTTGTGTGTGCAAGAATTTTCCTTATTGCGGCAATTTTGTGGCACACTGAAAATGTATTTGATAGTCGCGGTCTTTCTTATAATGCTTGTGTTGTCTTAATTATGGCAAATAATATTCAGTTTATTAGTTTTAAAAAAAATATGTAATCTAGTGTATTACTTCTAATATAAATTAATAATAAAAACCTTTATATAATAATATTTATTATTATTGAAAGGGGCGCTTTAAGGTGGCTAGATAAATTTAAGAAATAATATTAAGGTGCTTAAGTTCTAAGGGGAAGTGACGTCACTCCACACAGGTCTATAATTAATAAATATTAAGATACACTGTTGGTATTTTGTCCCAAACTATTAGTTAAATTATGATATATATATATAATCCTTTTAATGTCACTAATGCGCGAATTGAGCTAAGGCTGTCAATTTCAATATATAGGCACATATATGCATGTCGTTATCTTTGCAGTTAAAGCGGAAACTTTAGTATGTAGATAAGAGAGTGTGCGAGATAATACATAGGTATATGTGTAGGAAACGATATTTTTTTATTGATCAGTGGACACATATATTAGCTGGCTAACACGCGACCCGATAGCATATTGTATCAAAACTGTCCGTTACCTAAAGAGCTATATAAGAGCAATATTCTGTATCTCGCTGTTAGGTAGAAAGGCTAACGAGCATATAAGCCAAAAAAAAAAAGATTATCGACATTGTCCAGACGATATTAAAGATATTGTGAGGCAGTAGAAGCAGACGTCGGCCACAAATGTGCCGGACTGACGATCATAAAATAATCCGATACAATTCCACATAAAGATGAAGAAGACATCAGACAAGACGAGCAATCATCATAATGACATCATTATTTCGAGGTCCAAGGCCCTGAAGGTCTACCCAGAACCAGAAAACACGACCCACGTGTGAAACGCTCCTTCCGGTATCTGGATCTTCTTCTATTGGATCCACATGTCTTCCGGCTCCAAGATACGTAGATCATTCAGCGCGAAGTACACGTGAACATACACTTTCTGTGATGGCGCTAAAGTGTCAAGCAGCACCTTTCACAATAGCACAATATACAGGATTCGGCGCGCACGGTAGCGAGAAACCAAAACAAACACAATAAATCAAGCCAACAATTCGTTCCCACTGCAGGACGAACTTGACGGCAATAAACGCACCCAATGGTAAACGATTACTTGACAGTTCGAAAGTACAATTTCAACTACTGAACCATAGAGAACAGACCATAGAAAAGATCGTGTTCTGGTTATAGGAGAGGGGGATAGTGGATAGGTAATGGACAAGAATTATAACTATGCATTCACGTGTGCGCGAGACGATCGGCGATTCATACATCATAAATACCGAACAATATCATAATATGTAGCAAGGTGTCTAACATAGGTGTACTAACCAATGTAGCAAGGTGTCTAACATGGGTGTACTAACCAATGTAGCGAGGTGTCTAACATGGGTGTACTAACAATGTAGCGAGGTGTCTAACATGGGTGTACTAACCAATGTAGCGAGGTGTCTAACATGGGTGTACTAACCAATGTAGCGAGGTGTCTAACATGGGTGTACTAACAATGTAGCGAGGTGTCTAACATGGGTGTCCTAACCAATGTAGCGAGGTGTCTAACATGGGTGTACTAACAATGTAGCGAGGTGTCTAACATAGGTGTACTAACCAATGTAGCAAGGTGTCTAACATGGGTGTACTAACCAATGTAGCGAGGTGTCTAACATGGGTGTACTAACAATGTAGCGAGGTGTCTAACATGGGTGTACTAACAATGTAGCGAGGTGTCTAACATGGGTGTACTAACCAATGTAGCGAGGTGTCTAACATGGGTGTACTAACCAATGTAGCGAGGTGTCTAACATGGGTGTACTAACCAATGTAGCGAGGTGTCTAACATGGGTGTACTAACCAATGTAGCGAGGTGTCTAACATGGGTGTACTAACCAATGTAGCGAGGTGTCTAACATGGGTGTACTAACAATGTAGCGAGGTGTCTAACATGGGTGTACTAACCAATGTAGCGAGGTGTCTAACATGGGTGTACTAACCAATGTAGCGAGGTGTCTAACATGGGTGTACTAACAATGTAGCGAGGTGTCTAACATGGGTGTACTAACCAATGTAGCGAGGTGTCTAACATGGGTGTACTAACAATGTAGCGAGGTGTCTAACATGGGTGTACTAACCAATGTAGCGAGGTGTCTAACATGGGTGTACTAACAATGTAGCGAGGTGTCTAACATGGGTGTACTAACCAATGTAGCGAGGTGTCTAACATGGGTGTACTAACAATGTAGCGAGGTGTCTAACATGGGTGTACTAACCAATGTAGCAAGGTGTCTAACATGGGTGTACTAACAATGTAGCGAGGTGTCTAACATGGGTGTACTAACCAATGTAGCGAGGTGTCTAACATGGGTGTACTAACAATGTAGCGAGGTGTCTAACATGGGTGTACTAACCAATGTAGCAAGGTGTCTAACATGGGTGTACTAACCAATGTAGCGAGGTGTCTAACATGGGTGTACTAACCAATGTAGCGAGGTGTCTAACATGGGTGTACTAACAATGTAGCGAGGTGTCTAACATGGGTGTACTAACCAATGTAGCGAGGTGTCTAACATGGGTGTACTAACAATGTAGCGAGGTGTCTAACATGGGTGTACTAACCAATGTAGCGAGGTGTCTAACATGGGTGTACTAACAATGTAGCGAGGTGTCTAACATGGGTGTCCTAACCAATGTAGCAAGGTGTCTAACATGGGTGTACTAACCAATGTAGCGAGGTGTCTAACATGGGTGTACTAACCAATGTAGCGAGGTGTCTAACATGGGTGTACTAACCAATGTAGCGAGGTGTCTAACATGGGTGTACTAACAATGTAGCGAGGTGTCTAACATGGGTGTACTAACCAATGTAGCGAGGTGTCTAACATGGGTGTACTAACCAATGTAGCGAGGTGTCTAACATGGGTGTACTAACAATGTAGCGAGGTGTCTAACATGGGTGTCCTAACCAATGTAGCGAGGTGTCTAACATGGGTGTACTAACCAATGTAGCGAGGTGTCTAACATGGGTGTACTAACAATGTAGCGAGGTGTCTAACATGGGTGTACTAACCAATGTAGCGAGGTGTCTAACATGGGTGTACTAACAATGTAGCGAGGTGTCTAACATGGGTGTACTAACCAATGTAGCAAGGTGTCTAACATGGGTGTACTAACCAATGTAGCGAGGTGTCTAACATGGGTGTACTAACCAATGTAGCGAGGTGTCTAACATGGGTGTACTAACCAATGTAGCGAGGTGTCTAACATGGGTGTACTAACCAATGTAGCGAGGTGTCTAACATGGGTGTACTAACCAATGTAGCGAGGTGTCTAACATGGGTGTACTAACAATGTAGCGAGGTGTCTAACATGGGTGTACTAACCAATGTAGCGAGGTGTCTAACATGGGTGTACTAACAATGTAGCGAGGTGTCTAACATGGGTGTACTAACCAATGTAGCGAGGTGTCTAACATGGGTGTACTAACAATGTAGCGAGGTGTCTAACATGGGTGTACTAACCAATGTAGCAAGGTGTCTAACATGGGTGTACTAACCAATGTAGCGAGGTGTCTAACATGGGTGTACTAACCAATGTAGCGAGGTGTCTAACATGGGTGTACTAACCAATGTAGCGAGGTGTCTAACATGGGTGTACTAACAATGTAGCGAGGTGTCTAACATGGGTGTACTAACCAATGTAGCGAGGTGTCTAACATGGGTGTACTAACCAATGTAGCGAGGTGTCTAACATGGGTGTACTAACAATGTAGCGAGGTGTCTAACATGGGTGTACTAACAATGTAGCGAGGTGTCTAACATGGGTGTACTAACAATGTAGCGAGGTGTCTAACATGGGTGTACTAACCAATGTAGCGAGGTGTCTAACATGGGTGTACTAACCAATGTAGCGAGGTGTCTAACATGGGTGTACTAACAATGTAGCGAGGTGTCTAACATGGGTGTCCTAACCAATGTAGCGAGGTGTCTAACATGGGTGTACTAACAATGTAGCGAGGTGTCTAACATGGGTGTACTAACAATGTAGCGAGGTGTCTAACATGGGTGTACTAACCAATGTAGCGAGGTGTCTAACATGGGTGTACTAACCAATGTAGCGAGGTGTCTAACATGGGTGTACTAACCAATGTAGCGAGGTGTCTAACATGGGTGTACTAACAATGTAGCGAGGTGTCTAACATGGGTGTACTAACCAATGTAGCAAGGTGTCTAACATGGGTGTACTAACCAATGTAGCGAGGTGTCTAACATGGGTGTACTAACCAATGTAGCGAGGTGTCTAACATGGGTGTACTAACCAATGTAGCGAGGTGTCTAACATGGGTGTACTAACAATGTAGCGAGGTGTCTAACATGGGTGTACTAACCAATGTAGCGAGGTGTCTAACATGGGTGTACTAACCAATGTAGCGAGGTGTCTAACATGGGTGTACTAACCAATGTAGCGAGGTGTCTAACATGGGTGTACTAACCAATGTAGCGAGGTGTCTAACATGGGTGTACTAACCAATGTAGCAAGGTGTCTAACATGGGTGTACTGACAGTACACTCATATATATATAAATGTTTACTAAAAATAGCATTGAATTGAAGCGGTGTTACAGAATTCCAGGTGACGACGCATTGGAATGTGAAACTTGCGACAATCCCTGGGAAACATTCGATCAGTACAAGGAACAACATTTCAGCGAGTGGGAAGTAGAATTACCACAAGGACAAGACAAGACAAGATTGGCTGAATGGCACATGCAATTGTCCAAAGTATCCTAAATATTACGTTTATAAATTCTTAGTCGGGTTAGATTAGGTTAGAACACAATTTTTTTTTAGTGGTACAGAGTAATAAGTTTATTCAATTACTATTTTTGGGAAGTGAAAGTTTGTTTTTTGTATGCATATTTTCATTAAATTTGGCAAGCAGTTAAACACAATTTTTCATGAATCATCACTCCATCTGTTTTGCGCTCAGATTAGAATGACGTATCCAGTAAACACGTACTTTTACAGACTCTCAGAGATCAAAGTCTCATCTCATCATAGTGGACACGGGTAATGTTTCATTTAAGGTGTGCGGGTGTGCGCGCTCACACGATTTGACATCATAGCGCACATAGAAAAATATAACGCGCACACAATTTTTAACAAGACTTCTTCTATCAAAAGTTGCCCACCATGTCTGCTTAAAGACTTACTACGAAAACAGAACCCTGCGGATTCGAACCTGGATCTCTTCCTATCCGGGGAAATGCATCACCAAAGGTGTTTGAAATTCCGTAAATGGCCTTCAAATAATGGAACGACAGACGTATAAATTTGAAAGTGCAACATGCATTTGATTTGTTTAGGTGACAGATTAAAAATAAATAAATTACAATATGATTTAGGTATTAATAAACATAATATTTAAAAAATATACAGCCATTTAAAAATGTTTCAAATATGTGCAAAATACTAGAATGATTAAAAATGTCATTTTACTTACTTACGACACTTTACGTAGGTGAGGTTGATAGGTTAAAAAATTTGTCGTCAACTCGCTGTGTCGGTGTAGTATAATCGGTTAATACATTTCCTCGGATAGGAAGAGATCCAGATTCGAATCCCGGTAGCAACAACAATTTTTTTCGATAAATTGATTTTATATGTATATAATTTGAATTAAAACATGGTTTAATTAAATTTATTTATTTGCATTTTATTTCTTGTATGGTAGATGTTTCGGTTTGTTTGAAATAAGATTTTGGATATTTGGATCCAATAATATTTCTGCAAGACAGAGAACTGCATTTATTTCAAGTCGAGATCGATGCCGTGTTTTTTTGCGGTGACTGATGAAAATGCATTTACGTATTAAATAAGTTGCGGAGAATTGAATTTGAATTTTTATCGCTTTTTCACTAACCAAAGGGTATTTACTTTTTATGGAAAGCCAAAACTGAGGTCTTGATGAGGATGAATGAAATTTAGCTTTGAGAGTGGATTGAAAAATTCAAAATAACGTTCACATTTCTCTGCAGATCAGACTAGTTGATTAATTTAATTTGTATTAAAACTTGTTTTTTATTTTCAAATTCAGAGGGCGGACCCACCGCTTACCTTAAATGCCTAAGTGATCTCATTTTCACTGCATTCAGTCTACTTTCGTTCCTCTTCTGACATAGCTCCAGGCCTCACTTCCATACATCAGTGTCGGTACTAGTTTTGTCTCGGTTAATAGATATAATTGTTTTTACAATTTTTATTTTATTAATATAGCTTTTATTATTCGGTTACAATTTTTACATGTTTTACTTTAAGTATTACAATGTATTTATATGCTATCTAATCGCATCTTTATTCACTATTTATATATATTTATTTGTACATTAAAATACCTTGTTATCTGATTATAACAATACATGTATATACATTTTTTTTTGTAGCATAAATAATACATATGAAAAATAAAGGTAATTGCTTTACTAGATGTAGTCTGTTCTAAAGCAATTTTACCTGTAGAGTTTTTAAAAGTTGTAAATGTTAAGAGGTAAGTAAGTATGAGTGAGTTATAAAAATACTATTGTCTGTAATATATAAACTAGTCGGTGACAAGAATGTGTGGGTAGTTAAGTTAGCACAAATAACAAATTAGTTTTATTTTGCTTTCTACCCACATCAATCAACCACTTTGTTATTTTAAGTTTGAAGTCATTAATCACTTTAGACCCTTTAAGGTCTAGTGGCAATTTATTAAATGTTCTCAGAGCACAAAATAAGAAAGTACGTTGAGCGAATTTTGTATTAAATTTTGGCACTGAGTAGTATCAATCACTGTGTACTATTAATCAAAAAAATAAAATATTATTATTATTATAATTAATAGTTTTATCTTGTTAACTAGGTGCATTAAACGTATTCTTTGATCACTTTTTTTAACACTTAAATGTTTTAATGTTAGACGACCGCTGCTAAGGGACACATGAGACCAATACGATTTAAAATAAGAAGTGAAGAAATTCAGTACGACACAAGGGAACTTGACTATCTTGCTCCGACTTGTTAACCATTGTTCAGAAACAATGGTTGTGAGCAACCGCACAATGAGACGTAGTAGGTACTGATTTCACGGTGGTGAGGAAATGAGATGCCTTAAGGAATCCCACTTTCTTGTTACAATGAGTTCCAACTATTCAGCCGTTAAATGACCAACCTGTTTACGCAGTCACCAGTAATATTGAACGGAAAAGTCAAATGTGGGAAGACCGCACGCGTTTCAGATTTAACCAGAAATTTTCAACGCAATGAAAATAGTCTAATCAGTTTATTTCTTAAAAATATTACTCTCGCACCATCGAACACAAGACGACGAATGAACATCTACACACCGGTTCCGAGAGCAACAACCACATTATATCAATGTTTCTACGTGTTTTTAGCTCCGAAACTGTACAACACACTTAACACTAACTGGGAATCGTTCACTTCCAATAAGATTACGCGAACGTTTTATTTTTTGTCTCTGCACTTATCTGACTTTAAAATATGAATTAAATATATTAATTATAAAGATATACATATAAAATCAATTCTATCGAAAAATATTGTTGTTGCGCCACCGGGATTCGAACCTGGATCTCTTTCCTAACCGGGGAAGGTGCTTTATCCAATTAAGCTACAGCGACATTATTTTTAGTGACAATTTTTCGACTTTGATATATGCCAGGAATCGTCATAATGAGTGTTGGTTGGCTCTCTTTCTTTCTCACTTAATCACATCATACACATATACGTAACGTTACGAGCGTGAGTGAGACAAAAGAACGCCGGTACGCCGGTGCCTGGTTCTATTATTTGAGTCTATCCTTCAGTGTAATCTTTAGCGAAGGACAAAACTAAATTTCGTAATGAACGCTTCATTCGAAGTATGCAGGTACCACTGGTTGGCCCACTCCCGATGCAGGTCGCAATCGCTCACACTTCATATATTACAATGAAGTGTGGTTAAGTCGTTATTTAAATCGTTATTGAACTATACTTAGAGGAAGTGTCTGAAGTGCAAAGCGAAGAGCGAAGTATGTAGTATGATACTTCGCGAAGTATACTTCAGTGAACTACATGAAATGAGCGGCAAACTCTTTCGTCTCTATACATACACAGTTCGCAGTTAATTCTGTACGTGAGAGCTTCGTTATTTGAGTTATTTACTAGTGTGTCTGTATATAGTGTGAAGCATTGAACTATTGAAGCGTCAACACGATTTAAAACGTGCGAACTGCGAAGCGTGAGTATAAAGAACTAGTTCATTGAAGTACTTCGTACAGTGTGGACCCATCATCGCTAATAATCTTAGCTGCAGTGTCAAATGCACATTAATTAAATTGACTACATACTTATATATTTTTTATCCCTTCGTAATTTTTAAAATGTGAAAAATCGGTCGGATGCAGAAAATGCCATTGTCCCGAGAAAATGACGTCTCGGAACCTATACCCGCACGAAAGTGATGTGTCAAAATCATTAAAAATGCCCTTTCTACTCACAATCAATGCCTGGAGTTATTAGAAGAAAACGATGAGTGCTGTAAAGTTTGGTTCTAACTGATTATTTAACAGCTATCGGCAAATTTTTTTATGTCATACATAACAAAATTAATGAATTTTGTTATGTATGACATTTTTTTTGTTATTAATAATGTTTATTTTATTAAAATGGTGTTTTTTTCGAAATTAAAAATGATTTTTTATATGTATATAACTCAATTGAGTAGAGATCAGTCAGAAGTGTCGCTGTCCGACATTCCGATTTCCTCACAACACAATACCTACACTAATAATTCACTTTAGTTTTACAATAAATTCTCTATTTTTTTTTTATAACTCTGTCGAATTTTTTCTTCTAATTTTAATTAAATAACACCACGAAAAAAAATTGGCTACTTTAACACAGACGGTAGTCTAGCAACGTAGCCAGGACAATGCTGTATGCATCAGAGGTGGATACCTACTGTATCCCACACAGTTCACTTCTGATTTACGAAAAAAATGTACGTCAATAAAGGTTTAAATAAATAAATCATTATCATCTTTAGCTTATTTGCGTCTAGTATAGGAATATCTTGGAGTCACGCTGACTACAGAGAATGATATGCCAAAAGAAATCAAGTTGAAGATCAAAAGCGGTCATCACCGTTATTTAACTTTTGAAAATCTCATGGAATTGATAGTCTTATCCACCAGTTAAAATATTTCAATCTACCACACAACAATACGTCCTGCTGTGATACTCGTACATCCATGTGAAACGTGGATTCTTACAAAAGGTTCGAAAAAATAACTGAATCTTTTGAAAGGAAAATGTCTTACTTCCGAAAGACTTCTTTCGAAAGGAATTCTTCGATGCGGATTCTCTATTGGCCGGTGAGATGTGATAATCTCATCAATGGTATATGTGCGATAATTCAGACTTAAAATTTCTTTATCAAGGTGTAGTAAAATCGTCAAGGATAAGATGGGTAGTGAAAATAAAGCGCATTAATGGAGTTCTGTGAGCCGTACTTATTGAGGAAATTCCTATTCTTCCAAAGCTTATTCGTCACTGGTATTGCGGAGATCCATCAGGACTCCGATCTGATGGTAGGAATCTGGAGAAGTCGTTTAGGGCTTTTGTTCGAGTGTGAAAGATCCTCCGGAGGACTGCTGAGTAGCTTCATCATTATTTGTTATTCTTATTTTCTATCTTCTGCCCAAATTTTATCGGCGACGTACTGTTCTTATGGGTTAAATCTGCCGACAATGGTGCGTGGAGGGTGAGTCTCCTATATGTTTTTACTTTGTTCCGTCTCGTTACCCGGAAAAGAGTGTCTCTTTACTTCCTCTCTGCCTTGTTAATTGTACTATTTTATATTATCTTTGTATTATATTATATTATTGTAAATATTATTTACTAATAAAGTGAGTCAACCGGGGTCAATGAGGGTTAATTTTGTTTTGTATCGCCCTGTCAATATGCGGGGCGCTATCGAACAGCTGCCTAGTAGCATTAAAAAATGCCAACCAGGCGGCGAATGAGTAGGACCGAGATAGGAGCCTTGAGCTTATTTCATCGGTCCGAATTTGCCTTGTATTTGGCTTTGGCTTATTATATTTACACTTTCCGATCCGAAATTTCTACTTTAGCTAACGATCTTAACCCATCTGTTGTTCTCTCGTCTCATCAGATTATCGCTACACTCTCTGTCGTTTCAGTTTGCCACTCAGTGACCCACGTCTTCGAATTCGGTTTGGCTACTGTGCACTCGGTTGTTTACATTGTGAAATCCCCATCATGAATATTTCCAGTACCAGTCATTGATAAGAGTCACGGTGGAGAATGATGACTTATCTAATCTCGCTGCATGTCCCGCCCACTGCAGCAATATTGATTTCACCTTTTTCAGAATATATGAGGTGTCAGTTTGTTCCCATAGTTCCGAATTTTTTAAATCTTGCGCAAGGCTTCATTTAAGACCACTTCACACCCGTCTACAGCGGTCGGTTGTATTAGTGTTGCACATATATAGTTTGATCTTTAAATCTGTGACAACAAAACTACGTCAATTTCCGTAAAGCAATGTGACAAACAGTTACTGATTTCATCCTGTTATTTATGTCACTGTTACATTTTATGTTGTACGTAATTAATATCAATACATTGTCGTTAAATGGTAATTCAAACATGTGGTAAATATTTGTGAGTGGGCATTATTGCAAATTTTATAAATTCCGTTATTTTTTTATGTTCTTTATATATTTAAAAAAAATTAAAACTAAACCCACAAAACGTCTCGTTAGACGTTTGTCTGCTGGTAAATTATATATCAATTTTATTACATTTAGTATAATCAAAACATATCAACTAATCAAGTTAAACAATTCATCTCATGCTTACAGGTAAGACAGATTATTATCGAAAAACATTTTTTTTATCATTTCTTCCAAATTGAGAGAAAGCGCACGCTTTTGTAAAAACCCAAGTAGTTTATTTTTTAGTGTAAGAACAACAAATTCTAATGTCCTCGATCCAATTTCTGTTAAAGGTTTAACATTACATTTATTATATATATATCCGAATTCATTCAGACGCCTGAATATGATTTTTGAAAGTAATCTTTGAAATTTATCTAAAACGGAAAGTTTTCAACCAATTCCAGTAATTATGGGTGGTTGCAAAACAAAAACATCCAACAAAAGAGGAGTTCAAAAATCGCAAAGAGGTATGGAAAGCTGTACGTTGGGTATCAAATAGGAAAAGAAATGGACGGATAATCGTTGGACAAACGCGCAGTCATCCAGTGACACGTGAGTAGAATCAAAAAGCCAACAGTCACTCCTAAAACGCGCTGGTCTGACTGACTGCGTGGAAATGCGTGGCAGCGAATAATAACGAACAGGGAAAAGTGGGAGACACTCGGGGAGGCCTTTATCCAGCAGTGAATATAAAATAGCTGATGTTGACGATTGATACCTATATCTAATATACAGAGCTTAACAGACCTAGTCCACAATATTTTATGGGTAAATTACGAGTCGAAAATGTTCAAGTACTATGTACTAATTCTGTACCGTTATGGAAAATATTCTTTTATTAGGTTTTTACAAAATCGTGTAAAGCTAAGTACTTCGAAATAAATATATATTTGTGAAATTACCAATAATGTTTCTATGTGAATACTAATTTAATTTATTAATTATAAATATATGCACATAAAATCAATTTTGTCGAAAAATATTGTTTTTGCGCTACCGGGATTCGAAACTGGATCTCCACTTCCAATTCGGGGAAGTACACTACCAATTTACACAATTGGTACATTAAATTAGTATCATCTATTGTTCCATTATTTATAGTTGGATAATGCACCTTCCCCGGTTTGGAAAGAGATCCAGGTTCGAATCCCGGTGGCGCAACATCAATATTTTTCTATAAAATTGATTTTGTATGTATATCTTTCTAATTAATACATTACAGTATTTAAATCATCACAGACCGTCTGTTCTGAATAATTACAACTTCCCAATAAGAATGTGTTCTCCTTAATTTATACCTATATTATTTTTTATATTCTAAAGCAATGGCTTCGGGCCCTAAATCATCTGAAAAAAAACAGTCTGACCGTTCGAAACTCGATGATTTTCAACTCATATTTATAGTATACATTTATATCAATCTTCTTCTTCTTCTACTTATATATATATAAATTTTAATAAAATGACATCTTAACAGCATAAAAATTCTAGTAAAGTAGCCGGGATCTATCAGAAATATTACCTACATTATTTTATTATATGTTCACATCTTATGTAGTAAAAAAATGTATGTCCATACAGCTCATCTTATCTATATTATATTTAAATTAATACATATTAAATTTATTATCATTGTTTAATATTTTAAAAAATCACGCATATATCCTAAATTCAAGAATTTGATTAATGCGATAGATAAAATATATCAGACCTCGATTAAGCCATTCTGAAGTGAAATTATCTTAAAATCAATTATTGTGAAATATTTTTTTTTATCATACACAGCACGCTTCTGATCCACTTCAACGTTTCGCAACTATTGGCGCGCACCGTCACGCCGGACGGGCATTTTAATAATACGATAGACAATTAATTAAATGTCAGTGAGGAAAAGCAATTTACAGATCGCGTTATGTGGGACGCTGCCTTCTATATCGGTCCATAATATACTGATTAAAAAAAACTTTAATCAATGTAGATTGAGCAACAGAAAATTAATAAGTGGCCCTTTTTTTGGATCATTGAATGGTTCTTTTTAAAGTGTACACTTGCGTAATGGAGCAAAGCGTGTTTGGAAAGGAAGGTTTTTTTAACATTAGTTTTGATCAAGAGTAATAGTAGTTTTGTATCTATATTTAACTTTGTTTAGACCACTGTGAGATATTTATACGTCAACCGGTTTCGATACTCACGTATCTTCGTCAGGACTGGCGTACAACTCCTGCACAACCCAGTCCAACAATTTTAAATTTGAAATAATTCAAATTTTCAAAATTAAAAATCGATTAAATTTTAGAAGCGAATTCCGATCTACAAGATATAGGAGATCAAATTGATATCCCAAAACTAAAATAAACCGCAACTCAAAATCAATATATTTATCAAGGCATCAAAATTTTTTTAACTATCTCCCCATCACAATTAGAAAAATTACGGACTATCATATATTTGTAACTGAAATAAAAAAAATATGTACACAGACTAACTGAAACAAAAATTAACTCGTATATACTTCTCTATACACGAGTTTTACTCTCATAGTGAAGAAACAAATGTTAAAAAAAATATATATATATAACCACTGATTATTCAAATTGTATTATATTTTTAATATTAATAAAAAAAAATTAAAAATATGAATTAAATATATTCATTAGAAATATATACATATAAAATCAATTTTATCGAAAAATATTGTTGTTGCGCCACCGGGGTTCGAACCTGGATCTTTTTCCTAACCGGGGAAGATGCATTATCCAACTATGCTATGGCGACTATATTTTTAGCGACAAATTTTCGAACCTATATGTTACCTTTTTGATATTAATACATTTAATCGTTCCATTATTTGAAAGAGCCATCTACCTTATTTTTACAGAATCTCAAATACCTTTGAGTAAACTGATAGCAGACGCCAGAATTATCAATTCATTTTTATTAAATTTTGGACACATGCATACAACTTTATTATTAGGAGAACACATTTTTATTGTGAAGTTGTAATCATTCAGAACATAGGTCTGATAGGTTTAAATATTAATTAAATATAATATATGTTTTTAATAATTACAACTTCACAATAAGAATGTGTTATCTTAATAATTTTAAATTATCTAACTACAAAGTTAACGCTACAAACAGAACAACTGAACGCAAAATGATAAAAGAGCCCTAATAATAATGTTCTCGATACTCGTATTAGAGTTCCAAAACTACTTTAACGAGGTAGGATTAGCAAATAGGCAAAGTAGACATCTGCCTATGGGCCCCCACTCCTTTTAAGGGCCCCGCGTCAACGAGGCAAACAACAACAATGAAAATAATACTGATATGATATTGAAAGAAAACTACAATCAAGGATTCTTAAATAAAATAAAATAAATTGAAGTTGAGAAAAAACTAATCAACTCAAAGAAACAAAAAATGTACATTATTGAGAAAATAATGTATTTCTGTAATGTACCCATTGACAAGTTATAGCACATAAAGCATACAAATCAGATTGATATAACAGTTCGTCTCTTAAAAGCTCATATAGTTTTTTTTAAAGAAATAGAGAATACACGGAATACATGTCTCATCAATATTCTTTTAAACTAAGCTAAACGCTTGTACTACTATGAAAATAGGACTAACTTGTTGGTATCTCAAGAACCCTCGACCACTACACCAACAAGCTACTGTCAGCTTGCAAAAGAATTCGCTGCAAACTACGTACGTGGATGGTCATCTCTATCTAGCGTCCGAATTGCACACTTCTTAGTTTAATGGTGTCCCAACGCATTAGGAGATAATTTTCGAATATTTTAGAGTTTCTAGAAGCCTCCACAGAGTTTACTCCGGCACTGCTCTTTAAGCCAAGAGTCGTACCAGCAGTAATGATGATTCTAAATATAATTATGTATTCTTTAGATAACTACACGATTCTTATTTAAATAAATATGAATTAAATATATTAATTATAAAGATATACATATAAAATAAATTTTATCGAAAAATATTGTTGTTACGCCACCGGGATTCGAACCTGGATCTCTTTCCTAACCGGGGAAGGTGCTTTATCCAACTAAGCTACAGCGACATTATTTTTAGCGACAATTTTCGACCATTTAATCGTTCCATCATTTGACAGCACAACTTCACAATAAGAATGTGTTCTCCTAAAACTTATTTAAATATTTTTTTAACAAATCCTTGAATAGTAAGTACACATTTATTTGGTCAGGCCGCTGAAATATGTTGAACAGAGTCACAATAATTATGAGAAAACCTTTGGAATTTTAAAATCCAACCATATCGTGACTGCAATGCATTCATTATGGAAAAAAAAATGATTCGTGTAGAATAGTAAGAACCTTGGGAGAGCAAGATCGTGGATTAGCGGCGGCGATCGGCCGTGAAGGCCGGCGCCGGGACCTGAACCGCGACCATCGGGTACGGGCACTCGGTACCACTTCACTGCCGATCGGCAACAGGCCGACTGTCCACTGACCGCCTCAGCACTGTCGCTCCAGCAAGAGGGGAATATCTCGTTTCAATACAATCGGCTGGACAGTATCAGAATGGAATGATTTTAGCGCAATCTTTTAAGAGATAAATGCTAATGCTACGTATGTAATTTCCTAATGTTCGTTCGTGTCGCAAAATAAACAGACTTTGAGTTGTATTGCAACATAAAACAAAGAGCTATAATATGTTTACAACAAAGACTCGATAATACTGTGTCATTCTATTGCTTTTGCTGATTTTTTAAAGTTATCCAATATTTAATTTCCCGTCATTATTGACGGATTATTTGTATTATAGTATTAATAATAAAATTGAAATGGTTAATGTCTTGGTCCATAGGTTCCCAAACTTTTTTGTGTCGTAGACCCCTTGCCATGTTTTTCGGTTTTTGGTAGACCCACTAATTACCTGATATTGATTTTTTGTAAATTTCTAATTGTAGTGAAGTTTAGTGTTAAAAACTTAAACCACAAAGCGAATGCCTACATCCTACAACTTACACAATTTTATAAACATATATAATAAATTTTTTACTTCATAGGTACTTTTATAAATAATGTATATGTCTTTATATTATAAAATTATAATGTAAGTAAATAGGTACTATCAGTGTATGTTGAGATCCACTATCGTGGACCCCCATTTTCATTTCATGGACCCCCAAATATTTTTTTCGCTGACGTAGACCCCTTGCAGGTTATCATAGACCCCTGGGGGTCGATATAGACCACTTTGGGAATCACTGTCTTGGTCCGATGATAAAGAGGTTGATGGTTCGGTACCAGGCTGAGGTCAAAGAACCTCACTCGGGTTGGACCGGTAACGGTTGGTGTGGCTAACGGAGTTTTTTTTTTCTGTTTTCAGCTGCAGCCCTAGTGCAACCTAGAGATGAGGAAGGACTCCTGCCCCGGGTGTAACCATCGTCGCAGCCACCAGCGTCAAAGGGACTTTGGGGTGTGACGTATGAGAGGGTGATTGAGTTAAGTGGGGAAGGATGTGAGAACTGTCACATGTATGTGTGTGTGTGTGTCATGAGAATGAGTAGATGAATGGTGGGGGTAAAACATTATAAAACGCCGTCTCTGGGGGAACCGGCCTCTTCCATCACAGATTCTCCTGAATACTAGTTTATCCCCGAAGTGTGTAATTTATAATTACTGTAAACACGTTGTTGTGAGTTTCACTTACAAGGAATCAAGAAATTAGTCCTTAATCAGAGGATAGAACACCTGAGGTAAATGGTGATACTTCCAAGGTTATCACATTTAGTTTTTGAACGAACACTGGTGACAAGGCAGGAAATTTGAAAGTCGGCTACAACTAGTTGGTATGAATCAAATGTAGAAAATATGGAAAGACAGTGATATTAAGCAAGCAACTGAAATTATATTTTTCATACTCTTGTCTTTATAATCTTCACGTATACAGCGGAGACTTGGCTGGTCCTCAGTGGTGACAAGCGTAAGATAGAGGCCTTCGAGGTGTAGATACTATCTACCCCGTGAATATTACAACGCACGAATAACTCAATCTTGTAACAAATGTAAGGATTTATTCGGGTATGGGTGACTCGTTGGAGCTCCTTAGGTGGGAAGTTAGGCCGGTCTGCGTGGGCGGCACTCCACCTACGCGCCTGCCTCTCACTCTCCATACCTGATGTTTTGCAACTCCGTTAGTCTGTCCGTGTAAGTGTGACTTAATTAATTTTGTGTCTCGTCCACTGTCCCTCTTTTGGGAGTGTTTTTGATGAATGGATCCCTGAGTGTCTGCCTTGAACTACTGCACCTTAATTTTCCATCTATATGTAAAACTATGTTCTATGGATTTATGTTATATGATTTTTTATGAATAAAGAGAGCACATAAGGGACACGGGAGGGTCTAAATTTTAATTCTTAATTGCTAATAACCACATTGAATTTCTTCTCCTTTTTCGTTTTGCCTATACTTAAATATATAATTGAATTAAAGTCGTGTATTTTGATTAGCTTTGAAGTGTTGAATGCTGTCCATTATAATAAAAAAAGTCCTTTAACAAATCCAACCATAACAAGCTCTGTCTATACCAGTGAACAAAATATTCTTCCAATTATGCGTCAATGTGACGGCCCAGAAAATGAGATTCATGGGCATAACTTTGACCCGAAGAAGACGTTGAAGAGTGACACTAAGTTGGATAGATGCGTTGCATTGCGAGAGCGACACAGAAATGGCATCTTCTATCGGACTACTCAAAGGTATTTGAGATTCCGTAAAAATATAGTAGATGGCTTTCAAATAATAAAACGATACGAAAGCGTAACATATAAGTGCGAAAATTTATAGTCAAAAGTACTGTGTGCTGTAGCGTAGTCGGTTAATGCACCTTCCCCGGATTGGAAAGAGATCCAGGTTCGAATCCCGGTAGCAACAACAATATTTTTCGATAAATTTATATGTATACCTTTCTAATTATTACACTTAATTAGTATTTAAAACATCACAGACCGTCTGTTCTGAATAATTACAACTTCACAATAAGAATGTGTTCTCTTTAACAATATATAAGTTGCATTAATGTATACAAAATTTAATAAAAATTAATTGTTAATTCTGGCGTCTCCTATCGGACTACTCATTTTTATTTATTTTATTATTGTATTTGAGATTCCGTAAAAATATATTAGATGGCTTTCAAATAATGGAACGATAGATGTATTAATTTGAAAAACTGTAACGTATATGTTTGAAAATTCGTCATCAAAATACTGTGTGCTGTGGCATAGTCGGTTAATGCACTTTCCCCGGATTGGAAAGAGATCCTGGCTCGAAGCCCGGTAGCAACAGAAATTTTTTCGATAAAATTGATTTTATATGTATATTTTTCTAATCAGTACTCAATATATATATATGTCTATCTCTGTTCATATTGACATAAAAGATTCTAGTTTGTCATTGTTCTTTATTTAAAAAAAATAAAGTTTGTATTTATTTAGAATCCTTTTTTAATTTTCGAATACCGTAAGATGAATTTTCATATTGTATTTTGTAGAATATAAACAACAATCGAAACTATTTTCCCACCGGGATTTCTCCCGGTGTGACGCCAAGCCTGTCCTATCCTGGACGTCGATGTTAGCTTAAGTAGTGACAAGCCGCTCCCGATGGGACCGGGTGGATTCGATTCCAAGAAAGTAGCAGGTTTAAAAAAGACTAAGAATATTGATGTATGTTTCCTTGTACCTATAAAAATAAGTCTGAATTGGACAAATAATACGAAACAATTTTCCGGTAATCATTTATATTTCATTAAAAAGCATTAACAGTTCAATGGCCACATTAAATAAGGTACATTACAAATATGGTCAGTAAACCTATTAATAGTGGCAATCATATGCATTCACAGCGATGTGACTACCCATCGCACCCAATAAATAAAAAATAGTTGATATTGGGAAGCAGTGGAGAAAAATCGTGTTTTTAAATAACCATACTTCAAATTCAATTATAAAAAATATCCCAAATCCTATACACTTATAACAAATTAAAGAATAATATATTAATCAACAAGGATAAGGTTGATGTTTTAAAAAAAATCGGGGGTCTACAAATTAATTTGAAATGATTATAATCATTTTTAACGAAGATTTTAACTTTATAATTAAGGAGCACTTGAGATGCCTAAAAAGCAACAACTATTCTGAATTTTCCAATCACCTTTTGAAAACAAAGCATTCTTTTGAAATTAACAAGGGTTTAGAAATTATACATACAAATGCTAGGGGTTAAAAAAAATGTGTTAATAGCAAGCTAAATATTACAAAAAACCAAATCGCTTTTGCAAATAGTCACATTTTAAATTTGTTTTCATATTAGTTCCTACTTAGTTACTCTTCGATTTTATAGTTTTGTTTTTATCTATACTTTTATTTTTTATTTTAGAACACATTGTTTCCTGAAGAAGATACCATAGGTATCGAAACATGTTGATTTATTAATAAATAGTGGTTTAAACAAAGTGTTTTATCTTATTATGTATGTAATACGTAGCCACAAAGTAATTTTGCTAATATTTAAGAAGTTGATACAAGTACCTACCAGTTCAAGAAAAATAAATTGAATTTTTTTTAAATCGGCCTCGTATTGAATATGTGTGCAATGTTATTGTATTTTATTACCAAATCGTTGCGAATTTTATCGCAAAGACCATGAATTTATTCGAAGGTTATAGATAAAATATTGTGAAATCGTAATAATTTAATAGCACTCATAAACAGACAGATATTAATTTGATAATAAAACGAATAGGTACTTAATCCTACCACCTGGTAGTAGTCCATCTCTTATAGAATTTCGAGTATCTTCTTCAGAACATAGTCTTACTCATTCTATCAGCAAAACTTTCTGAACAAGGTAATTAATCCAAGAAGACTTAATATTTTACCGTGTTTGTAACTAATTTGGACCTCTTAAATTAATTTCTGTTTCCTCTTTCTAATTTAGAAATAAGGAAAAGTGTTAATGTCAAGTTAAATATTATAAATAACCAAATCCTTTTGGCTCCTTTTAAATTTGTTTTCACATTAGCTCTTACTTATTCACCACTTTATAGTTTTGTTTTTATCTACGCTTGTATTTTAATTTCAGTATACATTGTTTCCTGAAGATGATACCATAGGTATAGAAACATGTTGAATTATCAATAAATAGTGGTTTAAACAAGGTATTTTTTGCTAATATTGAACAAGTCTTTCTCTTTAAATTAAGAAATAAGAGGATCGGGAAGACTACGAGAAATAAGGATAGCTTCAGTCGCAATCTATAAGGAACGTAACCATGGATGCACCCCAGAACAGAAGTGAAGCAGAATGATTAGAAGAGTGAACCCCACATGAATGGGATGAGACGAGGATAGAGAAAAAACCATCACATTGTAACCATGCAAGAAGTCGAGATCCTAATATTAATACATTTACTGTTTTTTACACAGCTACAATTCGCTTTACAATTCACTAATTATTTATTCTAAATACTAATTAAATGTATTAATTAGAAAGATATACATATGAAATCAATTTATCGAAAAATATTGTTGTCACTCAAAGGTATTTGAGATTACATAAAAACAAAGTAGATGGCTTTCAAATAATGGAACGATAGATACGATAGAAAAAAAAAAAATTATTGTATGAAAGTGTACTTTGTTGTGTGTAACCAACTATGCTACAGCAGATAGTACTTTTGACAGCACCTTTCCCGGATTGGAAAGAGATCCAGGTTCGAATCCCGACAGCAACAACAATATTATTCGATAAAATTGAATTTATACGTATATCTTTCTAATTAATACATTTAAGTGATATTTAAAAGTTCACAGACCGTCTGTTCTGAATAATTACAACTTCACAATAAGAATGTGTTCTCCTTAATAATTATTTATTCAATCTATTGACAACACATACGATCTGATATGATTGATAAAGCCTTTATAAAGCAAAATATCGTTTTATATTATGATTATTAAATAATAATATTTCAATAATTATACAAAATACTTTGTTTAAACCACTATTAATTGATTTTTTTTTTAAATCAGGGGTCTACAAATTAATTTTCAATGATTGCAATTATTTTTATATAGGTAAAACTTCCAGAAATTTCGATATTAAAATTAAGGAGCATTTGAGAAGCCTAAATAACTATAACTTTTCAGAATTTTCCAATCATCTTTTAGAAACAAACCAAATATTAATAAGGGTTTAGAAATTATACATACAAATACAAGGGGTTTACAGTTAGATAAATTTGAAATTTTAGAAATAAGAAAAAGTGTTATTAGCAAGCTCAATATTATAAATATCCAAATCTTCTTTGCCAATAAATGGTCATCTTTCAAATTTGTTTTTATATTAGTTCTTACTTATTCACCATTTTATATTTTTGTTTTTATCTATGCTTGTATTTTTTAATTTTTGTGTACATTGTTTCCCAAAGATGATACCATAGGTATCGAAACATGTAGAATAATTAATAAACAGTGGTTTAAACAAAGTATTTTTACAAATATTGAAGAAATAAAATTTCTAATTGTCATGAAATTATGCGCTATTATCTAGATTTTGACAGATCGGACATTTCTTGATGTTCCATTACAATGGCGTGAAGTGATTAAAAAAAAAAATGTATTAAATTAAAATTTATTTGGATGTGGTTGTAAATTGTCAGGTTACATTTTTTAAATTGTGTTTAAATCATTATTTCACTATCTTTTCTATGAAATATGCTTTGGAAAAATATGTAAATGCAATATTATACCACTTTCAGGTTCCAAAGTAAAATACTCCCACCCCTTAGGCATTACGGTTTGTGTGAGGGCGGGGGGGATAAACATGTTATTAACAGGGTGTTTGCTTAGATAGCATTCCGCGCCACGCTGATTAGGGGATGATCATCGAGAGGGGAAAAGTGATTCTCAAAACGTTGAAAGTCCAAAGATATATGTATTATATAATACTAGCTGGATAGCTCGTCGTCCAAGGATGCGCGAAGGCAATGAGAAAACACTTGTTCAGAAGGTTTTTTTATTATTTGGCTTTAGTGGCGATTTATGTCAGATTTTTTTCATATTTGAACAATTTGTTCGTCTTTTTCTGCTCATGATCTTTGACTCTGGTTCACTTGTTCCAGTATTTACTATGACTACGATTTATTTATTTATATAATGATTATTTAATGAGTTTACTTCATTTGAAAAAAGTAACCTGGAGAAAAGATGTGGGCGATATAGTATATCTATATAAAATGATCAATAGCATGTTGGACTGCCCTGAGTTGATACAAACGGTTTCGTATAAAGCACCAACTCAAACGAGACAACATGAAGTGTTCTTTGTAGGTACACATATAAATAATTATGCTGTTAATTCGCCAATATCGCGGATGCATCGGCTTGGTAACAAGTCGAATTTCGTTTACATTTTTCGTTGCAGGAGCATACATGAACTGAATAAATATTTGTATGTAAATTATACTTAGTTTTTTTTCTATTTATGTTAATTAAAAATGTACCTTTATATTTAAAAAAATTTTCACGTGTAAAAGCCCACAAGGGCGTTGATGAAAATAAAATAAAATTAAAATAATTGCGCCCTTTGCTCGTCTGACAAATTCCGCCCTCGTAATTTAAGTTTAGTAGTTTAAGTTTTCCTTATTTTTCAGCTACCCGTTACTCTTAATTTCATCTTTCCAGGCATTTTGTCACGTGGAATGTTTTAATGAGCGATTAAAACGTTAGCGAAATATTTAATTAATTTCGTGCCTACTCTGAATACTAATGACACTAAATATATTTTCTTTTGTTTTTTAAATCTGTTAAGAAACTAAAATTATTTAATTAATCTAAGTACCTAAGCGGTACTTATCTAGCTTGCTACCGAGTTTTTACTTTGACAGCTGATGTATTATATTTCAAAATTAGAACACTTGCTTAATTTCAGCAATATTACCAAATTATACGCAGGAATATGTTTTGCAATGTAATGCATGACGAACGACAATTAAAAATAACATGTGTCAGTGTGTTGCAGATTAAAAATAAAATTATAATAATTTTAATGGTACCATTTTTTTTTTGTGAAGTTACTGTGATAATTAAAACACATTTAGATAAATCACTTAGAATTTATTTCAAAAAAATCATCCACCACTGTGCCTGGTGTGATTTATCTAAATTTGTTTTTAAACATGATTTATTGCAAAAGACCAAAAATTACCGTAAGTCAAATAAGTTTATTATTTCATATTTATGAATTTGAGTTTGAGTACAATATTAAGGTTAAGGATTATTAAAATTAACAATTTTTAACATTATTGTATGTACCTTTATAACCTAAATAGTTTATTTTATTTTATCTAAAATTAACAATAATGCACCTTAACTCTGGCTGAAAGTTAAAGATACTTATAACTATTTATATTTATGTATAAACTTATTTAAACATTTTTTTAAAAATTTGATCGATTATGTATACCAATATCAATAATAATCATAATAAAAAATAAATATGCCAACGAACATTTGATAATGTTAAAGTTGATTTATTTCATAAAGAAATAACAAAAAATAATATTAAAATGTTTGTGACCGGATTATCAAAATATACCAAATATCAAATGTAGTTTTCTTTTAGGGGTGGAATATCAAAGTCACGGTTTTGTTAGAAAGGCTCGCTCAAAAAGAGATGCAGCCTACGGAGGAAGGGAGCTAACTGTAAGTAAATACTAAAACTCTCATTCAGTTAACACGTTGAGTAAAACACGGAACATAATGAAAAAAGCATCTTAACCTTGTGTATATCTATGTGGTTAAAATTAATATCCACTTCTCTTTTTGCATCTGTCTTCATTTTACTGTACATTAACTCATATTCTCTTGATTTAGTGAGGTCTGAGGGTGGAATCACAATATATCCGCCCCTCGAGGCAAGGAATTAACCCGAATTAGAGGGCACTCACTTTTTACGTATTTTGTATTATATTCATAAAAAGTATTTGTAGTACATGTAGAAACGTATGTACATATAATACTATTTGAATTTAGATACATAACTTTGTATTAGATATTTAATAAAATAACCATTTAAATAAATACAACATTTTTGGAGAATGAAAGTTGTTCGGGTCATGAGTTATATTTCTGGTTTCTTGATTGTTACAACAAATAAATAAATAATGAGACGTATTAACCGGGTTTGTAAAGCTAGAGCATGTCTTCAAAAGTCAAAGAACTACAATCGTACTTACCCAAAGAACCGAGACATGGACCTTTACCGTTAGGATAGTACGATAATACGAAAAATGTTATAGAAAAATTGTTATACAAAAGCTGTTATATAAAAATTGTTATACAAAAATTAAATGTTTTCCTAGGAGCAAAGGATAGAATCGAGAATAGAATCGCAAATGTGGTCCGAAAAATATGCACGCTCAATTGGGAGTGGGCTGGACATATCTGTCACAGAGATGATAAACGCAAGAGGAAAGAGGTCCTGGATTGGAGACTTTGTATCGTAGAAGTGTTGGCCGTTCAACGGAGACAAGACTTAAGAGGTGTAGCGGGCAATAATGGACGAGACGAGTTAAAGACAGAGAGAAGTCGCGATCTTTGGGGGAGTTCTGTATCCAGCAGTAGAGAGGCACAAGCTGATGATGATGATACCACATCGATGTGTAAAATAATTAAAGCGAATTTTCTTATTTATTTTAATGTGAAACAAGATCGCATTTGCGCGTTAGCAAACATGATCTTGTTTTGAAATAATGTCTAGTACAATAAATGATTTGCAAGTACCTATAACGCGGTTGTGGATTATGACTTGGCTTTCAATCCTCTAGCTACACAAACAGTTGCTGAGATTTACTAACATAACCTCTAACTGAATGAAAAAAGGTAATATATATTAATACAAATCAATTAGAAAAATTACTGATATATTAAAAAACTACATTTCACAATCATAATATATTAATCAATTTACCTAAATCTGATGTGCTCGTTTCACGGAAATACACGCGCGTAGTAGGTAAGTAGTCGGGGGTTCGAGTCACGTCTCTGGAGACTAAGTAAGTTCCATTATCATAGCACGCTTAGCTTAGCTTGAAAAAGTAAGAATGTTGATATGACACACCTATTATTATTTTTTCCAAAGAAGAATAACGTAATTCATGTTTTATATATGTACATATAGTATTTTTAATATTAATTATAATTTATTACAGTTATATTTGATTCGTATTTGTATTACAAAAACTAGTGATGACCGCCATTGTGACTTTATTATTAATTATTATTTATAAGTCTTCGAGCAATGACTGGCATACTAAAAAGTAACCTCCAACAGTGAAATCACATAACGACTAATTGAAAATCAAACAATTATTCAATATGGTAAAAAAAATTGAACTTATATTATTTGGTTATTTATATTTCACAACCCTTAACTTAATACCCTATATTATTTGGACCCCTATTTTGTGTTACTAAATGATAAACTCTTTAGTTCAGCGTATTCCATAGATTTAATCGAAAATATATGGTGTTGTTGTTGCTACTGGACTTCGAATCTGGATCTCTTCCAATCCGGAGAACGTGCATTAACCGATTATGCAATAGCACCACAGTGCATTGACGACAAATTTTCGAATCTATATGTTACACTTTTCAAATTAACATATGTATCTTTCCATTATTTGAAAGCCATCTTATTTTTATTTTATCTCCTTAATAAATCCAATTATGTCTGTATTCATATCGAATCGGCTAACGGTGGGTTCACAAGTTGAATAAATAATTAATTTAAATAAATAGGTAATTGCAATCTTTTTAACTATCAAAATTCACAGACGCATCGAATGTTTATTTTATTTTTAGATATATTAATGTCCAACCATATGAATTATACATTAATTTTAAAATAAATTATTTTGCTATTGTGTTTTTAAATGGCTATAATATTATTATTTATGATGTAGATAATAAAATACATTTTACGGTATTGAAATAAAACAGTATTGCCCTAAAACCTACAATCTGTACATACTACACATGTACCATAAAAGTACGCATATATACCTATATGTAGGTAGATGCATATTAAATTTTAGATTATTCAGACACCCCGGGGAGTTGTTAAATGCCTCCCGGGGTAAGGGGGAGGTTATTCGGGCGAGAACTGTAATTGGGGGAATTATAAAATCATATTTATAACAACGTGAAATTTTGTAAAAGCAACTGTTTGGCTGGTTGCCAATTTTCAATTTCAGTTCGTTTATATTTTATATTTTTATTTATTATCTTTGTTTTATCAACCACTGAATTGAGTTTAAATACATCTACCGGTTTCGAAAAATACCATTTTCTTCTTCGGGATGTCATAACTAACTAAAACATATATTTGGAATCGTTGGAGATAAATGAAGCGTGTAAAACTAATCAAAAAATTATAAACAACCAACTAAATTTAACTACGAGTTCCATTCTAAAAATTATTCGGGTAAATTTGTATTAAGTAATGATTTGAGTTAGGTAGTAACAATTTTATAAATTTTTATAAATAGATTCTGGTAAAGAAACAACAATATATGTTTTAGTTAGTTATAACATCCTGAAGAAGAAAATTGTATTTTTCGAAACCGGTAGGTGTATTTAAACTCATTTTAGTGGTTAATAAAACAAAGATAATAAATAAAAATATGAATTTTAACCGCAAAGATAATATTGCTAATTTTAAAAGTACGTTTATATTTTATTTTGACAATCATCGAATATTAACAACTTAAAAAATATCTGGTTCGGTTAACTCTAACGTTATGTGGTGTTGACAAATTTATATAAATTTACCGGAAAATGTCAATTTATAACGTGTAATGGCTGCGATTTCTCGCTGTAGGGAGGGGAACATTTAAAAAAAATTTAGAATATATTTTTCTGGTTAGCCCCTCGCATCATTCACATCGGTCCCGCATGGCCGATGATCGTGATCTCTTGACTATGCTTCTCTACTTACAACGGCTGACACCAGAGAAGTGCCTTTTCCATTTGGTCGGTTCAACAAACGGGGAATCCTCATCTTCCTCTTTGTCCTTCAACGTGACCCACCACGACAAATTTCTCATGCCCAATAAATTGAATGATTCGTCTCAGTTAAATGGTTGAGAGTCTGTCCTCGATGTTTAACTCCTGCAGAATGGAGACGTCCGTGGTATATCCCCCGCTTGTACTGATATTTTATATAGACATCTCCGTGCATATTCTGTGTACAGTTTTCTGGGCTAATCTGCTTTATATAAGTGAAACAGACCTAGTCCACTATATTTTATAGGTGGACGCTAGACTAAATTACGAAATTACGAGTTGAAAATGTTCAAGCGATATGTGCCTAATCTCAACCATGTCAGAGATATGAGCCTTATCAAAAATACTTTATTAATTCCAAATTATTTAGTAAATACAAAAAAATGTAGGTCATCGAATTTCGAGCGCCTAGATTATATTTTGTTAGGTAATTTAGGGCCTGACGCAATGATATACATTAATAATGGAAAAATTTCGCAAAAAATTATTTCAAAGTGCGTATACATTAAGCTAAATACAATTTTGTAAAAATTTCACACAATAATATTTTCCGTAACAGTGCCTAATTTGCACATATTCCTTGAACATTTTCGATTTAGTTAAGTATCCACCCGTTAAATATTGTGTACTAGATCTGTTACACTCTGTATATCTGACGTTTCGGATCCCATTACAAAGTCCACCATTAGGGCTGACGTGTGGTAACACTTTAGCCCATCGCATAACGTCATCATAAAACACATTTAATTTCTAAAATTACATGTTTTTTTTTTTAAAAAAACATTATTATATTACAATACATATATCTTAATACAATTACTTTTTTGTCCCGTTATTCACAATATACACTAAAAGAAACTGATTCTTATTTGATAGAAATTCGTATTAACGTATCAATAAAAAGTAATTTTTAATTATATAGATGAATATTTCATAAAATGTAACTAGTCATGTTCAGCTCCATGCATGTCGCACACAACAGATCCTTCTTGTCAATCGTGTCCCCGTTTCGTGACATCCTCACCCTTGGCGCTGATACAGCTGTCTTCACTCATCACACTCATCAAATTTTCGTCGCGCTAAGCGCTGAGGATACGGATGTTTGGGATAATAACCATTAATTAACCAGTCGTGACATGTCGCACATCCCATAGAGATACATAGAGTTCGGTATTTATAACAGGACCAGATCGCCGGACGCCGTGTGCGTGTGGATGCTCCATTAGGTTTAACCCCTCATCCCTATACATAGACTTGTGAACTGTCAAAAAGTGTGTGAATGTCCCGCTACGAGCACGTCACACTGAATTGAATTATTATTGTGTATTCGGTTCCTCACAGTGCGTGCCGTAGATTTACAATCACTACCGGGTGAAACACAGTGCTCAACGAAAAAGTTTTCTAAAGTTCAGGAGAGCTGTGAGTACAGCAAGAAAATCCAGATAGGTCGTGTTTCCTGGTCGGTCCTTAAGCCCTTATTGTTACGTCCCTAAACCAAATTCCAATCATCTTTCCTACATCCCGTTTCATTGATTTTCTATCCCTTTGATTAAAGTTAGTTAACCTTTCTGGTGTCACTTTTCAATGGGACCGCTTGTTCATCATTTCCCGGAATGAAAATCAATTGTAGAGCAAAAATTATGACTATGATGATGATTTCTGTAACATACAAATATGACAAAATATGTAACAGCTGCTCAGACAATATTAGCTATAGATAAAAAATAATCTATAGCTGAATTTAGTATTATGTGGTTTTGTCATATGGAGCGGATGGATGAGAAGAGAATGGTAAGAAAGATAGACGACGCAAGTGTTGATGGCACGGAAGACTTAGCACGACCAGGCAAACCAGATATTGAAAGATGGACACATTAGAAACCACAATAATCGGCAAGTTTGTATGAGAAGACGTATAAATGTAGTTGATGAGAGAACTGTGTGTCCTGAAAGTAGAGTGTGGCGCTCTATCCTCTCAAGGAAATGGCGTAATGGTACATAAGTATTAAAATAATGACTGAATTTTTCGTTACATTAGGTGTTCTACACAGATTGATGACGTAATGTGAGATATTAAATTAAACCTTCCTCGCAAAGATTGAAACAAATCTGAGAATATTATGAAGGGCTGAGGGTGTGCCTACAGGGTGGAACGGAAGTGCTTTTAGGGTGAATTGGAGTAGGACGGGGATGGAACACGATCGTGCGGCGCCACGGGCAGTGATTCATCCCCTCAGACCTCCCTCACAAGTTGCTTCATCCCTGTAACATACGTACATATTTCATATTTAGTTTTTAACGAGTACCTACCCACCGATTGTATTATTACAATAGAAACGTAGAGGATGGGTAAGAAACATGACGCTACCAGCATTCCCATAGAAGACTTTATTTTTTTATGTATCACTAGCGGACCGTATCGGCTGTTGCCTGAAATTAAGAAATACACACGCAGATATCATTTAAAACAAGGGGTGGGGGAGGGTTTTTTTTTGCTCAAGTCATAGAGAGTGATTGATGTATTTAAAATTTGATGCAGACAAGGACAGAATGAGATATCCGGGAGAATGGAGTGGGGTGACTTTATATTCCTCAGGGTCCTAGAGTGCATTTGACTAGTGTATTGTCACTTATTGCTTGTTCCGAGTGTGCACCTAAATATTAACTCATATTTATTAATTTCGTGTATTGTAATATCAGAAACTGTGATCAAAGTCACAGTTTTCAATCACTGATATTATAGAATTCCAATCACAATCAAACCAGTGAATCACGAATAGCATTTTTTCTCATCACTACTACAGACAGACGTCAAAAAAAGTTTTTGAATTTATGTTTATAGATTTTTAATAATATATTTTTTTGAGATTTTGGTCACACGCTAAAGTATTTCAGTACTGCTAAAACAAATCAACACAACGTTAATGTTGAATGTTTCATTTATTATCTCAATATTTTCATTTTGGTGTCACCCACGTGACCACTTTGGTATCACTTACGCAATTAAATAGCTCCGCGACTTTTTTTTTAAAATTGACTCGATTAGAACGAAAATTTAAACACTGACAATATAACATGCATTGATTAATGTAAAAAGTACTACGTGTTTACACAATAATTTAATTTTCTAAGAGTAAATACTTTTACTATTGCATAAATGCGTCATAAACTGTCGGATTTATGTTTCCACCAAGAACGTGTGTACAAACCCTTCTCCTATATGAACACTTTATTTCATGTCTATTAATTTACTGGTCTGTGGTTTGTACAGATTTTATTTACGATAACAATACGTAAAAATAAAATACAATTTTATTTAGTACGCGATTTTGGGATGCGAGGAGCGCGCAGTTCGTGAGGTTTTACACATTAAAAAACTTCATAAATCAGCCGAAATATTCGACCAATTAGGACGGAGAGTCAATGTTGTATAACTCGCATTCCGCGCTGCTGTAAATAACCGGGGTTCGTTGATCTCACGTCCGACGGCGACGTTTTAAAAACAATGCGTTTTTCCGGAATTCGGCTGCCAGCCGGGCCCGTCACGGCGTTACGTTTCATGGTAAAATCTTATTGAATTCACAAATTCACGTTTGCTCTCCATTTGCGCGTTATTTCTGCAGTCCCGTGTCATTTTAGTACATTAAAAACCCCCATTTTACCGTTGTTTTTCCCGCTATTTGCGTCTAAAATTTATTGAAATTCGATCGGCCAGTTCGTTTTTCGCCATGGAGCCAAGAGTGCGTTGGTCGTTTGCTTGTCGTATATCTCATATCTACGTAGTTTGTACATTTCGTTGTTTTATTGTTTTTTACAAGGTGTAATCAGCGTCGTGCGTCGAAGATAATATGGACAGCATTGATGGCTGGGAAAGAATTCATGAATAACCCTTACTGACTTACTTGGACGTTGACTCCAACGTAATAACATCGATGTGATGGAAATTTATAAAATAAAGATAAAAAAGAAGAAACTTCCTACAAAGAAGAAGTGTCTGCTCAAACAAAAGATTTTTATTAATACCTTAAATTTACATTTTTTGATGTTCCCTTCAAAAACTTCAAATCGGAGTTCTATTTTATTTCTTCACTCGTTATATAGCAGGGCAATGTTTCATCCAAACTGCGACGGCCAAGAAATTTGTCTTAGGCAAATGGTTGAGAGACTGTCCTACTAAGGATACTAGTTCAGCTCTGCAAAATGGAGACATTTGTGCATCTCGCTCTCCGTGGTATCCGAAAGACGTGACTTCAACACCACATCTTAGAGGCATCAATCCATCTACAGTACAAAAATGCTTCAGTTTGCGAACAGAATTTCGGTTTACGAACAGACAGGCAGTTTCAGAACAAGCAAAATACAAGAAGTATTATTTTCAGAGACTGATGAACAAATGGAAGATGTTCCTAGGTCTTCGATCCACGAAATGTCCATGAAGTGGAGTGAGGTCCTAAGTTTTATGGAAAAATATCACCCTGATAAAACTTTATCAAATCGTGTCATGTATCATTATAAAAAGCAAGAAGAAAATAAAAATTGGTTAGATAGGTTTTTCGTGAGACAGAAACCTGATTAACTTCAAGTAGCCAATGTTTTCGTGGAAGGAGAGTCCCCTTCCAAACAATAACACTTTACTACATATTTTGTAAGATATGTTAAAATAAAGTTTGTTTTTATGTTTATTCTTTTCGTTTTATTACTTTCAATTTCATTTAAGTTAAAATCATGAATTTTTATTGCTTTTATAAGATTTCAAGCAAGATGTAGAAAATAAATATGATAATGGCCCTTTAAACAGATTTAATACATTTTACATTGATTCTTACGGGAATAATTATTTTGGTTTACGAACAACCGTATTCGTTAGACGTCCCAACCATCTTAATTGAGATGTTTCTATCTGTAGAGGCTCCATGCCGAGGGTCTGCATTATCTCGGTACTTCTCACTCGGTTCATTCATGTAGCCTCCCTACACAAATTAAAGAAATAAAGGATATAAAAGAGTTTAAAAAGAAACTAAATGAACAGTTCAAAAACACATAATTGGACAATAAACAGTATTACAGAATACTTCAGAAGCACACAAATGGACAATGAACAGAACATGTAAGGTATTATATAAAATGATTGTAGTGTAACTCCCTCTCCAAGCACAAGAGCTGGTCTCTTTTTTTGGAGAGGTAAGCGAAAGAAAAACCATGTATGTATGCAACCATATGATGTATGTAACCATATATTAAAATTGAATTTATTTTTCCAATATATTTTCGCTAAATTAAATAAATAAAAATGTTACTCCTTTTATTCCTTTACATATTTCGGCAGCCTGGATTCTTGATTTCACTTTCTCCATTAGATCCATATTTATGACCATTAGAGTGGGTCTGTAGACACCAAAAATAACCCTAATACTTAATAATTTTAGATTTTTTTAATCACCCCACTATAAAAGTAACATAAAACACCTCTAAGAACCCCCCCAGTGCTAAATTATGAAGCTGCACTGCTCCTGGTTCTTCACTACCCCCAAAACCTATGTTTTTTTAATCCTATTATTAATTTCTACTTGACTACACTATTCATTAAATTAAGTTAATGATGAACGAATGAATCTTTATATACAAATTAAATTAATCAACTAGAAAAACAGAATAAATTTATCTCTTCCATATACGTAAAATATTATTTTTTATTGGTAAACACACATTTTTCCACAATTGAAACAAATTGATTATTGTTAAATGTAGTATATTGTAAATTCTAATAAAATGTTTTAATTAGAAAGATATACATATAAAATCAATTTTATCGAAAAATATTGTTGTTGCGTCACAGGGATTCGATCGATAAACCGGGGAAGGTGCATTATCCAACTATGCTACAGCGACATTATTTTTGACGACAAATTTTCGAACACTTTTTCAAATTAATACATCGATTGTTCCATTATTTATAGTTGGATAATGCACCTACCCCGGTTTGGAAAGAGATCCAGGTTCGAATCCCGGTGGCGCAACATCAATATTTTTCGATAAAATTGATTTTGTATGTATATCATTTTAATTAATACATTAAATAGTATTTAAAATATCACAGATCTATGTTCTGAATAATTACAACTTCACAATAAGAATGTGTTCTCCTAATAATTTTATATAGTCTCCAGTTTTTTTGTTTGTTCCTACCCCTTAGCCCATTCCCAAACTAGTACACATAGTTCCTTTGGCTCGACTGTTTTTTTTTTGCATTCGAGGAGAGGAAGTGTTCTCAAACAGTTTTACGGAACGAATTAAGTTCGTAAACCGAGGTTCCATTGTATTTATCAATATTAATTCGCAACCTTTAAAAAAAATGGTGTCGAAAACAACCGCTCGTGGGGATTTTTACTTTTCTCACTTTGGTATTGGGGACTTGTCCACTATTTTACCGGCGGGTCCAGTACGGTCTTACTCAGAAAAACTACTTAGGTACCGCAACTGCACCCTTCACGCAATATCATTTTTATTTCATTTAGTTTTCATCCCTTTATTCAAGAAGGGTCAGAGGGCCAAAGTCTCGACAAGGCGCTTCCACATTTTCTTGTTTCGCACTTTTGCGTTAGTTCATGTCTATCTGATATGCCTGGATTGACCACTTCACTAATAAAGATGTATTAAGACGCATAAATAAGTCAAAAGAACTAACAATAAGCTGCATACTGCGGCCACGCAATGAAAAATATGATAGAAGGCAGCACAGGTTGTGATTATATTGGCTGAATAACCTCAGAAAGCGGTTCAAAGTCCAATATGTTGGTGGTCTTATACAGGATAAATCAACATATTCGATAAAAGGTGGCGCATGAAAACGAAGTCTTGTTAAAAATTGTGCGCATGCTATATTTTTTTGTGTGCGCTACGCTGTCAAATAGTGTGCGCGCGCACTCTCTCACACCTAGAGAGAACATTGCTGGTAAAGTGATGTTTTTTTATTTTCTTCCCAGCGCACGCATAATAGCATCGTTCCTTAGAATTACACAAAATATTTTTCTTATTATGACTACATTATTTATATTTCTAAATACGTTGGACTAAACGAACGTGCGCGTGCGCGAAGCTAGATGAATTTGATTTTAAAAGCGTATTAAATACGAGGTATCTACAGTAAATGCCGGCAATGGCGGATGTACCGCGGAATGCGAACGGAAACGCGGCGGCAATTTCCCGCCAACGACAGCCGGCAGCAGCTCAGCTTGCACAAATTTTACACAAAATGGCGACACCCACTTATTCCGGTCATTTATAATACAATATTTATCAAGATTTGGCATCAGTTTTGCATCAGCAAACATATGTTACATTGTACGCTCGCGAACATTTCATAAGACGGTACATTTAAAAAAAAATTAGATTACTAGTGTTTAAAATTCGTTCTGGTACGTCGTTTTAATATCTTAGCAGTATGTGTCTACATATATCTACTTCCATATCCTCATTTTATCACAAACATTTTTAATAATCAAAATCTTGAAACATTTTACATTTTCAATTTTAAAAAAACTCTCATTATGAATGAACAGAAGGATATTTCTAATTGATCGAAGCTGCTTGAAACTACGTAGGTATTAAATAATAATTAAGTACCTACTTACATACTTAATATTTACATTAGAAATATAATTGTTTTCCAATTCCAATGTTCGAATGTTTCGAATCATTTTTTTAATTTTTAGTTTTATTTTATTCGGAAAACATACCGTTAATTAGTGAATACGGAAATCACAGTGAAAGCTATCCAATAATTAAACCTATTTGTATCAATGTGTCCAAAATGTAATAAAAATGAATTAATAATTCTGGCGTCTGCTATCAGTTTACTCAAAGGTATTTGATATTCTGTAAAAATAAGGTAGATGGCTCTTTCAAATAATGGAACGATTAAATGTATTAATATCAAAAAGGTAACAGGTTCTAAAATTGTCGCTAAAAATATTGTCGCTGTAGCATAGTTGGATAATGCACCTTCCCCGGTTAGGAACGAGATCCAGGTTCGAATCCCGGTGGCGCAACAACAATATTTTTCGATAAAATTTATTTTATATATATATATATCTTTCTAATTAATATATTTAATTCATATTTTAATAATTAAACCAATTACATGTTTTCTCCGTAGAAATAAAATACTTTAAACAGCGAGTATAATTTGAATTTTAAGAAGGATATAAAATTATATAAAAGAAGGTAAGGAAATATTCGAGGGGAAAGGAAAAGGAAAATGGGATAGGGAATAAGGATATCTGAGTGAAAAAAAAAAAGACCTTTAAAGTTTATGTATTGAATTTAGATTTGATTGAGATAACTGTAGTTATTGAACATGTCTAGTTCGTTTAGGTGTGAATTGAAATAAAGGGGTGATCGGTAGAAAAATGTGTATTGTTTGGCATCTGTGTTGCAATGTGGAAGATTAAATGTAAGATTAGTTCTGGTTGACCTGGCTGGCACGCGATTTGATATGGGTCTGAGTAAATCTGAACAGTCTACTTTAGTCTCTATTAGAAAAATGATCACAAATTTACATTTTACACCGATGTAATATATATTTTAATTTAAATTTTCAAGACACGGCGATATTATACATTAATTATATATTAATGATGCTGGCAATCATAAACCTACCAAATATAATTTTGTTATTAATTAAGATTGATAATTTACTGTAAACAATTTTATCAGGAGAACACATTCTTATTGTGAAGTTGTAATTATTCAGAACAGACGGTCTGTGATATTTTAAATATGAATTAAATATCTCAAAACGCCGTTCTTTACCCTTACAGAGTATAGTAGGTATCATTCGATTGCTTTAATAATTATTGTATAAGAGTCCCTATAAAATATCCACCCCTTCCCCGGAACACCGCATATAGCTTGTGAGATTAAGCGAGCCCCTTATTAACGTATTGGCAGCCCACCGCTGAGCATTATTATCACAGCGAAGATGACTATTTTCTGGCAAGACTATAACGAAGAAGAAGCGTCAAGATTACCGAAAGTACGGAGTATCGAAACACCGGAATACCGGAATTCAAGTACATACTGCAAATACAATGGAATTAGCAAAATTTTATAAATTATTTCATTATTTATTGTGCATACTGCAGGGACGGCGAACCAAGAATCAGCTTATATATTCGTTATATCTTTAAATTTATATTTTTAAATTATGTAAAACAAAGAGAGAATTAAAAAAAGATTTTTTGTTAGTTTTTTTATTCAATAATAAACTCGTAAGTAGGCACGTATTAAATGTGAAGACACGTGAAAAATAATTGTGATTTATCTAATAAAGGGCGATTATAAATATTGCGTTATTTTTTTTATTATTTTCGATTAACAGAGTCTAGTGAGTGGAATGTACGATGCTTGCAAAGAAAGCGACCTTATTATAAATGTGCAGAAAACAAGACACCGTGCAAAATACTTGTAGGCAATGAATGTTTGGAACAATTAAATGAGTTTGTGTATTTGGGAAGTATGTTTGATAGAAACGGGAAGGAGGGCTTGAATGGAATTATATTTAATGAGAATTTGTGAACCGAGGCAAGACTTGAGGTGCGCGATGGAGTTATGGTACTCACACCTATGTATGGAAGTGAGACCTGGAACTGGCAGAAGAGGAACGAAAGTAAACTGAAAACAGCGGAAATGAGATCGCTTAAGCGCATATGCGGCAGATCCATTTATGACAGAGTAAAGCATGAAGAAATAAGGAAAGAATGTAAAGCTGGTATAGTATAGTGGTTTGGTCAGAGAACGATAAGAAAGATATAGCACCAGAAATAAAGGACGTCCGCGGAAGATTTGGCACTACCAGGTAAACCAGATACTGGATGATGGTCCTGTGAGAAGCCTCCATAATCGATGAGCTTGTATTTGAAGATGTGGATGAGTGTGGCGCTTTATCCTTTCTTCCTACCTCCGGGGGAAACGACGTGATGGTAAGTTGATTTTATTTTTCAAATCTCTCTATATCGCAATTACGATATTTGAAGAATTAATATAGAAAAAAAACTTATATTAATAAAAAACATCGATGTTGCAATCCTCAAGTTAACATGATGAAGAAAAACTATTCATATTTCATATTTTTAATGTTTATGGCGTGAACTTTATCATTAGACATAATTAGTAATTTAATCAAATTGAATACTTAGACCAATTCTATTAGGATTATTAACAAATTTGATTACTTAGACGTTAGTTAGTCCATACTGCAAAGATTCAGCGATATCGAAAACGGTTAACGTGGTTGCTTTAAATTTTGTTATTATTTGTTTTAAAAAATAGAAATTTCACAACAATTGAATTTTCGTCTTGCGCTAACATCCCAGAAAAAAAATTTAGTATATATGTGGTAGCTTTGGAAAGTATTACCATATATCTCAGGTGTTCGTTCTATCCACTAATTAAGGACTAATTTCTTTGTCCTGATTTCTTGTATTTACAGTAATTATTAATTACACACTTGACTAGCTACTCAGGATCCGTGATGGAAGAGACCCGTTCCCCCAGAGACGGCCTCTTATAATGTTTTACCCCCACCACTCATCTACTCTCTCTCCTGACACATACACAAAGTGACAGTTTTCACAATATAAATCTGTTGATTTTTATCAATCGCATATAATAATAACAAATTAGTATAAACTAGTATAACTACATTAAAACAGACCTCAGTCTAGCTAAGAAGCCAGGACAACGCTGTATATATCATAGATGGAGTCTACTCCATCCCACACAATAAACATGTTATATTATAATATATTATCCTCTGTTATAACAAAAATATTTATGTCAATAAATAAATAAATAAATTGATTAAACCTGACCTGATTAATCATGACCAAAATTGTAACCGATATCTTTGATACTGGCTTTTTCAATGTTTAGTACAACTTAGTTTAATTAATAGCAATAGAATTTCCGCGGCAGAGACGTTGCGAAGAAGATGACAGATGGAAGATGACGAAGCACCATGCACTCGCCTCATCCACATTCTAATGCAAGCTGGATTGTCGATTATTGATGCTTCTGATAGGTCCATACTCCAATATCTAATTTACCTGATGCCCTTTATTTCTGGTGCCAACAACACTCGCATCATACACCTTTTTTACCGTTCTCCTCATTCATATGTCAACATGAACAAGCCATTTAATGTACTAAAAAATACGAAATTTTAAATCAAGCAAACTATTCACAGAGGCCATCTGTAATGATGACATTAGGAATGTAGATACGGCTGAATTATAATTAATTGGCATTTCCATTGCCAAAATTATTGTTTATTTCATTAATCGTTTTCATAATCAAATCAATTAGGTACTAATTAAATGTATTAATTAGAAAGATATACATACAAAATCAATTTTATCAAAAAATATTGTTGTTGCGCTACCGGGATATTCACACTTTTCCAATCCGGGGAAGGTGCATTATCCTACTATGCTACAGCGACATTATTTTTGACGACAAATTTTCGAACCTATATGTTACACTTTTCAAATTAATACATATATCATTCCATTATTTGAAAGCCATCTACTGGCACAATTAACAATTCATTTTTATTAAATTTTGGACACATTCTTCAATTAAGCTTTTGGCATTCATCACAAATTAATATTCCAAATATTAAGCCTACCACGTTATCACTGAACGAAGGATTTATTTTTAGCACACCTTTATAATATTTCTGCACCCCCAGCATTCCCCACCATAAATATTAATTAAGTCGTAATGCCGTCAAGCGGTAACTTCGCCAATTACCGCCCCCTACCGGATTGATCAGCATAACAATTAACTCAGTCCCATTCCCAATGATACAGTGAATAGTGATGCCAGGTGTTGATTAAAACACAGGTGAGTAGGTACCCGCGCGAGGGGTCATCACGCACGCCCTGTTCGAGTGGATAACGGCCCGGTAGGGCAACACCGGCGCGGCTGTGGGCGGGCGGTCGCCATTGTTCAGGAACACTATTCGCGCGTTTTTCATTTTCTTTTTCTCTCTCCTCTGAATACATTGATGTTGTAATTATTAATAGCTCGGTCGCTGTCGGCTTTCTCCGCGCTTCGCCGAGGCGGATCGTGAATGTTGTCAGATATTTGTATAGAGGGAAAGTCGACCGCTGCGCTCCGTGCAGAAGTACACATTATAACATCGAAGAAGGCTAGGGTTACCAGACGTCAAACAAGGCGAGGTCGTATTCATCGTTTCGGGCTTCGTTTGAGTATTTTATTGAATCTAAATTATATATTGAACACGAAAAATAGAATATCGTCGAACGTCGAGCGGCCAGGCTATTTTTTGTTATTATTTTGGGAGAACACATTCTTATTGTGAAGTTGTAATTATTCAGAACATCGGTCTGTGATATTTTAAATATGAATTTAATTAATTAATTAGAAAGATATACATGTAAAATCAATTTTATCTAAAAATATTGTTGTTGCGCTACCGGGATACGTACCTGGATCTCTTTCCTAACCGGGGAAGGTGCATTGTCCAACTATGCTACAGCGACAATATTTTTAGCGACAATTTTCGAACCTATATGTTAACTTTTTGATATTAATACATTTAATCGTTCCATTATTTGACAGAGCCATCTACCTTATTTTTACAGAATCTCAAATACCTTTGAGTAAACTGATAGCAGATGCCAGAATTATCAATTCATTTTTCATCCCGGTGGCGCAACAACAATACTTTTCGATAAAATTGATTTTATATGTATATCTTTCTTATTAATATATTTAATTCATATTTATTTTTTGTTAGCTGATTTACGGCCTAAAGCAAAGATGTTGAATAATAATGGGTTAATTTCACATAATATTGTGGACTACGTATGTTACACGTGTATGATTAAAATTACAAGACCGAAACTTAACCAGGTAAACAAGAATTGAGACTGTTCATAATTAAATTCAAGTAAAATAAAAGTATTTTTATTTATTATCTTTGTTTTATTAACCACTAAATTGAGTTTAAATACATCTACCGGTTTCGAAAAATACCATTTTCTTCTTCAGGATGTCATAACTAACTAAAACATATATTATTGTTTCTTTGCCAGAATCTATTTTAAAAAAAAATAAAAATAAAGTTTTTAGTACCTAACTCAAATCATTACTTAATACAAATTTACTCGAATAATTTTTAATAAAAAATGAAAGAATGGGACTCGTAGTTAAATTTAGTCGGTTGTTTATAATTTTTTGATTAGTTTTACACGCTTTATTTATCTCCAACGATTCCAAATTATTTAATTTGTGACCAACACCGTTTATATGCAAAATTGACAATCCCAATTTTTTATCAAAACCATGACCATTTTCCATCAAATGATTAGAAAATTCTGAAAACCCACTATTATTCAAACATCTCAAATGCTTACTCTTATATTAAAATTTCTACCCGTTTTTCCAATATAAAACTCAATTTAGTGGTTAATAAAACAAAGATGATAAATAAAAATATGAATTTTAACCACAAAGTTAATATTGCTAATTTTAAAAGTATAAAATACAAGTTTTGATAAAAACAAATTCTTACTTTTGTACCCATCATCGCCTAGAATTATATATGCATATTATCAGTGTCGTGCAATAGGTACCTATAGATTTAGGTTATGCTATTACCAATAATATTATACAGTCATATATAATACAGGTATGTACTAGGCATATGTTGTACACAGGATTATGAACTTTCGTATAACCAACGTCTTTAGCCAAAATGAATTCCTCGTTTATTCGATCCTACCATTTGTTGTTTTTGAGTACTTACCTACTATTTATAGTATTTTTACAGCGTAAAATAATTCCTTCTTACCCATATAAAAAACCATATAAAAAATGTATGGACAGTTTTCATGATCGTACATGATACTTTTCCTGTTTGAAAATTCTTCACGTAATAACTAAAGAAAATTATTATTAAAAACGATCATGAAAACAATACGTTAACAACAACATTAAGATAGTAAAATCTGCGAATTAGTAAAAGAGTACGTAGATACTTCAATGATTTGCACGCAGTTGTAAGCCAAGCTGAAAACCTTTCAAATGTTAATCTGTTAAAAAACAACATGAGTAAGGACTCCGTACAAAATGAATCAGCCGAAAGGAATTTTCAATTCAGTAGGTAGCCAATTGTATGGCTTGAGTGGAACGTTAGCTTAAAAACAGAAGATAGCAATTTTAATAGAACAAAAATCAGCATTTGATGACTACAGATCTACGTCTGCAGTATCACGATAGTTTTCATGGTAGTTTTTAGAACTAAACAATTAAAAATTCTACTTGTACACGGCTGGCGCTAGCGTAATTATAATTAATAAGTCATCCGTTTATAACATATTAATTATTTAATTTATATTTGTTTCTTAGAATTTTCAGTAATGCACAGCTTGTTTATACGCACCGCACGCTCCTGCGTAATATGCTTTTAACGTATGGATTCTGAGTCGGATATAACATAATTATAATATAATTTATTGTAACTATACTTTTTTTATCCCAACCAATAGTCAAATGCCGTTGAACTGTTAGCCAACGTGATAGCATAATAGCATGTACAAAACGTAACAGAAATAATAATTATTTGGAACACAATGAATCGTGACCGTCTGTACCAGAGGTTCCCAAACTTTTTGTGTCGTAGACCTCTTGCCATGTTTTTCGTTTTTGGTAAACCCACTACTTACCTGATATTGATTTTTTCTAAATTTCTAATTGTAGTGAAGTTTAGTGTTAAAAACTTAAACCACAAAGCGAATGCCTACATCCTACAACTTACACAATTTTATAAACATATATAATAATTTTTTTACTTCATAGGTACTTTTATAAATAATGTATATGTCTTTATATTATAAGATTATAATGTAAGTAAATAGTTACTATCAGTGTATGTTGAGATCCACTATCGTGGACCCCCAAATTTTTTTTTCGCTGACGTAGACCCCTTGCAGGTTATCATAGTCCCCTGGGGGTCGATATAGACCACTTTGGGAATCACTGGTCTGTACGATACGATCATTCTAATATCTACTTTGATACAAGTCACATTCTAATTGCACCTAGCTATGTTGATACACTATAAATTGCTACTTTATTTTATATTAAAAAAAACATTTTTACTTTCTTCTTCATCACCATTGTCCTGTCTCCCCACAACTGATGGAGGAGGAGGACCCACCCTTTCACGGGACAGGTTTAGAAGCTAGGGCTCCCTTGTCGGTCCCGCTCATCAAAGCTAATAAAAATACGCGACTTATTTCAATAACATATTCAAATAAGTTTATGCAGTATATAAAACAAACAAATTGAATGTAATTATTAGCAATTCTCGTTCAATGTTACTTGCAATAAAAAATAGTGACCTGCTATGTAACTACCGACAGAAAAATGACACGGTCCAATGTTACTAGCAATAGAAAATGGTAACCTGCTACCGTCAGAAAAATAACAAGGTCCAATGTTACTTGTAATGAAAAATAATGACCTGCTATGTTACTACCGACAGAAAAATGACACGGTCCAATGTTACTAACAATATAAAATGGTAACCTGTTACCGTCAGAAAAATAACAAGGTCCAATGTTACTTGTAATAAAAAATAGTAACCTGCTATGTTACTACCGACAGAAAAATGACACGGTCCAATGTTACTAACAATATAAAATGGTAACCTGCCACCATCAGAAAAATAACAAAGTCCAATGTTACTTGTAATAAAAAATAGTAACCTGCTATGTTACTACCGACCTAAAAAATGACACGGTCCAATGTTACTCACTAGCAAAAAGGACCACACTTTCCCGAAACTCTTATAGGAGTGATTACTCTTGCATCAGTTTTTTTCTCCAAAACAATTCGTTAATTTGGATTTAATCATAACAAATGGACATTAATTTACTAGCATGTTACCGTCAATATATTCGGCATGCTCAAATGTTACTAGCAATAAAAAATGGCAACCTGTTATGTCACTGCCGACAGAGAAATGTTTTAATTAGTACAATGTATACTTGTATCAAAAACTCGACCTTCTCAATGGATTAAACTTGACATAGTGAAGAAAAAACATCTAATTAATAAAACGTAGTATCAAATATAAATGAACAATGTGATTGATCGAGCTGTTATCGTGAACGGATGACGTCAATAACTGGATGACGTCACGCGTCGAGACAGTGATTACCTGACTGCAGAGCGGGATGGAAACACTCGTATAATATTATCCAGCGGCAACTTCACCCACAACGGTAATGCAATGGTAGTCCACGACTAAAATACATTTATTAAAATACGTTTATTCGAATGTAATATACTGACTGCGTACAATTAAAACTTGCCGTAATTGTGGTTTAGTGGTTAAGATACTCACCTAGTGATCTAGCGGTCGGGGGTTCGAGCGTCATTCCAGAAAGTCATCAAGTGAGTCCTATTCTAGTTAGTTTGAAAATAGTAAGAATATTGACATAAATAGATTTGCTCTGTGGAGTTGAACACACTTTACAATTTCGAGCAGTGATGTGTATTTAGCGATTGAGATAAGTACAGTGAAACCTCTATCCATCGTTTTTGAAGGTATCTATTGAAATAAACTATCAATATAGAAAAAAGTTAGATTTTTCATACTGAAATATTTAATACATATTCTAAAAAAGAGGCATATTCCACATGTAAATGAATGTGTTTAAATAAAAATAAAATTAGAAAGCTGCACAGAAACAAAAAACTTTTTATTAAATTTTGTATTGTATAATTTCAAGGGGCAGTCAGTATCAGCACTCTCTTTCTCTCTCTCTCTCTCTCTCTCTCGCTCTCTCTCTCTCATGTTCCGCACATTGTTAATTAAAATCAAGCATTTAGCTATGAACTGCGTAAATTAAACGATTATTGCGGTAAACTGATGCACTAGGAACGATCCATGCGATCTATTTTTGGGTGTTTATGCATGAAATTAATTTGGGACTGGAAGAATTAAACGATACATGCGGGAAAACGATTTTTCGAAGAGCGATCGATCGAGATTTCACTGTATTGTGTTCAGGTCGCATAAGTTTGGGACAGTCTTTGCTAAAAATTGTGTAAAACACATGCACAGCTTTATTTATTATTTCTTCATTCTTCGGCTAGATGGTTCTAATGTATCCGAAATGTGAACTACATACGAATCCTGAATTATTCGCGCGCGGATTTAATACATAGGGGTGTCCACAATGATCCAGTGTAGTGCAATCCTAAGTTATATAAATTATAGCTTATTTTATTGTATGGTTAATTGTTAATGGGAAAACACATTCTTATTATGAACTTGTAATTATTATTTTAAAAATGAATTGATAATTTTGGCGTCTGCTATCAGTTTACTCAAAGGTATTTGAGATTCCTTACAAATAAGGTAGATGGCTCTTTCAAATAATGGAACGATTAAATGTATTAATATCAAAAAGGTAACATATAGGTTCGAAAATTTGTCGCTGTAGCATAGTTGGATAATTCACCTTCTCCGGTTTGGAAAGAGATCCAGATTCGAATCCCGGTGGCGCAACAACAATATTTATCGATAAAATTGATTTTTTGTGTATATATTTCTAATTAATATATTTAATTCATATTTAAATTGTTAGTACCTCTAGCTAGTAGATGAAATTAAAAAATGTATTCTAGCTGGAAACAGATGCTTCGAAAATAACGAGAAGAAGAAGAAGAAGACTTTTGATACATAATATAATAATATAACCAGTGATATTAGACGTGGTGCCTAACCCAAAATGAATAAAATACATTTTCAAACTCATTTTTAAACTTTTGAAATTAAATTAAACATTGACGTCACAAAGCCTGCGATGGGCTGGCCACGTGCTGCCAGACCACAGGACACCAAAGGGTGTGATAAAGTCCAGCAGAAACAGCCTATAGATATATGAAGGAAGAGACGGACTGACTGCCTGTGAGGAGGCTTCAAGCGGGATGAAAAATGATCAAGGATAAGAGCTGGTAAAAAGTAGTTGTGGCGGAGGCCATTTCTCACCCTGGGATGTAGCGCTAAATTAATTAAAATGCAAACGTGATATTAGGAATTATGAATTAGGGTAATGGACGCAACAGAATTAAGAAGAAAAGAGATTTACATAGCTTAGACACGTTTTGCGAATGCCTGTGAGAAGTTTAATCCAAGCACGCCATTCATACTCTCCAGAAGGAACTCGGCGTCCTCCAGGGCATTCCGCAACAACTATATACCATTTGTAATCGGCGGAACCACGGGTTTAGAGATTGATATAGGACACAAAGGAGCTGAATCTCAATGGATGAGTTTTATAATGGTTATATGCAGCAGAGTGTCCTGTTGCGGCCCCTAGAGAGTCGAAATTTCAGGGGCCCCCTCGCAAATTATCTCCTGGGTGCTGCTAGATGGAGATAACCATTATTACTCTACATTACAAGTTTTCGCTGAATTTTTTTACAAACAGACAAGATGAACTTTTAAAAGATAAACTGTTATGTAAATATGATGTCTATGGTTTATGTGTATTAAGTTGTTAAAGGGTAGTGGCGTGCAGTAGGTATAGATTTAGGTTATGCTGTTACTAATGATATTATACAATTATATATAATATATGTAATATAGTATATGTACTTTCGTTTAACCAACGTCTTTAGACAAAATAAATCCGTCGTTTATACGACTCTACCATTTATTTATTTATAATTTTAGAGTACTATTAATAGTGTTTTTAAAGTTTAAGTTTAAACGTATAATAATACTTTCATACCCATATAAAAAATTAATGGACGTTTTTAAGAACATTTTCTATGACTGAACTTTATTGTTTGAAAATACTTCACGTAATAATTATTTTTATTAAAGGTTAACTTAGGAAATAGTTCTGCCGATTGCTTTTTGTTTTTCTCAAATCAAAAACCAATCCATGCACCAAATTTAAAGAACAATCATGAAATCAACACGTTAAAAACAATAAGATAGTGAAATTCACGAATTGATAAAAGAGGAAGTAGACACTTCAATGATTTGCACGCAGTTGTAGCCCTTTCTAATATTATTCTGTTAAAAAAAACAGCACAGGTAACAACTCCATACAAAACGGATCAACCGAAAGGAATTTTTAATTCAGTAAATAGCCATTTATATGACTTGAGTAATTCACTAGCTCAAAAACAGAACTGAGTAATCTAAATAGCACGATGCGGCGAATAAAAAAAGAGCGCTACGAGTACAACGGTGAGTTGTGAAAGTTTTTAAAACTAAGCGATTAGAGTCTCTACTGGTATACAGATGGTGCTAATCGCAAAATAATATTTTCGTTTATGTTAATTCATATTTTTAATTTAATCATTTAATTTATATTTGTTTCTCAGAATTTCTAGTTATGCATAGCTTTTTTGCTTGTATGCACTGCACGCCCCTGTTATTTTTATATTTTAAAATACGAGTATTTTAAAATTTCTTCATTTTGGATACAATTTAAGAAAGAAGTAAGCTTGAATATATTATAATTTGCCTTTAAAATGTGTGGAACTTGTAGTCCGGTGGCTGTGTTATTTATTTGGTAATCCGGCACAGCATTACTCCGCAGTGGATATGAACAAAATGTACAAGCCTATAAGACAAAAAAAATTCTGATCTCACAATACGAGGAAATTGAGTTTTCTAAACAAATACCGTGCATAATGTATGAACAATGTTTGTAATCCGTACTATTTTTATTTCATTTTGATTCTGACATATTTACCGGCTTTATTATTTCATCTTGTACACTTTACTTTGCGTTAATGTCTACTACGTCATAACAGTTTGTGGTTTACCTACCTGAGAAAAATATTTTTCAGATTTTTCTCATCACTTCGGAAAAACGAACGTCTGCTATAAATATAATAAAACGTTTGGCGTGTACTAAGCATGTATTTTTTAAATCATTTAGTAACGATGCTGTAGATGTACGTCGGTCTGTGTTGCCATACTGTATTCATCTGACAGGCGCTTTGTCTGAGAAGAAATCTAATACTTTATAAACTTATCGTAATAAAAAGTATAATATATCTGTGGGTTATTTTTTGTTATTGAAAAATATTAATATTATCCAATAAAAAAATTTCAAGATACAATACATACAGAGTTTCGCTATGTAATTGGAAACATTTGACAAAAGTTGAAGTGAAGACTTGTATTTAAGAACACTGAACGATCAATTCTAATCGCCCGTTTAACCCTTCCCAAACCATGCAGTAACACAGGTCTACCATCATAATTAAACCTGTAATATTTCGGTAAATGCATGCGACATGAAATTCATATTTTAGATAATCCTAAATAAAATATTAGCACTTAGAAATGACTAGTGAAAAACCAATTATGAAAAAGGAATCATACAAAAGTAATTATTTTTTCCACTCAATCCGTTGTAAAATTAATACGTTGGAAAAAATACCATTTGTGATATGAAAGAAAAAGATCACATACTATTTTCACAGTGAAAAGAACAACAAACATACAAATATAATTGTCTCTTTCTCACTAATTAAATGAAGAGAGATAAGAACGAAGGACACATTGTATCGGAATTAATGAATACGTTATTACGTTATTAATCATTTTTTCAAAATTGAATGCTCAATATTTAGAGTAAATTCGTGCCATTTAATCTAATAAAAATATTTTTTCCAACTGTTATTTACGGTAACACGAGTTGACAGTATGGCTGCGTTCGGGTATTTTATATCATGGTATGGTAAAGGTTAATTGAAATATTTTCCAAATAATTATGCTAAACACACGCATAGCTTTTCCGCTAGGTCAGTGATGGCAAATCATTTATCTTCGGCGTGTCGAAAATTCGGAAAATCTAACTTAACTCTGCTAGCGTATCCCCCCTCCCTCTCACCACTTTTATTTCATATTTAATTATGTAAAAGGAAATAACTTTTTTATTGATTGCTTTCAACATAAATAGAGGTGCAAAAGATATTGTAGACGATACATATGTAATATGTAGTGATAAATTCAAACATTATTGTTGGGTAGACGTCTGATGGTGGGACACGTGTTCTTTGGTAACTCTTATATTAGTGAACGCTGGCGTGTCGCCCAAAACGCTGTGGCTTGTCACCTTTGACATCACTGCAGTAGTTCACCTTCATCATCATTATCATTAGCCGTTTTTTTATACTACTGCAGGATGAAGACCTCTGTCTAGGATATACAGGACTGATAAAAATATTATTTAGTTAGAAATTATTGAGTTTTTGATACAAAACTAGTAATCGAAGCCTTAAAGCGTACAAGTAAATTAAATATATGTATTAACATCACTCTCTATTTGAATACGAACCTTTTTTTTATGAAATTTAAAAAATCTAATTTTAACAAATATCATTATTGAGTTCTGCTGGTTTGCGCAAAGCATTATTTAATCTATTAAGGAAAACACATTATTGTGAAGTTGTACATACAAATTAAATATATTAGTTAGAAAGATATACATATAAAATCAATTTTATCGAAAAAAAATCTTATTGCTACCGGGATTCGAACCTGAATCTTTTCCAATCCGGGAAACGTGCATTAACCGATTATTTTGAGAGATTCCATACAAAAAAAGTAAATGGCTTTCAAATAATGGTACGACGGATGATGTATTAATTTGAAAAGTGTGACATATAGGTTCAAAAATTTGTCGTCAATTTACTGTGTGCTGTAGCATAATCGGTTAATGCATCCAGGTTCGAATACCGGTAGCAACAACAATATTTTTCGATAAAATTGATTTTATATGTATATCTTTCTAATTAAAACATTTAATTTGCATTATTTAACCTTTTATTTAAATGTTAGTGCGTTTTTATTATTGAAATAAGTGCACATATTTTGAAAATGGGATATAAAGAAAAATATGATTAGGGTAGGTCGCCATCTATTGGTAAAATGGAATACTTGTGCTATATTGTACTGTAAAGAGTTGTCAGAATTAATTAATGGTTTTCATTTCTATGGGGTTTATATTCATTGGGACTTCAGAGTCCCGCCAGTAAATAAAGGGTTAAATGTAATGCTATAACATTTAAATAATGCTTTACGCAAACTAGGAGAACTCAGTGAATAAATGAATGCAAAGCTTTTCTTATTCTTCTTTTAAATAGGCAATCCACCCTTCAAGAGTGATTTGTGCCATTAATCAAGTTAAAACTTTATTTTATAGAAAAAAGTACAATAATATTATTGAATAGAAAATATTACATTACAAATCAATACCATTGTCGTTCAAAAAATTGTTATTTAATAAATTAAATGTGGCGAGTTAAGGGAATAACACAAGTTTACCGGGACCTGAAAATTATCATTGACGAAATTACTGTATATGGTCGAGGGTTTCCTCCTCGGCACCACACCCACACATCGGGGAATCTATTAAGCTCAGTCTGAATAAATGTGAGGCCACCTGACAATGCCCAATTCTTTTAAAATCATCAAAAAATTGAATGATGTCAAGCAAATTGAAAGATTTATGACTTGATTTTAACGTTGTTATAAACCATATTCTTGCATATGTTTAAATTTTTTATAACTAGAAATATTTCTGGAACATTGAAATCGAATCTAATGGGCGCGGTCTTTTAATAAATGCCTATATTGTAATAATTATTTAAAATAATATTACTTTAAATTAGTACAAAGGTTTTATCTTGGTTATTGTTTTAAAAAATTGTAATCTATGGTATAACTTGAATGAATTATTATTGAAAGGGCTCCCTTGTGTTACCTCTGCCAAGTTTTGGCCTAGTTTACAGAAACAGACATGCAAGATGCATGCACCTAGTTCAGATGGACGGGCTGATGGAAGCATGAGATTGGATAATGTTTAAAATGAAAAGAAGGCCGGGAAAAAAATCACATAATTCATTAAACCATGAATATCGAGACTGAAAGGTGAAGATTGGGAATAACATGGACAGCTTCGCATCTTAAAGGTTTGAACGTGACCAGAGGTGCACTTCAGAACAGAACAAGGTGGAGCAAAATGCTCGAATAGACGACCCCAGATGAACGGGACAAGGCTGGGACATAGAAAAAGATACTAATCCATCTCCCGGAGTCGCTGCTCGTTTGGAAAATTAGTAAATAATGACTATAATAATGTATCCATTTAGTGTAATTGAACAGTAGGGTCATCTTTTGATGCCTTCTAATCGCTGACTTAGCTAACAACTCTGGGTCCGCCGTCGTGGCGACGCTTTACATTTCTACTCTAGGTCCCATTTTGATAAATTTACAGGAAATAATAAGAACACATTTTAATACAACTTATTTTTCGAATCGATCATAAACCCCCTGTAATTTTAAATGTTACACTAGCCATCTCTGTTGAAATCGATCTATACTACTCGTATATTATTTCACCAAATTACCTTAGGTTTTTTACAAGAGTATTTTCTAGCTCACTTAAGGCCTTGGATATAGTAATAGAACTTAATTTTTTTATAAATTATTTAACTTTGTTTATAATAACCACTTAATGAGTAATTTAAAACATCAAGCGGTTTCGGAAAATATAATTTCCTTCTTCAGGATGTCAGATTAACTTACCAAAAATTTAAATTTTCAAATATTAAAAATAGTAAATATGAATTAAATATATTCATTGGAAAAATATACATATAAAATCAATTTTATCGAAAAATATTGTTGTTACGCCACCGGGATTCGAACCTGGCTCTCTTTCCTAACCTGGGAAGGTGCATTATCCAACTATGCTACAGCGACAATATTTTTAGATATATATAGATATATAATCTATAAATGATTGTAAACAAAACAAATATTGAATATTTCACAGTTGTCGCTTAATTATTATATTATGTAAAAAATCTTCATCGCGAGATTTTTTTACCGTTCTTCAGCATCTGGCGTCATTCTGATCTGTCTCCGGCGGAATCTTTCCACTAGTCTACATCAATGTGAGACGTTTCATGTCTCTTGAAGACATTCTCAAACGCTGACTGCTGTGAGACTATTGGCGTCGCAGAACTCACAAAAGAGCGTAATGATAATAACATTTAATAATTTATATAGTGCCAATTTCGTAAAAATTTCAATTGTGGAAACTTTTTGTAAAAAAGTGAATTTTCAGTATTTTTTGAATAGTCTCTTGACGCCTTATGACGAAGGGCAAAGAGTTTCATGTTTTGTGCCTGCCACCGAATGCCCGTTAACTTAACTTAGTTTTCTGGTAATGGCCAATCGGATCTTCAACCCTTCCTGTAGCTGAACTAGAGGCTGAACTGTTCATTGAGTATACGAACGAACTGTCACAATATAATAGTTATATTTAATGCTTTCAATTGTTATGGCTAGAAAAATAAATGTTTTTTTCAGTCAAGTTCCCAATCTACCAGTGAGTCATAATATAATAGATAGGTATATATTGTGAATAATTTAGTCAGATGAGATAACGTGGCAATATGGATAACACTACATGCGCCATCTCAAAACAGCTCAACCTAATATTTATCAGGTTGGCGTAATTTGTTTGGCTTACGTCAAGTTGTAGTGTGTTCATATAGTTGTGTAGTGTTAAATCTGTTTATATTACACTGTTATTCTATTCAATTAGAGTATTAAGAAACAGAGAAGTCAGTAAAAAAAAACGAAAGTAAAAAACAGTAGGGGAGCGAGGGGTAATGAGAGCTACTACAAAAAATGTACTTACTAGCGATCAAATCAATTGGAAACAACCCAAACGTCCTCGTCAACGTTCCATTAAGTCAATCAGTATGTGCGCTTCGGCACATACAACAGTTTACAATTTTTCACATCACGCTAAGTAGGTAAATTTGACTTATTTAATTGTATTTTCTGTCACAGCCAGAATTTTTTTGGTACAAGTTTAAGGATCCAAGTATAAAATAGTTTTAGTTGATTTTTAGGACCTTCAAAGTGGTGGATTTTGGGGGTAATTGGAGCCTAGGTGGCTCTTCACTATCTCACTCTCTCACGGAACCAATCAAGACATTATCACAAGAAAAAAATATGAACTAGGGTGTCATTGCAGTGGCTTTGTTGCTAACTTGGCTCATTTTGAATGCTTGGGTTGTGACGACCCGAAAGATTATATTTGAAAATATTAATTAGAAAGATATACGTATAAAATAAATTTTATCGAAAAATATTGTTATTGCGCCACCGGGATTCGAACCTGGATCTCTTTCTTAACCGGGGAAGGTGCATTATCCAACTATACTACAGCGACAATATTTTTAACGACAATTTTCGAACCTATATGTTACCTTTTTGATATTAATACATTTAATCGTTCCATTATTTGAAAGAGCCATCTATTTATTTTTAATGAAAAATAACTATTATTTCAAATACTAATTAAATGTATTAGTTTTATTACATTTAATTAGTATTTAAAATATCACAGACCTATATTCTGAATAATTACAACTTCACAATAAGAATTTGTTCTTAGTAATAATTATTATTTATTTTGCCGATAATCATAAATTTGCTTTTGGAGACATTTAATTTTAATTTATTACTGTTTAACCATATAGCTATTAGTTCTAGTTAATTCTGAATTCTATATATAATATAATCAGAATGAACATAATAGACTCCCCAATGTGTGAATGTGGTGCCGAGGAGGAAACCCTTGACCGTGTCTTTTTTGCCTGTCCATTGCGGATCACAGGTTTTTTTTACAATAATCTTGTCAATGGTAATTTTCAACTCCCGGTTAACTTGTGTCATCTTCTTTCCCTCAACTCGCCACATTTAAGCTATATAATAGCAAATTTCTTGAATGTTAATGGTATTAACTTGTGACGCAATATTCCCTATTCTATAATATTGTTGTACTGCTTTCTATGAAATAATGTTTAAACTTGTTTAATGGCACAAATCACTCTTGAAGGGTGGGTTGCCTGTTTGAAAGAAGATGAAGAAGAAGAATATATAATATAACAAAAATTATTTCATTTAATTTTTACATGCCAATCGGTTATTATATAACACGTGATATTTGATTGTCCATTGCTTAATATCACTCATTAATTTCGTGTATATTTATTGCTGTCAGAAAACAATTTCGAATCGATCCATCAGACCCTTGATCGATCTCCCACAGCTGAGAAGTAATACCTCCAGATCACGTAAGCGGAATAAAAAGACAGTTATGCTTTTATTTCTTGAATCTCTAAAAAAACATTGAAGAAGTTTTATCCGCGTTACGTGGGGGCCGCTGAAGACCAAACACCCTATCAGCAACAGGTGGAAATTATGTGATAGTATCGGAGCATGTTCCAAAGAACAACGATATCGCGGAAGAGATTGGAGCAGGTGTTTTACGGATCCTGTAACACCATCGTGATAAAAGAAGAATAAACATAATTCTGGACGTGTCTAGAGATATTCAAAAACACACCACAATTTTATCACATAATAAAATAATATCATATAGTACGGCGCGGCGTAATTACAGGGTGAATATTATGTTTCAGGCCGATTTTGTTTGACTGTTTTTTTAGTTTGACAAACATTTGTCAGATCAAATTTAGTAATCATAAATAATAATTAATTACAATTTATTATAAAGTATTTAATAGTTAAACAACGAGTTAAAATTATTAAAACATTATATCTAAATAATAATGGTAATGCTATATATAACCATTAATGGTGATTGCTATTGTCATATGTTGGAAAACTTTTTGATGACCGAATTGGGTCAATTGGGCCTGCAATACAGAGGTTTCAACGAAATGGTGCCACCTCACACACAGCCCGTGCTACGCTTGAAATTTTGCTAGAAATTTTTCACGGCCGCGCATAATGTCAAAAACTGTCAAATATCAACTGGCCTCCTCGATCACCTGATTTCACAGCTGCCGACTATATTCTATAAGGGCACTTAAAAGAAAAGATCTACGCCAATAAGCCAACAGCAATTTCGATGCTACAGGGCAATATTCGAAATGGAGTTGCTGAAATAACACGCGAAGTGTGCGAGAATGTTATGAAAAATATGGTTAAAAGAGCACGCATTTGTGACGCTACCAGAAAAAGCCACTTGAATGTTATCATATTTTATGCATAATTGTAAAAAACGAAATAATTAATAAATAAAAATTAAATCATTAAATTTGTTTCATTTTCTAGTTATGCAAAAACAATTTCGACCTAGAACATAATATTCACCCTTTTCATTTCGATCAATCTAATTAAAGAGTTTTACTGGAATAAGGCATGTAATAATTCAAAATTGGGCACCACCAAAATTATGTATGCATTGAATATAAGTTATAATAACAAAAACCAGAGACAATAGACAACATGGAAGCCAACATTCGTCGCGTTATTGGCGATATACGGGCCCCAGCTGCTCAAAAAAGTGGTCAAAAATTGAACTTCCAGATTGTTCTTTATGCGCGAAATCATATTTAAACACTAATGGCATAAAATGATCTTTCCAATAAAACCAATACCATAGCCATTACCGCGATTTTTATGTATTTTATTTCATTTTAAAGTTCTGCACCTCTAAAAAACCCACTCTTTACTTATCTTATCTATAGTATATCCCTTAGAGTCCGTAAGATAAACAAATACATAAGAGAATAAACAAAAGTAGTGGAACTAGACGGGTTACAAAGACGTGAGATGGATCACAGAAATACAAAGCGACTATTGCAATGCCGACCGAGAACGGATCACCTAAGACTAAATGGTTAGACTAGATTGAATGAATTCATTGACGAAAATTAATGAAGGGGTTTGATGACAAATTTGAGAAAGCTAGAAGTTCAAATAAATAAATAAACATTTTTCGTGTTGGTTAGAGCTGTTTCTTAATTTTAAAGAAACAGCTGGAGGGGGGAGGGGACCCACCCTTTCCCGGGACCGGTTTAGAAGCTTGAACTTCCTTGTCGGTCCCACTCATCAAAGTTAATAAAAATATGCGACTTTAATTCAATTACATTTTAATAAATTCAAAACGAAAAAGGAGAAGAAATTCAAGATGGTTATTAGCAATTAATATTACATACAGATGGATAATTAAGGTGCAGTTATTCAAGGCAGACACTCAGGGATCCATTCATCAAAAACACTCCCAAAAGAGGGACAGTAGACGAGACACAACATGGATTGAGTCACACTTACACGGACAGACAAAAAAAAACACGAGGTAGGCACGTAGGTGGAGTTCCACCCATGCAGGCCGGCCTGACTACCCGCCTAAGAAGCTCCAACGAGTCACCCATACCCGAATAAATACCTTATATTAAGTAATCTACAAGTATGTTGGTTAGAGCTATTGAAGCTCCGTATTCCTGATAAATTTTTGCCGTCACAACTATTTTTACTGACTCATTTTTATTTACACGGCAAGTGAACGGATCCGGATACAAATAAAAGGAATTTGAAAGGCAAACTAAAACAAATGCAAGGTTCAGCAGTGGCAGACTGCAAGCAAAACTTGTGCGCATACAGTTTGACAGGGACAAAATATTTTTTTAAATTTTGAAATAAAACTATTATATGTAATACAATTATATTCATTATCGAGAACTATATCGGACAATTTTTTTTATATGACATTGAATTTTAACATACCCCAGTAAAATTTGTCACAAAATTACGTTAGAAACAGTGTGTTAGATAATTTAGTAACATCATTATATACCTACTTTAACTTTCTTACCTTGTATTTAATTTTCAACCGTGTCGATAGTTCTCCGAGTGTTAAATTATGTCGTATAAGTACAAGGGCGAGTCAAAAATTATCTACACTTCCGCCATAACACATCATCATATCGGTACGACTGCGGTCGCGTATGCGAAATTTGATCCCGATCGCGTCATTTGCCTTCCGGCTATTACAGTGTAAACATGTCCGTTCCGCTAGCAGTTTGCGTGCACCAGGGAGGATCAACGAGCAGTGATTCAATTTATCTGGTCGGAGGGTGTGAAGGGAGCTGAAATTCATCGCAGTCTTTATTTTATCACGTAAAAGTGTTTTTTTGTAGATCAAAAAGTTTAAAAGTGGCCGAACGAGTGTGACGTACGAAGAAGCACATCAACCTCCACCACGGACGACAAGATTCAGAAGCTCAAAATATGGTTCTAACGAATATGCGAGTTACTATTGGCGAGGTAGCGTCTTATTTGAACATCAGTCATGGTTCTGTCCACCAAATTTTCCACGACGAGTTAGACAATAAATTGAATTACAAAAAATGTAGATCATTTTTGACTTGCCCTCGTATATAATTATGATTTTTGTGAAATATATATTTTGGTGTACTTTATTATGTAAACATTCAAAACAAAATCTAGTGATTCACATCAAACTTCTTCCCGCAGTGCTGTGTCAACTGGAGCCTCTGAGTAGGCTTTGTATTCAGGTTCCTCTACCATAATTAAAAGTATTGGAAAAAGGCATTGATGAAAATTTGCATATATTTTTGATTAGGAGAACACATTCTTATTGTGAAGTTGTAATTATTCAAAATTTTAAATATGAATTAAATATATTAATTATAAAGATGTACATATAAAATCAATTTTATCGAAAAATATTGTTGTTGCGCCACCGGGATTTGAACCTGGATCTCTTTCCTAAACGGGGAAAGTGCATTATCCAACTATGCTACAGCGACAATATTTTTAGCGACAATTTTCGAACTCATATGTTTCCTTTTTGATATTAATACATTTAATCGTTCCATTATTTGAAAGAGCCATCTACCTTATTTTTACAGAATCTCAAATACCTTTGAGTAAACTGATAGCAGACGCCAGAATTATCAATTCATTTTTATTAAATTTTTCAAATTAAATTGGATAATGCACCTTCCCCGGTTAGGAAAGATATGTGGCGCAACAACAATATTTTTTGATAAAATTGATTTTGTATGTATATCTTTCTAATTAATATATTTAATTCATATATTTTTGAAATATAAGAAGTGTTACGAACGTGTTTAATATTCCATGAATTCACCGACAAGTAAATAATATTTTATGAGACAGTTTTGTTAGAACAATCCATGAACTAAATATATTTGCAATGTATAACGGTCTATTTTTTAATTGGATAATTTTTATAGCGCCATTTTCGTAAAAACTTTCACCTCTAGGGCGCTTTACACATCAACTGTTTATAGTTCTGCAATTACGTTTGTTTTTAAGATTAAAAATTGTTATTTTCACTTATGGAAATGATTTTTGAAAAAGGTGCGTTTTTAGTTTCTTCTTAAATAAAGTCTCTGATTCACGGAGGGCAAAGAGTTCCGCGCTTTTGGGCCTGCCACTGCAAATGGCAACAACGCAAACGACTTCTACAACTCTTGCCGCGGCTGTAGTAGAGGCTTGGTAGAATCTTGGCTTTAATTTAGCACACTGTATATTTCTAACATTATAGTTTAACACTACCTACATGCATCTCTCTAATACATTTATTATCTTTAATTTTCTAACCGTATAAATCATACGAAGATTGATGAAATCAGCACCTGAAAAGGCAGTCTCTGTTCAACAAGAAATACTATTTCGATTTTTTTACAGTTCATTACATTGTGAGACATACATTTTGAAGTTTCACACTAAACACATCTAGGTAATTTGTGTGAAATGCCCCGACAAATATTCAGAAATTCGCCAGAAAAGGCCTGCTCTGAGGGCAGCCGGCCGGGCCTGCTGGTTCGAATTAACCCCGCCCACCGCTGAGAAGGGAAGGGAAGAATTCTGAGAATTTTATATTTGAAGGAATGTCGGGTTCTCGAAATACATTGAATAGTTGCGCCGTTTCATTTCATCCATCCTTTTACGTCTGATAAATTTATTGAATTTTTTAAACATTTTGCGTTGTTGAGTACTGATTTGACCCGTTTTTTGCAGTTACGTAGGTACAAAAAAAGCATTTTACCATTTTTAAACTGATTATTTTTAATATTTATTACATATAAAGAATATTATAATAATGACACATCTTTACAAACATCCAGTACAATAAATTTCCTTAGGAGGAGGCAAATCCAAAGAAATTGTTCGGAAAACAAAACTGGATTGGATCTGTATTCGGACGTTTGAATTAGTGGTGAGAAAAAATGCTACTCTTGGCTCACTGGTGCGATTAAAATTGATATTCGATAATATTAGTGATCTGATCACAGCTTCATTACTAACTCGCACGCGCCGCGATACAATACACAAAATAAATAAATAAAAATACATAATTTTGAGCGCATTTACTTATATTATTCAAACTTCATTTGCGTAAAAAACATATTCTAGCTTATATAATGAATATATATACAATCTAATTTATTCTCATTACAAATAGAATAAAAATCCTTAAAAAAATGTGCATAAAACGTTTTGGCAAAATATACTAGATGCCGCTTATTACGAATTACAACGTCATTCCTTCATGAATATTTTCATTTTATATGCACATGCGCTATCACGAATCACGATATTCCCAGATAATCAATCACTGATAGCGAGTGTGACTCAAAGATAGCAGTGATTGACACACGATTCGTGATTTTGAGCTCATCACTACATTGAATATGATTCTCAAAATAAACCTTCCATTGTGTCTATAGCGAAATGTGTTGAATAAATAAATACTTCTAGTTCTCAAGGACTCTCAACAAAGGAGAGATTAAAAAACTTAGCGTACGTCGCTCATCAGAAGAGACAGGTAGTGAAACATGTGTATAATAAAACAGAGAAGAATAATTGATATAATGTCATATAATGATATATGATTTAAATTAACGAATTGCTCAATCTCCGAGTCGCGCGTCCCGCGAAATGGAATACGACAATTCCGGTCGTAAATCGGAATCAACGCAAGGTATGGGAGGGAAGTAGCGAAACCTCGGTTCAGAATGAGATCGGTGAGGGGATAAGGGTTCTAATCGAAGGACCAGTAAATTTTGGGGAACCGGGATTCGGAAGGACTGCTCGACTTACCTTGTATATGACCCCTCCGTAATCCCTGCAGTCGCCGCCGAGATTACACAATGGTACGCGGATGAGCTGGTCAAGTTCACCCGCAGCACACAAACAACAAACAATACGTGATCAAAACATAATGTCACAAAATACAGTGCAGGTGCACTGGAGCTGACAAGTCCACACCGCGAATGCTATCGTGATGTCGAAATCGAACAAATATCGGTCAGGTTGACGTCTGCTGGCGTCAAAGTCACATTTCACACTAACAGACGAACATGAGGAAATGTATGGATGGGAATTTTGATGCGGATGCGTGTCGATAACAACGTTTGCGGCTGATTCTAAAAGACACGCCAAAGTGTGTTTACGAATTCGGAACATTATATGTATATAAATATATATATATGTGTATGTATATATATATTTTTATACATTGAACAATGTAGTTAATTTAAGTTTTCCAATGTATTTATATGCTATCCAATCGCATCTTGTTTTACTCTTTATATATATATATATATTTTTGTACATAGAACATTACACTTTGTTTACAACTATACCGGAAAAGCACTGTTTGCTATAATACAGTAAAATACTAGTGTAGTAGACAGGGTACCCAAATATATGTCTTACTTTGCTGCAATGTTATCCGATTATAATAAAATAATACACTGTACTATGAATCAAATATATATATTATTATTAATTGAATAGGCCAAGAAAATGAAATGAGTATGGGCAGGCCACGTCGCAATTGTTGGACGAATGCAGTCAGGTACCCGTGAAGAATTTGAAGAGACTTACAGCCCGCCCTAAAACCCGCTGGATTGACGAAATCACCAAATTCTACTTAAATTCGTGGCAGCGAATATCAACGCACAAAGAAAAGTGGGAAACCCTTAAAAAGGCTTTCATCGAAAAGAAAACAGCTGACAATGATGACGTATATGTGTATAATCCTCAGATTTATTTTTCAAAATCCAAGTTATTATTAAATATTGTGCTAGATGTTGAAATCGCCCCTGGGAATCACTGCATTAAAACCCACGATAGAGCATTTTTACTGTACACGTCAAAGCTTCAGTTAAACTGATTTGTAGGCGTGTCTGTGGGAGTCTTTATATCAAAGTATTTATATCAAAGTTACACAACACAAAAAAAAAAAATCTGCTTCTCGAATCAATCAAAATCATAAAATAATTAACTCAAAATGAATTTGATATTCGTTTTAAATCTCAAATAGAAGACGCTGCCTATCTACCTACTGCATAAATTTTAGGAGAGAAGAAAAGAGGCAGCGGTTGATTAATAGAATCCCGCAAATCGTAATTGCGAGGGGCTCCTCTTTCCAGAGAGCACCGGAATCACTGAGAGAGGGGAAGTAAAATTAGAAACAGCAGAGAAAATGGAAAGAATAAGGTAAAGAATTTAAAAAATGAGGCCAAGAAATACTGTTTTAGCTGTCAAAAATACTGGCAGATCCGATTGTTCTCGGCTGGAATTCATGACGGTGTTTGTCAGATCGGCCCGGGAGGTCAATGCTCCAGGTCTGTTATCGTAGATAGTTTAACCTAAAACCTAAAACAACACTTATATCTGTGTTTACTGTTCATGGTTTACGTTGAGATGTGATATCCCATGGCCCCCAAAATGTCCAGTGAGACAAGCCCCTGCACCATAATTCGGCAGGCAGGCTAGAGAAATTTTAAATTCAGCGACATTCATTTGCTGTTGTTCAATTAACGATGACCGATTATGGAATTGTATTATTTTCCGGGAGTTTATCAGGGTGCGTGTATCTCGCTGGGAGATGCTGAGAAGTCTTGCCGCCGTGGAAACTTGACTGGGAAACCAATTGTCTCTCTTTAAGGTGTCGTTGCTCTGCCAGAGATTAGGAGGTGTAGATGAAATTGTGGTGTCTTTTCCGTACTGTCCATTCTCATTAAGAGAGAATTGCTCTCTACTGTATATTAGGTGTGAACCATCGTTTGTACGTATTTTATTACAATATTATCTATGTGTTGTGTTATGTGCTTCTAATGATTATTTATTTTTATTGTGCTATGTTATGTCAACATGAATTAATTAGATTAATAATTATAATAATAATTACATTAATTAGAAAGATATACATATAAAATCAATTTTATCGAAAAATATTGTTGTTGCGCCACCGGGAAAATTGTCGCTAAAAATATTGTCGCTGTAGCATAGTTGGATAATGCACCTTCCCCGGTTAGGAAAGAGATCCAGGTTCGAATCCCGGCGGCGCAACAACAATATTTTTCGATAAAATTGGTTTTATATGTATATCTTTCTAATATATTTAATTCATATTTAAAATATCACAGACCGTCTGTTCTGAATAATTACAACTTCACAATAAGAAAGTGTTCTCCTAACAATAATTAACACAGTATTCGGCGAATGTATACTTACTTACTTACCATCACACCGTTCCCCGCGGGAGTAGGCAGAGAGGATAGAGCGCCACACTCCTCTGTCCTGACGCACAGTTCTCGCCTCATCCACAATCATACATCTTCTCATATATGCTCGCCGATTATTGAGGCTTCTAACACAACCGTCCTCCATTATCCGGTTTATCTGGTCGTGCTAAGTCTTCCGCGAACGTCCTCTGTTTCTGGTGCCATCAACACTTGCGTCATATATCTTTCTTACCACTCTCCCCTCATTCATCCGTTCACACCATCATCAACATCAGCTTCACATTCTCATAAATGTCATAAATAGATTTTCCACAGCATTCAGTCCCACTTTCGTTCCTCTTCTGCCAGCTCCAGATCTCACTTCCATACATCAATGTCGATACCAGGACTCCATTGTGCACTCCTAGTTTTGCCTCGTTTGACAAATTCCCGTTAGATATAATTCCACTTTTAAAATTAGCAATATTGCCTTTTGGCCTGCCACCGCAAATGCGCGTTCACTAAATTTACACTTCTGGCAACGGTCGGTCGGTTCTACAACCCTTCCTGAATCTGAAGTAGAGGCTGACCTGAGAGATTGACGTCTGGGATACAAAGTTCTTGTAGATACAGAGGCGCCATGTTGTGTGTCGCCTTGCACATCAACCAGCACAATTTAAATTCAACTCTTTCAGAGAGTCGGAACCAATGTAGCTGATGTAAAAGGGATGTTATATGAGAGAATTTGGAAACTTCATATATTATCCGTGCAGCCGCATTTAGAATGGATTGTAATCTATCCAGCTGAAACATATAGATGCTGTTACAATAGTCCACACGTGACACCACAATGAGTAGACGGGCTGCCTCAAGAGGAAGATGTCTCCGAATACTTTTAATTTGTCTCAGTTGACAAAAGCATGTACTGACAGTTTTACTGATTTGTCTATTCATTGAAAGATCTGAATCAATGTGCACGCCCAGCAACTTAGTAATAATTCATTGTTTTAAAAGCAGATTCATTTTGAATCAATGTATTTGATCTTCATTAGAACCTCTTTAATTGATAATTTATAGGTGCTTATCGTAGATCAACTATCATTTAAATTGATAATACAAGATGAGGTTACGATATTTGTCCGTGCACCGTCACATTGGCCGCGCAAAAGATGTAAATCCAGGCAGCCAACATTAATCTAAAATAAACAAATTTGCAAATTCCGAAAACTCGAGAGTGTGAAGTTAGTATTAGATGGATCATTCGAATGCATGGTCCGCTCCCAGAGCGACCACGCGCTAATTAGGTACAACATTATTGCGTTATCTTCTGAATTAATTTGACATTTAGCCGCTTCCACTTTATCATGGTAAACCCGAGCCTCGTGCGTCGGCCGCGATCACCTCCCCCCACCGCCCCGCTAACCCCGCCATCCGTGGACCGATACGACCAATTGGAGAAGAGCTATATATATTTTTATTGCTTGGTAACAGCTGCCGTGCGATAACATCGACGCTTGTTTTAACACTTCACATACCGGGACATTGGCGACGCTTCAGATCTCTAGGCAGAATGCTATTAAAGGGTAGGTAGTATTTTTTATTTTATATATTTATCAACCCCCCATGGGCTTTTACATTAATATAATGATTATTAAATATATATGCTCAGCATAAACACATATAAAATTATACATCTAATTACAAATAATTTTTATTAAGTTTCTTTTTATTTCATTTTTTCGTAAAAAGCAATCACTTTATGGTTTGACATATTATATTAAATAAAATAACAATAACTTTGTATGGTATTATTGAAAAAGACCATTCTTTTAATAATACCACAGGGGTCAATATCCTCCATAAAACCGGGGTTGGCCTCCGGTTGGACAATTCAGAAACCCTTGAAATAAAAAAGGCAATAAATAGTGTTACGCCAATTCTTAATAATGAAATTAATTTATCAATTAGCCCCATATTAAGTATATTTCCTTTAAAATCAATTTAATGTGCATCAACACTGTATTTTCCCATCCCTTAATGTTCCCTTTATCTGTATATGTGTTCTGTCTCTCTCTTTCACATGTAATTTTATATTCTATCTCTCTCTTTATGTATATATAAATACACTATTTTTGTATTTATGATCAGTTTTAAATATGTCCTGATGAAGCTTGAGATAAGCGAAACCGGTTGTCGTATAATAAATGTACAGAAATACAACTAAACACTAATAAAAAATAAAGTTAAAACATAGAACACCTTTAATACCCTTATCAATTACACTCTTGTTTCAATATAACATCAAACACATCACACTTTCCTATATTTAAGGACTGAACTAAATAAAATATCAGGTCAGCCCTACTTCAGCCGCAAGAAGGGTTGTACAACCGACCAACCTTGCCAGAAGTCTAAATTTATCGAACAGGTATTTACGGTGGCAGGTCCAAAAGCGTGGATGTCCTTGCCCTCCGTCATAAGGAACACTGCATCAGACACTTTATTTAAGAAGAGACTAAAAACACACCTATTCAAAAAATCATTTCCATAGGTTAAAATAACAATTTTTAACTTTAAAAATAAAGATAATATAGGACTACAAACAGTTTGTGTAAAATTTTTACGAAAATGACGCTGTACAAATTTTCCAATATTATATTATTATCGACAATTCGTTCCCAAGCCTGTGAAGTCTTTATATTGGTGAATTAATATAATATCTTGTTTCTAAAATATTCACATTGAACACCTCTAATGATCTTGTATAATAACCTAAACCAAACCAATTCTATCAAGGTCATTCAGCTTGCAATTGACAATTTTGTATAAAAACATACAGATCCAATTCAAGCACCAATGATTACATATTCCTAGGCTACCCTCCCATCACTAAAAATGTACCTAAACTCTAGACTGTGAATTGAACCTTAATGCAGACGTCTGAAGCAGCTCCATGTTCTGAGTACAGAAATGATTATCATGTTTACGCGCCTTGTTACTTCAATTGGCACCACTTGGTTTCCTGGTTTATAATAATGTACACGTATGTGTGTGAGTATTACCACCCTTTTTTCCGAAAGCTAAGAAGACGGCAACCGACAGGCGTCATTCGTATCACATCCCGTGCTTCGACCAGTCGAGCGATCCAAATAAACCACCAGTGCGCGCTTAGGTTGGTCAAAATCTAAAAAATGACAACCCAGCTAAAAGAACAACATATGGGACCAGAAAGACAGCAAAATTAAAAAGGTTAGTGCAGTTCATATATCATATGTGTGCTTATTGTTAATCGGAAACCTGGGAACCAGCTATCGAAGGCATTTACATAAACACATCATATAAGATAAAAGTTAGTGAAATTCAGTAAGTTCAGTGGAAATCGTTCAACATGAAACCATGGGGGATTGAAATATATTTTCACGTTAAAAGAAATGACAATTAAAGTTAAGCTATGAGTTCGTGGACGGCGCAGCCAATAGATAATCCGAGTAATGTTTAAAATGGTGTGTGGCAAGCGGGACTCTTGTATCTGTAGTTTATTATCAAAGCATTTTGTTGGAACCAGAAACATCCATAAATACGGTATTTTAACATACGTAAGAAGTCAATAGTAATATGTATCCTAACAGTGCGTAAGATTAAAACTAAGAAAAATAAATTTTAACATTATATTTTTCAAAAACCTTGGAGAAGAGGCGTCATAATGCAACTGGCGCGGAAAGTGTTAAGACTATTTTTTTCTAATATGAAATTTAACGTCGTTCCAAACCGCAGGTGTGTGTGTGTGTGTGGCAGTGTTTACTCGCGTTCATATGTGGGCGCCAGACGGCCGCTCCGCTTGCATAGGATCGCACGCGGTCCGCGCGCAGTCAGACAGTAACGGACAAATTTCACAAAAGGCACAATTTGTCTGTTGGACAATTATAAGTTGACCATTTCCGCGTGCGACCTTTTTACTTAATTTTTAATGTACCGCATTTAATTTCTCATTTCGGGATTGTTTTGAAATGTAGTTTAAATGCCGTCCTGTAATTAGTAGTTTCGTGCTGCTCTAGGCCCGAATAAATAAACTCGAAATAATGCGTGCATCGCTGTTCTGTGTCTTAGTCATTTTAGTGTGCGCTTCGGTCTCGTGTTTGCCGTGGCTGTGTTATTTCAGCTATCAGTATGAGGCTCGCTATTCTCCTTCGCCATATTTTTCAGTAAAAGTGCGAGCGACATGTCGCCCGGCCGCCGTCAGCCCGCTGTCGCCCGGTGCAGAATAACTTATTGAGGCGTATTTTTAAATGCATGACCTCACCGAGTCGGGTGGCCGTGTTTGATTTCGCATTTGTAACGCGGAATATACGGCTACACATTTTCGATTTGTTTTTTACAAATCACGTGTTCTCTGATTGGACGCCCCAAAATGCTAAATTGAATGCACCGTTTGATAGCATTTATATCTTGACCAGTTTTATGGGACTTGTTGGAATACTACGCCACAAGTGCTGCGACATCGTTATTCGAGTCAAAAATCTAGGTTAGGGAAGAGGTGGAAGCCTGAATAAGAAAGACTCTTCCTATTATTTTTGTTTTGATTTATTTTGTCAATAGTATTATGAGGCTAGCTAGCATAGCATTGTCCGTGCATCGCTCTACCTGCCTCCAACCTGACAAAGTTAAATTGTAAATTCGGAGGAGGTGAAAACCGCTTTTCCACCACTGTTTTAAGTGTAATGGTAGATAATGGCGTCCTCCACAGTCAAAAATTGTGCCAAGAAAACGTCGAGATCAGCATCAAATTCCGTAAATTTCCACCCGAACATGTTTTTGTTCCGGCTTCAGAAGCCTTGGCACCAAAGAGATTTATCCAAAGAGTTGAACTATCCCGTTGTTCCGAGATACATTTTGAAGTCAGGTGTTATCGTACGCGAGAAGGCCATTCGGTTGTTCGGCAATACCCGAACGTAAAGAGCATCACTTACAATAACACCATAAGTCAATTTTCACAAAATAACTGATTACGTAAATTTATTTTATTTTCACATTAATTTTGTTTATTTATTAAGGTCGACATTTATATCGCGTTTTGTTTGTTTCAAAATGTTGCGTTGTCACTTTTTGAGATGTTTTTAATCGTTTTAAAATCGTCAAAAATAATGTAACGTTAAAATCAGTTATATATTTTTATTTACCGAATATACGAGTTTAATATGAATTCGACCGAGCTTTTGGAGGTTCGTTAATAAATTAAACAGGATTAGATTTTCTGGGTAGTGGGTAGTTTCTAAAACAAAAGTGCGGCTAATGTTTGTTTCTGCGAAACAAATACTATGCGATTCACGAAGAATTTTTCGAATTTCAAACTGAAAAAATAAAAGTACGCCCTTAAATGATCTAACGCTGAAATAGCTAATTCATATAATAATTTTAAAATTAACAGTATACGTGCACACTAGAAATACGATACTTGTATTGAGAAGCAGAGATAAGTAGTATTTAGAGTATGAGATAATTACAATAAATGTGATTTTCCATTTCATTTGCTAGTTACCACTAAAAATTACCAATTTATTGTAATACTACCTTTTGGCATGTTTCATATATGTTAATTTTGTAAGATACCTTACTCGAATAGACAAATACCTATCCAGCACGGCTCTCAACAATTGCAGTTGGTGATTGATTATCTAGAGGTGCGTTTCTTTACAATGAACGTTTAAACTGTCAAAGAAATTTATATTTAAAAATCTTTTGATACTAAATTGTTAATATAATCATATTATTTGGGAGGGTGTTTTGTAGTGTATTGTTTTTAGCATTGATAACATCTTGAGATGGATATAATAACCCTCCCCTATTTTTCTGTATGATAAAACTATGGCGAACTGATTTCTCGTTGGCAAAGAGACTGTATACATGTCGTGCAATATAACATTGTAACTATGAATTCTGATAGATTTTCACTATCTGCCTGCCTGCATTTTCAGTTGTGCTATTAATTTTTGTTATTGCTGAAGAACAATTCGAAATCTGTATATTTCTTATATCTCGTAATTCCTGATGCATTAATAATTTTTTATATGGTAAACTGTCGTGGCGTTTAATATTTCGTTTCGTGTTTAATATTTTTATTGGACTAACTAATGAAGTTCCACATGAATAAAAGCAGTTCAAGTATATTAGTTTTATATTATTTTTTAAATTTGGACTTAACGCGTTTCTGTGATAGGTGCCGATATTAAAACTTAAAAAAATACTTACCGATAAAATCCAATAAAACTTAATGTTTTTGACATTTTATCAGAGTTTAATCACCATTTTGAATAATTAGACTTTTTAAAAAGCGCACTTTGTGTCTTAATAATGATAGCCAAGCGTCACCAGCGAAAGGTAGGAGATGACCAATCGACGTGTCCGTACGAATTTCGTGAAATCACCATTGAAGATTCAAATCACCACATTTGTTTTGACTCTTTGTAATATAACCTCATTGCTTGGCACCCACCAAGTAGAAAGCATGCAATTCCATAGATAAAATGAATTCTATTCTACACCAAAAAATCAGCTATACCTACTTGTATGACAATTTGATACTACATTACATTAGGGGATTTGTTGAGTTAACAGAGCCCTGGCTTAGCGTACAAGAGGTACTCATATCGATTACTCATTGTCTCCAAATTGATTAAAAAAATGTTTTGAATGCCCCTAGAATGACGGTAAAAATAAGACGTAAAATAAATACATACAAAAACGTTAAAAAATTACTAACGCGCTATTTTTAACGAAGTTTTCGTGACAAATTTTACTGAGGGTACCTGCCGAATGAACAAATACGTGTCGTAATTTTATACGTTTATAAAGCGTGTCCAACGGAAAATTATCAAGTTTAATATTAAGTAAAAAAAAAAAAAAACCACAACGTTATTCTCACATTTTAGTTATACAAAATAAATACATATACAAATACAAGTTGACAACATTAAATGTCTGTACTGTTTTCAAACGATGCGCGACAGGACAAGGAAATTGATAAAAGGACCTATCCTTAGACTAGAATGCTGCTAGCCAATCAGGCTTGGCTAGTAGCGTTCTACGGTTATAAGGAAAGCAGGGCTCAACAATAAGAGAAAACTGGCGATTTTCAAGTCAGCTTACACCCCCACTTATGGCCATCAACTTTGGACACTGATAGAGAAAAATTGGTCGAGATGTGATATTTAAGAAGAATAGCAAGATTGACATTAAAAGGTCAAATGTGAGGTCCAGACTTAAAAGCAGACATGTCCACTTTACTCGTTTTGTACCATTGCACCACAACTGATACATTTGGGATCATATTGTGCCACAGATCACATAACCAAAAGACTGTTGTCTTATTGGATGAAAACATATTTGTCTGGGTTTGAATTGATTGTCTATTGGACATATCTGCGATTGAAGTAATTTTATGTTTTAAGAACAATATCGTCTAAATGCCGTCCATTTCTCTCAAGACACTCTTGCAATTGGACTTTGCAATTTGCAATTTGCAAACACGCGAGAGCAAAGCGTTGGCTCAATGTCAGCAACTTCACGGCGGATATTTTCTTGTAGAGACTGAATTGTTTAAGGAATGTTGCTGTAAACTTTCGACTTAAGGTATCCCCACAAAAAAAGTCGCACGGTGTAAGGTCCGGTGACTCAGGTGCCCAGGATATGTCTCCGTATTTGCTGATTAATTTACTGAGAAAAATCCCCCTCAACTTCTCCATTGAAACTCTTGCTGTGTTTGGAGTGGTCCTGTCTTGCTGAAATTGTGTTCTGTTGTTGAACCTGGGAAACAGCTGCAGTTGCGGTACCAAAAACTCGTCGATTATTCGGCAATACACGTCAGCAGTGACTGTCTCTCGCTGGTTAAAAAAATAAGGGCCAATTATCTCTCGGGCAGAAATTGCACACCACACTGTCGTTTTTGGACAATCCAAACGTTTTTGATGGCATTCCCTTGGGTTTTTAGGGCACCAGTATTTCATGTTCTATTTATTAACATAGCCATCGATATTAAAATGTACTTAGTCAGTTAACAATATATTTCCAAGCGTTCGTGCTGTTCCAAAACGTTACAGCATTGTTCTCGCTAAGGTTTAACTAATAGTAATTTTTGTTGAGAAACTGTACGATTTGCAGTTTGTATGGGTGAAACTGTAGTTTCTTTTTCAAAATAACGTGGACTGTTAATTTTTTTATTCCAGTACAGGCTGCAATATTCCTTATCGATTTACGCGGATTGCGCATAATTTCACGTCGAACTTGAGCCACATGTTCTGGCATCGCTGCTGACGTTGATGGTCCCGGAGGAGTTCGGTTAAGCATTGTGAACCCTATACAAGATAAGTTGCGTGCACAGCCTATCACTTACTCGTCGAATATTAAAGTGCGTAAAAAAAGCGCGACGCGCATGAACCAATGAATCACCGCACTTTTAATATTGCTCAACCGCGAACGCGCGGTTCGCTCCCGACCAGTGACTCATTGCGACTGGCAAATCAGCAAATCAGCTCCCACATACCTCACCTTGATGGTTTACGAGCAATTACAATTTAATCTTGAAATTTGTCCGCTGGACACCCTGTATTACTGTCGGTGTTAGTATCAAGTGAAAATTTACAAGATTTCTTTTGTTTTTTTTCTTTCTCTTTATTTATTTTCTGATTAATATTATAAGGGCAATTTTTTTAATTATTTACATGATATGTTAAAATGTCATCTGTTTAAATTTTGACGTATTTTAAAATCAATTTAATTTACATTTTTATCCTCAACGTTGTAAAATCCCTCGGCACGGGCAAATACTACCATGAACTAGTGATGAAAAAAAATGCTACTCTTGACTCACTGGTGTGATTGTGATTGGTATTCGATAATATCAGTGATTGAAAACTGTGACTGTGATCACAGTTTCATTACTAATGCGCACGCGCCGCACGTCGCTCGTCTCAACACAGAATTTCTCTAGTGAGACGGCCACAGTCCAACCTCATGTATACGTATGCATTATATAGTTACCAATAAATAAATAAGTATCACAATACGCGAAATAAATACTTAAATAAAAAAACATATTTTAGCATAAATAATGAATATATATTTTATTTAATATCATCACAAAGAGAATGAAAACGCTTAAAAAAATGTAACATGTACATATATCATATTTTATCACGAATCACGATATTTCCAGATATTCAATCACTGATAGTGAGTGTGACTCAAAGATATCAGTGATTGACTCACGGTTCGTGATTCTGAGCTCATCACTACCATGAGTTATACTTAAATAAAGATTACATTTATATTTTAGATATGATGTTATATTCATTAACCTTGTAATAACCTTGTAATATAATAATATAATATTATGATTATTTCATACTTTTATTTATTTCTTGGTATGTCGTAACATTTTTTAAGTTTTAAATATTTTTTTCTATAATATGCTCAAAATTTAAAAAATACGTTCACAATTTTTTTGTTTTTAAAAAAAAAATAAAGATGCGTGCACGTAACTTGCTGGTCTGCTGGAACGAGGCGCGTACCCCCCCGACCTCTAAGATCACAAGGCCAGCGTCCTAACCACTAGACCAACAAGATACTCGATTGTAAATAGTCCCCCTCACTAAGCACGAGATTTATCTCCTCTAGACAGGTAACAATATTGATTAATTAAAAGACATTTTTTGTACACGTTACATGTAAAGTTTCTAAATAAATATAAAATGATATAAGGATATGAAAATAATTAATTTCCTGTCGTTATTCACGGGTTATTTATTGTCGACATGTATTTAGTATCTATTATGCCTATTGTAATTTTTTCGCACGCGATACTTGAAATAACCAGCTTGTTTTCGGTTTTTTTTTTTTACAATGGATACCTACCTGCATGTTAACCGGTTTCACATAATGTGCGAGTATCGGCTGTGACCATTTGCGAGAGCACACCGTGCCGGGCTGCCGGAAGCATCATGTTAAAAAAAATACGTTTGCGACGAAGTACGACTCCATGAAGAAGGTAATGCCGAGGTGACAGAAAACATTAAGGCTTTATCTCATGAACTCTCGCCTTCTTAACTATTCTCCTCCACTTTTCTCGTCATCCTCTAGAGTCTAGACCTTGAGGCTGTCACCAGAGAAGTGCTCCAAATTCGTGAACACACACACACGCGACCAATATTATTGATGCATTCCGCGTGCAAATTCCCATTCATACATTTCTTCACGCTCGTCTTTCAGTGTGAAATGTGACCTTGACGCCAGTAGACGTCAACTTGACCATTGTGTTCGATCTCGACATTGCGATAGCATTCACGGTGTGGATTTGTATGCATATTGATATTGCTTGTTTGTACCGTGGGTGAACTTTTAACATCGCCGTCTTCAATTGGGAGCGGAGATCGGCTCATCCGCGTGCCATTTACTATGTGATCTCGACGGCGACTGCAGGGATTACGGAGGCGTGATTCCGATTTATAACCGGAATTGTCGTAAATCGGAAGACGTTTGAGCCAGATATTGCACAATTCAATCCTGTTGCATTTTTCACCTGGTCGGTTCAACGGGTGGAGGATCTTCTCATGATGTATTCTGAATAAATGAATAGCAATGACAAGAGTGCGCAACCTTACTCCCTTCTTAATGTATGCCTTGTTTGAATGCGAGGTAGGTACATTTTACGTATTCAAGATTTCTCCGTGGTGTGGAATCATGGACTTTGAAGACAAAGGAGAGAAGAACTTTCAAAGGGCCTTCGGTGAGCTGGAGAGAGAATAGCATCTGTGGATACGAAGCCATACTAATACAGTGACGATGTGAGCGGCATAGAGTGACGACCGAAGTTACCTTTTCCACGTAATCGTTGACGTGGCTCACCACAACAAGCTGTCTCTAAGCTACTTTCTCGCAAGATTCACAAAAAACTGAAGAGTTCGTATCAGGCAAAGGGTCGAGAGTCTGTACTTGATATTTAGCTCCTGCAGAATGGATACATTTGTACGAGTACATCTTGCCGTTCATGGTATGCGCAGTTCAGGCCCTAGCCTCTATGACGCCCTCGTATGAAATTTTCTGAGCGCTCCCATCCCTGATTTAAAAAAAAACGGTGTGCCTGTTAAACCATTCTCTCAATTCCGCAGCTACAACGTCCTACTGCGACCAGACCCTCTTTTCCGTGATTCAGTCTTGCGCTGATGATAAGGTGGAGAGTGTTGTATTACATATATCTCTCAAGTTTCGCTTCATACGAGCAAAATACTCCAGTTTCTTAGCTCATTTCCCAGTTATCTTCCTTTCTCGCAAGATTCTCAAAAAATTAAAGGATTCGTGTCGGGCAAATGGTTGAGAGTCTGTCTTTGATGTACAATTCCAACAGAATGGAGACATTCGTGCGTCTCGAAGTCCATGGTATGCGCAACACGTGCTCCCAGCATCACATCTCAAAGAGCAAACGTGGACGTTAGATTAGAAAATCTTAACTTTTCTTCTGTACTTACTTAGGATTGTCGCGAATTGCAGATTCATTATACAGTAGGAAAAAAATCCTCGTACACTTTTAGGCGTGTCTCCAGAAAGAACATCGAAAAAAGTCTAGTTAAATTCGTATTTGCAGGTTTGAGCCTTGTCCCTGGAGACTACAGAGATAATCCAATTTTTCATCATAATCCGTCTGATGAAATCTCTGATATTCTCCATAGCACCGTGTTGAATACAAACATGAGTATCAAGAAGGAACATGTTGGATATGGTGCTTTCAAAATATAATGTTGCTTATCACGTGGATTGCGATGCCCACAAATGTCTGTATCTTCCAGGAGTTCAGGATTACCGAAAGGCTTTCGACAAACATGTAGAAGACGAGAGCCTCAAGAACCTCGCGATCACAAGGACAGTTAAGTGGAAGCGAGCAAGAAGATGGTCTCCTACAAGATGGACTGATTAAATAAAGGAGTTAACAGAATCATCTACAATTAACATTGCTCAAGACCGGGAGGTACGGAGATATATTGTACACTAAGTACAGATCCCCTAATTAAAGGACACGAAAAGAAGTGGAATTGCGATCCTGCATGCATACAAAAGGTAACAAAAATAATTTTACGTTATATACATTCTAAGATATAAATCAATTCCACTACAAAATATTGTAGTTGCACGCTACCAGCATTCGAACAGGATTCTTTTCCATTCCGGGGAGGTGCCTTACCAATTTACGCTAACGTTTCCATTATTTGAAGCCTCTATATGTATCCTATCTTATATCTATAGCTTTGACTCGGGTTGTGGGGCTCTGAATAATTACAAACTTCACCAATAAGAATGTGTTTTCTTTAGAATCAATAGAAAAAAAATCTACAGATTTTTAATGCACCTAGTCATCTCGGTTCAAATATTTTATTGGTAGCACTCTAACGTACCTTTTGTGACAAATTAAAAAAATACTTTTTGTCATAAACTTAAAGAGTATTCGTAGACTACAGAAGTGACAATATTTCTACAAGTTAGTGTTACGTAAATAGCTTAATGAGACACCCTGGCAATTTTTAATAAGTGAATCTAGATGGAGCTGTGAGAGCCGTAAAGCGAAGTCCGGAATCATCGAAACAAATATTTATAGTTTAGTGCAGCCTGTAAAAATCGGAAAAGGGTTATAATATCAATGAATATTCCAGCTATTAATTTTATTATGTTATTACCGAATTACGGAATAATTTCTCAAGAAGATAAGCCCAATTAGCAAACAAATTAGAGAAGATTCAAAGTATTGTGTACAAGGGTTGTAAATTGTATTGAAATCAAATGCCGCATTGAGCTAGCTCGTGCAACCTTTGTCCGCATGAAAAGATTGCCTACAGAAATGAATTCAACCTTAGATTACGAATGCGAATTGTCAGATGCTATGTATTATCGTTATTATTTTGTAGACTAAAGTGTGGACAGTTAACGATGAAATGACAAGGCGATTTGAAGCATTTGAAATGTGGATCTACAAATAAGCTGGTTGGATTCGGATGAATACAAATAAAGAAGGATTTAAAACAATAAAATCTTCAATATCTCGGACATGTAGAGAAAAATCAGATTTTTCATCTTGTAATGCAGCAGGGAAATATTAATGAAAGTCACCCTGGAAGGAGAACATCATGGCTGAAGAACCTGAGGCAGTGGCAATCATTTCCTTTTACTAGAACTTATCTTTCACATATCTGTTTAAATGCATGCAGTTTCTCCTCTTTACTTATGTCCTCTAGCATTTCATTAAAAATTTTCATCGCACTGTACGTCATCGATTTCTGAGATTTAGCCTTCTTCCTGAATGGCAGTCTCAGTCTATCTCTTCCTTTTGTATTATGCTCATGTTGATTTGCATCAATTTTTCGTATAAAATCCGCCGATATTTTCCTAGCGAGGATTTTATAAATAAATACCATCACATTGAAATATACTTTCTGCTTAAAGGTCATCATATTCAGATATTTCAGCATTGCACTGATTCGAGTATTATTCTCAATGCTTTATTTTGCAACACTGACAATTGTTGCATTTCTTCTTCAATAGCCAAAAACAAAATGCTGCTGCAGTAGTTGATGTGAGGAAAGTGATATTATCTTGGCAATCATTTTAGTCGCGTATCTTGTATTTTGCGATATATTCAATGTTGAATCTATTATGACTCCCAAATATTTTATTTTAGTCACTTCCTTCAGACTTTCTCCGTCTATTTACTTCCATTACTGGTGTGATTGGTATTCTTTTGTTTGTGAATTTAGTTTTGTTTAAATTCAGTTTTAGTTTAATTTTCTTCAGCCATATTGCTATATTATTTAGGTAGTATAGTTGCATAATTGTCTCCTGCGATGTACATGAGTACATCGTCTGCAAATAATCTTATTTTACATTGTTTTAGCATTGTTTTGATGTCGTTTATATAGATAATGAAAATGATAGGTCAAATAACTGATCCTTGCGGTACACCTAATGATCTAAGAAGGGGATCAGATATTAAGTCACCTACTTAAGTGGTTTGTTTATTTCTAGGGCTTTTAAACAAACAAACTTGTGATAGTCAATATGATACCGAACAAGAGATACAACAACAACATTACCTTCGATATACAATTGTGCATATACTTGTTTATTAAGATCGTACAATTAAGTTTATCTCGGATCGGATCGTTCCATATTGCAGTCGACGACGACACAAATAAATGTTGCTGCAACAGATTTCTCTTTCAGAATTATTTCCCAACATTTGAAGTGGCCACCGCGAAAAGGTTTTTTTATACGAATTGCACACTCATTTACGAATTATTTAGCGTTATGACATACGCGCAAGACCAGCGAATCCCGGCCAGCAATTAATATATTAATTTATCTCGGTCGATTGCGAACTAATTAAAGCGTGCACGCAATCATATTATACAACGCGGGACTGTTGCGCTTTTCCTCGCAGACTCGCGCGCCATTCCCTGCGACGGTGGATAAAATGCATTATCTTTGCGGTGACTGCCGCCGGCAGGCCAGAGTGGTGGACCCCCCCGCCCCGTCGGACGCAGCATCCGTGAATGGCCAATTACGGCCGTCACACGAGTCAACCCGTTCTGCTAACGACGCGACGTCATCTCGAGTTTTTATGGAAATTGCAAGTACGCATCTCGAGAGAGAACTCTACGGCTGGATCGGAGCCGAATCTTATTTATTTAATTAGTTCTATGGAGGACATAAATATTGCCGAACTCGGTTATAACGGGTACAAAGGGACCGGTTAAATTAGCTCATTATAACCGTTACACGTTATTACAAAAAATATTTAATATCCAATAAAATTAAAAGCAAGTCAAATACATATGAAAAATCAATAATCTATAATTTTATGAACAAAAAAATTTAAAGTGAATTACTCTAAATTCAATCATATTACTACACAAAATAAATACCCATTGTTTTTTTATAAGAATACAAAAACCTGAAAGGAATCGTAAACAATAAGGAAGGAAGGATTTTATGACTTCTCAAGAATTAGGATTTTTAGACCGTGTAGTGTATCTTGTTCACTTGTTAACAGTATTTTTTTACCTTATATCAGTGAAGCGAGCTCACCATAATAGTGAAGAGTTGTGTGAAAATAGGCCTGAATCAAAATTATAATATGTGTTTCCTTATTATAACCGTAACCTCACTTTAACCGTGCTCGATATAATCGAGTTCAACTGTATTATATTACAAAAATACTTAATTATAATTTATGATTTTCAAAATACAGTAAAAATTGAATAATAGATGTAAAGGATGTTTTTTTAGAGGTTTGTTTTTCGAATTGGCAACATTTTTTCCAACGACAGCCAATTTGACAGCTGATTTGTGCTCAGTTTGGTTTAACTTAATCCAGAACAACGCTTGCAAATTGTGTAAATTTATTTTTAAAATCGTGGTTCTGTTCGCGAAACTTACCTTGCGCTACGTCCATTTTACGGTAGACATAATCGTCCATCTGAGCAAGTAATTCGAATAATCATGGATCATTTTCCTGTACGCATCCGCAGAGACGTCGCGTAATCGCCCGCTTTAGGAAGCTGCCAGAAATGTCGCAAATCTAAACAGATGGCGCGGGATAATTTTAGCCGAAATGTCATCATTTCGTCTCCATTAGCAAATGAGTTTTGCAGGAACAATATATCTCCATTAGTTACAGGTTGATTTTCTTACTTATAGCACTAATATTAATAATCTTAATAATATAGTAATATGAATGACTCTGTTAATAATACCTTTCATCAGGTGAAACTAGTAACTCTAAAACGTTACTTAAATAAAACAAATCCAACTGATGTACGACACAAAACAGCACACGGCCTGCGGTATACCATGCATTAACTGACACCAAATGCGTTGTTGCATTACTGTTCAGCGTGAAGCGGTCATATAAATTTGTCTCGTTCTTGCTTAGATAGCGCTCACGTGACATTGACGTGTCTCGGTACACAACACATTCTTGAAGTGTCTGTACATATTGAATTCTATGGCAAGTTATTTAAAGTATAATTCATTTAAGTAAATAAAATAATAATGCATATTATCTATCACAGGAGTCATAATCTGTTGCTTTTTTGGTACATGAATTGTATTGCAACAAAAAAGAACATGTTCTTATTGTGAAGTTGTAATTTTTCATAACATAGGTCTGCGATATTTTAAAACAATGTAGATGACTTTCAAATAATGGAACGATAGATGTATTCATTTAAAAAGTGTACTATATGGGTTTGAAAATTTGTCGTCAAAATTACTGTCGCTGTAGCATAGTTGGCAATCCACCTTCCCCGGATTGGAAATCCAGGTACGAATCCCGGGTAGCGCAATAACAATATTTTTCGATTAAAATAGATTTTATATGTATATCTTTCTAATTAATACATTTAATTAGTATTTTCAAAATAATTGACGGTACTAATGGTAATCTTAATCAGCAAATTTTTTAGACCTAATAAATATTTTTACTTATTAAAGGGGTTCCAATTTTTCATTTCAAAGATCAATTTAATATTTTCGTACTGAACACGCTACAAGATTGCTCTAGATGAAGTAAAATGAATCCTTAAAAACATTTATATATTTTTTTAAATTTCGTTTATATCAATTGCTGTATTAAAACCTTCTTACTGGGTTGTAGACAATGTTTCCTCGGTTACGGTAGGTAATAGTACGTGCTAAACAATATGCTTAGTAGATTAGTTAATGTTTCTTTATCCATAAATATTATTAAACAAAAACTACAAAAAAAACTTTATCAGATCATATGTTTACCCACCTATTATTGATATTGGGAAGCAGTGGAGAAAAATTGTGTTTTTAAATAATCTTACTACAAATTCAATTACAAAAAATATCCCAAATTCTATACAACCAACTTTTTACACTAATAACAAATGAAAGAATTATATATTAAATAACAAGGAGAAGGACAATATTTAAAAAAATCGGGGGTCTGCAAAATAATTTGCAATGATTGCAAATGATTTTTATATAACATTTTCAGAAATTTTGATATTAAAATTAAGGAGCATTTGAGATGCCTAAATAACAATAACTATTCAGAATTTTCCAATCACATTTTGGAAACAAACCATTCTTTTGATATTAACGAGGGTTTAGAAATTATATATACTAATACCAGGTGTTTACAGTTAGATATATTTTAAATTTTAGAAATAAGAAAAAGTGTTAATAGCAAACTTAATATTATAAATAACCAAATCCTCTTTGCAAATATTCGCCTTTTAAATTTGTTTTCATATTAATTCTTATTTTATAGTTTTGTTTTTATCTATGCTTGTATTTTCATTTCAGTATACATTGTCTCCTGAAGAAGATACCATAGGTATCGAAACATGTAGAATAATTAATAAATAGTGGTTTAAACAAAGTGTTTTGTATAATTATTAAAATATTTAATAAATCGACGAAAAAAAATTGAAAAACTAACTGATGATGGCTTGTATTTTCATTTCAGTATACATTGTCTCCTGAAGAAGATACCATAGGTATCGAAACATGTAGAATAATTAATAAATAGTGGTTTAAACAAATTATTTTGTATAATTATTAAAATATTTAATAAACCGACGAAAAAAACCTGAAAAACTAACAGACGATGGCCTAAAAAAACAGCTATTACATTATTGAGAAGTTATGTGGTGTAGTTGAGTGGTATGGTATGGTGTAGTGTGATGTGGTGCATACATCATGAGTTATTTGCGGAGTTGATGCTGCCATCGCGGGTTAATTTCTGATTTCTTTCGCGGCTCCGCAACTCCCGGTAAGGTCATTTTACACCGAGGAATCACCTTATTTGGAAAAATTGTCTTGCCGCGGAGAAGTGGCATTTCTCAAGTATGGGAAGTTATTTGGTGGCGGTGTTTCCCGCCAAAATTCATTTCAAAATAAATCAATAAAATACGTTACATGCACACAACGATGCGTTCTGCCGCTTTTCGGCCAGTTCTTTCACTTTCGTGAGAACTCTCGCTGAGAAATGCTGCAACAAATCTATGTGAATATTTCGACATTCTCTTTGATCCAATTTGCAAAGATAATGTGATATTAATTTGGCGCCGTCGTTACAACCTCGAAGTTTATGGTGTCGTTAGATCTATTGAAATTCAACGTCTTCGAGACGTCTGGCTATGACCTATTAGAGACAGAATATAGATCAGATCCAGAGAGACCTGCATGCTTTCAAAGTCGACGAATGGCAAGCCAAAGCGCAAAACAGAAAGGTACAGAGATTTCTGTGAAGTGCCCAAAGCCAGCATTTTTTAAGCGAAACTCAGACGGTCAATGAATTTTTGTAACTGGCTGTCTATTAAAGAATTTTATCGAGCAATTGTTTTCAGAATTTAATACAATACATATATTTTTTCAACCTGAAAAGATGTCATTTAAAAAATGCTAAACGTATGCATTTTTTTATATAACATTATTGCAGTGGCGTACTTTGAAATAAGCTGTGCAATTTTTATCATATTTTTCAGATTTAAATATATCATAATATGTGTTCTCCTAAATAATAAAGTTGTATCAATGTGTCCAAAATTTAATAAAAATGAATTGATCATTCTGGCGTCTGCTATCAGTTTACTCAAAGGTATTTGAGATTCTGTAAAAATAAGGTAGATGGCTCTGTCAAATAATGAAACGATTAAATGTATTAATATCAAAAAGGTAACATATAGGTTCGAAAATTTGTCGCTAAAAATACCTTCCCCGGTTAGGAAAGAGATCCAGGTTCGAATCCCGATGACGCAACATCAATATTATTCGATAAAATTGATTTTATATGTATATCTTTCTAATTAATATATTTAATTCATATTTATAATATGTATATTTAATTTCACTTCATTTTTCTAAATATATAGTTACGTACAGCTCATTTCAATGTACTGCGCCTGCATTGATATCAACACCTTCTGCGATTTTTAATGTATGACAGTTGCCACCGCGATTCATTTTAGAAATATGATAATATGTAGCGACGCCAATCATCGTCGGCTGGCTCTTAAAATTGAAAGGCAGTGCACAAGGCGAATAAAACAATAAACATTTTTAATATTATTTAGTAAGTGAAAGCCCGTTAATAATGACATGAAAAAGCAAAAATAATTTGTATTGCATTAAATTATTATTGCACACGCGGGAAGTAGGTACGTTACTAGTGATGAGCTCAAAATCACGAACCGTGAGTCAATCACTGATATCTTTGAGTCACACTCACCATGAGTGATTGAATATCTGGAAATATTGTGATTCGTGATTAATTTTTTTATTTTGTTTATATTTGGTTGTGAATCGTGATTCGGCGAATGTGCATATAAGACGAAAATATTCATGAAGGAATGACATTATAATTCATGATCAGCGCCATCTAGTAGATTCTGGCAAAATGTTTTACGCATTTGTCCCGAAACGCTGAGAATTTGACCCAAAAAATAAACTCACATTTATGATGTTTTACGTAAATAAAGTTAAAATAATGAATAAATACGCTAAAAATTATGTATTTATCTATTTCTTGTATTGTAATATCGTGTTTGCACAAATCACTCATGAAGGGTGGATTGCCTATTTAAAAGAAGAAAATAAGTGATATCGTGCGGCGCATGCGCAATGAAACTGTGATCACAGTCGCAGTTTTCAAAAACTGTTATTATCGAATACCAATCGCAATCACACCAGTGAGTCAAGACTAGCATTTTTTCTCATCACTAGTACGTTACTACGTACGTTGATACGCAAAGTTAGAGTTAATTAATAAAATAATTTGTTTTCACTAACACAAAGTGTTTTAAAAACGTCGAAAATTGGTCATATGTACTGCAAATTTAATGGTTTATATATATCTAATTTAGTTCAATGCAAATGTATCTCAGTAATCTAGGCTTCACGATTATAAGAAAATTTAATGGTCGCGGTCTTTCTTATAATGCTTGTATTTTCTTAATTATGGCAAATAACATTCATTTTATTAGTTTATTCAATAGTATAGAAGTATAGAAGAAATGGCATATCTTTCTCATGATTCATAATTTAATTAAAATCCCCAATTTAAAGTCACCTAACCTAACCATACTTGCGCAACTGTCGTGTTTACATAATAGTAAATGAAATTATAGACGAGAAATTTGGAAATAACCTACTTTAATAGCCTTAAATCAGTGGATCGGAAGATTACTGGATCGTGACTGACTACACAGTATGCACTGCAGCATAATGATATATCATCTGCTGCAGGAAGACAGAGAGAAATTCGATGCTCGTCAAAGAAAGGCGCAGCAGCTCTGGCTGGAAGTATTCCCACGCGCTAGTTTATTTTTGTTTTTTTAAACACCGCCGCCCGCAAGCGTGTGTACCTATCTTCTTCATACCTCCACACCAGCTCTGTGAAGCTTATTTAGTGTATGTGATTTACGATAATGACCACAATTAATTATTTATATACATATTTTTTTAAAATTATTCCTACCTCGCGTGGTACATACAAAGTACCTGTTCTGAGGTAGGTAGCCATATGGTTGCGTAAGCTAGAATGTAAGTCGGATGTAAGGTAACAAATTAATTTAAATGGTAAAAAACAGAAAAATCAAAAGAAGACAAGCAGAGATAATAAGTAAATTGAACAAAATATTATTTTTTTGATACAGAATGTAAGAAGTAAAAGAAAAGAAACAAGCGAGGATCAAACAGAATATGACAAGTACGAGGTAGGATGTAAGGACAAAAAGGATTACATAAAATGAGTAGCTTTGATCATTTAAGGAACTCTTCCAGCTGACTTCTTCCAATTTTGAAAAGCCATTCCTTTATAAACACGCAGAATTGAAGATACGATACCGTTGCCATCTCTTGTGGTAGCTAATTGTATATCCGCGGTCTTATAAAACATGAATGTCTTTGAGCAAACGAGGTTTCCATTAACGGGATAGCTAGTTTTCGATATAGCTAGGATAGCTAGGTAGGCAGAGAAGATAGAGCGCCACACGCATCTGTCCTGATACACAATTCTTGTTTCATCCACATTCATACATTGTACTCGCCGATTATTGAGTCCAGCATCATCCAGTATCTGACTTACCTGGTCGTGCCAAGTCTTCCGCGGACGTCCTCTACTTTTGGTGCCATCAACACCTGCTTCATATATATTTCTTACCTCTATCTCATCATTCATTCGTTCCATAGGATGATCAAACCACCTGAGTGATATTTTCTTCATCTTACTTACTACACTACGATCAGCTTTACATTTTTTTCTTATTTCATCATTCTTGACTCTTTCATAAATGAATCTGGCGCGTATACGCCTAAGCGATCTCATTTCCACTGCATTCAGCCACAATGACACAACACGTTTTCGGATAAACTATGCTTAAAAGTAAAGTTTATGGTTACCGAAGATGACGCAACCAACCCTAAAGGAACTGAGGATCTCTCCTTAGTTCCTTTTACTCGACTACGGAAAAATCTCCTTCGCAGATTTACGCGTCAAATTCATGCGAATTTTTAAAACTACTTGTAATTCAATTATACGTCATTGTTTTCACCGGAATGCTTATTACTGACTTTGCATATGATTCCTCGTTTCTGAGAATTTTCTCGAATACCATAAAAGTATTTTTATTTTTGTGTTATTACGAATAAGTAGTAAATGAATTCGTTTACTTGTCACATTTGTTGATTTCCCTTCTCAGAATTGTATTTTAAATTACTTGTTTACAATAAATCATAAAACATACAAATAAGTTCGTCGCGTTCTATTTTAAACTTTAAAACTTCAGTTAAATTTTTCAAATGCAAGTGCACAAACATTCTCCCCTCTCCCTAAAAGCCCACCTACACCATGTACCTATATTCTCCCTGCGGGTGTTATAAATCCCACCCTAAAAGGTTTTTATGGTTCATGTTGAAAAAATTCTTTAAAAATTCAGTCGTCAAAAGTTTTTCAATGAAAATATTAATTATTATGATAATGAAAACATAATTATAATGATAATTTAAATGATGGTGGTTAATGACATGAAACTAAACGATCATAGGTATTAAAAAAGAAAGTAAATTCTCGCATGTCACTAAGCTAACAGTTCATTTGAAACAATAGAGCTGTCGCAGAGAGTTGAACCTAGGACCGTTCTATTTCCGGGGAAATGTTCTCACAGTTGAGCTATGTATGTACATAGGTATGTCAGCCTCGTTTTTAAGAGCCATATCTGTTTTGGTTCAATTGCGAAGAAACGATTTGATTGAAAAATAGCAATAAGACGTGATTTTGTCATTTAATTATAATAACATTTTGAGACAGCGATGTTAATATGTGTAGTAAAATGGAATTGCCGAGAGCTTGGCGACACTTTACTCATTGCCATATCTGTTACCCTAATTTACCAGGGCATTACTAACAATTTTGGGAAACAAATATAAATTTAATAATTGAATTAACATTAACGAAAACATTATTTTGCAATTAGTACCATATGTATACCAATAGAGACTTTAATTACTTAGTTTTAAAAACTTGTTTTATTCGCCGCATCGTGCTATTTACATTACTCAATTCGGTCTTTAAGCTAGTGAATTACTCAAGTCATATAAATGGCTACTTACTGAATTGAATTTTTTTTTGGTTGATCTGTTTTTTATGGAGTCGTTACCTATGCTCTTTATTAATAGAGTAACATTAGAAAGGTTTACAACTGCGTGCAAATCATTGATGTGTCTTCTTCCTCTTTTACTAATTCTAGATTTTTACTATCTTACTGTTTTTAACCTGTTGTTTCATGATTGTTCTTTAAATTTAGAACATGGATTGGTTTTTGATTTGAGAAAAACAAAATCAATTGGCATAACTATTTCCTACGTTAACCGTTAATTTTTTTTTATTTCCTTTAGTTATTACGTGACGTATTTTCAAACTTTAAATGAATCATGTTCAGTCACAGAAAGTGTTCTTAAAAACGTCCATACATTTTTTATATAGGCAAGAAGATATTATTTTACGTTAAAACTTAAACTTTAAAAACACTATTAACAGTACTCTAAAATTATAAATAAATACATGATAGGGTCGTATAAACGACGGATTTATTTTGTCCAAAGACATTGGTTAAACGAAAGTGCATATATTGAATTACATATATTATATATGATTGTATAATATCATTGGTAACAGCATAACTTAAATTTATACCTACTGCCCTCCACTGCGAATGAGAATAGTCAGATGCTATGTGTTCTCGATATTACTTTATGGAATGTAAGCATAGATACTTACCGAAGAAATTCTTGAATACTAAACTTCACTAATAAAATGTGAATTTATCATTTAATAATAATAATTTTAAATGGTATTAAAACAAAATTATTGTTTTAATCGTTTTCACTAGTTTTCTGCTATATTGTAGAAGTCAAGCATGCATGTTGAATCATAAAATACACTACCGTTTAAATTATTAATTTGGATAATTAACATGTCTATCAAATCACTTCTGAACGTAAATTTAAAATAAGGTTGATAGCAGTTAGAAGCTCAATGCGCGCATTCTGCTATACTTTAATGTTGATACTTTATGATTGCATTATAAGTGGAGGCAGGATTTAGGGGTCCTACCCTTTGGCTGGTCCAGCCATTGATCGCGAACCTCCGGTATTATAAATAATAATAACATTGGATAATATTGTTTGTATTTTAAATTTAAAATTGTTAAAACAAATTAAATGTATTAATTAGAAAGATATCCATATAAAATCAATTTTATCGAAAAATATTGTTGTTGCGCCACCGCATTATCCAACTATTTTTCTGTAAAATTTATTTTGTATGCATATCTTTCTAATTAATACATTTAATTAGTATTTAAAATATCACAGACCTATGTTCTGAATAATTACAACTTCGCAATAAGAATGTGTTCTCCTAATAATAGTATATTGTCACCAGTTTTTTTTGTTTGTTCCTACCCCTTAGCCTATTCCCAAACTTAGTACACATTGTTCCTTTGGCTCGACTTGTTGTTTTTGCATTCGAGGGGAGGAAGTGTTCTCAAACAGTTGGATATTATTGGTGCTACCGAGATGCGAACCTGGATCTCTTCCAATCCGGAGAATGTGTATTAACAGATTATGCTATGCCAACACAGTGCTTTGATGACAAATTTTTTGAACCCATATGTTACGTTTTTTAATACATCGATCGTTCGTAATAATAAAAATAGTTATTTGGCCAATGTTTGAATATGTCCAAGAACACACAATTACTGGATTATTGCGATTTTGTATATATTAAAAATAATACTGCTATCTGTGAATTATGTATATATATGTGAATCCCCACTTTTTACGAGTCATTAAATAAATAAAAATGTATAGGTTCTTAAGTGAAGCTAAGATTGTGACTAGGTTTTGTACGTGTCTCCCATGTCAAATTTGGCTGGCTGTTGAAAGGACAAATTTTCAAAATTATATGGATTGATGTTTAATAATTGTTAAATAATGCGGCTTCTATTAAGATACTAGATGAGAAGCTTTAAACACTCTATCTATGGCCTGAAAAACAAAAAAAACAGCGCAGTCGTAGTTTCTTTGTGAACAAAGTCAGGTGGAGAGGTTAGGCGCCATTTTCACATTCATATTTTAATATTTTTGTTTACTGAAAACGAGAATGTGGTTTTACAATTAAATCATTGGCTTATTGAAAAGAGAAATTATTTAATTAAATCCAGCAATTATATAAAACATGTCAGAAAGGAAAGCGATAACAGAATATTTATAAAATCTGCACGAAAAGTTGTCATCTTAACCCTTCCCTTACGGTGCGAAAATAAAAACGCGAGTTCTGGTGCTGTAAACTCAGTGTACATATAGACTGTTGCAATTTTTTTAAGTCGGATAAATATTAATATTTTACATTCATTACTTATATTAATAATTAAAATAAAAGTTGACATATATACATAAGAAAATATTTATATCATTTATTGTGTAAAAGTACTAAAAATGATAATAAAAACATTGATAATCACGAATGACAGCATAAGACACGTCTAACTCGGCCAGCGCACGCTCTGCCATGCCCCCTGCACAGCGCGCCGTCGATACCGTATTGACTAATTCAAGTCGGGCTCTTCGAGAAAATATTTTTTATTGTTGCGCATCGTAAATACTTGTATATTGTAATTATTTTAGCCAATACATAAATATATTACGGAGGAATACCTATAATATGAACTCTGTATTGACTATATTTACAAAAATATTCACATAATTAGGGCTAATGTTAACTCAGTTTACATCATCGGAGAGGAAAGGTTAACAAACACAATTTATATCTCTCAATTAAAAAATCTTTTTAGACATAATTTATTATGTTATTTAGGTTGTTTATGTAAACGCCTTCGATCGCTGGTTCTCTGGTTTCCGATTAATAATAGGTACACATATGATACATGAACTGCACTAACCTGTTAACTATGCTGTAGTTAGATTTCAGCTGACTGAAGCGCGCACTGGTGGTTTTAGGACTGGTTGAAGAACCGGAGGTAATGAAAATCACGGCTTCGTTCCGTCTTCTCCGATTCCGACAATAGGCGGCAATAATCACGCACACGCATGCACATTATTATCAACTAGGAAACCCAGTAGTGCCAACCGAAGTAATAATTCGTAAACATGTTCATCGAATTATTTACACTCTCGCGTGTTTATATGTAAGAGAATTTAATCATTTTAAATGGTTTACAGAGAAAAATTTATACTTCATTACCACTCAATACCTCAATCTGCAAAGCAGCTCACTCAATTTTTCTAAAATGTTCAGGAGCAACAAAGGTTCGAATCCCGGTGGCGCAACAACAATATTTTTCGATAAAATTGATTTTATATGTATATCTTTATAATTAATATATTTAATTCATATTTAAAATATCACAGACCTATGTTCTGAATAATTACAACTTCACAATAAGAATGTGTTCTCCTAAAATAATAAAGTTGTATCAATGTGTCCAAATTTAATAAAAATGAATTGATAATTCTGGCGTCTGCTATCAGTTTACTCAAAGGTATTTGAGATTCTGTAAAAATAAGGTAGATGGCTCTGTCAAATGATGGAACGATTAAATGTATTAATATCAAAAAGGTAACATATAAGGTCGAAAAATTGTCGCTAAAAATAATGTCGCTGTAGCTTAGTTGGATAAAGCACCTTCCCCGGTTTGGAAAGAGATCCAGGTTCGAATCCCGGTGGCGCAACAAAAATATTTTTCGATAAAATTGATTTTATATGTATATCTTTATAATTAATATATTTAATTCATATTTAAACTAATTTAACAGATTACGAAAATTCCAAAACACACTTTGGTAGATTGTTTATGCAGAAATATGGTGGCTGAGATTTTTTTTTTGATATTTTACTTTATCTCGTACTTATAGGAAATATTTGGAGTTTTTCTGAATTTCTTTCTTTACAAAAATTATAAAATATTATTGTGAGTTAGCTGATTTTCCGTCGTCCTGACGTCCTCTATTTCTGGTGTCATCAGCACTTGTGTCAAGTAAACATTTAAGATTTTTGCAAGATTCAATGTAAAGTTTTTCGGCAGTTTTTTGACCATTCGTGGAGTTAGATGCTTTGCAGATTAAGGTATCGCATTAGCACTCCGCGTGCTGTTGGTGTAGTGTCTTATAAAAGGTTAATTGCGTTTAATTTTAGGTTTACTGAAAAAAGGTTTAGTATCTACGCTCAGGGGTAGGTTGGTAAGTGTCAGAAGAGACCATACTTTAGCTCCGGGGGGCGGTGAGCACCGTTCCTAATGGGGGTTGCTGAACACTGAACCGATGCTTTTATTGTAATGAGCTGTCACGTCAGGCTCCTTAATTGATTCATTATGCCGTGTCTCTTCTCGATGCAGGCGTTGCACCATCTCTGTGTATCTACCAGGAGAATTACTCACATAGTTCCATACAAACACACGTTGTCAATTACGTGCATAATATATATATATATATAGAATAGACAGAGTACACGTATGTAAATATATGTTACATTATTTCCCTAATACCTTTTACTATCGTTTTAGCTGTTTCCAAATTCCATCGGCGACCATGTTGCAGTGTGCTAATTTGTTATTTATAAAATTTATTAACCTTTCCCTTACGATGCTAAAGTAAAAACGCACGTTCCGGTGCTATAAACTCAGCGTACTTGTAAACTTTTGTAATATTTAAGTCGAATGAATAATAATATTTTACATTAATTACTTATATTAAAACAACAGTTGACATACACATATCAATTATTGTGTAAAAGTACTTAAAATGAGAAAAAAAATCATACGAACGACAGCATACAGACACGTCTAACTCGGCCAGCGCATCCGGCACCCCGCGTGCACAGCGCCGTGCGCACCTCTCTTCACGTATACATAAGCGTATTGACAAATTCACGTCAGGTTTTTCGAGAAAATATTTTTTATTCTTACTTAAATACTGATAAATATATTGTAATTATTTTATCCAATACATAAATATATTACCGAGTAATATCTAAAATATGAACTCTGTATTTAGTATATTTACAGAGATATTTACATAATTAGAGAGAATGTCAACTCAGTTTACATCATCGGTGAGGAAGGATTAATATAACCAGCATTTTGGACACTGAACCATTTTCTGACTTATGCAGCCTAAATAATCTATTTCTAAAACATATTAAATCAATTTATTAGAAAGATACAGGTATAGAAAAATCTATTTATCGAAAAAACATTTGGCTGGCATTTTTTCTGTAAATCTTTCTAATTGATTCATTTAGTTTGTAATAAAAATACCAGAGAACTACAATATTTTCTGAAATCGCAACTTCACAACAAAAACGGATATGACGTAACAGGTTCTCAGACTTTCTCTCAGAAGAGATTTTACAAAAGTGCTATTTGCCATCTCAATTCTCATTGTAATTTAATGGCCTCTTTTAGTTCAAAATATTAACGCCTGCAATGTACAATTTAGTTAAACCTGTGTTGCTATTTACTTTTGTTAGATTCTCATGGCCTACTTACTATCCATTGTGTTGTTTAGTACCTTCTATTTTTACACGCAAGATCCGCCTTATTCCTGGTACTGCTTCGGCCAGCTTTGTAATTAGGGCGAATTGGTAAAACAAATTATATTTCACAAAATCAAATAAGTCTCATTGTATACGAGAAAAACACAATTAAATAGAAAATGATACATACAAGGCAAGTAAATGTGAAAATATACTAATGTGCAATACAATATATATAAATAAAATATAAGCACATAGATTAGAGTTATAACACAGTAAAATACACAAAATGCAGTAATAAGAATTATTTCATAATATAAAACAGTTTACTCTCAGTATCTGCTCTTCCTAATTTCAATATTGTTTTAATATTATTTCCAATTTGATTATATATTCTGGGAGTTTGAGAAGTGAAAGTGACCAAAAGTAGTTTTCATTCTTGGAACGGTTTTTTTGATTATTTGCTCTTGTGGGATATCTTTCAGTCCTCACAGATGAACCGCTTATGTTCAAAATCTGAAATTTCCTAAAAAGTGGCTCTGAAGGAAACGAAAAGTCACGGCGGTATATTACTCTGAGTATAGCCTTCTGAGCAGAGGATAGTATCTATACTATGTTCGAATATATTCGGCCTTTTTCTACTATTCGATACTCGAATATTTGTGCAGCTATTCGAATAGTATTCCTACTCATTTCTAAGGATGGAATATTAAACAATTCTCAGGATTCTGATTCGGACGTGGAAGAGATACACCTGTTGCTTGTTCGAAGAGTTCATCGACGTCCGAATTGCATGCAGACTGAATTAAGAAACACCATTTTATCCCTCGTAGAAACTACAAATGTTTGTTCAAATAATCTAAAAAAAGATTTTTGATATTTAGACAATTTCAAAAAAAGGACAGAAACGTTAGATATACTATTTAAAACACTTTTAACAGTTAATAATAATAATAATAATAATGTTATTCGCCATAGAGATAATACATATTATGTAATACATTAAGGTTATGAAATAAATATAATGCTATGAAAAAGGAAACCAAGGAAAATATTAATAAATAATAAAAAAAGTTAATAAAAAATAATAAGTTCACACATCATATATAACTACTTCAGTCACGGCCATTGTTGTATATGTAGCTATTCTGTAGGCGTTGCCATTCTCTGGTCAGGGAACCAGCTTTTCATGAGAGCGCCGCTTGCACCAGAGAATTGGTGCTGAGCTCCAGCCGCAGCTTTACGCCCGCAACTCGATGTCTCAGAAGCGGAACGAATCCATGTATACGGCCTTCGGTAAAGATTGTAGATGCGCTGCAATAACGCGCCAATCCGAACAGTATTCTGTATGAGTTGTCGTTCTGAATTCGGAGACGGTTATACGTCACTTGCTTGTATTTCGACCAGAGCTCGCAGGTATACATGCTGGTGAAGAAGGATTTAAACAGGATCCTCTTCACCTCCTGACTGCATCGGTAGAAACGCCGTGACAGCATATTTGCACGAACGTTCAAATTAAGCCAAAGCACACCGCTACATAAAAACAAAATTAAGAACAATTTAAAATACGAAACGTTCAATGCTTTGTTATTTTTAAAACTACAATAAATAAACAGTTTATGATAAATTAGCTCGGTTTCTTATAAATGTTGATGTCCTCACGTATACTACGATTATTTGAAATATTCCAAATTAATTTCACACTATATAATTTAGAAATTATTCGAATAGTTGTGATGTCGAATAGTTGGAATCTCTATTAGGTTCGTATATTGTATATAATTTAGCCCGGACTATTATAATAATATTTTTTAATAGGATAATCGTAAATCGTAACCACGTTTTATTTTATATTTGCTGTACATACTCGACAGTAAGATTTTCAATTTTTTTTTTGTGTGTTGTTTTTACGACTAAACTGCGCAAGTGTATCAAAAATTTTCAAAGCAAAAGGGACTCGATTGAGAAAAGGCTGCTAGATTTGCGTACTTGCATTTATTTTAACCATAACTCTATAAATAAAGGAGTTTGATATATCAGTTTTTGGCATAGGTAATGTATTAATTTGACCCCTTTGTTTTAAAAGTAAATGTTTCAAAATAGCAAATCCACACGTCTATGTAAGTAATCAAGTATGCTAATGTAATGTAGGTAGGTTATTATTCAAATTAACAGTAATATTTCTGATGCGAATATTAAGAAAAACACATTTTTACTGTGAATTAGCATTATACTCAGTACATAGTTACGTGGTATGTTAATTCAAATTAAATTAATAAATTAGAAATATATACTGAAAAAAATCAATCTATCAAAATAATATTTATTTGATGAATCTATAAAGAACAACTGGAGGGGGGGGACCCTTTCCCGGGACCTGTTTAGAAACTAGGGCTTCCTTGTCCGTCCCACTCATGAAGGCTAATAAAAAATATGCGACTTTAATCCAATTACATTTAAACAATTACAAAACGAAGAAAGAGAAGAAATTCAAGATGGTTATAAACAATTAATTTGTTTTTAACCTTAAATATCATATTACATAAATTCATAAAAAACATAGTATTACATGCAGATGGAAAATTAATGGAAAATTAAGGTGCACTTGTTCAAGGCAGACACTCCCAAAAGAGATACAGTGAACGAGACACAAAATAATTGAGTCTCACTTACACGGACAGACTAACGGAGTTGCAAAAAAAAACACTAGGCATGGAGAGTGAGAGGCAGGTGCGTAGGTGGAGTCCCACCCACACAACTCCAACGAGTCACCCATACCCGAATAAATCTCTTATATTAGTTGATGAACCTGTCGTAATTTGTTAAAAATGTAGGTATTCTGTTGCTATTATTGTACTTTTTTCATGTCACACTTCACTCTTGAAGGGTGGATTGCCTATTTAAAAGAAGAAGAAGAAGAAGATTATTTAAATGTATTTATAGTGTGCGTGTGTGTGGTGTTCAATTAATATGGAGGAAGATCTATTTTAGAAAAAAAAGTCTGATTTTAAACACTAGTTTATTAATTAGTATGGTCGTAAAATATATTTTTTCTTAATCTAAGAAAAATCATTATGTTTCTATATTGTTAACTGAGTGAGTATTGTAGATGCTCGTTCGCCATGTACGCGCAACTCACGCCCGTGTGAGTTTACTCCCCGGAGACAGCGACTTTTCTCGAGCGACGTAGGACGCGCGCACAGATTGTTTCGGCGTTCATCTGTTTGCCCCGGTGAATTATTTCACTCCGGACATTTCGGCGGGAGAATTCCGTTCCATTCGGCGGGATCAATACGGGGGCCGAGGCGACATGCGCCCTGGCGCCCTGGCGCCCGGCGCCCTCCCCCTGCTCCTCCCCCCGCCGCCCGCCGGGGTGCGAGTGTTGCCACGCGAGACGGCGGTTACGTCACGAGGGCCCAGGCTCGCGAGCCGCGGGTTAAGCTGGATAATCGACGAAAAGAGAAAATGGACCAAAAATATCTCGCGAATCGACTAACGTCAGTTAAGAGCGAAAAATGAACATCACTCTGAGTTAAATCAAAAAAAAAATCTGTTTAACTTTAATTTCGCGTTTATATACTAATGATTAAATAATATATCAATTAGAAAGATATACATATAAAATCAATTTTGTCGAAAAATATTGTTGTTGCGCCACCGGGATTCGAACCTGGATCTCTTTCCAAACCGGGGAAGGTGCATTATCCAACTATGCTACAGCGACAATTTTTCGAACCTATATGTTACCTTTTTAATATTAATATATTTTAATTGTTCCATTATATAACAACAATATTTTTCGATAAAATTGATTTTGTATGTATATCTTTCCAATTAAAATATTTAATTCATATTTAAAATATCACATACCTATGTTCTTAATAATTACAACTTAACGACACTTAACTACAAAAATAATACAATTATTATTTTTCATATGAAATAGTAATTAATTTTATAATTATGTCACTATTAGTTGTTAGAGAAACACACTTCTGTAGTTAGAGAAAATGTTAACATTATTGTAGAAAATCGAATATGTTCAAATATTGGGCGCCGCCCTGGCACTTCTTTTTTTTGGGTGTCGCCCTAGTTCTTTTTTATTTAGCACCATACCACTAATTAATTATAAGGGACGTTGAAAAGTTTGCCATTAAATACTCAGTTTGGCAAAAATGTCCGTTAACCACTTTTCGCCTTTAACTCATAACAGCATGAATGATCTATTCAATCGCATATTTCGATCCGTGGCATTTCTTGTGCATTACGGACGAGCGCTTTATGTTTTAACTAGGTCTGTCCATGACCAGCCTGGCGTCCTCATGTCCGGTAACATGATCAAAATATCTGATAATAAAGTGTCGTATAGTTGAGGATAGACGCTACTCTAAAATCGGGACATTTTTCCGCGATCTGTTCAAAATATGAGGAGTCCGCATCGCCAGCACCATATTTCCAGAGCACCCGTGTTTTGGCACCACAGAGAAAAATAAGGAAGATGATGGTTCTAACTATTTTCATTTTTGTTTTCCTGGTCACGCTATTATGTGTACAGTCTATTTATCTGTTATATAATATATAATATAATATAATATATGTTTTTTTTTGTTTTAAGAATCCTAGCACGTGCTCTATAAATAGTATCAGAAAAAATTTGTAAATTTCGTATTTAAAAAAGAAATTAAATGTAATTTGTGTGTTCTGAAATAATATTTAAAAATGTATCACTTTTTAGTTAAATCGTGATTGTGTCACCATTGCCCTTATACATATTTATTAACTACTCTGATAAGGGACAAGACTGCTAGAAATGATAACGTAGAAAAAAATATTTTTTTAGGTAAATCAAATATTCTCGTAACCTGTAACGTACCTATTAATATCGCAATTATATTCAATGGCTCTTTTTGAATATTTTATAAAACATGCATTTCATTTTTAAAAAAACTCTAATTCTGCATTTTTTTAAAGTTTTACAAAAAACGTGACACCGCAATGACAATTGCACTTATGTATAATAAAACATCAATGTATCTAAGCAACGTATTTAGTATTAGAAAGCCATAATGCAAGTAGTGGAGATTCCATTATTTCCAAAAAAAAAAGTACATATTGATAAATAACTTAATAGTAACGAAAGCCATTGCTACTTCAGACTATACAAGTACTCTTCAATTGGGGATTACAAAGGTAATGAAAAAAATCTATGTTAGAGTAATTACCGGTATCATACCCACATCATTTTTTGTGCTTCAAAGATATTATATATGTGAAAAATACCGAAATACGCAATTGAATATATAAAAAAAACATTAAATTTGTCATAAAAATACTGCTTCTTTATAATTCATCTTCACTTGGTGTCATATCTGTTATATAAAATCGCCATTCTAGGTAAGTATCTCAAGGAAATTTTATGTTATACATTAAACAGAATAAAATATATCAAATTCCCAATATTATAACCCCAGTCAGCTCTTCAATAACATAATTTTGACATAAATTTAAAAGACATAATGTAAAGAAGACATAAATCCTGCGCCGATAGAATCTGATGAACGAATTGGACGCAGGGTAGGGAAAATAAAAAAAGAAGAGATAGGATTTCCAGTCGAAGGACCAGTGATCTCGGGAGACCGAGATTCGGAAGGACTGCTCGCCTAACCTTGTGTATGACGTCTCCGTCACCTCAGCAGTCGCCGCCGAGATGACACAGACGGCATGCGCATGGGCAGATTTCCGCTTCCAATTGAAGACGGCGATATCACACCTTCGCACACGGCACACACAAAAACAAACACTACGTGATCACCCAACACGAGATCACAAAATACAGTGCCAGTGCACTGGAGCTGACAAGTCCACACCGCGTAAATATCGGTCATGGTCACATTTCACACTAACTAGACGAGTATTAAGGAAAGGTTTCAATTGAAGGTTTGAAAAGGTGTGAATTTGGACGTGTAAAGATATCAATAACATGGGTCGCGGCCAATTCGCAAGACGCGCCAAAAATGTGTTTTACCAATCAGGGACACATAATCAACAATGTTACCCCTTTACCAACGGTAGGTAGACACGTTGTATCTAGCTGGAGAGACCTTGGAGTCAACTGCGAGGACGACCCAAGATCGGTACTTATGGAGGTGCATTACAAGCTGAATCTCAACTAATTGAGGTCACTATATTCAATACTGACATGAAGAAGAAAAGAAGAAAAGGAAACTGAAAATTATTCAACAAGTCTCAAAACTTCGTAATGAGAAATAAAAGTTTATACTCAATTATATTAAAACAATATATTTTTAATTGTAATAATACACTTTAATAGAAGGTATGAAGTTATAATCTGCAGGTGTTCAATAATTAATAATTCAATTATAATGTCCGTCTAGTACCAACCGCGGCGGACATACGAATATGTAAGTTTAACCTAGAAAATTAATCAAGTGATAATACTGTAGTCTATTCTATTAAGGTAGAGTGTGTCTTAGAAAGTTAGAATAAGTGAAACGTGAGAAGAGAATGGAAGTAACAAGACAGCATGATCGCATGAATCAGATGCTAGAAAGTCGACCTATCAGAAGCCTCTTCAGAAAAGTATGTAGCACCTTTGCCTTTCCCTCAAAAACGACGCGATGGTAAAAAAGTAAGAAATTTTAATTCTCAGATATTAACTACCAACCATTTTTATATATAACGCAAATATGAAAACATTAAAGTCAAATCAATTGTCAATTGGCAATAAAAATGTGTCTGTAGTCATTTTTATTTTGTCAGCTGCATATTATTATTCGCTCTGATAAAGAATTCCGAAAATGAATCAAACTAACTAAATGTGCCGTTGACGTAAGTCGCGCATCTACTCCTTGAGCATTTGTCCTTCCAATATAAACCATAATATACCTGTCCCGCTCTGGCCAACCAATGACGAGGGGACAGATTGCCTTCCGACACCGAACTGTCAAGATCTGTGTTCTTTTTTTACCATCCGAAAAACAGCGCCGTACGTAAGGCTAGGACCACGAAGAGATGGTGTTCTTAACAGCTTCGGAAGTGCAGTGATATCTCGGTTCTTCACTAAAAGAGGTGCGAGTCAACTGGAGGTGAAAACGGCGTCCAACCCAGGAATTTAGAGCAAGGTAGGCCAGGTCGCTCTGCCATTATTTTCCTTCCTGAATCCACTTCGGGTTGCGTCAACTAATCATTATTGTAATCGATACAGTCTACAGGACAATCAAGCAACAAAAAAAATCAGTCTTGTCTTTTCAATTTCCATGTGTGCAGCAGCGACTCGGACATCCCACAATAGCGACAAACGGAAAATAGACCTTTGAAACCTACCGCTGAAAGAAGATTTTACGTATCCCGTGGGCAACATCGTTAGATGGATGCGAAGCGTTTATATTTTATAAAAAATAAAATTATAATAAGAGAAGAAATAAATAATACATTAACTAATGCAAATATCATATGACAAAATGGATTTGTAAATCATATATTTACATAATTCAGGTCAAAAGGTAAAAATGCAAACTAAATACATAATAATTAAACTAACTTTATAAAAGATAAAAACTGTTTTTCGTTTATTGTAATTCTAGAATGTTGTATGGTTCTACGTTGAAGATTATATTCCGAATTGAAATATACCGAAACTAGTAAAGATAAGTGACACGCGTGCATAAAACAGATATCAAGAAACCAACTGCATTTACGTTTTAATTGCTTTTTAAACATTCATGACCAATTTATATTTGTATTTTAATTTAATTGTCTGCGCAACTCGTGCAAATGAAGGATGAAAACTGAAGTTGCTCGATGACGTATTAGGTATAAAATAAAATCTCGTTTTTGAGGGACTCAACAAGTCGGATCTAACACTAAACCGGTTTACACTTAAATGCAATAATTTAAATTAAAGTTGACATTTTATATGAAACAAAATAACAATTGGTTTGGTAAGTAAACTGTAGTATGAATATGAATGTATATAATATGATTTTTAAGGAGTATATTCGAGCTATTTTTAAATTCATCCCCAATGTACATAGATACGTGTATTGCGCCATTTTTTTATAAAATTACTTCAAACAAACTTATTATATAATTCATAACTGAAAATCATAATACACCATCATATTATTAAATAGTTTCTATAATATTCATATATAAAATAAATGTGCTGTACAAAATATGTACAGAGATATTTTTAAGACATTAGTTTACTTTCAAATGGTTTTGCATTTCAAGGCAATCTGTGTTTCACAAACGGCTTAAAAATTTAATAAAATGGCCGAGCTTACTGTTTATTAACACCTGCTTACCTAAGGAAACAGTATCGGAAAAGATCCTACTTTTTTAAACCAGACTAGGCTGAAGCCGCGTTTTTAAAGGACAGGTTTTATCGTGAGCACCCTTTTATAGTTATTTTCAATAGGGCATCAGCTCAGTATGAGTCCTAGGCCCTTCATGTGACTTTAGCCACTCCGATGCATTCAGCGTTGTCTTTTTCCAATGAGTTATCGAGTGCATGTGCAGTATCACAGTCGAACCACCACAGCTTGGATCTTCTTCGATTTTTCCCATTTTTCAATCAGTAACCAACCTCTCAGTAATCCTGAGAGACTGTAAACTGATGTTTTCAAATGATCGCTGGACCCTATCATTGAGGACTTATTCTCTTTTCATCTCTGGATTACAATAAAGGTCGTAGTGTCACAATCGTGGTTGGAACCATAATCACTGCAGTTAGATATTCTATATATATACAAGCATAAAATGTGTTTGTTTTTTAAATAATATTAAGATATTTCGTCAACCTTTTTGATCTTTTGGAATAATAATATAACATTGAGAATTTTCAATTTGCATACATATAATGTACATATTATATTTTATATATTGTTGTTTTGTTTTCTATGATCTCTCACCTTGTCGAAGGTTGCAGATAGTGGCGTGCAGTCAGTTTAAAATAAGTTATAGGTACTTAACTAGTTGCAGGTAATAAAGTTTTGCGCTAGATTTACGGTCCGAGATTAACGTGAAAACTTAACCAGATAATGGAGGAATGGTGTGACTTGCCAGATATTCTGAAAAAGGTGAAAATAATGAGGGCTGTAGTAGTTGGATAATGTCAAGATTGGCGGGGGGGGCAGCCAAATATCAAGGGGTGGATTGCGGTTATCATAGACATTCGAATCCCACGAGGCCGTAAAATAAAAAAGATTTACCTGATATATAGGTATATATACCGATATATATAGATACTGTAGATATGCTGAAGTTGTCTGGTTTCGCTACTACTGAAGTATACCCATTTGGTTGTCTGTTATTTACCTAATTAATTATATCATCAGACTGTACTTTACCCACAGACATGTCCACGTAAGTATTCACTTGACAGCCATACAGTCCAACTGGTACGCGCGGAAAACCAGGCAACAATACGTCGCGCCGCAACCAGTAGTGTAAATTCAATCAGTAAATAAACCTAACTATATATATGCTCTAGCTATACACGCAAATACCAAATCACCATAATTGGTAACATTTCATATACATACGGGAGAAATGAGGAGGTATAGGGCCCTCGATTCTCACCACACACATCCTTCTGATACAAATAAACCTTATTGGTGAACTTATTCAAACAACATTCTGAACGAACGAGTATAAATATTAGATAGAAGGCTGGCTTTACGGCAAACGCAAATGTACAAGATGAAACGCAGAAGGTAGATCGATAGAAACACAGTCAAAACATAATAGTATTATGTAAAAAGTAAAATTAATATACAATAAGTCTGTCTATGTCTCATGTTTAAATTTTCAACAGATATAGTATTTATTTGTTGTTATTTAGTATTGATAATTTCAACAGATGTGCACCGTGACTAATGAAAATACATCTTCATTCGTAAAGATCATCTCATTGATTCTTTTTTGAAGAGATCATCTTTGAACGTCTTCCCCAGATAAAATTACTCATATATACTAACTTACTAATTCATTAAAACAAGACATTCATTAAATAAAAAATTTCAGTATCTGATTTTTATTTGTTATACCAATGTGTTTCACTTACAAAAAATTGACTCAACTGTGGTGTTGGCGCAAGTCGAATACTCATTTCCTCTCCTCTTTCGTCTATCCAATCATTTACACCTGTCCCGCTCTGGCCGATTACCTTACATTTCGCCGCCCGGGACCACTCTCCGATTGGGCTTCGACCACGAAGCATTAAGGTTTTTTGTGCTTCTTCCTGCCGCCCTACACTCACGCCGTGCGTATCGCTTGGACCGCGCAGAGGAAGTGAATCGTTTTCGGAAGTGCCGTCATCGAGATCTCGGTTCGGCATAATATACGTGCTCGTCAACCGGAGGTGCAATCGACGCCCAACCCAGGACTTCAACGCAAGGTAGGCCATATCCATTTGCCTTAGTTTCCTTCAGACTTCCATTTCGGGTTGCGTCAAATATTCAAAACAATTCTAGATTACAGTCTACAAGATTTTATCCCACCATGTGGTATATTTGAACTACTTGAAGTTACTTTGAAGTTACGTAACAAATCTTGAGCTAACTTAGCCGGCACAAGGTATTTTTTTAAATTTAAAAAGTAAATTAGTGATAGAATCGGCGTTAACTTTGTAGAGTTTCATCATAATGGATGGATATAAATAAAACAATGTTTAATACTTCACCTGTCGATGAGAGCTACTGTTTCTCTCGAAACTCGAGTAGTGCTAATAAACTCACGTAGAGTTATAACATTGTTTTATTTATTTAAAATTTAAAAAATGAATTTTTCAGTTTGTTTTTTATATAGTTTTCATACATTTATTGTTTATATTACAATAAATATTGCTACATGATAATAGATGGATATAAATTAAACAATGTTATTACTCTACTCGAGTAGTGCTAATATACTCAAGTAGAGTAATAACATTGTTTTATTTATATCCATCCATTATGATGAAACTCAACAAAGTTAACGCCGATTATATTAATAATATAACTGCTACATGATGTTCTTCTTCTTCTTCGATGCGATTCGGATTTTCATATTTGCAGTGACATCGGTCACCCACCTACCTCTCACAGGTCTGTCTTGATAGTTTTCGCCCATCCTAGTCTTGGTCTACAGTGAAGAAAAATGCCCATAAATTGTAGGCTTCGGACTGAAGAGCTTTGGATCGAGGCAAGGATACCTAGAGAGTATTTATACAGTCACTCATTGTTATGCCAGTATTTTATTAAGTTTATTTATTTAATGTTTGTACACAATAGTGATGGTAAACCCTTATGTGACTGTCCATGCGACAGTGATTGGTAACTGATATTTAGCTGTTGGAGGTTTACTTTTTACTATACTAGTCATTGCTCTAAAAATTACCGACAACCCTCTCAAAGTCCTAAAAGTTGTAAATAAAGTCCCTCGAGAAGTATCACAATAGATGCTTGAGGAAGATCACAGATGTTAAATGGGAAGAGCGCAGAACAAATCAATCGAAAGCACCAACTACGATGGGCAGGTCACTATGTGCATTGTCATCCATACGGCTTCACAAACAAGTCATGTTAGCGCAACTATCTGACTTCAAAAGAAGACAGGGTGGTGGACTAAAGAAAAAATTCAAGGACACCCTGAAGGTGAATTTGAGTAGATGTGGCATAGACCCTAAACACTGTGAAACCGCGGCCCAGGACCGAGGACAATACCATCAAAAAATAGATTGTGCAGTAGAAACCGAAAAAAGGAGCAAGAGGAAAGAAAAGAATAAAGATCTGTCACTCAGAACCCCCCAACGGGTGCACGTGAACAACGTGTGGGAGGGTGTGCAGTTCGAAAATTGGACTCCTCGGCCACACTCGGACTCACAATCGCTATCAAATCATGGTAGACGTCATTCCCGTAACGAGGGATCGCCGAAGAACGATGTAAACATGACAGTATACAACCTAATACCGGATAACTAGTTCAAAAATCAGCCAGAATAATTATTTTTAGATTTTCTTACTGATCTTAGTACAGTGAGGATTAAGAAAGCGACTCTTAGGTGGTTTGATCATATGGAACGAATGAACAGGGATGTTATGATAGAAGTAATGCAATACAATGCTAGTGTTATTGGATCAGGAATCGAAGACATCTACGGAGGACTTGGTGGGACCAGGTAAACTAGATGAAAACCTGGTAACTTCTTTAGGAAAACCACAACATTCGACAAATAATAATGGATAATTTATATAACTCCATTTTCATAAAAACTTTCACCTCAAGGGCGCTTTACACATAATATGTTTTTTAAAATTAAAAAATCGTTATTTTCTCTTATGGAAATGATTTTTTGAAAAAGTGCGTTTTTAGTTTCTTCTTAAATAAAGTCTCTGATGCACTGTTTCTAATAACGGAGGGCAAAGAGTTCCACGTTTTTGGGCCTGCCACTGCGAATGCCCGTTCACTAAATTTAGACTTCTGGCAACGGCTGATCGGTTCTACAACCCTTCCTGCAGCTGAAGTAGAGGCTGACCTGAGAGCTCGACGTCTACCATTCAAATTGTCTGGGATACAAAGTTCTTGAAGATATAGAAGCGCAAAGGTATGAGAAGGTGTATAAATATGGACGAGACTGGATTTGTGTGTCAGGATAGAAAAAGTAGTGCTCGATAAAGATGGAGAAAGGCGTGACGATAAGCTAATTTTAATTAGTTGTCATGGTAGAATATTTCCATTATTATATATTTTGTTTATCATTCTTGTCTTCTAAGTACGTCTTCAGTGTAAGTGACCTCGTAATGTGAATGTCCAAGAAATAGACTTTGTAACAATTATACATTTATTAGGATACGATACAATTTAGTACAAGGTATATCACTAGTAAGTCAAACTATTAAGCCGATGAACACGCAGAGAAAGAGCAAAGCAGATCGGGATCGTTCTTCTTGGAGAAGTGATCGTCGGCGGACTTCCAGGAGCCGAGGCAGCCGGGAGGATCCTGACGGCAGGAGCTAAGCTAAGTATTCGTTTAGTCTTGGAATGGAAAATGCCATGTTTTTGCCACGAGATCGACGATTGGGCGGTCTTTAAGGCGAAATTCGAATGGTTTCTATTAACTGATGATGAGAAGGGAACAGAATCTAGAAAAATAAGCAAAAATCTAACCGCTTTGTCCAAAAAAACGTTCATATTGTTACATTACTGACGTAAAATTGCAATTTTTATTTGATGTACTCGACAAATACTATTTAATTTTTTAAATAAGTTTTGCAAATATTTTATTTATTTAGTAATATTATTACACCAAAAGCGCAACGGCACGTTCTAAAAATGCAACGCCGCCTGTATTTTAAAAAACAACGCGACCGTTAATTCCCCCGCTATTTAGGTTAAAAATAATTCCCAGAAAGTTGTGACGAAATCGGTCCCGCACCGCCGGCTACGGCCACTCAGAGCCACCCACGCGGCGCGCCGCCCGCTCATTGGTCCGCCGCCTCCAACTTAACCCGGCCGCCGCGCCGGAGCTTTCTGCGGGGAACGTTTCAAAATAATTCATTTCACATTTTGAACATTGGACAATCGGATAAATTGGAACGCCTGTCGAATTCATTTGCGTTGTAAATATCGCGTTAGCATGACAGATGTGTAATGTAAATTAAACAAAAATCATTTTTCAAGTTTTGTAAGAAGCTCTCGCTAACTGAATTAACCCCGCATTCTAGTGTTCCATTTTTGTGGTGGCGCGTATTTCAGTGCATTTCAGGAGTTTAATATCAACATACATTCAATAAAAATGTATAGCAAGTAAAAAAAATAGTTTTTGTATTTCGTAGAAGGGATGCTGGATAATAAGTTTATATACCTACTGTCAAATGTACAATTCTATAGACTAGCCCACGAACAAGATGCAATTGCTATCAAATTAGCTCTATAAATCCTCCGCAAAATCAATTATAGATTATTAAGGAGAACACATTCTTATTGTGAAGTTGTAATTATTCAGAACACAAGTCTGCTATGTATTAAATACTAATTTAATGTATTAATTATAAATATATACATATAAAATCAATTTCGTCGAAAAATATGAATACATTAAATTAGTATTTAATTATACATTCTTTTTATTTTATTTAAATGATGAATTAAATAGATAATCAAAGGATTTTCAATAATTCGACTTTAGGCATTCGAAATAAACTGTCAAAAATGCGTCACACAAACAAATTATTTCTCAAAACAATTCGTAATATGTATTCTATTTTGTGCATTATACTTTTGTTTGTACCTTGGATGCTGTTAACGAATGCGTACAGTATTCGAAGACCTTGACAGGCGGAACTGAATGCGCATTCGTAAAAATCGAATACTTTCAAACTTCGTGGATACAGAACGAATGATAGAATCCACTGTCGCTGTATCCTGTGTGTTTATACGCTGTTAATATATGTACGAAAGTTGAAATGTATAAAGTTGTAGTGTGCTAGGCAGACTGTTTCGGGCTAGACATATAAATGTCCAAATCTTATGACTTTAGGACCTACATGGAATGTGAACCATCATACAACGTTCCCTCTGAGCCGTAATACCTATGCGCGCTACGCAAAGTAAAAGATCCTAACGATTCTTATCAACAACAAATTTTGTAATATGTTATTTAATTATATGGATAAATAATCGATTTTGATATTTTATTTTTTCAGCAAGTAATGATAGCTGATCTTAGTATAGTAAGTAAGATAAAAAGAATCATTATTTGGGCTTGGTTTTATAAACGTACGAATGAGAGAGAACGCTAAGAAAGATATATGACGCAAATGTTATGTCACTAGAAATAAGAGGACGTCCGCAAAAGACTGACTAACTAAACCAGAGACTGAGGTTGAGATTGGCGAGAATCGGAGCAACTGTGGTTGGTTAATAGTTATTTCTTCACCAAACTATAGGTAATGAACGACAGAGAAGTGCTCGCACGCCATTCTTAAGAATATACAGAATATCTGATGAGATGAGAAGATGGCTGAAAAAGTTACCAAGTGAAATCTTCGGACCGAGACTATTTTGAATCTAATGAAATAACGGGCAGTAGCAAGCACGGTGGAGACCCGCGATATATATATATCTGGCTGAAAACCACACCAAAAAAACATAAAGTTTTAAATCTGAATAAATATATTAATTAAAAGATATACAGATAAACCAATTTTATCGAAAAAATATGGTTTAGTGCCCGAACGGGATTCGATAATAATGGAACGATTAAATGTATTCATATCAACAAATAAAAAGGTAACATATTAGGTTCGAAAATTGTGCTGTAATGCATAGTTGAATTAATGAGCACCATCCCCGATAGAAAGAGATTCCAGTTCGAATCCGGTGGCGCAACCTCAAAATTTTTCTGATAGAAAAGATTTTATATGTATAAACTTTCTAATTAATATATTTAATACATATTTAAAAACTGTATTTTCTGCACTCTCCCAGTGAAGCTAACAGTTACGCCCTTTTGTCGAGAGATTACCGCAAATTTCTTTCAGCTGATGCGCATTGGTTTTTATGCTTGAGAATTTGGGATTTGATGACTCTCACTAAAGTTTAAGTACAATTTAGAATCGAATAAGTCAAAGACACCAAAAGTATCCTGGAACCTACATTTTCCATAACGTTGAAAAAAATAACATAAAAAAATCTTTCACTAGACCGACGAAAAATACAATTGCTAAAGTTATTGAAAGCTTTGCACAAAGATGCAGAAATATGGAAACTTCCGCAGCCACCCAGTCGAAATCTGACGATATAGAAGTGATTTTGGAAGAACAGACTAATCACTATGCGCAGTCCCAGTCATCAATGCAGAAGTTGGAGAAAAAACGACCAACACATCGTCCAGCTCAACTCAACAATCACCAAATCACAGCTAAATTTAAAAAATGTTTATCCGAAATTAAATTATTTAAAGAGAATGGCTTGCGAGGAAAAATTTTAGAATCCGTATTAGTAGTCATTTTTTATTTTGATTCCACTAACGAGCATGAAGTCCGAGTGAGCGTTCTCAATTGCAGGCAATTTTTGTACAAACATATTTTTTGTCGAAAAATATTGTTTTTGCGCTACCGGGACTCGAACCTGGATCTCTATTTCCAATCCGGGGAAGTACACTACCGATTGTGTTATAATGCCAGTATTTTTCGTGACAAATTTTCGAACCTATATGTTACACTTTTTTCAAATTAATACATCTATCGTTCCATTATTTTTGAAAGCCATCTACATTATTTTTATGGAATCACAAATACCTTTGAGTAAGCCAACTGCAGACGCCAGAATTATCAATTCGTTTTTATTAAATTTTGGACACATTGATACAACTTATTCACAGACCTGAATAATTACAACTTCACAATAAGAATGTGTTCTCATTTAATTTAATAATATTATATTTAAGAACTTATATAATAGAATATCATTTTTTTATTTTCAGTACTGATTGAATTTTTGTACAATCATTTTTTTCTATATTATTTTAATATTTTTAATACAATAAATAAATATTATTTCTTAAACAAATATCGGATATCTCATAGAGACAAAGCTATTTTTTTATTATATTTAATGGAAAATATATGGAAGTATGAGGTAATTATAGGACTTACGACCTGTCTTCGGCTAACGTTCACTAATTCTCACCCCTCAATCTCTACATTTATCTTTTTATTTTATTTGTATATATGTTAGTATGTGGACTCACTTCGAGTACCACAACATATTATCATATTATTTATTAATTAAGCAGGTTTTTTTATTAGTAGGTATTGACCAAAAAATAATTTCAAAATTTTCAAAATTCGACCGAATTTTTTTATTTTATTTTAAATTTGCAATCCCTAGTTAAAATTATGAAAATGTCTTCACTGATTTGCTATATAACAATATAAATTAGTTATTTCTGTCCTTAATGACGGGTAAAACATGTAGAGTTCCAAAAAAATCTAGTAAAATTGCTTAGACGGGGGAAGTGCGACACGCATACTACTAGTGTCGGAGTTACAATATATTATTTAGTTTGACAAAAATTTTATAAATAACTTCTGAAAAATCTAATACTTATAATGGAATCACAAACCTAACTACAACTCCTGACATAAAATATTATCGAGATATACGAAAGATTGAAAAGGCATGCCCGACTCGCAAGTTGACGTCGAACAAGTGTCATAATTTGAAATGGTATTACAAGCAAACTAATATTTTGAATTGCACCATTTTTGAAAGGTTTCTTCAAATATTGATTTAAAACATTTCTTAATAAATTGCGGCACTAGAGTCTAATTTCTAACGTAATTAAGAGACCTAGATGCTAGACGCGGTCGCTTTGGATTCTCCGCATCCCGTGTGTTCTGCAAATAAATTCATCCTGTCCTTTAGAGACCAGTCATAACACACACTAGCGTAAACACACATATATCAAAAATAGGGGATTCTATCATTCGTTTCGTATCCACAAAGTTTGAAAATATTTGATTTTCGCGCTTGCGCATTCAGTTTCGCCTGTCAAGTTCTTCGAATACTGTATACACATTGGTTAACGCACAAAAAACAACTTGACTTTAACGAATTGTTTTGAGAAATTTGTTTGCGTGACGCATTTTCGACAGTTGAATATTGAACATCCTTCGAATATCTATTTAATTCATAATTAAATAAAAAAATAAGATGGATAATAACACCAATGTGTTCCAATACTGTGAACGAAAACAGTGAATTGTGTGAGGGCACAATTGAATCATTATTGCGTAAAACTTTTGTATCTCAACCATTTGCGAAAAAAACACATTCTTGAGCATCCCTCAGTATCCCTTTTACAAAAAGTCACCGACCGCCACTGATAGATGCACTTCTTTCATTGATGCACTCATCCTACCTATATACTTTATTTTGACAAGTAAAATACATGGCAGTAGGTAGGTATTTATATTATAGTTATTTATTATTGTTTGTTTTTTATTTCTAGCGACAAATTTATAATGTTCTATAGGTAAGCCATTTGCGCATGCAGACCGACCTTATTAACTGTCTTTCATTAGGATTATCTCTGTCAATCGTAATCGGCTCGAGGGTAGAAATCCCTTCTGGGCGTCTCTTTGATCAAAACTCTCCAGGTTTGACGGTCTTCAGAAAACATAATTATAGAAATAATAATTACAGAGATCAGTTATAAACAACGAAGCGATCCCACGGAGTGTTTTAAAATTCATTAGTCGTGCATATCACGTACTTAACGCTTTCTGGACATCTAAGCCAGTGAAGGTGATATCTCGGAAGATGAGATTAATTATTGATAGGTAAGCGGTACAATATAATATACGGGCGCGCAAACGCGCTGTTGTTAGATTGAAAATTGTTTATTTATTTATTTATTTATTACGAGTCAATAATGACGGGAGACTAATAGTTTTTAAAAACCATATTTTGTTTTAAATCTACGAAAACATAATACCAAAATAATTTAGATGTTTAAATTAACATACCTACTCGTATTATTTTAACTTTCCGATGTATTACACAGTTTTTCTTCTATGATTTAGTTTAAATTAATACAAGTGCGTACCTACTTATTTAGTATGACGTCGGTCAACGATGTTTCATTTCCAAAATTATTATAAAAAATTTAAAATCTCCTCTTATCTGAGATGATTGATTGAAATGCACAGCGTTGCCGTTTTATGATATCTTTGTTTCATAATTGCGATGTCCTTGGAATTGTATGAATGTGTGTGTGTGTGTGTGTGTGTGTGAATGCCCCACCGCCGCACGTGAATGCGTATTTGCGAGCGTGCATGTGGGGGTATAAAGGGCGACGCGCGCCAGGCGCACGTCTCCCTCTCTGCGTGTGCATCGGCTTTATCGTTAGCCTTGTACTGATGATATACCTTATAACTAAACACTGAAGACATACTTAGAAGACAAGTACGTATCAATAATTGTAAAAAGATACATTGACAGTTTTATGTTGCTATCCAAAAAATACAGACGGGCAAACGGACGGACGGACATAGGAAAATTATATACTTCTACGTAGCATTCAATACATATAACACTTAAATAGATTACCTATACCTGGGCAACATGTTACGCATACCATGAACGGCAAGATACGTCTCGTTTCTGCAGGAGCTAAACATCAAGGACACACTCTCGACCGTTTGCCTGATACGAGCCCTTCAATTTTTTGGGAATCTTGCGAGAATCTTGGAGATGGCTTGCTGTGGTGGGCCACGCTGAAGGACGAAGCGGAAGAGAAAGATTCCCCATCCCTCCATCCCCCAAGTGGAAAAGGCAACTTCGGTCGCCACTCTATGCCGCTCACATCGTCACTGTATTAGTATGGCTTCGTATCCACAGATGCTATTCTCTCTCCAGCTCATCGAAGGCCCTATGAAAGTTCTTCTCACCCCTGTCTTCAAAGTCCATGATACCGCACCATGTAAAGATCTTGAATATGTAAAATGTACCTACCTCACATTCAAAGTCCATGATTCCACACCATGTAGAAATCTTGAATACGTAAAATATACCTACTTTGGAAGAATTTGGATACTCCATACATTATCTGTATTATTGTAATCGATCCTGCCGAAACACTGGCAGGCCAGCATAAATGCTGTTACAATAGTCCACACGTGACGTGACGGGTTGCCTAAATAGGAAGATGTCTCCGAATACTTTTGTAGGGATCAGATTTCAAATTCACCGCCATCTCGGCCGGCATCGATGCTAGCGACAGTTTGGCCCGATCCTTCAGCGAGGTTCTCTCTCTCCTGTTTCTTCGCTTCGCAACGGCGATCTTGCCGGCCCACGCGCGCTGAGCGAGACCACCGACTCGCTCCATTCAATTTCATAATACATGCGCACCTTCTGTATCTTCATTCACTCCTTTTATTATATCTATCTTCCTTGTTTTTATGATACTGTCATAATAAACCGCTCTTTCATTTAACCCCAAACGTTTAATCTGTCTCATCTGATTAAGCCCACAATCTGTCAACACTGACATAAAGAGGGAAAGAACCCACGAAATTCCATCCGATGAGTATTATTCCGGATATGTTATTTTGCTAATCGAAGAATTGAATTATTCCAGAAGAATAGAGATAGATACATATGTTGAAATTTCGTGACAATAGAAACAGTAAACCTTTACGCGCATTGTGAACACCGAGTTCGCCGCCCGCAAACGATATGGTTCAGTCGCTGTAGGTTTACAGACACCGAGCACGTGTGGCCAAGGCCTGGCACGCGGACGTATAAATGACGTTTTTATGACAGTCTCGGTAAAACATGACCGCTTTATTATTTTGATTTGATCATAAGATATTGCTTGACGAGATTTATCAGTCAGTAAAAGTCAAGAATTCAAGGACACATAACCATTATATATAATATTTATGTTGTCATAATTGTATACATTTTCTTTTATGTAGCAAGAAAAACATAAATTTTGAAGCAATATAAGTATCAAATGAAGATAAAGAGGCGCCAAATTGGCCAGAAACTAGCGATGATCTGAACCGTTCTTTTAACCGTTATTGTGAAATTTGTGTTTAACGATGATTAGTAACTGATTATTCGTAATTCGTGAGTTAATCACTGATAATCTGAGTCACACTCACTATCAGTGATTGAACATCTGGGAATTTCGTGATTAATTTATTAATTTTATTTATATCTGATTGTAAACCATGATTCGACGCATGTGCTGATGAAACGAAAATATTCATGAAGGAATGACGTTATAATACGTAATAAGCGCCATCTAGTAAATTCTGCCAAAACGCTTTACGCATTTGAAAAATGAACTCACAATTTTTAAAGGTTTTCATTGTCTTTGTGATGATATTAAATTAGATATATATTTATCACATATGCTTGAATGTGTTTTTTGCGCAAATGAAATTTAAATAATATCAGTAAATACGCTCAAAATTATATTAATATATTTATTTATTTCGTGTATTGTGATTTCGTATTGACGTATTAGTAATGAAACTGTGATCTCAGTCAATATCAATCACAATCATACCAGTGAGTCTAGAGTAGCAATTTTTCTCATCACTACTTTCGAGATGTGCTATTGGCGTAGAATCCTCCGGATTCTATCCACTAACTGAAAAACATCCAATCTTCTACTTCATGCGCTATTTTCGCTGCTTAGCTGGACATGGCCACCGCAAAACTCTTCCATTGACTGCGATAATGCGTAGTTTCACTGAATACAATCTGTGTATAGTCACGAGATGCAGGATTCTTACTGATACATATGATAACAATCACTCTAGATTTAGGCTTTCCGTAGTCATCCAAAAAACTTACAAAACTTACAAAATTACAAAATCATTATTTTTGTCGAGAATCTCTAAATATGAAAAACAACGAATATATACTATATAAGGCATATATAATATATTTTTTACTGCACCGTCGACCAGAGAATCTGGAGAAATTTGTGGTTCCGAAGCGAGAAGTACGTACACCTTCACTCCGTCGTGCGAGCGGCAAAAGAGTGCAGTGCCTTGTTTATTTAGAGGTCTGCAGCATCCCAGACGGGCACCATCTTCAGTCACGAGGGACCGAAAGAGAAGAAGAAGCAATAACTTTAACGCTAACATTGACAACAAACATTGTTTATTTAGGAGAACACATTCTTATTGTGAAGTTGTAATTATTCAGAACATAGGTCTGTGATATTTTAAATATGAATTAAATATAAAAATAAGGTAGATGGCTCTGTCAAATAATGAAACGATTAAATGTATTAATATCAAAAAGGTAACATATAGGTTCGAAAATTGTCGCTGTAGCATAGTTGGATAATGCACCTTCCCCGGTTAGGAAAGAGATCCAGGTTCGAATCCCGGTGGCGCGACAACAATATTTTTCGATAAAAATTGATTTTATATGTATATCTTTCTAATTAATATATTTAAAACATTGTTTATACTACATCATCAAGACGGCATCGTAAAATTATTAAACCTGTCATTAAAATGATTGTGTGTATGTGTGTGGGGGGGGGGGACTAGAGCGGGCGTATTAAGAATGAAACAGTACTTAATTGCCAAATAAAGTACAATTGAATTTACACTGTTGCTAAATTTTACGTTGAAGTTCAAAATTAACGAAGTTCACCAGGGGAAGAATGCCGGATATGGTGTTTTCTCGGAGTGGTTGCGGCGCGACGTATTGTTGTCTGCATTTCTGATGGTACTGGACGGACTTGAATTGCCTTCGAGGGCTTAGTTACGTGGCCATGCCTGTGAGGCGCGAGCAGGGCTCCACAACTTAAAATTAATTGCAGAAAACGAAGGATAAAAGTGAAGAATTATTCAAGAGCTAGATGTAGCCTTTATACGCATCCTTCTTTACTTGCAAGATGAGATAAGAGAGAGAGAGTAAAGAATGAAGAAATCAGGAGAGAATGTAAAGCTGATCTTAGCATAGTGAGTAAAATTAAAAAAGATCGTTTAAGTGATTTGGTCATATGGAACAGATGAATGAGGAGAGAATAGTAAGAAAGATACATGACGCAAATCTTGACACCAGATATAGACTTGGCACAACCAGGTCAACCAAATACTGAAAGATGGTCCTGTTAGAAGCCTCAATAATCGATTGAGAAGACTTACGAATGAACGAGGCAAGAATTGTGTATCAGGATAGAAGAGTGTGGCACTCTACCTTCTTCTCTGTCTACCCCGCGGCGGTAAGTAAGTAAATAACATAAATTAAATGTTGGAGTTCGTCCATAAAATCTAGTGCTGGGGTTTTCTTCTAGGCCTAAGCAATAAACTAAGATACTCGTAGTTATTAAGAATGAATCTTATTGTCAAGATGCTGAGAACTAATGCTCTCGACGACTATGAAGAAATAAGTTCTACTGCCAATGAATACCTTCATTCTACAAGAACCAACTAACTATATACAAATAAGTACAAGAATCACATAATGATAAAAATGTGATGATCAAACGCACGCTAAATTTGACGTCAATCACATAAATTAAATTAGTTTTTTCATTTATATAGATAGTCGTATAAAATATATTGAAGCGCAATGTGAAGACAGAATAGACAAAATGCTAACATGAAGATTAACCAACTGGCATAAAAGAGCAAAGTTAAATAAAATAGTTATGCCAATCAATTATATTATCTCATGTTTAAGGTGAGTAACTAACTAAATTAGTTGGTTAAAGTGAGCATTCAAATAACTAATAAAATAAATATGAATTAAATATATTAATTAGAAAGATATACATATAAAATCAATTTTATCGAAAAATATTGTTGTTGCGCCACCGGGATTCGAACCTGGATCTCTTTCCTAACCGGGGAAGGTGCATTATGCAACTATGCTACAGCGACAATATTTTTAGCGACAATTTTCGAACCTATATGTTACCTTTTTTTTGATATTAATACATTTAATCGTTCCATTATTTGAAAGAGCCATCTCTACCTTATTTTTAGAGAAGCTCAAATACCTTTGAGTAAACTGATAGTAGACGCCAGAATTATCAATTCATTTTTATTAAATTTTGGACACATTGATCCAACTTATTGAATGTGTTCTCTTAACTAATAAAATGTTTAAACGTTCAACAATTAAATCACGCAATTGATTTGGTCATAAATATAAATATAATGCATATTAAATCATTTATATCACAAAGTCGTCTATGGCACTGTCATTTTTTCAATATTCTTTATCTATTAAAATTGAAATTTATAGTCGTAGACGCATTATTTATTATAGTAATTCTCAATCTCAACCAACCAATAAATATAATTCCATACATTATTTCCATACTGTATATTTGCAATATTATTTAATTTCATCATACAAATATTGTAAACGTTTATACATATCATATAAACTATTTAAGGTTTGTTGAAAATTTTCAAACCTCTTAATAATAATAGTAATAATAATGGATAATTTGTATAGCGCCATTTTCATAAAAACTTTCATGTCAAGGGCGCTTTACACATAATATGTTTTTTAAAATTAAAAAATCGTTATTTTCTCTTATGGAAATGATTTTTTGAAAAAGTACGTTTTTAGTTTCTTCTTAAATAAAGTCTCTGATGCACTGTTTCTAATAACGGAGGGCAAAGAGTTCCACGCTTTTGGGCCTGCCACTGCGAATGCCCGTTCACTAAATTTAGACTTCTGGCAACGGCTGATCGGTTCTACAACCCTTCCTGCAGCTGAAGTAGAGGCTGACCTGAGAGTTTGACGTCTACCATTCAAATTGTCTGGGATACAAAGTTCTTGAAGATATAGAGGCGCCATGTTGTGTGTCGCCTTGTACATCAACCAGCACAATTTAAATTCAACTCTTTCAGGGAATCGGAGCCAATGTAGCTGATGTAAAAGGGATGTTATATGAGAGAATTTGGAAACTCCATATATTATCCGTGCAGCCGCATTTAGAATAGATTGTAATCTATCCAGCTGAAACATTGGTAGGCCAGCATAGATGCTGTTACAATAGTCCACACGTGACACCACAATGAGTAGACGGGCTGCCTCAAGAGGAAGATGTCTCCGAATCTGTCTCAGTTGATGGCAGCATGCACTGACAGTTTTACTGATTTGTGTATTCATTGAAAGATCTGAATCAATGTGCACGCCCAACAACTTAACTGCAGATTTAGCATTCGTAGACATTGATTCCTGTATTAAGTTTTGCCTTCTGGGTGTTGCTGTCCATAGTCTCTTATTGTGGCTCGTTGGAATTAATTAAAAAATATAATAATTTAATATATGTAATAGCCGTATTAAAATGTAAAATTTGTTATAGATTGAAAACGTCAATAATTTCAAAATAATTTTGCGAATTAATTGTCATAATTTAATTATCCTATGGTGAATTTGAACACCAACTCAATAATTATTCCACCACCATCATCATCAGCCATTGTCATTTCATTGCTGGCTCTAGACTTCTTGCCGACACAGGCCAGCTTGTTTTTATCCGTCATCGTAACTCAAGTGAAGATGATATTTTCAATTTTTGTAAAACCATCCCCATAAATCGTCCGCCCGCGCGCCACACACGTTAGGGGCGGCATTTTGTTAGGTCGGCTTTTTTAAACATGCCCAAGGGTGGCTTTTTACCAAGACTATACGACACTAGTGTTGACTGCAAATTACTGCTTTATTAATGTTATTTTGGTTATTATTTATACCTGGATTATTTTTATTATACGATTATGTATGATTTTGTTTTTCAATTTTCGTATATTTTATGGCCGCCCCCTTGGTTTGCCCGCCACAGGCAGGCGATTTTCCGCTTGTGCGTAACGCAGGCGCTGCTCCCACACCTCCAATAATTTCGTCTGTCGTCAGGTATCCTCTAGATCGTTTTTTGTCTAATGGATACCATATAAGAATCTCATTTCTAATATATCTTCTAATACTACGTCATTTCTAGCTTCTGAGTTAGCATAGTAATAGTCAGTAGCTCTGGTTACACTACCACATGAATTGGAAGGGTCACTTGTCTCTAGACACCCGGTATTAATAATAATAGTTGAACAATTTTTTTTTTATCACATCTTCCTGATAAATGTTTGACATTCGCGTATGCATGAATTTCTCTTCCAAATTTTGCAATAAATCTTGTCAAAATAAATTTATAAGCGAAAAAATTATTTTCACTGGAAATATTTTAGCACACGGCTTGAAAATCAATAATCGTAAAAATTTCACCTCCATTGCTTGCAATTTATATATTTATTATAATATCTATTCGCATTCATATTTTCCATCGTGAATAATACGGTTTCAAAGTTGTTTTTCTGTAACGTTTCTAAATTGTTACAAAATAATTATTACATCGTGCGCCTCATTTTATTTGTAAATCTAATAATAACGCAACATATGTTATTATTAAAAATCGTATTATTTTTTAAATTCGTTTTTTAATTTGAGAATGAATATTTTTTTAGAATGGTGACTGGTGACATGTACACTGAACGCCGTGCCATGCCTTAATCAAATTTAAGAAAATTATATAATATTATCTCATTTCAAATTTTCATAAGATTTATTTTTATTCCATATGAGAAACAACTTACAGATGACAGAAATATGCAAAAAAAGTCTACACTGGGAAGCAGCCGCGAGAGGAGCCGGCTTCCCGGACGGCTGCCGACGCATGTTACGGGCACATTTTTTTTGCGTCGGTAGGGGGCGTATTTTGTTTTGCTTTTGATCATCGGCGGCGATTATAATTGTGGAAGCGGTTGACTTCCACATATTTATTTATTATTATTCAGGCATTAACATAATTTGTAAAATAAGAGAAAATTACAACACAAGTCCTATACATAAAGAAAAAAAATTAAATAGTGTCATCATGTTATTACATAATTAAAAATAAATAAAAATATATAAAATGTGAAGTAGCAATTTATAAAATCTAATATTATTCAATTTCTATTATTATACAGGCAAATTACTATTTAATTTTCTATAACTCTTTAGCTATTCCGATCTTGAAAGCACATATGCTCATGAGTAGCTTGTTGGTGTATTGGTTAAAATTCTAGCCTAATGATCTAGTGATCGGGGGTTCGCACCTCGTTCCAGGACACCACCAAGTTAGTCCTATTATCCTATCCTATCCTAGTAAGAATATTGATGTGACATGTATTCCGTGTACACATCTGCATTTAAAAAACGAAGCGGGCGAAGAGCTTAGAGTAGAACTTAGTATACTTTAAATTAAAAAAAAAAATTGTATGCATATGTTGTAAATAAAACAAAATTAATCTATATTGTGAGTGCAGTACGCGATGCGAGTGTCTTTCTATAGAGTGTTAGGTAATTTCTTCTTTCTGCCTCGGCTTCATGTTCAGGGGGGAGGCATCTAGCCTAACTGGTTCTTTTTTTAATATTGACAAGTCAAATGGTTATGAAATGAAAGAATATTTTTATATAAGAAAATTTATAATCTATATTTTAAGATACTTGCATGTGTTAAAAGTGGAAAATGAGCAATTTACTTTAATACTTATAAATAAGGCTATTCAAAAATAATTACAATAAAATTAACATTAAATATTTGTGTTCATCATGCCAGCATTAATTTCTCTACCAAATTGCCTATGTTGACGCTTGTCTGATGTAGATTATTCAGGTCCCTCACGTAAGGGATTACCTCTTAGGATGGTCCTGGATCCTGGACGTGAAGTGTGGTCAGCTCCTTGTGGTGCCAGCGTGGGGTGACGGAGTTCAGGCTTGTAGTTGATGACAAGACGATGCCCAATTATCCAGGCAAACCGGGACTCTGGACGCGATATTCTTATGCTATAGCGACAGTCTGTTCTCGCTACACCGATTATATTTATCAACTTTTTATAGATCCAGCGGGACCCTTTTTGATACTTTCACATTTACGATTAAACGCAGAGAACATCACAGACTAAGCTTAAACTCGAGGCGCACAGTTTAAATTTTCCCCGGAATTACAATCTATGAAGCGCTTACTTGATACTTTTAGAGACGACATTGATTCTATTTTCTAATTGAAAATAAAATCTCGACTTTATGGAGCCAGTACTCCCGGCTGAAGTTCTGTTCGGACCTATGGTGATGCATCCCTTAAGGTGCATTTTTCTACGTGACTCTAGTCACGTTCGCCGCTGTACCCAAGCTGTGTCGGTCCACCTGCGTCTAATAATACCGAGTTTTTATTACCGTCCGTCCCTTACTTCGACTAAGTGCTTTTGTATCCTTGAACAAAATATTGTTTTGGGTAATTTCGCATTCTAACAAGAGCCACTGAGAAGATCGCAACGAATGATCACCCGATCATTTAAAACAATTATACTTGTATTCTACTCGGCTTCTATTCTTAAATGACCAATTATGTTAGTTGTAAATAATTTAATTTTAAAAAACAAACTAGATCAATCAATTAGAAAAATATAGAGAAAAATTTAAATTATCGAAAAATATTCAGTTACCACTGAGATACGAATCCGGAACTTTTCTTTGCCGGGGAACTGCGATTTTGATTAATTTAATTTGTTATAAATATCATAGAATCGTGTTCAAAAATTACAACGTCACAATAAAAATGTATTTTCATTAAATTAAATATTAGTCAGAGAATATTGCCAATTACCTCATTGGCGAATTCTTTTTTTCTCTATTAACCCTTCACAAACCATGCAGTAACACAGGTCTACCATCATAATCAAATCTGTAATATTTCAGTAAACACATGCAACATAAAATTCATATTTTAGATAATCCTAAAGGAAATATTAGCGCTTATGAATAACTAGTAAAAAACCAATTATTAAAAGGGAATCGTACAGGAACAATTATTTATTCCATTCACTCCGTTGTAAAATTAATACGTTGGTAAAAAATACTATTTGTGATATGAAAGACAGAGATCACACACTATTTTCACAGTGAAAAGAACAAACATACAAATCTTTTTCTCACTAATTAAATGAAGAGAGATAAGAAGGAAGGACACATTGTATTTAAAGTAATATAGTAACTCAATATTTAAAGTAAATTCGAGCCATTTAAGCTAATAAAAACATTTTTTCTAACAGTTGTTTACGGTGACACGAGTTGACAGCATGGCTGCGTTTGGGTATTTTATATCATGGTATGCTAAAGGTTAATATAATTGTATTAATATTTTACCTGAGATTTGATGCCAGAAGAGTGCTACATACATTTAAGTATTTAATAAATTATCGTATTGTATCTCGTTGGGGTCGTGGCGAGAGCAGGGCCTAGGGCGCCTAAACCATATTTCAACCCTTGCTACATATTTTATGTGTTCTTGTATTAGCTGAGTTTCTTTTAACCTACAACCTTTAATGGAAGTCCAGTTATTCTATACATTATTTAACTTGTGACGCTAAATTAAGAACAAAATACATGCAACAGTATTTTTTACCCCTTCTTCTTGTTCAAGTGCTATCCGTCAACGAATGTTTATTATCGTTTTGGTTATTTGGACTTTATTTATAGCTGAAAAGCTAAGGCCGCAAAAGAGATTAATATAGCTGTCCGAACTAAGGTTTTTAATCCAGCTAAAGATTTTTAATGAAATTTTTGTCATTATCTGTGATTTTTCACTAATTTCATGATGTTTTCACAAATTTCGTGATGTTTTCACAAATTTCGTGATTTTTTCACAAATTTCGTGATGTTTTCACAAATTTCGTGATGTTTTCACAAATTTCATGATGATTTCACAAATTTCGTGATGTTTTCACAAATTTCGAATCCATTAATTGGATTGACTCAATTGATTCTGCGCAATAATGTTGTTGGTTTCTTCAATTTGGAGTTAACGAGGTCTTGAATCATTTGAGTTTTAATTTTTGGCCCCTTGAATTTTAAATTAATGAGGTTTTACTGTATTTAGTTATATGTATATATTTTTTTAATAAATGCATATAATATGTACTATATAATACAGTAGAACCGGATTAATTTGAACCCCTTTTATTAACAGTATTTGAGTACGTCCAAGAACACACAATTACTGGATTCTTACCTCCAAAGGCATTGTTATTAAACAAATTATAGATATCTCATAGAGACGAAGTATGGGTAATTAGGGTAACTTCCAAAAAATTAATAGACTTGGAGGTTGATTGGGTACTTTTTTTCCCATATAATATAATATAAATAGCTTCGTCTCTATGAGATATCTATAATTTGAACCCCTTTTATTCGAAATTCGATATAATTCGAAATTTTCAAAACACTTCAAGACCCAAATTGTCAGTTTCATACTTAATCAACCTCTTTAATACGAAAATCTCGTTAACATGTAGTACGAAATGATTTTCAGGCCCTCGTGTCATAAATCAATATATTTTACGTCACATAATTCGAAAATTGTGATTAAGTTTAAAAAAAATTATTAACCGCGCGCACCCGTATGAAGCGTTCGTTATGTATTTCGCGATACCTGCCGACACATCGCGCATCTGAGCCTACTTTGTGTACAACCTCCTTTATGTATATATATTATTATGTCGCGATAAAATTGGGGAATTCCGGGTAAGTGTTCTTCAGTCGGCCTAATAATCTTCAGGTTTTTAATCCTCGAGGCTCTCCTTCTGTCAAGACCTCGTCGTCGGTTGGTTTTTCCTTATATGAGAAGTTGCAGCGCCTTATAAATCTTAAGAGTGTCTCATGACATCTCTAAAGTATATATGTTTCCTTATCGTTATGGTACCAGTGATATTATATCCTTTTCTTTCTTCGTTTTCATTAGTATGGTGGCATTTCTTACTCTATCAGTTCAACTTATTTTTAGCGTGTCGATTATTTATATCTATCTTTAGAAAATCGATTCTTTGTATCTATCGATTTAACTTTTCGATTCTACAATCGATCTTTTTGGAATGGTACCAACTCATACATAGATTCCGTTTGCCTAAATTTGATTACGCGCCTTGTTACTTCGATTGGCACCACCGGGTTTCCTGGTTAATAGTATTGTGCATGTGTGTGTGTGTGTGTGTGTGGGTATTGCCGCCTTTTTTCGGAGAATGCAAGAAAACAGTAAACGACAGGCGGATCAATTACATCCCGTGCTTCGACCAGTCCAGAGATCCAAATAAGCCGATCGTCGAGAGTGCGCACTTCGATCGATCGAAATCCAAAAGAACAACATATACTATGAGTACAATAAAAAGGTTGTCATGTGCCCTTATTGTTGATCGGAAACCCGAGAACCAGCTATCGATGGCATTCACGAAAAACAAAATTTGTTTGTTATATTTTTGCTTTTTATCATAATTTAAATTAAATGTATCAATTCTAAAGATATACAGATAAAATCAATTTATCGAAGAAAGAAAAACCCGGTAGCAACATAAATATTTTATCGCTAAATAGAGTTTTTCTGTATACCTTTCTAGTTGATTCGTTTAATTTGTATTAATAATACTACAAAACTATATTCTGAAAAAGCTGCTTGGCAAAAAAATGTGTTCTCCTTAAAAAATAATATGGCTTAGTAATATTTGTAATCCGTCTACGTTATCAGCAAACAAAACAGTGACATCGGTACGCCGTTTGTTTTAATGCCTTCGAAACATTCTAGAGGGATTCTTTAACCTTTCCCTTACGGTGCTAAACTAAAAACGCGCGTTCCAGTACTGTAAACTCAGTGTACATGTAGACTTTTGCAATTTTTAAGTCGGATAAATATGAATATTTTACATTCATTACTTATATTAATCATTAAAATAATATTTGACATATACATAAGAAAATATTTATATGAATTATTATATAAAAGTGCTAAAAATGAGAAAAAACATTGATAATCACGAACGACAGCATAAGACACGTCTAACTCGGTCAACGCACGCTCTGCCACTAAGTGACGATCGGCATCCGACACCCACGTATTGACAAATTCACGTCGGGTTCTTCGAGAAAACATGTTTTATTGTTGCGCGTGGTAAATATTTATATATTGTAATTATTTTACCCAATACATATTACGGAGAAATACCTAAAATATTAACTCTGTAAACGACACAAAATACAACCTCGATGAATTTCAGTGTCTTCTTGATCATGTACTCCTGCATTGGCCTTTTGATTCCATTCAACATCTTTATCATCAATGCCTGATACAGAGGACAAAATGGCACACACTCAAAGCGTCGACTGTGTCATCAGTCCATCACCAAACACCATGTGTTTCACAACGTGGAGATTGCAAATGTGACATTATTTATTTTGTTCATCCAATGTACCGAGCAGCGAGACGTTTGCGGCCGGCATTGTGCCGTAATATTGGAAAAGTATACGGGTATCAGAAATCAACGGGCCGCGACTACATTACGTGGAAGGTTGTTGTAATAAACCACCGATTATACTGTGACAAGGCAATAAATTATTTTACAATGTTTGCTGGGTGTGTCTATGCGGGCCAATGAAATGCAAGTCAAACAGCAGGTCGGAACCTTCCAACAGACTCCCGGCTCTGCAGATCGATATCTCCGCGTTATCCGCTGCCTGCCGCGGCACTTCGGGCGTCGAGCGCGTCAAAGGGCATTCATTGCATTTCACAATACGGTGTAATAAACATAAAATGCATTCGTTTCTGTGGTCAGCCGCAATGGACGTTCAGTTACGAGAAAATTATATTGTCTTTACTGCTACCAGTTTCATTTAAACGTACGAAAAGGCCGTAAAACATAAACGGAAATACCAGGACCACACACTCGATCGCCGCTTAAAAAATAAATAACATTTATTACACCGCGGCACCAAAAACCTGAGAAATATTTTATTTACATTCGACTCGCGGCCGGGCGCAACTGTTCAAAGAGCGTGGAATTCTGGCCCCTAGGCCGGGTTGTATCAGGGACGCATATCACTGGAAGGATGTTGGAATTCCTTGAGCCTGATAAATGAATCGTTTGGTAGCGGCGGTCACGTCACCTTTACCTCTGCGCTCCTCCGAGCGCCCGATACGATCTCCTCCTAGATCAGGGTGGCAGACGGGAAGGAGGTGGACGGAGGCTTTATTAACAATTCATTTGCGTGCTGATTCAGACCGCACCCTTCGCGTCAGTGACTCCCGAACGCTCGGACTATCATGGTCCATGGCAGACTATAAAAATGAATCATGTCTACTTTATCAAGACACTAATTCTACATATATGTACAGTGGTACCGAAGCCGGTCTTATAAAATAAAATACTTAATAATAAGTGATTGTATTTTATTTAATCCAATATGTTAAACAACAAAGTGATTGCTTTCTAAGAAAATATGAAAACTTATGTCCAACCACAAAGTTTACGCTATAAACGTGAACAATATAAATGTTAAGCCGTCACGTTGAAGTAGTGATTTATACAATACATTAGACCATTTTAAACTATTGTATTTGATCCTACAGATTAAAAAAATAATTTTATATAACTTCCAAAAATTTGATGGACGTGGAGGTTGATATGGGTAGAATTGGTGAACATTACATTGTGTAAAGTGATCACTTAAGCTTGCTGAAGACAGGCCCGTAAGCCTTGTATAATTCACATACTTTCCATACATCCCATATAAATAGGTTCGTCTTTATGAGATATCTATAATTTGTCTTAAAAATTAAAACGTCACGGATTTTTTGGCATAAACAATGACGAAATATTATTACGCTTGTTTATCCAAAATATTGCTAACAATTTAGTAATACTTCTGGCATTCTTTAATAATTTATTTTTTTCATATTTAAATGAAAGTACATTTTTATTGCAAAGATGCAGTTAGAATAGAGTTCTTTCATATATTTAAAACTAATTAGACAATTATATATTTTTTCCAGTATATGGAAGTATTTCCTTAAATAACATTTAAGAATGTAAGGACATTCTTTCTATTTTACGAATATTAATATATCCCCTAAACAACGAACACAAAAATCCTTCCTAAACATCGTCGAGATAATTGACATGTTATATTATAACATTCTACTTACTAGTAAATGTAAAATTTAACAGAGAGGGTAAGTAACGTTCATTTTTCAGAGTTTTATACAGAAACGGGCTCGAGACTCATAATATGCCTGAACGAACAATATTGGCGTCAGAGGACCCTGACATTGTGTTATCCTGTAACTGCAGTCGATGAAGTCTGAGTGAAGTGTGAAGTCTTGTAGAACTCACAATGGCTTCATTATTTGATCAATATATTTTAGTAATTTCTCACGAAAAATGCCATCTTTTAACATTTTGTTTTGGAGTAAATCCAAATATTATAATACATATTGTTTTTGTGAAAGACTTCTAAGAATTAATATTTTGGAGAAAACTTCATTATAAAATATTGATGAGTTTTGTCTGGAACCTTTTTGTATTATAAAGGTGTGTTTTTTTTAGATATGTAGAACTTTAAAATGAAATAAAACACATAAATATCGTTGTGATGACTTTATTGGAAAGATAATTTAATGTCATTATTGTTTAAATATGATTTCGCGTGAATTGGGCACCGCGGCTGGCTCAAAGTGGCTGGCTCAAAGCTGGCATAAAGTGCAATCTGGAAGTCCAATTTTCTTTGAGTCTTTAATCCTTGATCTTGATGACGGTCCTGGAGAATAAACAAACCCAACCGTCCACGGGACATGCAACAACACTATATTCAAACGCGTTCAGAAAATTGCTTTATTTTCCATCTTTCCACATGAAGCTGTGGAAAATATAAACATACCAGAACCAGCTTTATTGGCGTGATTATCGAGCGACCCTGCCACATCTTGTTTGTGTAACTCGGATATGATGATGATTTCAGATCCGCAAACAATTACTTAACCACTCGACAATTGATTAACACTTTCGTCATTTCTTCTGAGACAGATCAACAACACTTTCGTCATTTCTTCTGAGACAGATCAACAACACTTTCGTAATTTTTTCTGAGACAGATCAACAACACTTTCGACATTTTTTCTGAGACAGATCAACAACACTTTCGTCATTTCTTCTGAGACAGATCAACAACACTTTCGTCATTTTTTCGGAGTCAGATCAACAACACTTTTGTTACCTCACGGACACTTGGGTATATGTTTATATATATTAACAATAAACAAATACTAGTGGCCATAAACGATCATAGATTGTATTGAAATTCTGCAAACCTAGTTACAATTACTGGTACGTATTTTAATTCCGGCTTCTTCGTTGCATGTAAACGATCCATTGAAATTGCGCCAGTTAGGGTTTTTTGGATTTACGGAGAACAGTGAACAGGTCTGCAGAATTTGAAACAAAAGATTGACACATAGTCCCAGGAACGCTTATTGGCTTATTTCATTGTATTTGTTCAAGTAAAATTTGCTTCTTCTTTTTTTACTGCTTGTCCGCTTAACAATCCTGTTAGCGATTATTATTTAATTTGCAGCAGCTCAAGATTGTTGGACTGTGGACTTTCCGAACGTCTTCTGGGGACTCTTTGACCTTGAATGATGAAATGCATGATATTTTTCTGGATGTATAGTCAAAACGTTATAATATTCTTTTTACTTTTGCGTCCCCATTAGTACCCATTTGTCATATTATTTAGAATTTTTTCAATGAGTCAATGAATGTTTTATTTGCATTCCATATAATAAGAATAACGTACCATCGTATCATTCTCATTCGCAAATTTTAATTTAGATCTTGGCTGTAGGTACAATACTTTCTTTGTGCGGAGGAATATAACTCGAATCTTTAAAATTTGCTAAATACATTTTTTTGACAACTAACCAACTAATTTACCATTACGCTGTTTCCCCGCGGGGGTAGACAGTGAGGATAGAGCTCCACACTCTTCTGTCCTGACACACAATTATCGCTTCGTCGACATTCAGACATCTTTTCCGCGGACTTCCGCTACTGCTGGTGCCATCAATACTTGCGACATATATTTTTTTTACCATTCTCTCCTCATTCATTCGTTCTTTCGTAATCTTACTCACTATACTAACATCAGCATTACATCTTTTCATTATTTCTTCATTCTTTACTTTGTCATAAATAGATCTGCCATATATACGCCTAAGTAATCTTATTTCCACTGCATTCAATCTACTATCGTACCAGGACTCTATTGTGTACCGCTAGTTTTGCCCCGATTGACAAGCTCCCATTAGATATAATTCCATTCTAATTCACTTTATTCCCTGCAGTCACTCTCCTTTCTCAGCCTTTCCGTTTCTATCAAACATACTTCCAAAATGCACAAACTCATCTACTTGTTCCGTACATTCATTACCTACAAATATTTTGCACATTATCTTGCTTTCCTCCTCGAAAAGAATATCCGAATATTGACAAATTCAGTGCAACGATAGATTTGTTATGACCCATTTTAATAAGATAATTCCGAAGATCTGTCGCAACTTGATCCGTAGCAAACATTGTTAATAACAGGCGTATAAATCTAATAATCCCGGGGGGCACCAGTCATTATTGCTATATGATAATCTCTCATACTTGTTGCTGATGTAGTCCCTGTTTTGTGCCTCAAATTCAAACACCGCCATTGTAAAGCATAGCTCATAATACCTGGGATGACAGCTACGAGACTCGACAATAAATCGTACGTCATTATATAAATTACCCTCTTTCATCAATGAAATTGCAGGTGTACAGAAGACAATTTATTTTTAGAACGACTCTCATACAAAGAACAGCCACGCGCGTTGCAATTGTAATTTATTATTAGGTTTATAAATAGTGTTACATAGCGAGGCTCAACTCAGTTCGGAGAAAATTAATTCGTTGATTATTACAAGGCAGCTAGGGATGATTTTAAATTGTGATCGTGAACTGACGTGACAGCCGTATTGTGCTGTGAACTGACGTGTCAGCCGTATTGTGCTGTGAACTGACGTGTCAGCTGAATTGTGAACTGACGTGATGGCCGAATTGTGATAATTCAATAATTAATATTTCAAATTTATGCACATATAATAAATAAATGAGAGAGTAAACCTAATTTACACGTTTATTTTTATTTTAAAAACATATATTTTAAATACAATGATGAATAAAATGTTCAGAAAAATTTTTTAGAAAGCTTTTCTGAAAAAAAGTTCGTTCACTCATTTTAAATGGATATTTGCAGTAAATTAGCGAATTACAAGATTTTCTTTTTCACACTAGACGTATGACAGAAAATTTTTACAGATGAATTTCGTAAAATGATTTTCAAAATCTTCTATCAATGATTGGCGACCAGGTTGACGGATTTATATAACACAAGATGTTCAAATTCTCCAATGTTTTCAACCACTTTTTGAGGTTACGCAGAAATTTGAAATTTGCAATTTGAGCAAGTTTACGTATTTTCGGAATAGAGCGGTTTGAGTCTTGGTTAAAAATAAAATATTAAATAGTTGGCTAGCCGTTGATCAGAACCTGTGTTCCCAGAGAAAAAATCGGACACCTTAGCCCATTCAGCCACGCCAGTATTAAGATATGTGTCGATATAATTGTATTTATTATAAACGAGTATAGTACCAGACGCAACGATTTAAGTAAATAAAGCGTACATATAGGAGAGAGGTTTGGATTATTACTTGCGGCACGAGGGGCATTTTACACACACTATTGGTGGAAACATAAATCCGATAGTTTATGTTACATTTATGCAACAGAAAAAGTATTTACTCTTCGAAAATTAAATCTTTGTGTAAACAAGACGTAATTTTAACATTAATGCATATTATATTGTCAGCGTTTAAATTTTCGTTCCAATCGAGTCATATATTTAAAAAAAGTCGCGGAGCTATTTGATTGCGTATGAATATATTAGGACAAGGAATTTGGTGGTCATCATGGACGGACATCACACTGGTTACATTGTACTAGTGCCGCGCTCGAATGTTTGCAATCACCTTGTTCATCTGACATTAGTATGCAGGGGGACGGTGATCTAGACTTGCCCACGCGCGAGAATCTCTCCGCGTCAATCGAACTTCTCCGAGATCGGCCGATCTTAGCCGAACGCCTAACGAGCATTTCCGAATGCTCTCCAATGTTTACACTCGCACTTAAAGCCACGAACTATTGGATGATCGAAACGTGATAACAAAACTGCAACACTTATCGAAAGGAAAAGAGAATCTACAAGAAAAAGTATATCTTCCACACTTAAAAAAAAAACATTTTTATTAATTTCCCTAAAAAATATACATCTACCTTGTTGTCTTTTACGTACCTTCTTCGATGGCCTACGTGCGGTGGAGGCGCACACAAAAAGTCAACACGTAATGCATTGTAAAAGTAAACTAAAGACGTAATATAAAAAAAGATTATTGAATTATAAAACGTTAAAATAACGTTATAAATTCATTCAAATCTTTTTGTTGAGGTGTCGCCTTACTAAAGTTTTTATTACGCCAGTGCAAACCGGTCTCCATACACGCTATACGAAGGTAGATCGACTTGAAGGGTTAGGGGGGGACCTGATTACAAAGGGGGATAACAAAACGAAACCCTCGCCTCAGCTCGCAGCGTAAAGTGAGATGAAGCCCACCCCGAACGTTGAAAATAGCCTTGAGCGCGGTCGTGCGCTTTCAATCAGAAGATTAAGGGAGGAATGGTTATAAATTCGTGTCATTTATTATTCCGCGGGATGGTCGCTCGCCCGAGTGAAGGATAACTGGCTTTTTAATGGCGAATGCCAATCTTCTAATTCATTGAAAATTCGCAAATTTCTGTAATCTATATCAATGACCATAGAAGCTACTAAATGTCACTAAAGGCTAAGTAAATCATTAAATTATGATTATTTTTTAAATAAAATTGAGAAATACTACAGCAATAAATTGCTGAAAAAAATCTAATCCAAAGTCTTACGAATATTTCGCAATGTCTTTATTAAAATAAAATAAAATTAACGATTTCATAATCCTTAAATATATGTACATATATATTATTTTTTTACACATATATTGTATATACTTACATGACGTAATTAATCAAACTTTTTTTTCAACGCAAAATTACCCAACTCAATAGAGAAATCAATTCTCGTGTTTGAATTGGGGAGTATTTAAGATTTAAAATAATGTAAAGGTATGTATAGAAGTAAGATATAAATTATAAATATTAATTAAATATATTAATTAAAAATATATACATATAAAATCAATGTTATCGAAAAATATTGTTGTTGCGCCACCGAGATTCGAACCTGGATCTCTTTAAAATTCAAGAAGGTAACATATAGGTTAGAAAATTTGTCGCTAAAAATATCGTCGCTGTAGCATAGTTGGATAATGCATCTTCCCCGGTTTGGAAAGAGATCCAGGTTCGAATCCCGGTGGCGCAATAACAATATTTTTCGATAAAATTGATATTATATATATATCTTTCTAATTAATATATTTAATTCATATTTAAAATATCACAGAACTATGTTCTGAATAATTACAGCTTCACAATAAGAATGTGTTCTCCTAATATAAATTATAGAATCAAATTATTAAATACATATACATGAATAAATTCAGTTGTGTCAAATTCATTGAAAGAAATTTTAACTTGTAATTACTGTCGGAGTTTTCTAATAATTGTTTGATTTGTGATTTGAAGACTTTATAATTTTATTCTGTTTTTATTTTGTATTATTTTGTCGCATGTTGCACACTCTGTTTTGCCAATCTATCGCAAGGCGATGTCGCACGGCAACATTCCAGCACGACAATTATCATCTGGATGTGAAACAGACATTTGTCACCGCCGGAATTACGTATTTAAATGATTTTAAGTCTGATTGGGGATTTCTTTGCATTAATTGATTAAACTAAGATGCATCCCTTTTTTTACGAATACACTGTTCGCGAAGCCGCCACTTTTACGTACCTAGATTTGCATATAAACTTTAAATAATTGCTAGGTACCTATAACTAGCTGTACCTATAGATATAGGCTAAATGCAGATAATACAAATTAAATGTATCAATAAAAAAGATATACAGATAAAATCAATTTATCGAAAAATTATTTTTGTTGACACCCAGACTCAAACCAGGAACCATTTCTATCCGGGGAAGTGTGCTGATCTATTACACCACGTCAACATTGTAAGTTAGCGACAAATTTACGAACTTATATGTTGTACTTTCAAATTGATTCATCTGTTATTCCATTATTTGAAAGTACTCAAACACCTTTTGAGTAAAATCCGATCGGAGACTCCGGAATTAAATGAATTAATTCATTTTATTAAATTTTGGAAACATTAATACAACTTATATATTAAGGAGAACACATTATTATTGTGATTATTAGTTTATATTAATTGATATTATAATACAAATTAAATTTATACAACATAATAATCTACGAGTATATTGAAAAGTGTAACGTTCGAAAATTTGTCGTTAATTCACTGTGGCGTTATAGTATAATCGGTTGATGCACGTTTCCCGAATTGGAAGAGACCCAGGTTCGAGTCCCGGTAGTAACAACAATATTTTTCGATAAAATTGATTTTATATGTATATCTTTCTAATTAATACATTTTATTAAAAACATCACAGACCGTCTGTTCTGAATAATTACAACTTCACAATAAGAATGTGTTTTCCTTAATAATAAATCATATGTTGGAATGATATATATAACAATCGTTTCAAATTTGGATATTCTACGATACCTACACGTATTTCAAATGTGAAAATATATAAAGAATATTAGTTATAATATTACATTTTTGGTAGACTCACAAGCCAGGTCAATATTTAAATGAAAGTACCAATTCACATTGTTAACTATTTCTAGAAGCGGACGTCGGATCGGTCTCTGGCCACTTTAATTCGGGATCGTTTCACCGCCGAGCTATGGATATATTCATCGCCCACTATTCGCCAATTCAGTCGACATTGCGTGCAGGAATTTCATCGCCCGTATAATTCACCGCCAATGGACTCTTCTTTATCAGCCCGTCCACCTCACACAATACCAATTCCACCCCAAACTTAACCCTGCTCCGCAATAAGAGTCCCCTAAATAAAACTCTTGAACGGTTTCATTATCTACCAGCCCTCAACAAAATGATCACACTTTATGGTATCAAATGATAAGAATAATTTTTTAGGTCATTCTTTGCCGATTGCCAAATTTTCTAATATCTCTAGACCAAGATGTACACCATTAACAAATACATGAGAAGGGTTGAATAATTAGATTGTTTATTATTTATTAACTTTGTCTTTTATCCTATAAATTTTAACAATAACTTTGAATCATTAATTCAATTTCCACATAGTAATAATATAAGTTAGGTACTAGATTTTTTTTTTAAATTGAATTTTAAAACGGAAGAATTGGACATAATTCGACACTTTTTTGTCATCCAGATGAAGGAAAAGGAATTTTCCGAAACCGATTGTTGAATATAAATAACTCATAATGATTTAAAAACAAAGTTAATAAATAAATAACTATTAAAAACGAATAACCACAACGTGTTTGCGTTAGATATTAAAATTAATTAGAAATATATACATATAAAATCATTTTTAACGAAAATGATTGTTTTATCAAAATATATTATTGTTGCGCTACCAGGATCCGAATCTGGATCTCTTTCCAAACCGGGGAAGGTGTATTATCCAACTATGCTACAGCGACAGTACTTTTGACGACAAATTACACTTTTCAAACTTTAATACATTATTTGAAAAATTGATTTTATATGTATATTTTTCTAATTAATACATTTAATGTATTCTACTAACACTTAATGCTCTGAAGACGAAATATTTCTGCTTTACATTTATAAAATAGTAGGAATAACTTCTCACATAAATTGGTGGTTTATACATGCCAAACGAAAAATAAACCTTGCGGTTGTACTCAACTACAGACAACGAAGAGTATGCGGTATTTAGGAGTACAAATTGACCAACACCTAAACTGGAGAAAACATATTCAGTATCTTACGAGCCGAATAAGAAAGTTTGTCTATTTTTTTAGGGAAGTCAGAGAAGTAGAAGTAGTGAGAAGAATTGTATACTTTGCACTGCGCCACTCGCTACTTGACTACGCGATTGTTAGTTGGGGTGGTGCAGCTAGTAGTATTCTAGAGTCTGTAAGTAAAGTTCAAAAAATGATTTTGAGAGTTATTCATAAGAAACCCTTTCGCTGTCCTTCAAATGAACTTTTCAAAGAATGTCACGTCCTAGACATCCGTCAAATGTATATTCTTGGTATACTAAAACACTTTTACCAGCATAAACAGTATAACCAGCAAATTACGCACCCTCACTGAACAAGGACACAGGCAGACTGTCACTATCTTGTGCCAAAACTAAACAAAAATTTTGCACAAAGATTCCATTTATTTCTAGCACCAAAAATATACAACGGTCTAAATCCAAAAGTGAAAGATTGCAACCATAGAACTCTCCACGAAATGGGGAGAAATTACGCCCAAGAACTTTTAAAGGTCTAAACCTGAGAATAAAACTGCTACAACAGTATATTGAATTACCTAATTGCATCTCTTGATTAACTGTTTATATTTTTTTTTTTGTACATCGATCATTGCACTTTGCTTACTGTTATACCGGAGGAACACTGTCTGCTATAATACAGTAAATTACTAGTGTAGCAGGCAGGGTACCCAAACATATGTCTTACTTTCTTACTGATATGTTGTATTTACTTTGCCAAATTTTATATGCATACCCTCGGTACGTTTATCTGATATTTGAAATATTACGCAACACTAGGTGAAAATGTATACATAATGAATATTAATTTGGAAGTGTAATACGTCAGACCGTTAGACGTTATTTATCAATGCAAGTATATAATGCATGTAACAAGTGGACCTAATAAATGTATTATTATTATTATTATTAATTAGTATTTAAAATATCACAGAATAATTACAACGTCACAATAAGAATGCGTTCTTCTTAATAAAATGTATTTTATTTACAGCTGTCCTTAAAATAAAACAAACTAAATCTGCTGTCACATTAAATTGTTCTGTTGTCGCGTAAAAACAAAAGTAAATTATTTAGATATTTATTTACGTTGCTTTTCGTATAAATAAATTAATATTATAAAAAATATTATTTTACCAACATTATTGACTGGTTATTTCTAGTGTTGGGTTACCGTATTGCGACACTCAAAATAAATAGCATTTTATGCAATAATCAGCTTAACCTAGTTCAGCCAAGACCACATCGAAAATTCATTAAGTTGCCATTGTATAATTGCTATTAGAATTAATTGTTATTTTTTATTACCGTCCAAATGTTTAAATATTGAAATATGTCGGTGTGCGTTTGACGTGGAGGTATCATTGACCAAGCAATCGATATAGCATTGACCTAATTGCATACATAAATACAAACGTCGAGGATATTATACGCGCCTACTTAGTGATTTAGTTGCGGCAGAGCCGAACGATAGATCTTCACAGGTGGTTTGAAAAGTCTTTATTTTAAGCGAACTATTAAATACTAATTTAATGTATTAATTATAAATATATACATATAATTTAAAACATCACAGACCGTCAGTTCTGAATAATTACAACTTCACAATAAGGATGTGTTCTAATTAATAACTATTAAATATTGTGTTTCACATAATTTTAATTTTAATAATAAACAATGGCATTTAAAAAAATACATTTATTACCTACAATATAATAGATAAGTACATAAATACATTTTTGGAAATTTGAAAGAATCGAAGTCCTTAGTGTGTGTGGATTCACGGATGAACGTATATCGATGTAGGCTAGAATCAGAAGGATTTTGAAGGTATGTTGTAATGATGTGTGATTAGCGTGAGAGTTGTGGATGCCCCAATATTTCATCCACAACTCTCGAGCTCGTTTAATGTCGCAGAGTGTATTGTGTATATGTGAGTGAAACCACTTTCTGTTAGCACCGAGTTTATTTTAGTCAAAGTTTACAAATGCAGAAGTTAACGGAGGCGTTTACTGGAACTGTTGGCGATAGGAAAGGAGAAACACGTGAAACGGCTTTCTCTATTTCAGCTGGCCACGTTGGTATTGTTGCATGCCGTCAGTACTGAGTGTGATTAAGGCTGATGGGAGTTGCGTTTCACGCACCGGCACCTGCTGGGTTACTCATTACTGAAGATCGTGACCCCCGGGTTGTGGCCTACTGATGCCCTCGACGATTTTACTCAATTTTCTCTGTAGCTTTTGGCCATAGCTATATCGCACAGGATTAAGAGGTCGCCGAAGTGACATCATTAAAATGATATGATAAAGATATGACAGTTATTTAAAATATATTTACGGTGAATCATCAGCAGGGCGCCAGAAAAGCGTGAGATAAATTTCAGCAAACCAAGACTGGCACTTTTTTATAAAATACGTCTAGCTAGCGCCCGTTGCTGCCTGCTCGCTGAAATGGTGGGAACAATATAAATGAATTGAATGTATTGTTTGTAACTGAAATAAAACCAAATACTTTAGAAATAACGTACATATTTCTGTATACATTTCTTCTGATTTCATCATCATCATCGCCAGTGTTTTTGATCTCGTCAGTCGAATTGGAGCTCGATCTCTTCCTGACCGTCCTCCTTTCCAGTCACTACCAACTTCTCCAAGTTATTATCCTTTTTAAAGGCGATGTGATCTAAAAATTGAAGGATGCATTTCAGACAAACAGTTATGTCTCAAATCCTTAGTTGGTCCTAAATTAATCATTAGTGCGCGTTGGGGTCCAAGGGATTACACGCATATGGAAAAAATAAGGAACTTAACCTTTCGCATTTTTGTGTAATTATTTAATATTGTTGATTGAAATTGCACGTTTTCACCGATGATGCCGGCAAATAAAACATAAAAACTAATCGTGCCCGTTGGCTACAGTGTCCAAAGATGGGCCAGCTATGTCACTGACCGGCCACCAAGATTTCTTAGAACTCCTCAGTCGTGTGTCTCTATCAGTGGCGAGCGGCGCTTCCCAACGCGGGGCGCGCAATAAAAAGGAATAAAAATTGTCGGTGTAATCAAGATTCCCTATAATTTTTTCTTCGGAAAAATTTTAAACGACCTTATTAGGTGCCGAACCCCAAAAATCTGATGTATGTAACCATTTTTATGATCGAGGATCAAGACACTCGAACTCGAAATTCTTGGAGGGAACACTGGGTATAGTTATACTAGGCGCGTTTTTTAAAGTACCGTTACCGGATATGATGTTGCGCATGCGCAATAGTTTTTTTTTTAATCCGTTGACTCACAACATGCAACGTTAGAGACATTCACACAGTGTGACCATCTTGTTGTGAGTGGTTGAAATGTTTAAGACAATAGATCAGTCCGCGAACTATGAGATACGGTCCGTGTTTCGTTTCTTGAACGCACGAAACATGAAACCAACTGATATTATCGCCAAGTGTGTCCTGATTTGGCGCCAAGTGATTACCATATTTTCCTTCATCTGAAGCGGTTCCTTGGTGGCAAGGGTTTCGATTACGATGATGAACTCAGAGACGGAGTACAGACGAAGGTATACAAAAATTGGTGCCCCATTGTGACAAGCGCCCTAATATTTGGTGGCGTTAATGATGTTGAGAAGTAGTTTAAGGTGTGTAGCGTCCGAAGAAAGTAAAGTGCTGTAGAAAGTCAAAAAAGTCATTTATTTATTGGTAATTAGTGACTTAATACAAGCACGGAATCGACAGGAGTTGCTACATGCAAGTTACAAATTCTATTGTTTGCTGCTGAGAATAACAAACAAGCAGTCCCGTTGAAAAGCGACACTCTTCACAGAGAAGGGGTGAACTAACTTTAATATGGTTTTCATTTAATGTGGTACTATTTCGAAATAAAACGTAAATCAGAACATTTTGACTGAATGCACTTCTTTATGTAGTTTCTCTAAATATAGTTTTTTTTTTTAATCGACATGCATATATGGAATATGCGGTACATCAACATTCTTAAACTGTCCAAACTAATCTACACGCTTGTGCCGTGAAGGACTCACTGATTATCATATTCCTTATTCGGTCTCTCTTGTGACATCTGCCATCTCTCTTCTGCTTGTATAGCGTTATTCCGTTGCACACACCCGTTCACCATCATTGGTCTATAGTTGGCTAGTCGGCTCTAAAGACATCTCGGTTTTATGGCAAGATCATCTTTACTAATTACAAAGCAACACAGAAAAAACAGATAAATTTATTAATTTTTTTCTTCGTTATCATTTTGACTAACCTAATTAGTTTATTGCAACTTATTAAAAAACATTTCAAATGTAATAATTTTTAGTATCCCTAAGCGTATCTTATTTTAGCAATATTTGAATATTAGGAGAACACATTCTTATTGTGAAGTTGTAATTATTCAGAACAGACGGTATGTGATATTTTAAATATGAATTAAATATCACAGACCTATGTTCTGAATAATTACAACTTCACAAAAAGAATGTGTTCTCCTAATAATAAAGTTATATCAATGTATGAATTAATAATTCTGACGTCTGCTATCAGTTTACTCAAAGGTTTTTGAGATTCTGTAAAAATAAGGTAGATGGCTCTTTCAATATTGATTTTATATGTATACCTTTCTAATTAATATATTTAATTCATATTTAAAATATTTGAATATGTCCAAGAACACACAATTACTTGATTTTTACCTACAAAGGCATTGTTATTTAACAAATATCAGTTATCTCATAGAGACAAAGCTATTTTTTATTAGATTCAATGGAAAATATATGGATGTATGGGGTAATTACAGGGCTTATGACCTGTCTTCGGCTGGCTTAAGTGATCACTTTACATATATATGTATAATCACCAATTCTCACCCACCAATTACCCCATGCTTCCATATGTTTTCCATTACATATAATAAACAATAGCTTAGTCTCTATGATAAATCTGATTAATAACTGTATCTTATCTTAGTTAGAGACGCACGAGTGCACGAAATACACATCAATATTCTTACTTTTTTCAAACTAAGCTTGTGCTATGAAAAAGTGGACTATTTCAGTGGTCTCCGGGGACCAGGCTCGCACGTGCAATTGTCACTACGATTAGTCTTACCACAAAACTAAACAAGCATGTTAAAACGCATATATCGCACGCCTAGATCAAAACTAAGACAACTCAAAAAAGTCATTTGTCGATAAAAAAAAACAATTTTTGTTACTAAAGTTATGAAACTAAATAACATTTTAGGTCATAAATGTATCCTAAAATGACACTATTCAAGAACTGGGGCTAGGGTTAGTTGCGTAGATATATGACAGAGTATCCGAATACAATAAGAACTCAAAATTTTTGTTTTTTTTTAGTTTTCTTATTTTTGATCTAGATGTAAGATATGCAGTCTGAATATATTCGTACATGGCGTCTGTCAATTGTTGACGGATGAGCTAAGAAACTTATTTTTAGTGTACCTAATTTTTATTTTATTTCATATGAGCGATAAACAAAATAATGCTAACGTATATTACACGAACGAATCAAAAGTAATATAGCTTAGTACAACCACATACTCTTATATCCGACTAGAACAAGCCAGGGTAATCGCGACTCATTTGCACAATAACTTGCCACAACAGACAAGATAATTGAACATCGACAGACTCAAAAAAGAAGTGCCAAGATGTGCACTGACGTAAGAAGCACAAACAAAGTATAACTTATATTTTTAAAATGCCATCATATTGCTCTATCTATGCGGGCTCCTATAGTAGTACATATAGTATTTGTTGCCAATAAGAAATAACACCGAAGTAACGTCTTATATATAGATTATTTTCCCTACTGGCAGGTATGTTGATCTATGGTATCGATACAGAAAAATTAATCCTTTATTATCTTAAAACTAACATTAAAATGACGTATTTCGATATATAATCATATTACAAGAAATGGTTTAAATGTAAGAATGCTGATATATTAATGTAATTGTTATTTCACAACGCAAAAATGCTATTTTATTAGTAGCTATGTAAAAACTAAAAAATAATGGATAATATTCTGCAACTCTACTCAACTCAACATCAACATCAACTCATATTAGTCACATTCAACACAAACTGAGATATTTGACGCTAAAGATTTAATAGCTTTATTCCTTTGGGCGATTATTGATTAACTTATTATGGTAATAAAAATATTTTACAAATGACTGTTATTTAATTATAAATAAAAAATAAAGAATGCATCTTTTCGTTCAAGAATCTAATAATAACCAATTTTTTTAAATTTTGAGGATAATTCAAACAATGGTAGATATATTAGAACTACGACAGCCGGAATTAATGTATTATACAAAGTACCTATTTGGGTTAATTCGTTAAGTCAGGATGTACTTTGTTAGACACTTCCCTTTTTCTGGTATGTAAATATTATTTTTTATATTCTTACCAGTTTTCTTATTTTAATTAATGAATACAAAATATCAAAACATTTGAGTAAAAAAATGGAGTAAGTACACAGATTCAATAATTGTAGAGGAATTGATAAATGATAGACAGGAAGAACAGGAGGTTCAGGAAAATAATGATTTATCACGTGAACATTAAAATAATATAAAGAAAAAAAAAACATTATTTTAAATTGCATGCCAATATTCTGCAAATATGTACAATATATTGAGAGTAGTTTGTTGGTCTGGTGGTTAAGACGCTGGCCTAGTGATATAGTGGTCGAGGGTTCGCGCCTCGTTCCAGGAGACCTGCAAGTTAGTCCTGTTTTCATAGCACAAGCGTTTAGTTTAGTTTTAAAATGCCATGCGAGTCAATCAGTCTCGGGCGGATTAATTCCTATGGAAAAAAATCGTTTGATATTCGTATTTTTTTTATATTCATCCTTCCCTCGGAAACGGATTAATGATGAGTAGTGACATGTATTCCGCATCTCTATTTAAAAAAAATATATATATATATGTTAGGTGTCTCTAGAATTTGTTACGGAAAAATTCACACGTAAAAATATAAAAAGAAACTAATTATTTATGCCAGCTATTAAATATTAATCTGGTACACTTAGGCAGAGAACAGTGCATTGCATAGTGTGGACTGATCACTGTTGGCCTCATTAGAGCAACAAACCATCAAAACCGTGAGGAATTCTCCGTTCAGTAAACATTTGTGAAGCGCTACTATCCTAGGTAGGTACCGAAGATTTCGTGAACGTTATTTTACTATATCCGCATTGAGTTCATCGCGCATTGAGTGCGTTATTCACGCTCAATACGTCTTGAAGAGCAACTTCTTGTCTCGGTTGTTGCATCAGAGGAATCTGACGTCTCAAATTTTGCTTGTCTTTCAGACGGTTCATGATATAGAACCAGATGACATATGTGAGATAATGTTACCTAGCAGCGGCGCTGCCTTGTATCACCGTACGTATCTAAAGATATTGAGGTATGCATCATAAACCAGCAACAGTGGATTCTATCATTCGTTCCGTATTCACAAAGTTTAAAAGTATTCGACTTTCGCGTATGCGTCTTCGAATACTGTACACGCATTCGTTAACAGCATCCAACGTACAAACAACGACTTTAATGTATATGTATATAATGCACACAATAGTATACATATTACGAAACGGGCAGATTGTTTTGAGAAATTTATTTGTGTGACGCATTTTTGACAGCCAATCTTTCGATTATATGTTATATTTGATAGTAGGTATAAGCTCATTATCCAGCATCCCTTCTACATAAAGTCACCGACCGCCACTGGTATGTACAAAGTCCCTACACCTTAAATATATAATATTCTATACCATACTACAATTATCCACATAATCTCTGTCGCCACGTCGCTAAAAGAGCCGGCACAGTACATTACTTCTGACTAAGTGTTTGTATGCATTAATTTGTTATATTACACTGTGGTAACCACTTTTATTTTTTTATTAGAAGAATACATTCTTATTGTGAAATTGTAATTATTCAAAACATAGGTCTGTGATATTTTAAATATGAATTAAATATATTAATTAGAAAGCTATACATATAAACCGTCTGTTCTGAACAATTACAACTTTACAATAAGAATGTGTTCTCCTAAATAATAAAGCAATATAAATGTGTCAAAAATTTAATAAAAATGAATTGATAATTCTGGCGTCTGCTATCAGTTTACTCAAAGGTATTTGAGATTCCGTAAAAATAAGGTAGATGGCTCTTTCAAATAATGGAACGATTAAAAATGTATTAATATCAAAATGGTAACATATAGGTTCGAAAATTTGTCGCTTAAAATATTGTCGCTGTAGCATAGTTGGATAATGCACCTTTCTCGGTTTAGAAAGAAATCCAGGTTCGAATCCCGGTGGCGCAACAACAATATTTTTCGATAAAATTGATTTTATATGTATATCTTTCTAATTAATATATTTAATTCATATATATTTTTTTGATAATAAATTATGTTTTCAACACTGAAACGCAAGCGCGAGCCGTTTTCTATTTATTAGTTTATATTAAAGGTTCTATTTTCAACCCAATAGTTGAATCAACCCTAAATGCTACATTTTAAACGCGACCGGCTATTTTTGCGAATGTCCGCATTGTGTCATATTCTTCTTTAGTTTACGCGCGGTAGCGAACAAACGAAATATTTTTATTGCGTATTGTTTCATTATAATGGCGGGGTGTAGACCACAGAGTTATTCATAACATTAAAATTTCAAAAGGCATAACGACGTAAAAACCACATAAAAATATTATACGTACCTGCATGCATATCGAACATAACCGAAATAAACAAAAATATTATTTATCTTGAAACTACTGCATGTAAGAGCTCATTTACATAACCCGAGTCCTTCTTCATCATTGATCATACTTCATTCATATAGCCTTTGTCGCTGTGATAATGACAACGTTAAAACATCTAGAATTATCTAGTGCCGTCCACTCTAATCTGCGGCATTCCTGGCATCCTGCAGTGCACCATCGGTTCTGAGAACTTCAGATCTGTTCAATTGTTCACATTATCAGTGAGACGTGCGATGACTGACCTTATATTTCTATACCGGATCATCAATGGTATGATAGACTGCCCCCGGATTGTTGGTCTGCTGGACTTTCACGCACCATTGCGGTCATCGAGACACAATTCATTGTTCTATTACAGTGGTAATGTCTAGCTAACTCCGCAGTCCCCAGAATGCATTCTTTGGGGAATGAATATGCGGAGGCAGTCGACATTTTTGCTGTAAATTTAACTCTTTATAGGACTAGATTATTACAATTTTTTGTGTCTCAACTCAATGGTGACGAATAAATTGCTTTACTTCTCATTTTATATATATTTTTTATTTTGATTTTGAAAAAACATACTGACATTATACCATTTTTTCTTTGTGTATTGCACTTCTGATGAAATTTTCTGTTATTGGACGTGTATATATACATAATAATATCGTCAGGATTATGGCCCCACTGTTATGCAGACGATACGCAAATTTATTTTTTCTGCAAGCCGGGTGAGACAGAGGTATTAAAAAGAAAAATTGAAAGATGCGTGAATAAAATAGGCGAGTGGATGGCACAGAATAGACTTACATTGAATCCATCCAAAACAGAATTACTATGGACAGCAACACCCAGAAGGCAAAACTTAATACAGGAATCAATGTCTACGAATGCTAAATCTGCAGTTAAGTTGTTGGACGTGCACATTGATTCAGATCTTTCAATGAATACACAAATCAGTAAAACTGTCAGTGCATGCTCTTATCAACTGAGACAGATTAAAAGTATTCGGAGACATCTTCCTCTTGAGGCAGCCCGTCTACTTATAAATGCATTTGTGGTGTCACGTGTGGACTATTGTAACAGCATCTATGCTGGCCTCCCAATGTTTCAGCTGGATAGATTACAATCTATTCTAAATGCGGTTGCACGAATAATATATGGAGTTTCCAAATTCTCTCATATAACATCCCTTTTACATCAGCTATATTGGCTCCGATTACCTGAAAGGGTTGAATTTAAATTGTGCTGATTGATGTACAAGGCGACACACAACATGGCGCCTCTATATCTTCAAGAACTTTGTATCCCAGACAATTTGAATGGTAGACGTCAAACTCTCACTTCAGCTGCAGGAATGGTTGTAGAACCGATCAGCCGTTGCCAGAAGTCTAAATTTAGTGAACGGGCATTCGCAGTGGCAGGCCCAAAAGCGTGGAACTCTTTGCCCTCCGTTATTAGAAACGGTGCATCAGAGACTTTATTTGAGAAGAAACTAAAAACGCACTTTTTCAAAAAATCATTTCCATAAGTGAAAATAACGATTTTTTAATTTTAAAAAACATTTTATGTGTAAAGCGCCCTTGAGGTGAAAGATATTATTATTATAACTTATGGACAATCTTCCACCAAGATTGCCCGACTCTACATTTACAGCATTTTCATTGCGACTATCCACTTTGCGCCACGACGAAAGTCAATTCCCTCTAAGTTCGGATCACGGTGTGCGCGTAAAAAATAATGTGTGCAATTTTTAGGACCAATTTTGCACTCACGCCCCCAGCGTATTCTTCAAATAAAAAAACTTTAATATACCGGTACAAGCCTACGGCCCAGGTTGACCACAACACGCATAAATAATATTAAGGAAATCTGCATAATTCGAACACATTATCCGCAATGTATAATATGATAAACAAATAATAGATTACGACCTGTCTTCGTTTGGCTTAAGTGATCACTTTACATAAATATAACGTTCACCATTCACACCCATATTGACATTCACATCAATCTCCATATCCATCAAATTGTTTAATGTTGTACTAAATTTGATAATTCATTTCCCTAAAATAGCATAGATATCACTAATGATCATCTAGTTATTTTTGAAATTATTTAAAGCAATATTCTTTATATGTAAAATGTTTTTAACGCGTTATACTAGAAGACGCCTGAGGCGAGAATTGTATGTCAGTACAGAGGAGTTTGACGCTCTATCTTCTCTACCTATCCCCGCAGGGAAACGGCGTGATGGCAAGTGTGCGAACTGTCACATAGTAAATGTATGTGTGTGTGTCATGAAAGTGAGTAGATGAGTGGTGGGGGACGAACCTTATAAGAGGCCGTCTCTGGGGAAAGAGGTCTCTTCCACTACAGCTTCTCGTGATTAACTAACCTATCTCTGAAGTATATTTTTTATATTTATTATAAATAACGTGTTGTAATAAACTTAATGTACCTGCATAATAACATTTATTATAATATTTAATAGCAGAACGTTTAACAAACTATTATAATTTACTTTTTAAATTTAACCTTGTATCATGCTATACAATTTTATATTATATGAAAATAATGTTTACCAAAAATTGATGGTAATTAAAGGCATTTCACCTGTGACAAGTCACGTGATCCAATTAATATTTTCGTAACAAATAATACCTGTGAATTGGAAATTGTGTATTTTTTGCGTCAGCATTGAAAAACATAAATAACATATTTAATCTATTTTACTAATTTTTAGATAAATAAATCGATACATATATGTTACATAAGTGAAAAAATATTAAAAATAAAATGATTATTATTATAATACACAATTCATATCACTATTAAATAGTTTTCATATAAATTATAATGTCTCATTTGAAGGTCCAATAAAACGTTTAAAATTGAAAAATGAACCGCACATATAAATTGATAAAGTGAATATGAATTAAATATATTAATTAGAAAGATATACATATACATTCGGGATTCAAACCCGGATCTCTTTCGTTACCGGGGAAGGTGCATTATCCAATTATGCTACAGCGACAATATTTTTAGCGACTATATGTTACCTTTTTGATATTAATACATTTAATCGTTCCATTATTTGAAAGAGCCATCTACCTTATTTTTACAGAATCTCAAATACCTTTGAGTAAACTGATAGCAGACGCCAGAATTATCAATTCATTTTAATTAAATTTTGGACACATTGATACAACCGGTGGCGCAACAACAATATTTTTCGATAAAATTGATTTTATATGTATATCTTTCTAATTAATATATTTAATGCATATTTAAAATATCACAGATGTTCTGAATAATTACAACTTCACAATAAGAATGTGTTCTCCTAATAATTGATAAAGTGAACATTGAAACAATTTATTATTACGAAGTGAACTACCGACAACATACTTATTGTAATTCGAATTTGTTAATAATTTCTATTCCCGCTATGGTATCTCAACATAACCTAAACGAATCAGTTAATACGTAATTACAATTCCGACTAAGGAATTTACGGTTCAAATCATTTAGTTTTAGAGTGGAAGCTGTCGAAATAATTTGTTGGAGTGGGTAATAGTTTTCAAGCTGAAGACTACAAAGTATGAGTTGTTGATAATATGTAGGAATAATCCTTTTCAATCCGAATAAACGTTCTCGGTAATACGTTAATATAATAACTTTCAACGTGCAGTTGATAATTTGATAGTGATCCGTTTTAAAGTTTTAAATAATAATATCAATGTCTTTAAATGTAAAGTGATCACTTAAGCCAGCCGAAGATAGGTCGTAAGCCCTGAAATTACCCCATACTTCCATATATTTTCCATTGAATCTAATAAAAAATAGCTTTGTCTCTATGAGATATCTGATATTTGTTAAATAACAGTGCCTTTGTAGGTAAAAATCCAGTAATTGTGTGTTCTTGGACATATTCAAATATTTTAAATATATTAATTAGAAATACATACATATAAAATCAATTTTATCGAAAAATATTGTTGTTGCGCCACCGGGATTCGAACCTGGATCTCTTTCCTAACCGAGGAAGGTGCATTATCCAACTATGCTACAGCGACAATATTTTTAGCGACAATTTTCAAACCTATATTTTACCGTTTTGATATTAATACATTTGATCGTTCCATTATTTGAAAGATCAACGTCTTTTATTCAAATGTGCAAACATATTTTTCCACATAAAAAAATACTTTATCGTTTACATTTTCTTACTTGGACTAGTTTTTTAAAAATAAATCATTATACTATCATATATAACATATCTACTACATAGGATTATAAATTTTCGTTTAACCAACGTCTTTAGACAAAATAAATTCATCTCTTATACAATCCTACCACGTATATATTTGTAAATTGTATAGTACTATTTATCTGTGTTTTTAGAGAAGTTTTAATGTAAAATAATACCTTCTTACTCATATACAAATTTATGGATGTTTTTAAGAACACTTTTTATGACTGAACATGATTCTATTATTATTTGAAAATCCATCACGTAATAACTAAACGAAATAATAATCATGCACCAAATGCACCTCGAACGTAAGATAGTAAGATAGTAAAATTCGCGAATTAGTAAAAGAGGAAGTAGACACTTCAATGATTTACACGCAGTTGTAAGCCTTTCTAATGTTATTCTGTTAAAAAACAGCATAGGTAACGAATCCATACAATACGGATCAATCGAAAGAAATTTTCAATTCTGTAAATAACCAATTATATGTCTCGAGTAATTCACTAGCTTAAAGATAGAACTGAGTAATATAAATTGATCAAGGCGGCGAATGCATAAGAACGCCATGGGTACAGCGGTGAGTTGTCATGGTAGATTTTAGAACTAAGCAATTAAAGTCTCTACTGGTACACAAATGGCGCTAATTGTTTAATAATGTTTCCGTTTATATTAATCCATATATTGTATTTATATTTGTTTCCCAGAATTTTTAGTAATGCACAGCTTTTTGCTTGTATGCACTGCACGCCCCTGATTGTCGGTATTTATAAAACAAACAATAAATGATTTGTACATTCTCACATATTCATGTCTCCCAATAAATAATAGAAATTGTCGACAAATAAGTAAGCTAATAAGGTTCTGTTCTAAGGCTGTCGGTATTACTATCTAATCAGTTAATCCATGAATAAAAGTACTTATCCCGTGACGAGGATCAATAGCCTTCTTCCGATCTGATCTTCGACCCAACCACTTCACTTCCCGATGTTGAGGACTATTTGTTTTATCTAGCGATAAGCCAAAATAGATCAAACAATTCAGAATAGTCAAATATTTTTATTATTAAAAACACATTCTTATTGTGAAGATTCAGAACATTGGAAAGAGAGCCAGGTTCGAATCCCGGTAGCAACAACAATATATTTTTAGATAAAATTGATTATACATATATATATATTTCTAATCAATACATTTAATTAGTATTTAAAACATCACAGACCTATGTTCTGAATAATTACAACTTCACAATAAGAATGTGTTTCCTTAAGTTATATCAATGAGTCCAAAATTTTTTTTAAATGAATTGTTAATTCTGGCGTCTGCTATCGGTTTACTTAAAGGTATTAGAGATTCGGTAAAAACAAATTAGATGGCTTTCACATAATGGAACGGTAGATGTATTAATTTGAAAAATGTAACATGTAGGTTCGAAAATTTGTCGACAAAGGTACTGTCTGCTGTAGCATAGTTAAATAATGCACCTTCCCCGGATTGGAAAGAGTTCCAGATTCGAATCCCGATGGTGCAAAAACAATATTTTTCGATAAAAATTGATTTAATATGTATATCTTTCTAATTAATACATTTAATTAATATTTAAAATATCGCAGACCTATGTTCTGAATAATTACAACTTCACAATAAGAATGTGTTCTAATAATGTTTATTTTTGGCGAATTTTGAGGAACTAATATGCAAACGTTCTGTTGTATTTATATACTAGTTAATAAGCATCCAAGAAGTACGTGAAGTACATATAGCTAGATATTTGTTAATCAACACAAATAGATTCGGAGAACACATTCTTAATGTGAAGTTGTAATTATTCAGAACAGACGGTCTGTGATATTTTAAATATGAATTAAATATATTAATTAGAAAGATATACATATAAAATCAATTTTATCGAAATATATTGTTGTTGTGCCACCGGGATTCGAACCTGGATCTCTTTCCTAACCGGGGAAGGTGCATTATCCAACTATCACAGACCTATGTTCTGAATAATTACAACTTCACAATAAAAATGTGTTCTCCTAATAATAAAGTTGTATCAATGTGTCCGAAATTTAATAAAAATGAATTAATAATTCTGGCGTCTGCTATCAGTTTACTGAAAGGTATTTGAGATTCTGTAAAAATAAGGTAGATGGCTCTTTCAAATAATGGAACGATTAAATGTATTAATATCAAAAAGGCAACATATAGGTTCGAAAATTGTCGCTAAAAATATTGTCGCTGTAGCATAGTTGGATAATGCACCCTTCCCGGTTAGGAAAGAGATCCAGGTTCGAATCAACAATATTTTTCGATAAAATTGATTTTATATGTATATCTTACTAATTAATATATTTAATTCGTATTTAACATAAATAGATTCATTATTCTCATTCCATTCCAATTACGCCACTGACGACAATTAATTTATAGATCGATCAACAAAAGCGATGGTCCCCCCATAGGCGCTGACGCGCGAGTACCGGGAGCGCATAAATAATGAAGAGATCGTATTATAATATAAACTCGAGTGGACTGCTCGTGACGGCTGCGGCTTTGATTGATGGTTGCGGCGCGCGGCGGGAGGGGCGCGCGGGGGGCGAGGGGCGGACACCGCGGCGGACGTCAATCAAGGTAACTAATGGAAACAGCCCTTTGCACGCCCGCCTCAGTGTTATTTGTTCGCCGTTAATTAAACATCTCTTCAGCTTTCTGCACTCTCTATACCTACACTCATTGGCCGGTTGGGAAAACTCACAGCGGAAAACTGTTCGCCCGATTTCAGTGTTGCAATTTTCTTTACGGTAAATTTATTTTCAATTTGAAAATATACCCCATACGTAATTTGCATATTGTTAACAGTGTATTGATGCAGTTCTGCGTAAAGTATACATCTGTTAATTTTTTTAATGTTAATTTGTTGTTCTTGTATTTTTATATTATTACCAACATTTGTCTTAGTTGAATGCATTTGTTGGTTTTTCCATAGTTATAAATATATATATACTTACACTATAAAAGTCAGATATTAAAAATAAATATTTCTAAAAGTGTTATATGTTCTAATAAACATTTTTTTCTTTGTATGAACATAATTATACTTAACCCTATATCACATACCAGAAAACGTCAAAAATATATGATATCTCGCAAAAAAACGTTGTACCTGTGTATATAAAAAATTGAACTCTGCATGTGTATTGTGTATTCTATTTCAGAGTTTTCTGGCACAATATATTTATATAATATTTTTTTTATGTATTAAAGTTTTTGAAACGGGCATATAACTTTTGTAATTTTAATATTTATTAAAAAATAATATTATTACATGAAACTGTACTTTATTAACTTTTTTTTAATCTATGTGTGGAAAATAACACCATTTAAATGATGATGTTGACAAACTTTCTTCTTTCTAAAGTATTTTGCATTACATTACGCAACGTTTCTGTCTCCAAATTTATTACGAATATTTTATTTAAGCTCCTGAATTGTTGCTGATTTGTTCATGTAAACTCGGCGCCATAAAAAGAATTTAGGCGCCGTCAAATCTGGGGAACGGGGAGGCCAAGCAAACTCTGCATTTTTTTAATTTTGCTGGTCACCGAAAATAGATCGTCGCGAAACATAATAAAATTCAATAATTTTAACGCGTTTTCGCACTGGGTATGTAGCCTTTATAAACTTTCATAAATTCTTTATTATCTGCAAAAAATAAGTACAATTAAAAATAAATCCCACCAAAGTTATAATTTTTTAAAAACAAAACAAACTAGTTGGCCCACCCTTTAGTTTGCTGCACGCTCCTGATATTTAGTGTCTACCCACTAATTTATAAATTTGAAAAAAAAAATCGTACTGCTTCCACTAAGTTAAATACCAATGTTAAAATTACTCGCAAGATATAAATTTCGTTCAGTGTGAATAGAATTATAAATCATTATTTCAATTGTGCGTAGTCCGGTAGGTGTAGATACTCATTCTTTTGTGTTCGTACCCACAAATTGGAGAATATTAAATTACACGGTCTGACCGCCCACAGGCCTGAGAAAGCCATGAACTTTGCAGTACATTTTTCGATTCTTCCTCTATGTCTGAGACGGCTATCAAAACGCTGGACTGTTCAATTATATTAAGCACGTGACCTCTTCTTTCAAAATATGTACTTAGGTGGTTTATTGTGTGACTTATTCAAATTAATTATTTTGTAATTTTCACACGGCGCAATTCGATTGATGATTTTGGAAAGATCCAAATGTCTCCATTTTGATCAGAATCAGGTGGTTTTACAGTATTGTTACAAAACGCTAATACACTTAGATAAAACCATAAAAAGTATTTTGATAGGAAAATAAGAAAAAGAAGAAGAAGAGTGAAAGATAAAAATCTATATGCGTTACACGTTCATCTATCACCAGAACTTTTAAATTTAAATATTGAACTTTTAATGACTGAGAAAAGTTACAAAAACAAATGTAATAGGAGACAAACTATTTTACTGTAAAGAATGATGTTATTTGTAAATTCAAAGACGCATTTTAAAATAAATAAATTGTGTCATTCTGGACACATTCTTAATTCCCGTGTTGTAGATGAATATTTTTTAAACAAACTCACAGCCCGTCTGCTACACAATGTAGTATAACTTAACCAAACCTAACCTAACCTAGCCTAGTTTTAAACTAATATAATATGATACAAATTTTTAAATTTGTGAAAACTTTGAAGCGTTATATTCAGTGTATTGTCACGGACGTTCAACAGTATTCCGCTAAGCTACATGCAAAATTTGTACGTCAAAATAAATTATAATTTTGGTGGACTAAATAAATTTTGAAACATTGCGTTGTGTAATACAAAAATATTTTTTAATCAATTCAAACGCAAACCTTTGAATATCTCGAAACGAAATAAACATGACATAAACCACTTTCATAATAATGAATACGTCACTCAGACTCATGCTGCAATACAGTTGTTTGTAAGGTGATATTTTACAAGTCTCAAATAAAAAATCTTCGCCGATAGCTTAGATTTTTGTTTTAATTATTTTACAAAAATCTTATAATTCATTCTAGCCTAGTCGACAAATAAAATGGAATAGCTCTAACTCTTCTTGCGTCGTGCAATAAATCATTTTATTTTTTAAAATATTATACTTGTAAATAACAATGAATATGTAGGGCCGAAATAATAAATTGCGAAATTATAAATTACGTAATGATAGTATATTAGCAGATTTTGTGTTAATGTCAACAGAAAGGGACATTGAATGAGATTGGTAATAACGTAATTGTCATTTATTGCTGAACAACGTGCGTTATTGCAGTTGTATAATAACATATCCAATTTTATAGAAAATGATTTTTTCACAATGTATAATACTTTTTTATTATCTTGCAAAAAATGCCAATTATTGTAAACGATTTTTAAAAATATAATCACATTTTTTTAAGTTGTGAGAAAATTTCCCGAGCCGATCAACATCGGGCCAATCCGCTCTTATTAACTACAGTATTTTTTACGTGGCTCTTATTTATACAGTACCATGAATCGTGAGCTCTATTTGTAACAGTTATTAGCTGAAAACTTTCGAGATGTGGACAGATTTCAGTAGCTGAAATGTAGTTAGTACTAGAAAACCTCCACCGAGATCAAGAAACAATGTATATCGTTAAGCACGGTAAAATTTTTGAACATTAATTAATTTTTCAGATCCAAATTTTGCCTTCTGAAACGTTTATCAAGTCAAAACAACAAACTTTGTATACGAACAAAATTTTTTTTACTCCGCGATATAGAAAATCGTTTTAGTATTTGATTTAATTTCATTGAATAACTAAATGGGAAGAGTATTTTAGCCGAAGACATGTGAAATATTGGAATAAAATATGCTAGAATGAACACCCACAAAAAGCCAAAGCTCTGGACTGATGACGTTAAAAAGTTTGAAGGAACGACCTGGATGCAGAGGTCAAAGGATAGAAAGCAGTGACGGTCGTTACGAGACAGATAAGTATTAACTCACTATTTCCTCTTACGTATTCCATTAAAAAAATAATTAAAATAGTATTTCTGAATTTCGAAGAACTAAGGTGAGTTGAGCCTTTATTTTTTTTTGCGAAAATGTGTGGCTTAATGTGAAAAAAATATATCATAAAATATAAATTTATATTTTTCTTAATTTATACGAGATGAATCAGCCGATGTGGCTCAGCTTGGACCAATAAAAGGCTCCACTTACCTCGTTTTATCTTCTCTTGTCTCCCTCTAAAAAGCAAACCCCTCACCATGGCACTAGTCACAAAATGGAGAAAATTAACTCAATATTACACAACACACTATTTTGATTAAATTGATTACACTATTTGTTAGATAATACCAGACCTCAATATGAATTATGTAAGTTAAATTTAGAACTATCACCGACGTATGTATATAATAAGCGATGCATTACATAAGCGTTATGTAATTTTTAGAGCGAGAGCGTGCGTAACTCTTCGAACAAAGATCGATTTTCAACTGCTCCCGCATAAAAAATATATAACACATGATTAGACTTGTGACAATAATTTTGCAGAAATGCGTGGTTCATATAAAAAAATATCATCCTTCTAACGAAGGTAATAATTACGACAATAATATGGCAACAAATAACTTTATTAGATATTAGATCTGCGGATTATCTTCCATATAATAAATAAGGGATAATTTGTATGGCGCAAATTTTCGTAAAAGCTTTCACCTCAAGGGCTCTTCACACATAAACTGTTTATAGTTCTACAATTATCTTTGTTTTTAAAATTAAAAATTGTTATTTTCACTTATGGAAATGACTTTTTTTGAAAAGGTGCTTTTAAATAAAGTGTCTGATGCACTGTTTCTTATGACGGAGGACAAAGAGTTCCACGCTTTTGGGCCTGCCACCGCAAATGCTCGTTCACTATATTTAGATTTCTGGCAACGGTTGGTCGGTTCTACAACCCTTCCTGCAGCTGAAGTAGAGGCTGACCTGAGAACGAGTATAGTCTGGATAAACGCATTCAGATTGTTTTATTTTGTATTGTATCGTTATTATTTCAAATATCTTGTATTTTATTTACAAAATCTCAAAATGCATTATATATTTATTTATTCATTCACGTACTGTATACGGTACGAAGTGCCGTTAATAAAATGTTATAAAAGCTATAATATCCTTGCAGACCGATTTATTATTAAAGATTACTAGCAGAGAAAAGAATACATAAATATGTGTTTAAAAAAAGAGAAAACAAAACTTGTGTAAATATATATAATAATATATACAAGTACCTACATATCTGATTTTTACGTAAAAACTAAAAGCAAATTGTCTGATAAATAGAGATTTTTGATAAGTTGTAAATACAAAATATAATATATACCCATCTAAAAATATATAAACAGCGATATAAACAACGTGTGTTTTCATTATTAATAAAATCATATATTACTCATTTTTTACATATAAACTTTAATTAATGTCGAGAAATGCTAATTAGAAGTGGTAAAACAGCTGTTTAGGGTGCCTTGTTCAAATTATGTAAATAAATTATATAATATACAACACTCATCCTCTCAATAATCATCATTTACTCTTTCATACGTTCCATAACCCCAAACCATCTTAGCGACTTAATTCGCTATTAACCTTTACCATACCATGACATAAAATAGCCGAATGCAGCCATGCTGTCCACTCGTGTTACCGTAAGTAACAGTTAGAAAAAATGTATTTATTAGCTTAAATGGCTTTATTGGCACGAATTTACTCTAAATATTGAGCATTCAATTTTGAAAAAATGATTAATAACATAATTTGGAGCATTCATTAAGTCGTATACAATGTGTCCTTCCTTCTTATCTCTCTTTATTTAATTAGTGAGAAAGAGATAATTATATTTGTATATTTTTTGTTCTTTTCACTGTGAAAATAGTATGTGATCTGTGTCTTTCATGTCACAAATTATATTTTTACAAACGTATTAATTTTACAACGGATTAAATGGAAAAAATAATTGTTTTTGTACGATTCCTCTTTCATAATTGGTTTTCCACTAGTCATTCCTAAGCGCTAATATTTTCTTTAGGATTATCTAAAATTTTAATTTTATGTTGCATGTATTTACCGAAATATCGCAGGTTTAATTATAATGGTAGACCTGTGTCACAGCATGGTTTGGGAAGGGTTAACAGATCTATGTTCAATGATAAATAATTTGTTCGTTCTTCACTCTATCGTCCTTTGATTTTCCACACAAGCGCCTGAGCTGAGCTAGAGACGTCCCTCCCCTCCACGATTCGTACAGGTTCGCGCGAACCGGTTGTTAGAATTGGAAACCTGTCGAACCGTTAAATGTTAAATATAATACCGTTTTGCATCTTTCTCTTTCTTTCCTATCAACCCCTCAATAACAAGAATAACAAGGTAACACTTACACAATTTTGAAACAATGAGCTCAGAAGTGTTGATTGAATTTCAACAAATATTCGTGTATATTTTGTTCCGAGTATGCAAATATGATGAGTTTTAAAGTCTTGACTTATTTTCAGTATTATCAATGATCACATGTAAATTAACAATAATGATCCATAAATTGAAATAAATAACTGATGCAGTTGAAACTGCAGCTCTTGCTATTTCCTTTATTATCCGTTAAATAGAGTTGGCACGTATGGAAGAAATATAGAATAATGCATTTGGAACCCATTTCACGCAATAACTCATATTAGCGCAAAATGTTAATTTTTATTTATTTATCTATTAACGCCCTTATGGGCTTTTACAAAGTATGTTTGGTATAAAAAAAAAACAAAAACATGAGCAGCTACACAAGTAAATAAAAATTGAAATTGATAAAATATAGAATATAGAACATATAGAAAAAAATAAAAATTAGGTTTCACACAGATGGCTGAGTATCAAAATCAATTGTATCTTTGACTCAGAACAGCATCAAAAACATCACTCTTATATTTAAACTTTGAGTATCGGAATACATCTACAAAACCAAAATCGTTTCTAAGCCTTTGTGGGTGCATTCCTATAAAAATGTTTATATCATGATTTTACATGAAACAGCGCCGATGACCGGGTATATAATCAGTTCAGTTAAATTAGGGGCGTCCAGTATGTCATTTACCATTTTAAATAAAAATAATAAATCACTTAAAGTTCTTCTACACGACAAGTTAGTTATATTAAGAGTGCTCATTAGAAAATCATAATTCAATAATTCATAGTTGGAACTAAAGGGTCGATATAGTGACCTCAATCAAATGAGATTCGGCTCGGTCTAGAAAAGTCTCGGTCATGGGTCATCTTCACAGCTGACTTCAGGGACTCTCCAGCTAGAAGCGATGTTCCACCGTTGTGGAAGTCTTTCAGGTCTTCATCGGCCCAAAGTTGTCCCCAGGATAATCTCCTTTTCAAGGCTATCACTTTGAAACATAATGTGGCCAACGAATTAAAAGGATCTTTTGTTCACTATACCTAATAGATAAGGCATAACTCCTATCCAGCAATACATTTTGAAGGAATCTACGAGGGGCATTTTTTAAGTACCGGATTTATTTTAAAGAAACAAAACATAATTTTTACAATACTTTACTTTCTTCGAACGCAACACACCTTAAACTACTTCTCAACATAGTCGCCACCATTATTAAGACACTTGTCATAACGGGGCACCAATCTTTGTATACCTTCGTCATAGAACGACGCCGCCTGGATTAAAAACCATGCCTGTACTCCGTCTTTGAGTTCATCACCGTCATCAAAACGCAGAAATCACTTGGCGCCAAATCAGGACACACTTGGCGATGAATGTCAGCTAGTTTCAAGTTTCGTGCATTCAAGAAACGAATCACGGACCGTATCTCTCAGTCGGCGGGCTGATCTATTGTCATGAACAATTCAACCACTCACTGCGAGATGGCCACACTATGTGAATGTCTCTAACGTTGCATGTGGTGAGTCAACAGATGAAGTAAACCATTGCGCATGGGCAACATCGCAATCGCAGAGCTACATCGAGAATATCCGGGTACTTTCTTAAAAAAACGCGCCTCGTATTTTACGCTTGTCGCTAATGCAGACTGTCTAGGTATCCGCTGCATACATAAAGATTAGAAAGACAATAGTGTGAACCAACATATTCATATTTCATATTCTATGTTGGCTCATCAGCAAATCATTCAAATTGTTCAAAACATTCTAGACCATTGCTTCTGAAAAAGTTATAGCCTATGCTATTCTTTTGAAATACTACTTAATCCTTAAAACATGACAATGATACTAATAACATGGTCGGGAATAACAATTAAAAGTTTAATTACTATGTGTATATGGGACTGAAATTTTTAGCGAACCATTATCACAGACCTGACCGCGTTCAATCTACTTTCGTTATTGTTTTGCCAATTCCAGGCTTCACTTCCATACATTAGTGCCGGTGTCACTAATCTCGTTTCGTATGACGAAATCCTATTGACAATAACTGCGTACATTTCTTTCAAGTATGCAAATCGAAAGACATTATAAATTCTAGCGCTATTGTTTTATTTATTGCTTATAGCTACAATTTTAACAATTGCTTTTACTTGGTAATTAAAGGCGAAACAAAATGAACAAATTCTTTGTTAAATTTTATATATTGTTTTACAGTTTTCCATTTACCAGAAACGTGTACCTCATGTACACAAAAAATAGTCTTTGTGCATTACTAGAATTTCAGGGAGATAAATAAAAATTAAATATTTATCCGATATGATGTAAGTAATATGATAAATATTGCGTTAAGAATGTTTATTTATTAGTTAAACAGAATATTGAAATTTTGATAACGAAATGTACAAATCTACAGTGGATACAAATTGTGCATTGATATTAATTACATTAAAAAAAATATTACTATATAAAAAATATAAAAAATTAATTAAATAAATATCAAATATCTCATAGTGACAAAGCTATTTTTTATTATATATAATGGAAAATATATACTTCAAAATAAAATAAATAGCTTTGTCTCTATGAGATATCCGATATTTTTAGGAGAACACATTCTTATTGTGAAGTTGTAATTATTCAGAACAAGGGTCTGTGATATTTTAAATACAAATTAAATGTATTAATTAGAAAGATATACATATAAAATCAATTTTATCGAAAAATATTGTTGTTGCGCTACCGAGATTCGAACCTGGATCGAGAAAGGAAGAAAATCTCAAATACCTTTAAATAGGTATTTGAGATTTGGTAAAAACAAAGTAGATGGCTTTCAAATAATGGAACGATAGATGTATTCATTTGAAAAAGTGTAACATATAGGATCGAAAATTTGTCGTCAAAAAGTACTGTCGCTGTAGCATAGTTGAATAATGCACTTTCCCCGGTTTGGAAAGAGATCCAGGTTCGAATCCCACTAGCACAACAACAATATTTTTCGATAAAATTGATTTTATGTGTACATTTTTCTAACTAATACATTTAATTAGTATTTACCTACTTAATAAGTAACTCAAAATTTAACTGTCATTGCCAATTGTTTTGGGTCTGGTGCTGTAGTGGAGGATTTAACTGAGTGTTTCCATAAAATCCCCCCACCCCCTCTTAAATAGAAGAAACACACAAGATTTATCCTACCTCTATTAAATTTTAAATAACTTAGTTGACTCCCCTTATTTATTAGAACAAATAACTTTAAACTGTTCCACTCAACCAACACGATCAAATAATATTTTTACACCAATTTTGGCAGAACTAATTACATAAAAAAATGTTTTGTAATGTCAAAATATATTGCCGTAAATTCTTCTAATAACTTGGAGATTTTCAACGATAAGTTGCTTCCCTTTAAAATTAAACTACGACAACATTTCAATAACTATTAACATAAATTGTATATATTACATCCTATTTCCCTCCCCTCCTTGCCCTTTCCACATTGTATGTTCAGTTTAAAAACACTCTTTTGTTTCGTTTTTTTTTAAATATATACTATTTTTTAGTTTATTATGTATTATTTATTTAATTCCAAAGAAATTTCACTGGTGCTATTTTTATATATTATGTTATTATCAGTTATTATTGTTACACTGTTTGTTTCTCTAAACAAAAATATTTTTTTAAATTAAATAAATAAGAACAAAAAGAGAAAAAAAAATTTAGGTATTATTTATTATCAGACTCATTTATTCGGAGAGAAATGATGATTTTTGACTGATTTATAATTGACATATAAATTTAGTGATATTAGACATATTTTCTTAAACTTTCTTCATTTACATAGATAATAGTAAATTCTGATAACCTATGGCCAGATTGGAAAACTCCTTGCTGCATTAAATTTTCAATAACTGTTAGTTGAAATCGCGGTGTGGTTTTACAATGTAGAATGCGGAACCGAGTTTATAAATACTAGTAGTAACTATTTCCTTTGTCTTTGTTATTTTGTATCTATATACAGGGTGGCCCAAAAAAAGTTAAAACATTTCGTAAAATATGATATAACTGCATCAAAATTAGTTTAACTATATCAACAATAGCTTAAATAGTTTACTAATTTACTTACTTACCAATTTACACATATTACGTTTTATTTCGACAATTTACGGTCGCCATCTTTGATTATTAATTTTACCGTTGTTTATATTTGCTTTTTTCAAATTGTTGCCCAGAATGGCAAAAATCACTGCAGAAGACCGTATCCAGATCAAAAGTTTGCAAATTGAAAAACGTTGGGGTACTAAGAAAATGATTAAAGAGTTTCAAAACAAAGCCTGGAGAATAGCTAGACATTACAGTATAACTGGAGATTACAGCAGGATGGAGCTCCATCTCACACAACCATAAATACAATCATCTTTCTTCGTCGGGAAAATGTTAATTTCATCGAGCCGGGCAACAGCCCAGATTTTAACACAGTAGATTATGCAATATGGGGGTGTTTTGATGATTTCTGATTAGTTTAATACTGTGTAAAAAAATTTACATTCATAATTATAATTAATTATATTATGTTTTGAAATAACTCGAGTGTTACGAGATGTTCTCACTTTTTTTTGAGCCACCCTGTATATTGCAGATTGATTTTAATATTTGATTGTAGGTGTTTAGACAGCATTGTGATGTAACCACTGCATTATCTTGAATTCACAAATGAATTTGCATAAAATTCATATCTCCGTTGTAAATCCTCGCCAACTGTCAAGCGGGACTCAGTTTTACACGCGCTAATCGCAAAACCGGACTTTTCACAATACTAACAACCTACCGTAGTTTATGGTAAGTAAAAACCACTCATTCCTCAGTGACAAATATCGTAAACGGCAGAGCCAGACGAGGAGATCATAAAATAATACGTCCATGTTTATGTTAACATTGTTCATGAGTGATGTAAGCCCGAGTGTCTGTCACGTGACGCATTGTTTCTAGAATGCTTGTGCTCATTTGAATACGCATTGTCCTCGGCGCACTCTAGACGTACATTGTCGCCGGCACTCGGCACTGCGACTCTCGCTTGCTGGAGGCTCAAGCAGTGATGTCACTCCGGTGACTTTCTCGTATAAAGCAACGTAAATGGCGATCATTCAACTAAAAATATTACAAAAGTAATGTGGACTCTGTCACACACGTAGGATGTTGACAATTTTTGGAAATAAACACAGTGCAGTAAGAATAACATCAAAAAGATAAATTCAGAGATCAGATTGAGATTGGTAAAAAGAGAAAAAACTCAAACCTATGTATGTACACGACGTTTGCTTTAATAGTATAGGCCTTCTTTAAAATCTGACACCAGTCTCTGTTTTCTGCAATTTTGCATGGCCAACATTTATTTTCAGATTCTCAATCACCGCAATTGCCGCTAATCTTTGCTTCTACTGTCTAGCTACTGCACAGCACTGTAACAGGAGATATGGACCAATATCTCATATCCTTTATAAACAGTTCGAATTTTATGATATATAGTATAGTATACAGGGTGAATATTATGATCCAGGCCGATGTTGTTTCATTCATCAAAATTTCATATTTTTCATAACATTCTCGCGTGTTATTTCAGCAACTTCATTTCGAATATTGTCGTGCAGCATCGGAATTGTTGTTGGCTTATTGGCGTAGACCTTTCCTTTCAAATAGCCCCACAGAAAATAGTCGGAAGCCGTCAAATCAGGTGATCGAGGAGGTCAGTCGATATCATCAATATTTGACATTATACGACCGGGAAAATTTTTTCACAAAATTTCAAACGTAGCTCGGGTTGTGTGTGAGGTGGCACCATCCTATTGAAACCACATGCTTCCGACCCAATATTTTTTTACAGTATCGCCTCTTACATGCTGAAAGAAATAGGGCCTAATGATTCCGCTGGCCCACACGGCGCACCATACAGTAACTCTGCGTGGGTGTAAAGGTCGTTGGTGTATCAATTGAGGATTTTCAGTGCCCCAATAATGGCTGTTTTGTTTATTAACAAAACCCGCCAAGTCGAAATGAGCTTCGTCTCTCATGATGATTTTTTTCCAAAAGTCGGGTTTGTGTTTGTTTTAATGTTTTAATGACTTCAACACGCTGTTGAGGTGTCCTAATAAATTATAATCAACTACTCTCTACGATTACCAAATGTGAACTTTCAAATATCTCCCAAAACAATATGGCGGCCAAACTAAATCGGCCTAGAACATGATATTTAATTCATATTTAAAATATCACAGACTTATGTACTGAATAATTACAACTTCACAATAAGAATGTATTCTCCTAACATGATATTCACCTTGTAATACAAATTTTGTCATGATATGCCCACGTCCGTATTGCATTTAATTAAGGTTTCTCCTAATGACTTTCTTAATTTTTTTTAATCTTTTTATGTTTCTGTATACTTTCTGTCTCTGTTCTTATTATCATATATGGTGTTCCACAAGATTCACATTTAGGACCATTATTGTTTATGATTTTTTAAACGATCTTATTAAGTGTTTCTAATGCTTGCCACTTCGTTTACAAAAATATTATTAGTTTTCTAAATAACCGAGTAAATTTTGATAAATTCATCACCCATCTATTGCCCTCCACTCATTCTCCTGATGTCGTCGTTCCATTGGAAATCACCAACACTTCTTCTACCAGTGCGAGGCTTCTAGATCGCCTTCTTTTTCCACCGTCGACCATCTCTACAACAGATCTGTGGAGCCCTGATCGCGCTTCACAGACATGGCCGCGTAACCATGCACATTCAAGTCCGTCCAGTACCGTCAGAAACGCATACAACAATACATCGCGCCGCAACCAATGCGAGAACCCACCAGAATCGATCACTCTTCTCTTAGCCATCTCCTCGGAAGCATCGCTCGACACCGCCCCCAGTGCATCATTTAACAATAAACATATTTTTGTGTAAGTACTGTTTTATTATAATCAACCTGCTCTAGCCGCAACACCACCACCTATACTCCTATACTGCGAAATTTCATATACATGTGTGAGAACTTGAGGAGGAATTAGGCCCTCGGTGCTCACCTTTAACTTCAGTCGCTCCATCCGAGTGGCTCACACAATAAATACAATCCCTATCGGTGACCCTTTCGAGTGAATATTACGAGATAAATCTAGCTCCTATAAAGTGCTAACCCTGACGTTAGAACGCGAATAATATTACAAATTATAGATCAACATGCTCAAGTTACAATAATCCAGCCAGTTGTAACTTGAGCATGCAAGCTATACCTGATTCTTTGGTTCTCCTACTTATAATAAATTATTTTTATTTTTTAACCTTGCTTTATTAACCACTTATTGAGTTTAAATACATCTACCGGTTTCGAAAAATACCATTTTCTTCTTCAGAATGTCAATTCTAACTAAAAACATATGATGTTGTTTCTTTACCAAAATCTATTTTTAAAAAACAACAATTATTTAAAAAATTCATTTAGTACCTAACTCAAATTGTTACTTAATACAAATTCACTCGAATAATTTTTAAGAAAAATTTTTAGAACGGGACTCGTAGTTAAATTTAGTCGGTTGTTTATAATTTTTTGATTAGTTTTACACGCTTTATTTATTTCCAACGATTCCAAATTATTTCATTTATGACCAACACCGTTTACATGCAAAATTTAAATTCTGAAAACCCACTATTGTTCAAACATCTCAAATGCTCCCTTACTCTTATATTAAAATTTCTACCCGTTTTACCAATATAAAATGCAGCACAATCCTTGCAATTAAGTTTATAGACACAAGAATTGTTAAATTTATAATCTTTGTCTTCAGAATTTACGACTAAATTACCTATATTATTATTTGTATAAAATGCTGGTTTAATGTTTCGTGTAGGTGTTTAGATATTTGATTCGAAAAGTTATTTATGTATAAAATTCTACGCCAATAATCATTATGTTTTATATAAAAATTGATTATTATATTATTTTTTAAAATAGTGTCTAATAAACCCGTATTATTAACTGCTATTTTTTTAATTGTATTCAATTCAATATTGAAATTGGTTGTTGACATAGGAATATTGACTAAACGATGGAACCCTGAATGCTGGTGTGATAATGGATGATTAGATTCACTATGTATGACAGTCAGGCCTATTCTCAAAATTGCAATATTGAAATGAAGGTGATTGTTACACCAACCCTCAAAAATAGACAGTATGTAAATTAACGTCCGTGTTATATTTGAATGAGAGAGAGGGAGAGAGAGTGAGGAAGATAAACGTACCATAATCTGTCAAAACATAAAAATGGCAACAGGATTGGCCGTGATTCTTTACTACGACGCTGCGGATGAGGAAATCAATAGGTAATTTATGAACAAACTTTTTTCTGTGAACTTTGAATACTGTATTAGTACTTATTTTAACCAAAAACTTATATTTTTAGTCGAAACTCGAGAATGGTAAGACGTCGTTTGCCTGGTGATTTGTGCGGTATTGTTGTACCTTATCTGGCGGTTTTGTTGTAAAAATTGCCATTTGGAATTTTCATCGGGGTTGCACAAATCACGCACACGACGTCTTTCCATTCTCGAGTTTCGACTAAAAATATAAGTTTTTGGTTAAAATAAGTACTAATACAGTATTCAAAGTTCACAGAAAAAGGTTTGTTCATAAATTACCTATTGATTTCCTCATCCGCAGCGTCGTAGTGAAGAATCACGGCCAATCCTGTTGCCATTTTTATGTTTTGATAGATTATGGTACGTTTATCTCCCTTACTCTCTCTCCCTCTCTCTCATTCAAATATAACACGGACGTTAATTTACATACTGTCTATTTTTGAGGGTTGGTGTAACAATCACCTTCATTTCAATATTGCAATTTTGAGAATAGGCCTGAGTATCTGTAAAAGTTGATTTTCTAAAAATATTGAATTCAATTTTATTATTATTTTTAATCAATGTTAGATCCAAAAAAATTAGGAGTCGAATTATTTTCCATTTCTAATTTAAATTGTATTTTATTATTAAATTAATTAAAGAAATTTAAAAATGTAATCAGTTGACGTTGTGAACGTGATTAAATATGTTAATTTTGCCAATTTCAAAAGTATAATTTATTAATCACAAAATCAGTTATACCAGTACAACTGTGAAATTCTGATGTCTGTTTATTTTTACCATAGCGGACGTGTCAACAGCCGTCATCAGCCGTCAAATGTAGCCCGAATTGTCTGCCACGACGGAAACCGACTCGTGGCTGAAATTATACTATTTTTTGACGCCCGTGAAAATTTAGCATTCTCATTTTTTAACAAATCCGATGTGACTTGACTCTATTGCGTTCAAGAAGTGATTATTGCAGTGCAATATTTGCAGGACTCATGAAAACGATCAAAGCAAACCAGTGTTTTAGTATTGCTGAGTCACGTCGGTCCCTCATGAATGAGGATCGAGACCTCCATGAACTCTCACCCTCTTGACTATGATCTTCCACTTTTCTCGAAATTCTGCAGATATTAGAGCTATCACCAGAGAAGAACCTCTTATCTTTTCCACTTGGACGATCCAAGGGGTGGGGGATCTTCCTCTTCCTATTCGCCCATCGACTAAGTAAGGATTCATCGCAGGCAAATGGTTGAGAGTCTGTCCTTGATGCTCACCTTGAAAATGGTAGGAACATTATAAACCACCTATACATTGTTTGAGTCACGTATTCGGTTTCCATGCATTATTTTTGTAATTTCCGATATCAAGTAGCAACTCTAAACATCGCGGTATTTGAAGTTTTAGTTGCAGATCTTACAGAAGAGAAGATGAGGTTAGAATTTTAAGTATCACTGCATAAGCCAGTTAGATTAGATGTTTAATTTCCTGCGATCGGAAAATTATTTGAGAAATTCTTTTCAATATTAGAACGCAAAATAAAAACAAAACAAAAAATATTCGATATTTAGATTCTTAGATAGATTAGTACACCGTACAGCTGCATAAGCGGTTATATTATATCAAAGTATTTATGAAAAGGGAAAAGTTACAACATCACAGAAATCAAAGAAGCAACATATTATATTTGTATAACAGAATCCATTAAATAAATTGTCAGAAGTTCGAAAAACGTTATGCGTAAAATTACATTAAATTATATAAGTTCTAAAATTACTTGGAAGTAGAACATCTAACACAAAACTCATTCATTCACCCTTCATGCAAATAGAGAGAAGTTAACAGATATTGACTTTTTCAACATACTATTACTACGCTAAAAGAGTTTTTTTTATGAACCACTACATTTTCAATTTTAACCAATCATTCTACCTACAAACACATCTTGCTCTCCCATTACCACAACAATAGTTTCAACCTCCCCACCCTTTCTCCCACCGATTTTTATCTTATTCTACTAATACAGTAATACAACGACCTACGCGAACTCAGAATTACGCGGTTCGTTTGGCGACACTGCCGCTAGACTGCCGCCCGCTATATTCAGTGTTTCTCTTACTGTGATTGCTAGAAACTGATATCGCTCATGTGGTAGAAGTTGTTACTCTTGGCAGGTAATTAGATTTGGAAGTGAATGCTTACGATGCAACGAGCTGTTGGATTCCCTTAGTCAGGAGCTAACAATAGATGAGCTCATAGAGATGCGTAAACAAAACGACAATGAAGACACTTCAGACCCAATTCAGCTCAGTCTCGGTTCAATTGAAAATGACTTAAAAATTAATAAATATTAGCTTGCTACGAAGATATTTTGCGTGAAAAAAAGAAGGCATTGTTTTTCAGACCAATTTATTAGATTTTATGAAGCCATCGGCATCGAAATGACTTTTTTACGTAAATCGTTTATTTTTTTAATATTTTGTATTAATATGTACAAAAAACTGCAATTTTATTAAATATTTTTCTTCTAAACTAGTGTTTTTGTTAGTCCTCGGTCCCAGTTAAACAAAATTGTATGTATTTATATGCAAAGCTGTACCCCGACTTACGCGAATTCGAGTTAAGCGATTTTCGTCGGTCCCACCTGTTACTGTATAATATTCACCTGTCTATATTCGCACTTCTCTCCCCTGCTTTCAGGGTCGATGATCATCACTGAGTATTATATACATTTTCGAAGCCATTCGAAAACAATTAATTTTTGACTAACGCTATTTAATGTATTGGTTGGTTTCAAACATTATCATGGCATTATCTAAACAATGTATTTACATTATTGAAACACGGTCGAATCATTACGTCTTATATTTTTAATCTAAAAATAACAATTTGGCTAGCGCAATCGATTAATTACGATTAAAACACTACTATTTTAGTCATACGCAATAACAGAAATGAATTATTGAAATTACTTCAATTCCATTGAAGTGATCAGAGAAATATTTTAAAATTGAAAATAATATTAATCGAGTCTGGTTTATAATATATGGTAATATATTTATAATCGAGTATGATTTAAAATGATATAATGTAATAAATATTATATATTTATTACATTATATCATTTTTGTACACTCCCTGCCGTTTGCGATATCTTAACACGTTTCGATTGCATTACAGTAATATTATATAAGTTGTGACGTACTCGGATTTATTAATTTTACTACCATATTAATGTGCTCGTAAATATTTGACGAATGATGTTTCGTTTCAAAATATTCAATGAGAAATATGTGCTCAAAAAATTTTAAAAAAAGAGTTATTTAATTATTTCGCGTAACATTGTTTTAAATTAATATATTGTGAATAATTTGAAGCGTTATATTCAATGTATTGTTACGACGTTCAACGGTATTCCGCCAGTGTTTATTTTTTAATTCAACATTTATATGTCGAAATAAATTATAAATCTAGTAGACTAAATAAGTTTTAAAACATTGTGTTGTGTAATATAAAAATATTATTTTTAGGAGTACACATTGTTATTGTGAAGTTGTAATTATTCAGAACATAGGTTTTGTGATATTTTAAATATGAATTAAATATATTAATTAGAAAGATATACATATAAAATCAATTTTATCGAAAAATATTGGTGTTGCGCCACCGGAATTCGAGCCTGGATCACTTTCCTAACCGGGGAAGGCGCATTATCCAACTATGCTACAATTTGAATACTAATAATAAAGTTGTATCAGTGTGTCCAAAATTTATAAAAATGAATTGATAATTCTGGCGTCTGCAATCAGATTACTCAAAGGTATTTGAGATTCTGTAAAAATAAGGTATATGGCTCTTTCAAATAATGGAACGATTAAATGTATTAATATCAAAATGGTAACATATAGGTTCGAAAATTTGTCGCTAAAAATATTGTCACTGTAGCATAGTTGGATAATGCACCTTCCTCGGTTAGGAAAGAGATCCAGGTTCGAATACCGGTGGCGCAACAACAATATCTTTCGATAAAATTGATTTTATATGTATATCTTTCTAATTAATATATTTAATTCATTCAAACGCAAACCTTTAAATATCTCGAAACAAAAGATACATGACTTAGACCACTTTCATAATAATGGTCACTGACTTGTTATTGTTAGTATTGTGTATGTACCGTACCGGCTTGCAAAACCGTGTCGAAGTCAGAGGATGTATCTCGTGCCAATGTCGATGGATGCAAATCATTCTTGATTACATGTAGGGCTCCCTCAAAATTCTACCACTGGTCTCCAATCCAATGCCCCAGCAGGATTCTACAGCCAGTCCATAAGCCTCGCAACTTGACCAGCAGAGTTCCACTTCAGCTTGGCGATTTGTATAGTCTGAATAACGTCAACATTTTGTCTTATTCCTTCGCCCTCTTTGAGATAATAACATAAATGAACATTACTCGTTCCATAGTTCTTGAGTCAGTTTTAATATAATTTGCTGTTTAATAATCTGGGCTTCGTAGGTACAGGTGAATATTATGTTCCAGGCCGATTTTGTTTAGCCGCCATTTTGGTCTGGAAAATTTTTGTCAGTTTGCATTTAATAGTCATAGAGATCAGTTGATTACAATTTATTATAAAGTATCTAACACTTCAATAACGTGTTAAAGTCTATAAAACATTTTATCTAAATAATAATGCTAATGCTGTAGCTGTTAATGGTGATCGCTATCGTAACATACTGGAAAACTTCTCGGTGGCCGAATTTGGTCGATTGGGCCTGCAATGCATGTGCTTTCACCAAGACGGTGCCATCTCATACACAGCCCGATCTACGCTTGAAATTTTACGAGAAACTTTCCCCGACCGCATAATGTCAAAAACTGGTGATATCGACTGGCCTCCTCGATCACCTGACTGACTTGACGAGTCCCGATTACTTTCTATTCAACAGAAAGATAACATTGAAATTAATATTAAAATTCACACCAAAGCCTATACTCAAGAAGACTCTTGTGACCAATGTTTATCAATTTAAAAAAAAGACTATATCAAGTACCTAAGAATCAAAATAGATAACAAACTCAAATGGAATGAATATATTACTAATTTTACAAACAAAATAAGGAAAACTCAGAAACATCTTATCACTTACAAATCTGAAAATAATATATTACGCGTTTGTACAGTCACATTTACAAATACAGTATTATTAGATGGGGAAGAGCATATAAAACTTCAATATCACAATTAGAAATCACTCAAAAAATGATGATAAAAATTACAGATTTCAAAGTACATACAAAAAAATTCAATTATCCAAATTTTTTAAATTAAAAATAAATTACATTGTAAAATCGAATTCTGATATTCGATTAATATTCCAAAACTAAAATATATCGCAACCCAAAATCAGTATATTTATCAGGTCATCAAATTTTTTAACAATCTCCCCATCACAATTAGAAAAATTACAGACTACTATAAATTTGTGTCTGAAGTCAAAAAATACGTACACAGACTAACTGAAACATAAATTATCTCGTATATACATACTACTCCTTCTCTATACACGAGTCTTTCTCTCATAGAGAAGAAATAAATGTTAAAAGTAATATATATATCATACTGATTACTTTATAAATGTATTATATCTTATAATATTAAAATATTTTTTTTTAAATGTCAGGGGTATTTCGTTATTTCAGTTGAAAAAATGAATAGTTTTTAATTTTCTCATTATTAGGGTTTCGATCGTTTGCGTGCTACCCCATTTCAATAACGTTTACCCAAATATTTACTCAACGCCAAGCAAATGGCCAGTAATTACCTATGATCGATTCTAAATAAAACACGCGCAGAGAACATTAACAGAATTATGATGGTGTAATAATAATATTAGTATTACACCCAGTGTTAATGTCAGTAATACCGTGTCATCATACAGTATTATTGTTTTTGTCACTTTCTTTCATGTTTACAAATTCCTTGTTTCTAAGAATTGTTCAGTCCGTTTCTGTTGCCATCCGTATTTAATCATACTACGAACGTGTGACGTTTGTAGATTGTTATTTGTCCATTTTGGAGAATATTTAAACGAGCCTTTTAAACGATTTGCAATTTGTCTATAGTACTTGAACCATAACCCGAAACTTTAAGTATTAACATTTTGGAATAATATCGGGGTACCTAAATAATAATATTTATTATTAAAGAGAACACATTCTTATTGTGAAGTTGTAATTATTCAGAATAATATTTTACGATAAAATTGATTAATGTATGTATATCTTTATAATTAATACATTTAATTAGTTAATGTTTTCTCCTTAATTCTGGCGTCTACTATCGGTTTGCTCGAAGGTATTTGAGATTCCGTAAAAAAAAAGTAGATGGCTTTCAAATAATGGAACGATAGATGTATTAATTTTAAAAGTGTAACATGTGGATTTGAAAATATGTCGTCTAAAGTACTGTTTGCTGTAGCATAGTTGGTTAATGCACTTTATCCGGATTGGAAAGAGATCCAGGTTCGAATCCCGGTAGCAACAATATTTTTCTATAAAATTGATCTTATATGTGTATCTTTCCAATTAATACATTTAATTAGTATTTTAATAATATTTACGTGAATTATTTTTCAAAGATTCCTAACATTAACTATTCATTTATTAATATTAACTATTGAAAGATTGATAGCTTAATAATTATAAATTGTATATTTTCTTTCTGGAATTTTGTTATAAATGTGAAATTTTTATCAAAATCAAATCCTGAAATCCCGGTGTTATTGCAATAGGGATTTTAACCAGTAATCGTGATGTCTCATATGAATTATTTTTATGATCTATCTCCATCTAGACCTACCATCAGAAAATCGAGAGACCTCGTGCAGAAATAGATGGAGTTATGTTTCCCTTCATTACGCCCAGCCTAGGAGGATGAACACGTTCTTCTGGCGGTACATGGAATAAGCAGCCTGTGGCTCCTAGCATCACATTTCGAAGGCGTTGATAATTTTTCTCTCACTTCGAGCATCCATTCAAGACTCCACAATCGTATCGAATAAGAATATTGAAAACATGTTTCTATCACTTTCTTCTTGCGCTTCTATGATATTCTCCGACAAATTATATAGAAGAAGTATTAATAGTGAGTCAATTTTAACGTAGAATATATTTAATCAAAAAAACTAGTACAGCAAATTTTGTAATATTTTTATATACTAAGGTCAGATATAACACAGAAAAAAGTCAAAATTCACGTTCGGTCTCTTATATTGCAATATCCAAAAAAGTATGTAAACATTGAATTATTTATACTTTTAAAATTAGCAATATTAACTTTGTGGTTAAAATTCATATTTTTTTTTATTATCTTTGTTTTATTAACCACAAAATTGAGTTTAAATATATCTACTGGTTTCTAAAAATACCATTTTCTTCTTCAGGATGTCATAACTAACTAAAACATATATTATTGTTTCTTTGCCAGAATCTATTTTAAAAAAAATAAAAATAAAATTTTAGTACCTAACTCAAATCATTACTTAATACAAATTTACTCGAATAATTTTTAATAAGTATTTTTCAAAACCGGTAGATGTATTTAAACTCAATTTAGTGGTTAATAAAACAAAGATAATAAATAAAAATATTTAATTATTTAATTAAAATGTATAAGGGGGGTTACCTAGAAAATTTTATAGTATTTAAAATAAAAATAAAGTAATTAAATTATACCTTATGCGCATGTTTTAAATAGTTTCTAGAAAGGAGCTTGTAAAAGCCGACCGAATTTTCACGACAGTGGTCATGTCGTCTTTTATATATAAATTTTAATTGAAATTTTTTATTGCTGTAGTTTTTCAAAAACATTCGAAAATCGTGTTCTGCCACCTCATAAGCGATAACCGAGATCAATACAAATGAAATCAAAAAGATTTTAGATTCACCTAGTATAGATCCCGCTGCCTTCCACATACTAAGTATGCGATCTACCATCTTGGCATTCCTCTTTAGACTGTGGTGTAAAATTGTCGTACAAGTATGCTTCTTGGTTTATATTTTGATATACTTTTTTAGTTATACATTCTTAACATTAAATTTTAATACTCGTGTTGAATATTATTTTTTAATTATTTATTGTGAACTTTATTTGTAAGCGTCTATTTATAAATGCCTATTATCATGTTTCATTACCATTGGAGTGCAGTAGATATAGATGTTATTACCAATGTTATTATACAATCATATATAATATACGTAATACAATATATGTACTTTCGTTTAACCAACGTTTTTAGACAAAATAAATCCGTGTATTTATATATAATTTTAGAGTACTATTAATGATAATTTTAAAGTTTAAGTTTTAACGTAAAATAATACCTTCTTTCCCATATAAAAAACTGAACATGATTCATTTATTGTTTGAAAATCCTTCACCTAATAACATTAAAGGAAAAAAATGTATTAAAGGTTAACGTAGGAAATAGTTCTGCCAAATCAAAAGCCAATCCATGCACCAAATTTAAAGAACAATCAAGAAATCTACACGTTAAAAACAGTAAGATTTTAAAATTCGCGAATCAGCAAAAGATGAAGTAAACACTTTTATTCTGTTGAAAAAAAAACAGCATAGATAACGACTCCATACAAAACGGACCAACCGAAAGGAATTTTTAATTCAGTAAGTAGCCATTTATATGACTTGAGTAATTCACTAGCTTATAGACAGAACAGAGTAATGTGAATAGCTCGATGCGGCGAATACACAAGAGCGCCATTGTCGTGATAGTTTTTAAATAATAATCAAGGCTAATAAAGTCTCTACCGGTATACAGATGGCGCTAATTATAAAATAATGTTCCCGTTTATGTTAATCCAATTATTTAATTTATATTTGTTTCCCAGAATTTTTAGTAATGCACAGCTTTTTTGCTTGTTTGCACTGAACCTGCGCTTCGGGGAGATTTTTATTTTATTTTTTTAACTGCAATTCTGAATATTATTTAGGACCAGAATAATCACGATGAATGTTTCTTTAATATGCAATGTGTTTTGACGCATTGCAGTTTCTACTATTGTTTTTGCAAGGTAATACATTATACCCGCTAAATCTACCATCACAGCGTTCAGTTGTTGGTAATTACCTCTCTCATTAGCATCCTGCACCGTTGTTGTTGACAGGGACATCTCTTTGTGCGTTGACACACACAGACTCACACAACCTTAAACACACATATTTCTATCGTCACATTTCATAATACAAAATAGCCCAAACGCCGTTTTGTTTTGGTCACGGTTTCACGGAATGCGAGCCGCGGAAAGCGCACGCCGCGAGCCAAGTTTCAGACAGCAAGATGGTGCAGTCCCATTATCCCGCAAGAAAATCAGTAACGCTGTACAAAAATCAACCCGAATCACTTCGGGCACAGGGATCAGTGTTGCGTACCGGTTTTCCGGACGTTGTAGACGTTCGCGGTTTGACCAGCGAACTATTTCGAACCCTGGACAGCGGCCAGACAGCGAAGTACGCGCTCTATATTTGTACTCCTAACTAATCGTTGTAATAACTGTTGGGTCAGGTTTTCCGATAGAGATTCAGAGTTTCGTCAAATTAAATATAATCTCGATCAGTTTATTATGTATTCCAAGAGCTTATGATAAGCAGATAACTGAAATGGACTAAAAATATAGATAAAGTAAAGAAATCAATGAGCAAAACTAACTAAATGAAATAGGATACAAGATCACTTTAAGGAGAACAAATTTCGGAAATAAAACTAATTTAAACAGACTTTGAAACTTGAACAACCTGACACATCAGTTTAATATCTATAACATAAAGCTTAAAACCATATAACTTACCACATATTGGTACACTCTATACAATCAAAGAAGCTGTGCATAACTATAATTTTTTCTAAATACTTGTTTAACATATCATGTGATAAGTATGTAGATCTACACGAAAATAATTCAATTCACATATTAAATTGTTAACTAGAACCGTATATCTAGCAGAACCCAAGCTTAACTCGAAAACGTAAGACACGGGGTGGTGGTTGTGAAGATTGCAGTCTATAGAGCATCTAATGAAATGAGAGGATAGATGGCCTCAAAACATGACCGCGTGGAGTCTTCAGAACGGAAAGCGAAATGTAGACAATGTGGGCGGACCGCATCGCAACAGTGAAGCTTGGAAGGAGCTGAGATAGACATATGAGGAACATACAGATGCCAAATATGATTTATTCAAAATATTTTATCAAAGATGACAACAGCATTTTTTACAGTTTCACTAATTAGGATAGCGTTGCTAACAAGTAACGCACGAGTTTTTTAAACCTATAAATATTTTCAAGGAACGTGTCAACGTACTAAAAAACTTGAAATTATTATTTTTTTCTATATACTATTATGTATGCTTTATAATAAAAAATTGCTTTGTCTCTGTGAGACATCTGATATTTGTTTAATAACAGTGCCTTTGTAGGTAAAAATCCAGTAATTGTGTTCTTGGACATATTCAAATAATGCTAATATAATATACTAGTTAAAATAAGAAAATATATTTTAAAAAAAACATTTTTCAGACGTACTCCAGTATAATATGTTAAAAAAATATATTACAGATAAAGAAAATTGCTTTAAAATAATTTCAAAAAAATCAGATCGTCATAATGATAACATATATGCTGTTTAAAAAAAGGGAAAATAAATTATCAAATTTGGTCCATAGATGGCGATGGTGTAGTGGTACTCGAAACGAGTTCACATACTAACATATATACAACATTCAAAAATTTGATAAATGTGGAGATTGAGGGGTGAGAATTAGTGAACGTTACATATATACATATAAAGTGATCACTTAAGCCAGCCGAAGACAGGTCATTAGTCCTGTAATTACCCCATATTTCCATATATTTTCCATTAAATATAATAAATAATAGCTTTGTCTCAATGAGATATCTGATATTTGTTTAATAACAGTGCCTTTGTAGGTAAAAATCCAGTAATTGTGTGATTTTGGACATACTCAAATATTGCTTATCTGATAAATATGGTTTCGTTTGGTTACTTGTTAGATAACATATTCATACTAATATACCTACCATGTTTTCTGTTATTATTTCTTTCGTAATGCCAAAATTATTATTTTATAATTTGGAAACTGATGGGATAGCAACTAATCAGTCTTCTTACTTTCATTATTAACGGTATTAACGTATAGATTTATAATTGTGGCACTCTTTCAGATTTTAAAACTAAGCTAAACGCTTGTGCTATGATAATTGGAGTAACTCGCTGATCACCCGCAATGAGGCTCAAACCCCTGACCGCAGGATCACAAGGCGAGTGTCGTAACAACTAGACCAAGTAAATAGAGCTTGTCGTGGTTAGATATTATGTTACAGGATTGAAATATTGGTGCGTTGTGCTGTTTAGGAATACGTAACACTTTTCTCGTCTATTTTACGCTTTTCGCTATTGCGGACTGTACAAGTCGCTGTCGGCTGCATACATGTAGATGTAAATACAACCTGTCAATAATCTATTATATATTTGTAAATCTGTTTTAATCTCTTCTATCTTTTTATTCTCTTCCAAATCTAAGGGACAACATTGTGTATTATTTTTTATTTTTTTATTGAGACAGTGTAAACTTAATATAACTAACATAATAACTATTTAACGTGTGATGAAAATCCAGAGAAATGTTTAGATACTAAAGTATGTTTAGGTGCAGAAGATAAATAAAAAGAAAAAAGGTTGGAGAAAGGGAGAGCAAGATGTGTTTATAGGTAGAATGATTGGCCAAAATTGAGATTGTGGTGGTTCATAATAATAATTATTAAAGCGTAGTACGGCTAATGTTGAAATAGTCAATTTCTGTAAATTTCTCATTACGGTATTTGCATGACCGATGAATAAATGAATTTTGTACGTAAGAGGTTCTACTTCTAGGAATGTGGAAGAGTGCCGATTGCCGGGTCGCTCTAGATGGTATGTGGAGAGATATTAATTCTAATCGGCTGGGACAGTCAATATGGCCTTGCAGTAGTTTGAAGAGAAGTATTTGGTCAGCACGTGTTCTTCGATGTTCTAGAGCTTCCATAGTGTGTAAGTTTGTTGTATCTAAATAAGAGTTGAATGACAGATTAGATCTAACATTAGATATCGAAGAAACTTATTTTGAATTCGTTCTAATCTCGCAATATATGTTCCAGATTTGAGATGCGTACTCTAAGTGACTACGAACGAATGCGTAAAACAGTATTTTGAAGCAATATGGATTTTGGAAGTGTTTGCAGGTTTGAAGTATGAATCCTAGAATTCCATAGGCCATGGAGGTAATTTGGTCAATGTGATTTTTGAAAAGACGTATGCTATCGAGGATTATTTTCTAGCTGGGTGTTGTCTATTGTGTAAGTAAAATGAATGTTATTAAATTTTCTTGAGAATGTTATTTGAAAACATATTTTTTTGCATTCAGGAGGAGTTTGTTATTAATAATAATAATTATAATAATAATACATTTATTAGGTTCACTTTTTACATACATTATGTACTTACATTTACAAATAATGTCTTACGGTCTGACGTATTACTCTTCCAAATTAATATTCATTACGTATACATTTTCACCTAGTTAATTACTATGAGTGTTGCGTAATATTTCTAATATCAGACAAATGTACCGAGAGTATGCATATAAAATTTGGCAAAGTAAATACAACATATCAGTAAGAAAGTAAGACATCTATTTACATTTCATATTACTGTATTATAGCAGACAGTGTTCCTCCGGTATAACAGTAAGTAAAGTGCAATGATCGATGTATAAAAAATATATATATAAACAGTTAATCAAGAGATGCAATTAGGTAATTCAATATGTTCTTGGGCGTAATTTCTCCCCATTTCGTGGAGCCAGAACTGCACTTGTCGTGAAAAATATGCAAGACTATGGTTGCAATCTTTCACTTTTACATTTAGACCGTTGTATTTTTTTGGTGCTAGAAATAAATGGAATCATTGTGCAAAAATTCTGTTTAGTTTTGGCACAAGATAGTGACAGTTAGCCTGTGTCCTTGTTCAGTGAGGGTGCGTAATTTGCTAGTATTATTATTTACGCCGGTAAAAGTGTTTTAGTATACCAAGAATATACATTTGGCGGATGATCAGGACGTGACATTCTTTTAAGAGTTCATTTGAAGGATAGCGAAAGGGTTTCTTATGAATAACTCTAAAAATCATTTTTTGGACTTTACTTATATAATTTGTTATGTTACTTATTATTGTTATTGTTTTCATTTAAATAAATTAGACTGTGGAGTATTCTAGGCCATTTTCAGACGTGTCTGTTGGTCGCACAGTCAGAGATGATTTGAGGAATATTAAACAATATAAATAGTTGCATTTAATACATTGAGAGTTAACAGGAATTACTTCAGAATTGAAAAAACTGGACCGGGCGGCCATGACGGGCTCAGGGCATCAGCGTACATGTTAACTGTACGATTCGCCGAAAGGGGAATTAGTGGCGATGAGTCTCCTAATCTTCGCCGAGACAAGATGATTAAGCAGCGGGACCGGGTTGAGACACTCATGTCTCAACCTCGGAAGATATAAGTACGTCGCCACACGTGATTCAGAATGAAGCACGGATTCAAGGCGGAATATATTTAGCTGTGCATTGCTTTCAAAAGTAAACATGAATTTATTCAAAATGAAGTGTCGGTAAATTAGGCGCGGTTATTGTGATCACGTTGATCCTTAGAAATTTAGATACTTGTTAATTCTATTATCCGAAAACACATTATGCACAAATGTAGGTGCCTACCAGTGGCGTGCACCAGGCATAGACCTAAGTTACGCTGCTAATATTAATGCTATAAAAGCGATGGGAATATCATTACTACACCTAGGTACCTAAAATATTGTATAATATAAAATAATACCACGTTTAAATGAATGCACACATTCAAGTCCGCTTCAGAGACACGATCGCGGCATTTTGCAACACGTCTGTTCAAGCGAAGACGTGTGTTTATAACATCGCGCAGCGCGATATTTGCGTGTAGTTCGTACACGTTTGGGACAGATTTTGCTAAAAAACACATGCGCAGCTTTATTTATCATATTTAAATTCTTCCGCTAACTATATGATTCTAGTTAATATGTCAACACAAAAACTGAATTATTTTTGCGTTAATATATACATTTAAGAAATATTTAGTCATGCATAGCTTTTTTTATTGTATAGAGTGCACGCCGCTGATACCTACATATGAATATTTTTAACACCTGTATTTAACTGAACTATTAATTTATTCAACATGCTTTAAAAATGTTTGGTACTAACCAGGTTTATAATCGTTTCATTTACAATAGTTACTAAATATCCATTAACTTGATTTTAAATACAGTACATACAACATTTTCAGTTGTAAAACACTAACGCACATATTGAAACTACTTTTCTTTGAGATAAATGTCCAAAATTATAAAAAATAAAGACACTGACGACAGTCTGGCGATAGCTAACGTGACCAATGACTTCGAATAAAACAACGTGGTAAGTTTGGCCAAGGTCAGAGCCATACCAAATTGTAAAGGAGAGAAAGCAGCGGATAGAAGCTGGTTTGCAATCACACAAGGAATTCAGTATCTATCTCAAAACGTTGAGTAACATTATTCTTTTTATTTTTAAGGAGAACACAATATTATTGTGAAGTTGCAATTTTTCAGAACATTTTAGAATTTTTTAATACAAATTTTAATGTATATTTTTGTTATTTTTATATAAAAATAGATTCTGGTAAAGAAACAACATATGTTTTTGATTAGTATTGACATCCTGAAGAAGAAAATAGTATTTTTCGAAACCGATAGATGTATTTAAACTCAATAAATGGTTAATGAAACAAAGTTAACAAATAAAAATGATGAATTTTAACCACAAAGTTAATTTTTCTAATTTCAAAAGTAGTATATCTATGTAATTGATTCATTAAAATTTGTATTAAACATTATTTTTGCTTGTCATTTCACTCCACAAGATGCTTAGAAATTTTCAATTTCCAATAACCGATAACCTGAGTCTTAAAACCGACAAAGAATATTCTAGTAGATATAAACATAATTACAAAAAATATGATTTTTTAAATGTAATCGATTCGCTGGCTTGGCAAATTCACTATCGCTTTCAGCATCAACAGATTTTCGCGCTTTAAAACACAAACGAAAAAATATCTCAGTCACACTTTGACCCTTAAACGTCGATCCCAAAAGTTTCATTTTGCCATGCGCTCAATCGCAATTTTGATCGTCATTACTTTTTCAATTTCCCTTCCCTGCCTGTTCAATGAAACACGCAATGCCAGGAATCTTCTCCTCGCTCCGAAGGCCTTGTAACGAATCTAATAAAGGCTTCCCTTCCCAAAACAATGTCCTGAAAAACACCCCATTTTCCGTCGAAAACCGACAAAGCCGAGCCGGCGCACAAAAAATGTCGCAGTAATAATATTGACGCAGTTCAAGAACGCGACAGTCAAAGCCAACCTTTTTATAGCGCCCGCGAATGCTGCGATGCACGCGTTACGGCACCAGGATGAGCGCAAACAGGGGTGGATATTACCGAGCGGGGGCGAGCGTTTAGGGGGCTACCCCCCCTCAGGCCGGCGCACCCCCCACCCCCCGCCAGGGGAGATGGCGGCCGGTCCGCCCCTCCCGCTGCGAGGGGAGGAAGGGGGCCTATGTGCGCGGTTGGGGTAGCTTCCCCCACGGCAGACAGCCCGAGCAGGCCGCTACAGGCTCGGGGCCCGCAGAGGGTTTATAGATACATTTGCATTATGAATATTCACCAGCTGCCCTTGTCGGTATTAGTATTGCTGTTCGGAATGTAAATTGATCAACTGAATATAAATAATATCATTATTCTTGTTCTCTATACATATATTCTAAATCATCAATTTACGTTGCGTATATTCGTATTTAATAACCTATGTCACTATAGTATGCACTGGAATATACAAAAATAAAATATATAGTAGAAACATTCGTAAAAGAGAAAAATAAACATTAGAACACATTCTTATTGTGAAGTTGTAATTATTCAAAACACAGCCCTGTAATATAATAAAACAAAGTAGATGGCTCTTTCAAATAATCGAACGATAAATGTATTAATTTGAAAAAGGTGTAACATGTAGGTTCGAAAAATAATGTCGCTGTAGCATAGTTGGATAATGCATCTTCCCCGGTTTGGAAAGAGATCCAGGCTCGAATCCTTATTATATTTTTCGATAAAATTAATTTTATATGTATATCTTTCTAATTAATACATTTGATTAGAAAAATAATCATTAGTGAAATATGTAACACAATTAATTGTATTACCACCCGGAAACAATAAAAGTTGACTATTTGTCGAAAGTAAATACGCGCAATACGAACCTGGATATATAATTTTACATTAAACTCAATGTAAATCTTGTACACCAAATAAAAAACTAATAGAATTGAAATCATGTTTCTTTCCGAAACTAGCAACATATTTATGATAACCTCAGAAATGTCAGAAATGGTGCTCCTCGTCATATATGTAATATAAAAGAATGAAGAAATAAGGAAAGAATGTAAAGCTGATGTTAGTACAGTGAGAAAGATTAAGAAAGGATCACCTAACGAACGGATGAATGAGGAGAGAACGGTAAGAAAGATATATGACGCAAGTGTTGATGGCACCAGAAATAGAGAACGTCCGCGGAAGACTCGGCACGACCAGGTAAACCAGATAATGGAGAGGATGATTCTGTTTGAAGCCTCAACAATCGGCGAGCTTGCATGATAAGATGTATGAATGTGGATGAGGTGAGAATTGTGTGTCGGGACAGAAGAGTGTGGCGCTTATCTATTCGCTTGCCTACCCCCGGGGGAGTTAATGGTACCAAATACTTTGGAGCCAATTTTAAAAGATGCCTTCCTGCGATAGAAGTATTCATACGTTTTGCAATAGAAAACGTCGCATTGATACGTTAGTTGCTTGGTTTTCTGTCTCTCAGAGGATGATCACATTTCCGTACTTTTCTAAATTACCTTTCAAAAATAACAATCCGGCCAATGTTGGGAACCCGTCCGTTGGGATAGTTCTTAAGCTCTGTTGAGACCGTGTTACCCGCCCATTGGGCGAGTATGTAAATGAGAACTACCTACTTCCGATGATCCCAATAGATTGATGCAGGATCCGAGAAATATTACGTCACACATTCCGTGTAGTATTGAATCAATATGAACCCCATCCAGGAACGCCCAGGTATGATACGTCAGCGTTTGCGGGGATAAGGATGTATCGTTACTCACCCACCTCTTGGCGTTTCGTCACAAGTCTCGCTGATGACGGAAGATTTTGTTAAATGTTAAAGAAACTTTAATAAATTGAAAGCCGTAATCGTTTTAAAGCATAGCGAAGTGTACAACGAAATCGTTAGACACGATAGCTGCTTTAGCTTTTTATCCCAACAGTAGGTTTAGCCGATTTTACAAGGTGGAGCAACTTGTCGATACCGAGGAGATGTGTATATTTCGGTGGTCGTTAGGCGTTACCGGATTAATTATTCGGGGAACAACCAAAGTGACGCCAAAGCCTGCCAAGCGCAACTCGCTGGTTTGAACATATCAGGGTTACCAGTGTAGGCGTTATATCTAAATGTAGCGGTGTATGTGATCATCAGAGGGATCGATGAGTAGATGCCGGGGCCCTATATCTCTCGGCTGTCCACTATGTTCAGATACTGAAGATATCACGGAGTGGAACGAAATAATAAGTTTTTAAGGAGAACACGTTATTATTGTGAAGTGCGATATTTCTGAACGTGGTTCAGTGATATTTTGAAAATTCGTCGTTAATTTATTATGTTGCCACATCCTCGGATAGGAAGGGTTCCTGCTTCGAATCCCGGTGGCTACAAAATATTTTCTCGAAAAATTGATTTTATCTGTATATTGTATATCTTTCTAATTTACACCTACATTACAGGGAAATAGACTCAGTACGGACGTGAAGCGTCTGCTAATTGATTGGAAGCCGACTGAGAGAGAAATGACTGGTTATAGCTGGCTCCCGCGATGTATTTCGTCGGTTTAAGGGTCGGTACGCCTGCACCTTTAAGGTTGATACGAGCCTAATTTACCAACCAGATAACTGTGAAGCGCGTTCAGGGTCTCCACAGACATATCCAAATGAAAGGAAGTAACTTTTAGGTTGACGGAAGGTATGAATAGGGGTAGATTGAAGAAGATACTGGACCATAAACTCAAGGAGGACATATCCCAACTCAGCCGCCAAACGTCCACCGATTATCCGATTGGAAAGATGAAAAAAGAATGTCAAAACCACTGACGCAATAGTTAAGATAAAAACGAGAATATATAGAACAATAATATTCGTATGTCCCACGAGAAAAGCAACTAAATAATTACTACCAAAAGCAGCGATACGTCCATTTACGCCCGAAGGTCACAATCGAGAGTCAAAAGGATGGGAAATAAATCTTTAAAAGGAATATTCCAAACGTTCCACCAAAAACTAATATCCCTGAATGATATCACGGAAGGAGTAAGACATATTTCCTGCATTCATCGTTATGACATATTTCCTGCATTCATCGTTATGACATAACGGTTTAAAAGTAGCTCTTTTCATAGAATATGTTACAAATTTGTCATAATTTTAGCTAGAATCATGGCCCACTACGCGCTGGCGTCAATGGCACCATAAATATTCAGTATATCATTAGCACTTGACAAAAGTTCTCTTCAAAATAGGGCACTTTGTGATGTTTGAATTGGGACATTGATGACCTTCAATAATATAGGCCATAAATATCTCATAGAATGAGCGTAAAAGAGCAGCGAATGATGCAAACGCTGTCAAAGAAGTTCACCCTGAAACCGCAGGCGAAAAAAAAACACGAAAAATGGCAAATGTTCATTTCGTTTTATTTTGTTACCAGCTACTTGAGAAAAATATGAAATATGATAATCCTGCATTAAACATGACTAACAAGGCACAGACGTAACGTTACAACACTAACAATTAGCATTCTGCGACGAAAATAAAGATTCTTAATTGACACCAATCCCAGTGGCGTAACTAAATGTAAAATGTAAAAGAAAAACGGCCTCAGTATACGAATTGTTTATAAACTATAAGAATTCTAAGAACTACGTGGTTTTATCCATTAACTAGTTAGTTAAGAGGCCATTTAAATATAACTCTAAAGAACTTTTTAGATCCCTTCATGTTTTGGACATAAGACAACTTTATACCAGATCAATCATAAAATTATCCACGATCCGAATCAAAGAAAACAAGAAGCAAAACCTTCGGAAACTTTTTAGTGCCAAAAATGAACACAAAATTTAGGCAACGATCTTTCTTATCTTTGTGCACCGCGAATATATAATAAATTGCCCAACAAAGGGTCAAAAGTGAATTTAAACCAAAAATAACAAAGTGGTTGACCTACACATGTTGTAGATAAAAGTCTTTTTGTATAATATATAACTTGAAAAAATTTTGTACAGGTACTGTACTAGCACAGACCTGTCTAATAAAGCTCCATTTCCTTTATGTTAAGTGAATAATTGTTATGCTATTTAAGATTGTCCTCTTGTCAGCAGGAATGTACACTTTTTTTTTAAAGTGTACTTTATTAAAATCCTCGCTTTGCTTAAGAGCAATTTTTATTTTACTGCAATTGTTTGGACAATATATTCCAGAAACGATTCTTTAAATTTTATAATTCCATTTCTTGCTGTGGCGGATTTTAATAATTAATAGTATAAATAACTTTTGGTCCCCAATTTAACGTGGGCACCGCTTTGGCTACATTAGACCATACTTAGGTACCTACGCTAAATTTTGTAATTTAGTCTGAAGTAGCTCCAAGTCTTTTTTTACGTCATTGCATTGGGGGACGGATTTCACCACACCAATGAGCCAATAATAAATAACCAACAAATGGCGACAAATTCCATGTCCCAAATTGTAATGATATCGAAAGATCGAGATATATCGTACAAGAGGAAGGGATAGACTGAGACTGCCGTTCAGGAAGAAGACCAAATCTCAGAAACCGATGACGTATAGTGCGATGAAATTTGTTAATGAAATGCCAGAAAACATTAGAATGGAGGAGAAATCAAGTACATAAGTTTTAGTAAAAGCAAAAACTTTAATCTTGTTTATATTAGAGCATATATAGAAGTGCTTATGTATGCACTATTTTAAGAATTAAATAAATAAAATTAAAATATGAAGAACAGGTGGATCGACGTCTTTGAGATGATTGTACATACCACGAACGACGAGACAAACGATTGTCAACCATTTCTCTAAACCGAATCCTTCAATTTTTGGGGTATCTCACTAGAAAAGACGATAGCTTGAAAAAGCTCGTTGTGATTCACGGCCCGTTCAGAATCTTCTGTGTATAGTTTTCTGAACTAATCTGCCATGTACATCTGACCATTGCAGGGTCCATCGTCGGCCAGAAAGGTCAGATATACACGGCAGATTAGCCCATAAAACTACACAAAGGAAGAGGAAGATCCCCCGCCAGTTGGACTGACCGAGTGTAAAAGGCAATGTATGGTCAAGAGTCGAGAGTATCCTCAATCGTGAGAGACCGGCGTGGATAATAAAACGATATTTTTAAATTTACAACAATCAGAAACAATAATATTATTATTAAATATATTAATTAGAAAGATGTACATATAAAATCAATTTTATCGAAAAATATTGTTGTTGCGCCACCGGGATTCGAACCTCTTTCTTAACCGGGGAAGGTGCATTATCCAACTATGCTACAGCGACAATATTTTTAGCGACAATTTTCGAACCTATATGTTACCTTTTTGATATTAATGCATTTAATCGTTCCATTATTTCAAAGAGCCATCTACCTTATTTTTACAGAATCTCAAATACCTTTGAGTAAACTGATAGCAGACGCCAGAATTATCAATTCATTTTTATTAAATTTTGGACACATTGATACAACTTTATTATTAGAACACATTCTTATTGTGAAGTTGTAATTATTCAGAACAGACGGTCTGTGATATTTTAAATATGAATTAAATATATTGATTAGAAAGATATACATGTAAAATCAATTTTATCGAAAAATATTGTTGTTGCGCCACCGGGATTCGAACCTCTTTCTTAACCGGGGAAGGTGCATTATCCAATAACAATATTTTTCGATAAAATTGATTTTATATGTACATCTTTCTAATTAATATATTTAATTCATATTTAAAACATCACAGACCGTCTGTTCTGAATAATTACAACTTCACAATAAGAATGTGTTCTCCTAATAATAATATTATTTGTGCAAGTCTTCTTATCAAAACAAAGTAATGGAGAGCGATAATTCTTCACAAATTCTTGATAATATATTTTCAGTGTTGAGCAATATATTATCTGTTAGATACTGCCGTATAAATAAAACATTAAGCTATAGTAAAAATGTCTGCGATAATTATGATATTTAACCGCCGATATCTTTGCCGCAAATGGAGAAAGAGATTTCTGCAATTTATATTTTAAAAAATCAGGAATTAAATTTTCAGCTGCAATTCTGCGTCTCGTATTTAAAAGTATAGTATCCTTTACACTCCGCGCATATCGATCCGTGGCTTAGGATCGGATTTTTTACTAAATGTAATCAAATTGTTTTGAACTGAGACAAATCTTGTCAGCTATCGTGATTTTCGAGAGGCTTCCGATATTCAACTGAAGAATCATTATATCATTGCAATTTATATTAAAATAATTGACATACAGCGGTTTAAATTGAGGATATATTATTTTTGCAGTTTCAGAAAATGGCAACCCTTACACCTGCATAATTATTATACTTGAAACAAATACATGTAACACATGATCACGAAGACATTTTAAAACTTCCATATATAAAATATATATAAAAAATAAAGAAAGCAATACCGAGTTATTAGTAGCGAATTAAATTATACAACAACTTACCCCAGTAGACAATAAAACATTGACAAACACACTAAGACGTGCACAGACGGAGCAAACTCAGATAAACTATAAAAAATATTTATTATTTATAAAAAATCATTACTACGTTATGAAAATGTTATTTTTTTACTTTCCCGGGTTTCTTATATTAAAGGCTATCAACTAGTGATGAGAATAAAATCACGAATCGTGAGTTAATCACTGATATCTTCGAGTCACACTCACTATCAGTGATTGAATATTTGGGAATGTGATTCGTGATTCAAATTTTATTTTGTTACAAATTCTATTGATTTTCTGACGCCGCCGTTAAAATCGATTATCACTTGAATCAGTGCCATCTAGCAGATTTTTCGTAATTTGTAGCTATGTGTAGTAATTTTCTACTAATTATTTATGCTAGAATACCTATTATACGCAAATGAAGTTTTAATAATATAAATAAATACGCTCAAAATTATGTTTTTTTTAAATTTATTTATTTATATCGTGTATTGTGATATCTGAAACTGTGATCGCAGTCGCAATTTTCATTCACTGATATTATCGAACATCAATCACAATCACACCAGTGAGTCGAAAGTAGCATTTTTTCTCATCACTACTATTAGCTGGAGTATAAAAATTTCCTTGTCCATAAAACGCTATTTCAACAAAAACAAATCAAAGCGATAAAGAGAGTTTTCATCATAATATCATCTCAATGGTGCACGGTGTAACATTTGAAGTATCGTATGTACCTACCACCTATATACCAAATCTCAATAACCAATATTTTCTAAGAAATCAAAGAAACTTTTGTTTTCTAACCTCATCACAATTCTCATCTGGACAATTGTAACAATGTACACAAATACGCCAATCTAACAATCTAAAAAAACTACAGATCTTCAATAATGCAGAGACACTAACATCCAAGTGACCATACATTGTGGTTCTTGGTACCATTAGCTACAGTGCAACTGTTACAGAATCTCCACTGGCTGAGTGAAGAGACAGTACCGGATGGTACCGCGAGGAATAACATAAATTTAATATTCTTATTTAAAGATACCTAACCGTCTACAACTTTAGTATGTAACTCATCGGTCGTCGGGAGACTGATTCTTTTTTTTTTATCCAACCATTCGGAGTATTCTCGGATATTCCTTTATTTCCATTTTGTCTATCTCGGCAATCCATGTCCCCATGCAGTGTATGATCCAGGTTATTATTTGGCCTTCATTGTCATATGTTAGGCAACTACTTACTGATTGACTGTATTTTCAGGTTATTATTTGGCCTTCATTGTCATATGTTAGGCAACTACTTACTGATTGACTGTATTTTCAGTAAAAGTAGTTTCGTGAAATGCTTTTCTCCGGACTGAAAAAGCTTTCCCTTATTTATGAAGTTATGATATACAACTAATAAATTTTTTAAATATCTATTTACGAATATATTTTCTTTGACCGTATCCAATCCCTAGTTGAAACGTGTAGTCTACAGATAAAGGGTTCTAGGAAGTTGTCCTTCAGAATATCATTATGTCCGTGCCGATGAGTAATACAAAAAAACTTGCACATGATTGTTAAAGTCATGAAAACGCAGTATTTTAATACATTTTGCCATTGTTTGCAATGCTGATTTTATTATTGTTGCTTCAAATATGGTGCGCTAATTATTACAGTATAGGTAATACTTAAAAGTGGAGTACCTAAGCCTTTTTAATTATCATTTATATACGTGTACTCTATTATTGTATTTAAATCTCGGTAGTAACTAAAATATTTTTTCGATAAATAGATTTTTACTGTACATTATTCTACGAGTAGTTTAGAACTGTATTCTGAAAAAGCAACTTCACAACGAAAATGTGTTTATATTTTTATTTTTGACTGTATGCAAATATGATGTATTTGTAAGGAGCTGCAGTATACTTAGTGGTGGAAATATGAGGAAGAAAGGAAGGCACTTACTTTTCGTCTGCCGGATGCTGGTTCATCGATAGATTCCTCTCCACCATAAATACAAGCGTTGCGGCGTGTACCATATACTAACACTCGCGTGAAGGATTATTAGGATAGTATTAGCGGAATTAAGATAAAATTAACTGGTGTTAGCGGAGTGAAGCGACGGTAGTTGTCCGTACAAAAGTTATATACGCAGGTTAAAAACTGGTAAACCGCGAATTGAATGTATGGATGAAGCAACAAGTCAAACGCCATTAAACTTATTAGAATTTAATTCATTTTAAATGGCGTTAACCCTTTGTTTATTACAGTTTTTTATTTATTTATATGCATATCGTATTTACTACCGGCTTAACAGATTGAATTAATAGTATATAAGAAAAACACTTCCCATCTCGATACGGACTCTGATCTAGTGAGATGGGCAGGGAGGAAATAAATTAAACGAACGTGAATGTATTAAATAATTAAATAAAACACCTCTGATTCTGAGCGTCGTGTTCCGTAAATGTTACCTCTTTTGAGAGTACCTCTCTCCGCTCGACGTGGACACTACAACGTCGAGCTTCTGGTGGATTCTTGCACTGATCGGTCGACCGTATTGAGCAATTGACCTCTTGCCATTCTTGCGATACGGATATCTCCAGCGATCTAATCTGATGGATGCTGATGACCACATTAGCATTTGATAGATGAAGAATTAAGATACGAAGTTGACAAATAATAATAATAATTTATATATTTGATTTTCATGATGAACATTTCAAAATAAGATATATATTTGGGTACTCTGCCTGCTACACTAGTATTTCACTGTATTATAGCAGACAGTGCTTTTCCGGTATAGTAGTAAACAAAGTGCAATGTTCAATGTACAAAAATATATATATATAAAGAGTTAAACAAGATGTCATTAGATTAGATAAATACATCGTAAAACTAAAAAGCAACTAAACAAAGTAAAACTAAAGCAAGATGGAAATAGATAACATATAAATAATTACAACATAAAACTTAAAGTAAGTGCAATGTATAAAAATATATATAAAGCGTAGATAGCATATAAAAAGTTAAACAAGATGCAATTAGATAATATTATAATCTCAAGTTTGGACCTTTAAAAGTTCTTGGGCGTAATTTCTCCCCATTTCGTGGAGCCAGAACTGCACTTTTCGTGAAAAATATGCTAGACTATGGTTACAATTTTTCACGTTTGTATGTAGTCTGTTGTATATTTTTGGTGCTAGAAACAAATGGCATCTTTGTGCAAAAGTTTTGTTCAATTTTGGCACAAGATAGTGACAGTTGGTCCTTGTTAATGATATCATTTATGTCGGTAAAAGTATACCAAGAATATACATTTTACATTTAATTTTATTTACCTCGTCTTCGTACCATTCAAGGGAGAATATAATCTCACTAGAAGATATTGCCAAAATGGCATTAATACCTAAAAACTTCTGCATTGTTTTGATTAATTAGTGGACCTTTGCCCTTCTCATACAATGCAAAGATTGCATCACAGTAATGACACAAAGTTGACTTGCTAACACTATTATTATTTAGGAGAATAAATAATAAAGTTGTATCAATGTGTCCAAAATTTAATAAAAATGAATTGATAATTCTGGCGTCTGCTATCAGCTTACTCAAAGGTATTTGAGATTCTGTAAAAATAAGGTAGATGGCTCTTTCAAATGATGGAACGATTAAATGTATTGATTTCAAAAAAGGTAACATATAGGGTCGAAAAATTGTCGCTGTAGCATAGTTGGATAATGCACCTTCCCCGGTTAGGAAAGAGATCCAGGTTCGAATCCCGGTGGCGCAACAACAATATTTTTCGATAAAATTGATTTTATATGTATATCTTTATAATTAATATGTTTAATTCATATTTAACACTATTATTGCTCGACTAACAGTACATTGCTTGCTGAGTTAGCTTAGCTTTAGCTGAATGTCGGCGCGGCTCGCGGCTGGCTCTTGGCTCGCGGCTCGCGGCTCGCGGCGTTTGTTACGACCGGTAAAAACCACCGGACGGCCTTCAGCGACTCGACTTTCTGCGACGCCTGACCGAGGAAATAAATCTGCAGATTAAATTGCCCACTTTACGTAGGAAGAAGTATTTCGGACGCGCGGACTGTTCGTCGTATCAGCCGTCTATGAATGTCGACATATTTCAGGCGTGCGTACGAGAACCGCCTACATGTGATAATGAGATTCATTTCCAGTGCCGGGCCTAGCCTCTGCGGCGCCCTCCCATGCCTGATTTAAAAATAACGGGCGATCTGTTAAATCATTCTCCAGTTACAACGTTCTTTCACCTGCGACCAGACCCTCTTTTTCGTGATTCAGTCTGGCGCTGATGATAAGGTGGAGAGTGTTGTATTACATATATCTCTCAAGATTCGCTTCACATGGGCAAAATATTCCAGATTCCGAATCTTTGACTGATTTCTTAGCTTAGAGATCTGTTAAATCATTCTCTCAGACTATCAGATTCCGCAGTTACAACGTTCTCCTGCGATCAGACCCTCTTTTTCGTGATTTCGTGTTGTATTACACATATTTCTCAGGTTTCGCTTCGCGCGGGCAAAATATTCCAGTTTCCGAATCTTCACTGATTTCTTAGCTTATTTCCCAGTTATTAAGATTACAGCTGGGGAGAGCCTTTTTTAACGGCACCCCATGAGCTGTAATTATTGTGATACTGGAGAATTAGCTGCCATTCTCGTTTGTGATGATATTTGAAGAAGCAGATGGATCTAAATGACGTTCGTCTTGCTTTTTTTGTATTTTGTAATGCTCATAAACTTTTTATTTAGTTCAAAATGTAGCTCTTTCTTCTATTTTCGTTTTTTGTTTCGAATTTTTCGACGCTCCAGCTTGCACGGCGCCCTCGGGCGGGTCCCGAGCTCGCCCCCACCCCCCTCGACCGGCCCTGTTAATTTCTTACCATTTATGATTGTTCCTGCGTCACCACGCCGAAATGTCAAGACGGTAGATCATTTAGAGACTTATGTCTATCTATAGATACAATAATTTGGATGCAAAACTGATTGGTAGGCCTTGCGATTTACATCTAAATGATTTACTAACTGATTCAAAATCATGGATTATATTTAAAAAATTACAAATTAAAATGTTGTCTTGTAATTTTTTTTTTACCTATTTATATGATCGGCATATGAAATGTGGCGGACGTGTGTCGTGTTTCTGCCAGAACGGCACAATTACGTATTTCAATATTTTTTTTAATATGTCTGATTAGGTTTGTTTGCATTACTTGAACATTGAAAAATAGATTTTATGGAAACACTGGCCGTAGCTGCGCAGCGACCACCATTAGCCGCGAAACGTCCACTATAACCAGCTACAAGGCACAGCAACAAGCGATTTGTGATGGCCGATTGTTTCTGCTAGTATTTTTATAAAATGCAATAATTATTTTTGTATTTTTTTAATTTTGACCATTTAATCCTGCCGAGATGTCGTAATGTCCTCTGTTTAGTATGATGGTATATCCTTTGTTTAGGATGATTAATTATTTCAGTTGTATCAAGGTTCACATAAGTTTGGACGTGTAGAACGTGAAAATGAGGAGAGAAGAATAAAGAAGACATGTCACTAATGTCATCAACGCAAATGTTATGAGTTTAGGCATGCATGTGACATATATTGTTATAAGTGAGAATCAAAAAATGGTGTATTCAGTTGTTTCCCGCGAATAATGTTTTTCGCTGGACCATGTCAACACCGTCTCCGAAACGGCTTAGCAATAGCAGAGCACGTTCGTCTTGCACAGTGAGAAATACAACAAGCATATGCCAACGTTGGCGAAGATAACGACGACATTAACAATGGTACCCTATGTACATCGAAAGAAATGAGAACCAAGATACGTCACCATCATCAGCATTACATATACAGGCATCTCCCTTTCTTATCCAGTCATCTTATCAGTTATCTTGCCTCCACTCGTCAGACGTCTCTGTTGAATTCATACAAAACATTATAATGTTATATTCGACCATCTTCCCTTGCACTACTACTTTCCACACCTCTACTAGCCTACTTGATAATGTATTGTACTGTAGCCTTGTGGATAATGATCACAATCCCTAGGATAGAAATATTCCAGTAATTTGTTCTGCATTTCCTCCTCCAGAATAAGTTCTGTTAGCGCCGTTTAAAATGAATTAAGTTTTTGGCGTTTGAGTTGTTGCCTCGTGCATACATTCTATTCGCGTTTGACCAAATTTTAACCTGCACATCTCCTTTCCTTTATTTTCCTCACCTATCCTTAAGTACAAGGAAGAAATAAAATGTCGCAGTGATTAAAGTCTTCCAACTGCGGCAAGTTTGGAACTTTTGTACGGACAACTACCGTCGCTTTACTCCGCTAATATTAGGTTCAGGAGGTTTATTTTAGTTGTATTTTTGATAGCCTAGACATTGGTCACGACTATCTTTCTATTGATTTTGATTGTATCAAAGACTGGAGCAAGGTGGGAAGGTCTGGGAACTGGCCAAGAATAGCCAGGAATAGAAATCGGTGAAGAGCACTTGTAGAGAAGACCTGAGATGTAGTTCCTTGGAATAAGAAGTCAATGTACTGAATTATTGTTGATTAAAAATAGGTACTGTTTATGTAAATGCCTTCGATAGCTGGTTCCCAGGATTCCGATTAACAGTAAGCACACATATGATATATGAACTGCACTAACCTTTTTAATTTTGCTGTCTTTCTGGTTCCATGTTTTGTTCTTTTAGATGGGTTGTCTTTTTTAGATTTCGACCGACCGAACCGCGCACTGGTGGTTTATTTGAACCGCTGTACTGGTCGAAGTGCGGGATGTAATAAGAATGACGCCTGTCGGTTACCGTCTTATTAGCTTTCCGAAAAAAGGGCGGCAATACTCACACACACACATGTGCATTATTATAAACCAGAAAACCCAGAAAACAGATACTATTTACGCTAGATTTTTACTACCTACATTTCGACTTAAAAACCATGCATCATTGGTTTAATCCAAGTCAATTGAATAATTAAACATTTGTATTTTTAATGCTTATAAGATTAAATAATGCGATGTCTCGCCCCGCCTGGTATCCTGGTAGTTTAATGAAACCCTTAACAAGTCATCGCTCGAAGTGTCCTTGCTTTATCGCTTCTTGAATCTTCACGGACGTCAGCGACACCAGAAACTTGGAAATGTATCCGAGAGAGATTATATCTCTCAACTTAAATAACAAGCCTTCAAAACCTGAAAACACTCAGCATCCTTAATTGGACCGAAGGCCGTCCCGATCGGTAGTCCGTTGATTCCTCTCGGCTCGCAGGTATCTAATTTATATGATAAAGGCTCTCATCGAATATGTTTTCGCGTCTGATTCATACATAAGTACCAACCTAAGTATTGTAGTATGCGATGGAAAGTCACTAAGTGGACTCCCGCACGTTAAAATTATTTTGCACAATATTGTGCATTGGCGGAATTCTTTATTTGCTTTTTAATACATTATGGTGTAAATAAAGGGTGTCCAGCGGAAAAATTTCAAGATTAAATTATACTCTTGCAATCGCAATGAGTCACTGGTCGGGAGCACACCGCGCGTGCGCTGTTGAGCAATATTTAAAGTGCGGTGATTCATTGGTTCGTGCGCGTCGCGCTTTTTCTACTCACTTTAATATTCGACGTGCAAGTGATGGTCCAAGCACGCAACTTATCTGGTGTTGTGTTTAAAAATTCAGACAAGAAGGGACAATGGTTAACCAAACTCCTCCGGGACCATCAATGTCAGCAGCGACCCCAGAACATGTGACTCAATTATGCGCAATCCGCGTAAATGGATAAGGAAGATTGCAGCCTGTACTGGAATAAAAAAATCAACAGCGCACGTTATTTAAAAAAAATAAACTACAGTTTCACCCATATAAACTGCAAATCGTGCAATTCCGCAACGAAAATGACTATTCTTTACGTAAAACCTTAACGAGAACGATGCTGGAACGGATAATTGGCCCTTATATCTTTAACCAGCGAGACAGACACTGTTGACGCGTATTGCCGAATCATCGCCGAGTTTTTGGTACCGTAACTGCAGCTGTTTCCCGGGTTCAACAACAGAACACAATTTCAGTGAGACGGGACCACTCCACATGCAACTAAAGTTTCAATGGAAAAGCTGAGGGGAATTTTCCCCAATAAATTAATCAGCAAGTACGGAGATATACCCTGGGCACCTCAATCACCGGACCGGACCTAACACGGATGAGTGCGTGATTCAGAAATGTGAGAAGGGTGTATATATTGGCAATTCGGAATCTGGTCACTAAACTTACTTACCATCACGCCGTTTCCCCACGGGGATAGACAGAGAGGATAGAGCGCCACACTCCTCGGCCTGACACACGATTCTCACCTCATCCACATTCATACATCTTCTCATACAAGCTCGCCGATTGTTGAGGCTTCTAACACAACCATCCTCCGTATCTGGTTTACCTGGTCGTGCGAAGTTTTCCGCGGACGTCCTCCATTTCTGGTACCATTAACACTTGCGTCATATATCTCTCTCACCATTCTCTCTTCATTCATCTGTTCCATATAAGGAAACCACCTAAGTGATCCTTTCATAATCTTACTCATTATACTAAAATCAGCTTTACATTATTTTCTTATTTCTTCATTCTTTACACTGTCATAAATAGATCACATATACGCCTAAGTGATGTCATTTCCACTGCATTCAGTTTACTTTCGTTCTTCTTCTGCCAGCTCCAGGCCTCACTTCAGGTACCAGGACACCATTGGCCACAGCTAGTCTTGCCTCGGTTGACAAATTCGCGTTAGATATTAAAGTTAAAGCTAGTAAAACCTATATATCCAAAGTGATCTATGCCCAATAATCCTTCACGTGTTCTGCCGACCATATTATAGGTATTTTAGACTACGTATTTTCGTTTTCAATAATAAAAGTATCTTAGGTTTCGAAATTGACAGGAACAAACCGTAACACCGTTCTGGTTCGTGAAATTTTCGCTAATATAGGTCCAGTTAATATTAAAATGTACGAGTAAGTGTATACATTTTGATGAAAATGCTAATTTTAAATACCATCGACCGATAGATAGATCCCTTTTTAAGTGTTGAATTATGTGTACCTATCTACATCTGTTTTATCTGAAACTCGTTTTCTATTTCTATTCTATTTAATTCATATTTAAAATATCACAGACCGTCTGTTCTGAATAATTACAACTTCACAATAAGAAAATGTTTTCCTCAATGCATCACATCGGCTGCATTGGCGTGGTTACGCCACTGATCAACCCATACATATTATTTTGCGCGCAGATTAGAATGATGCATCCATTAAATATACGTATACCTTTAGTATCAGAGATCAAAATCTTTTTGAGAGATCATATTGAACTCAAGTCCTTCCTACATTGATCACACCTCGCGCAACTCTCTTTAGTCAACTTGATTGAACGCGTTTGAAAGAGAACCTACACATTTTTGTCATCCATTCGGAATGGAATGCAGACCTAATTAGTAATGGGACGAATCTAAGGAATTTATTCGAGTATGGGTGACGCGTTGGAACTCCTTAGGGAGGTAGTTAAGCCGGCCTGCGTAGGTGGATATCTCCACCTGCGTGCCTACCTTTCACGCCTCGTGTTTTGCAACTCCGTTAGGTCGGGTTGCGTCATCCTCGGTAACTATAACTGAGATTCAAACTCGTTTACATTCAAACTCGTTTACTTTTAAACGAGATTCAAATAATTTGACAGAAATCGAGTTGCGTCAACAAAGTTTATAGTTATCCAGTGTAGCAATTACATAGGCCTCTTAAAATCTCATTTTCAAAAACAAATGCCGCGCGAGTAATTTTGCTTATGGCAACACGTGTAGAACGCTTCATTTGACATTTGACGTTTACGTTAAATTGGTGTGTTTACTTTCCCGAAATGAGCAATTGACCGTTTTTGAGCGATGAATGTCAATATAAAGTAAGTATTCTTGTATTTTAACTATATTTAAAAGTTTATGTTGTAAATTACGTATTAGTAAACATTATTTTTAATATTTATTCAGAGAATCCAAGACGAAGCAAGAAACAGCAGAATGGATACGAGGTATGATGCAGATGTGAATGGATAGCGGGTTTCGGTATTTGATGATGATACAGATTCTAACTGTAAGTACTCTGCAAGGCCTTGCAATGCAAATCTTATCACTCATTTTGCATTTAATATGCTACCTTTTAAAAACAAATAAATAATGTACACCCCAATTGTAAGCAGATCAATTATACAAATGTAATATGTTTGTATGTTCATAGGTGGAAGATGTTGAGCACAGGCCTCAAGTCTAAATATCTTGGCATTGCATTCAAATACCAACTGATGGCATCACCTCAAAAAAATGAACAGAATGATAATTCACAATATAATTAATTAATTTTCTGGTGTATGCACACTTACATAATGTAAAAAAATATAAATATTAGATATCGATAATGCTTTTATTTAGTTTAATTATTTCATTTATAATATATACCCTTTCTTTGTTCGCAGATAAATCAAAACGCAAAATGAATTCAATCACCCCAAATGAACAAATAGACAATACACAAGAACTGCATGTTGTAATTTTAGTCAGACGTCAAGCTGAGAGATATTTGGCCCAACTAAATTTTAAATTAGTGAAAGAAAAAAATAATATGTAATTAATTAAATAATTTACTTCTTTAATTTTATAAACATTAACAATTTCTCTATTTTTAAATGTTTACTGCCTTGCTGTATTTAGCTAATGTGGTTTTACCCCCTTTAATTTTAAGATATTAACATAAACCGTTTTTCTATTTACTAAAATAATAATGTGTAGTTATGTCGTATGGCTTTACACTTTCTAATTATTGACTTTAATTTTACTTACTTGACTTTACTCAATTTATGATGGTAATTTCTGTATGTGATTTATGTTAAAAGGTATATATATAAATATATTAAAGGAGTTTTTACAGAGGAAGAATTGTTTTATTATAGATCCAATATTATTGTAAAATAAATGTGACAACAATTTAGGCTAAATCTCAGAAATGAATGATGTACAGAGCGATGAAGATCTTTAATGAAATGCCAGATGAAGATACTTCATAGATTCAAAATGAAACTAAGCCAATATGTGTAAGATAAGTTTGATCTTATTTATATTAGAACATATATATTTACATTTGTACGCACAATATTAAGAATAAATAAATGAAATGCTATGGCTGGTTTAATAATTGGGAAAAATAGCCATTTATTAGATCTCGTCTTACATTATTTCCATCCTGTGCAGGTTCAGAGTCAATTTCATATAATATTGTCACAAAGTCTGGTGACTCGGTAACATTATGCAGCACTGCTGTGGCTACAATGACTGCTTCCACTCTTTCAATACTCCGCCTGAGTTTCATACCTATTGCGGGGAAACGCCTTTTCCACACCCCAAATGTTCTTTCTACAACATTCCCAGTCCTGATTTGGCTCTCGTTATATAGTTTTTCTGCCACAGATATTGGATTTGTAAATGGAGTAAGTAAGTATGGTTTGAGTAGATAACCACGGTCACCAATGAGATGTTTCTCATTAAAAATACCATCATCTAGTTGCCCTTTTAATCTAGAATGACTAGAATACTATCGTGTGTTGAGCCTGGCTACCTTGCAACAACATCTGTGTATTTCATTGTGGCATCTATTACTGCCTGCACATTAATGTATTTCGCATTATTTCCTCCTGGAAATAGGATTTCCACATGAGTGCAATCTATTGCACCGATCGTGTTTGGAAATTTTATAATGTTGAAGAATTGATTCAGATATTGCTGAATTTCTTTGGTAGATACAGGTATACATAAATTGTGATCTGAGAGCGGCTATTACTCTGCTCACTCTATTCGCAATCCGTGAAATAGTGCTCTTGTGTACACCAGATATATCACCCGTGCATCTTTGCATTGATCCTGTGGCATAGAAATGCAAAGTTATTGAGACCTGGTTTACAGGACGAACTGCGTGATTTCTGATCTTTATCAAAAATATTATTATATACCTATGAAGTAGATAACTTTAGATGACATTATATTGTCTGAAATAAGCAAGACCAGTTACCTAACCATAATTTTGGACAGGCGGAATCTTACGATAAAATCTATATCTTCCCATATAAAATGATCACTTTGTGGCCTAAAAGATTTTGCTCTTCTTGTTAAGGATGTATTGAACAATTATTTGATCGTCAGAAGAATCGGTATCAGTGCTATCTGACATAATAATGTTCATTTCAATAATACGACGTCGAAAAATTTAAAAGAATGCTTTTAATGACGGATGTCAAGTGGATGCGCATAATGCAAATGTGCCCTAGATGACAAATCCAGTGGATGCAATCCGTTATCGGAAAAAGATTTTTTAAAACCCATTTCTTCCCGCAAAAAATTATGTGCCGAGGTCCAAGTTTTACTTTTCCTGTTAAGAATATACTGTATAATTAGTTTATCATCAAAAAAGTCTGCGATATCACTGCTATCCGACATAATATTGTACATTTCGATACTACAGTGTCTGAAATTGAAAAATACTCGATTTCGGTGACATCTGTCAGTGGCTCGCGCGCAGTGCGCATGTGCATTAGTAAAGTTTACATTTAAGCGGAGATTTTCGGCGGTTTATAGTTAAAGTTAAAAGTAAGCGACAAAAATGAGATGACGCAACGCGTTTTCGGATAAACTAAGTTTAAAAGTAAAGTTTATGGTTACCGAGGATGACGCAACCGGGCCTTAGTCTGTCCGTATAAGTGTGACTCAATCCATTTTGTGTCTCCTCCACTGTTCCTTTTTGGGAATGTTTCTGATGTCTCGATCTCTGAGTGTCTGCCTTGAACTACTGCACCTTAATTTTCCATATATATATATATGTAAAACTATGTATTCTATGGATTTGTGTTATATGTTTTTCTATTAATAAATCCAGCACTGAAAACGAGGGACGCTGGAAGATCTAAATTTTAAATTTTTTGAAAATTGCTAATAACTATATTGAATTTCTTTTCTCTTTTCGTTTTAAATACTACATAAACTTGAATATTTTATTGAATTAAAGTCGCATATTTTTATTAGCTTTTATGAGTGGGACTGATAAAGAAGCCGCCTTAGCTTCTAAACCGGTCCCGGGAAAGGATGTGTTCCCCCCCCCTTTCCAGCTGTCTTTTTAAACGGGTGTTCCCAGATTACTTAACTACACTGCTTATTCTTGGATAAACAACATTTCCTAATACTAACCCTTATACTGTGGGTCATGACCCAATCTTAGGATGCTTGTACACTGCTGAATCTCATTTTATCTGTCTTTTATACGATTCTCTTTTTGCACTTGGGTGCTGCGACTACCTCGTTCAGAGAGCTCTCTAGGGTTGTTTTCTCATTCATACAAGCAGTGTGTGGGTATCCCTAAGCAAATGTTAAGCCCTCAGATGCGGTGCACGGCTTAATAAAACATAAAACGTTACGTAACAAATTATTACCTTATTAAATAAATGATTTGTCAATTTTTATTAGTAGGTACCTACCCACCTATCAATATACCTACCCATCTACCTAGAAGTATTGCTTAGGCCCTTTTTAACTTGTTGCACCCAATTTTATATTGATACAATAGGTATGTATACAGTGACATGCAGTAGATATAGATTTAGGTTATGCTACTACTAATATATAATATTTATTTATTTATTACTATACACGCCCTATTCAGGCATTAACATAATATGTAAAATTAAATAAAATTATAACAGAAGTGTAATACACAAAGAAAAAAACTACATAGTGTCGGCATGTTTTTACATAATTAAAAATAAATATAAAATGTGAAGTAAAGCAATTTATCCGTCACCATTGAGTTGAGACACAAAAAATTATAAATAAATAATTAAATTAACAGCAAAAATGTCAACCACCTCCGCATATTTATTCCCCAAAGAATGCAGTCTGGGGACTGCGAAGTTAGCTAGTGCATGAGTTCAGACATTACCACTGTAATAAAACAATGAATTGTGTCTCGATGACCTCAATGGTGCGTGAAAGTCAAGCAGACCAACAATCCGGGGGCAGTCTATCATACCATTGATGATCCTGTATAGAAATATAAGGTCGGTCATCGCACGTCTCACTGATGAGTTTAACAATTTCAGACGGCTAGGGAGATAATCATAATTGATATCCTCAGAGCGTATATATAATGAATATATACATTATATGCTGTACACGGGATTATGAACTTACATTTAACCAACTTCTTTAGGTAAAATGAATCTCGTTGTTTATACGACCCTACTATTTATATATTTGCAATTTTTGAGTACGCTTCGTAGTGTTTTTAAAGTTTAATAACGTGAAATAATACCTTCTTACCCATATTGAAATCAATATAAAAAATGTATGGACGTTTTTAGAACAATTTTTATGATTCTTTTACTGTTTGAAAATCTTTCACGCAATAATCAAAACAAATTAATAATTTTATTAAAGGTTAACGTAGGAAATAGTTCTGCCGGTTTGATTTTTGCTTTTCCCAAATCATAAACAAATCCATCATGCATCCCGATCGTGAAAACAACACGCTGACAATAGTAAAATTCATACAAAACGGATTAGTCGAAAGGAATTTTCAATTCAGTAGGTAGCCAATTGTATGGCTTGAATAGAAAGACAGCTTAAAAACAGAAGATAGCAATTTTAATAGAACAAAAATCAGCATAACACTACTACGCGGGATAGTTGTAGTAGTTTTTAGAACTAAGATAATTAAATATTCTACTGGTGTATGACTAGCGTAATTATAATCAATCGTCCTTGAAATATTTTTAATACATAAATATTTGTTTTCCAGAATTTTCATTAATGCACAGCTTTTTTTCTTGTATTCACTGCACGCCTCTATATGTATAATTGCTATTATATGATCGTAAATCGTGTAAATCTTTATATACTTAACTATTTTTCTAGGTAGGTGTCTGACTAGTAGCTAACAGGATTGCTAGCTAACGCCGCACTCTTCTTCCTAACACACCTCTCTTGCCTCCCTCGTCGAATATTGAAACCTTCAAATCTGGTCTATTTGATCGACCAATCCAACGCTCACGTCATATATTTTATTTATGTATCTATCGACTACAGATAGATTGCATTTTTTCTCCTTCAAAAATTTACTTAGTGGACATAGAGCTGCTTGTATTAAATGATTTGGTCATGTGGAACATGTATGCCAGGACGGAAGACGATCTATCCTCTCTCCTTATTTCTGCAAAACGGCGTGTTGATTAGGTACCTACTTAGTAAGATAATTATATTCTTAGTAACCACAGACCAGCAAATATATAGACATGAACTAACGCAAATTCCTCGTCCCAATATTTTCATTTTGGTATCACTTTGGTACCTACCACATACGCAATCAAACAGCTCCGCGACTTTTTTTAAAAATATGACTCGATTGGAACGAAAATTTAAATGCTGACAATATAAATACGTCTTGTTTACACAAAGATTTAATTTTCGAGGAGTAAATACTTTTACTGTTGCATAACTATCGGATTTATGTATCCATCAAGAATGTGTGTAGAATGCCCCTCGTCCCGCAACTAATGTTCCAAACCTCTCTCAAAATACACATTTTATTCTAGTCTGCGTTAGCAACAGATATTATCGAACCTGTTCTTAATAAATATTTGAATTTGATATATTTATAACAAATTCTGGTTAAGTGGATATGTACGCCTCTGGTAGTAAGTGCCTACAACTCGTCAATCTACCATAAATCAAATAAGGTACCTACGTACTTGAGTTTGTACGATTCGTAAGTCGCATTGTTTATTGGTTTAAGGATATATATATATAAAATACTCCCTTGTAAATAACCCACCCATGTACCCACCCACAAAAGAAATAAGAATAAAGGATGCACGTGTCGAAATCCGTCCGAAGAATGAACGACCGACCATTTACTAACAAAATAGTGCCTAATAAAAAAAGTCATTTGTAGTCGTGCAGTCGACCCATTCGTGAACCAACCTTCTGCGAGGCAATAAATCATGTTCAGCCATTTTAGCAAACAACAAAAATCGCGCGCAATGATGCCACAAAGCGCGGGAACGGAAAAAACCGAGCCGTCCAAACTAACCCGCTTTCCCGTTCGACTTAATCCGGCCTCTGGGTGCTTCTGTTTTCAGAGCGAACGCTTCGTTCCTACCGTGCGGTACGCCTGCGCGAGGCAAGTTACTGCGAGAAAGTGCGACAACGGCACAAAAATGTACTAGACATTTTCGGCTCGGCCGTCGTCGTCGCCTCTGTTGACTGCATCCTTTCGCTCAAATGGCTCTTTTACTCGGGGTCCCTTTCACACAGCGAGAGTCGGCCAATGCGCGCGGGTCTATAATAACGCTATGTGGGTATGTACTCGCTTTTCTGTATAGAGATGTCTGCGCCGCTGGCGAAATGAAAACACGAGACTTGGCAACGTCGCTCGGCCGCAGCTCGGCCGGTCCGCTCGTTCGAATTACAATCGGAGCGAGCGGAATATAACACATAACCTATAATTACGGCCGTAAGTATGGAGGTATGTCGCGTTCGATAGAAAATTGAATGCAAGTGGACTTGATAGTGCTTTCACGTTGACGTTATTGACTAGTTGTACTAGATACGCACGATGCGGTAAATCTAATTCGCTAGGGAGAACACTATTTTCTCTGCCTATGATAATGTATGATGTAACAAGGGATTTGTATCTGTGGTGTACGTAACGTACGTACAATACATACATTTGTACAATATATATATATTGTATTTAAATGCAGTGGTTTTGATAATTTTTATTAGAAAAATAATCTCTAGTTTTTTGACATAGATAATCAGGCCTATTCTCAAAATTGCAATATTGAAATGAAGGTGATTGTTACATCAACCCTCAAAAATAGACAGATAGTTTTGACAGATTATGGTACGCTTATCTCCCTCACTCCCTCACTCTCTCTCCCTCTCTCTCATTCAAATATAACACTATTTTTGAGGGTTGGTGTACCAATCACCTTCATTTCAATATTGCAGTTTTGCGAATAGGCCTGATGTTGGTACCAGTGGCGTTCAGTAGGCACAGATTTAGGTTATGCTGTTACTGACGATCTATACTAAGTACCTACTTACATGTTATAAATACCTACACAAACTGGATGCAGTGTTCACCTCATAATAGGGTAGCTGCCTACTTAAGCCATTTTTTGCATAATTACGCATATAAACCTATCATTTGTACATGTCTACTTGTAGGTATATAGTACTATCTACTGATATGTTGTGGTATGTAAGTATGTACCTACATACCTACCTGTTCTGATGCATAGCAGTATGCATTACCTATTTGAAGTAATTCACCAACAGTCAGTAATTTATATTACCTATCCTGCAAATACAATAACTGTATATAAAATACCATTCTAAAATATTCCTCAATAGCTTACCTAAGTATCTATCTACATGTACGATAATTGCGATATCCATGACGAGGTTCAGATTAGGCACATATTTCTTGAACATTTACGACTCGTAATTTAGTCAGGTATCCACCCATAAAATATTGTGGACTAGGTCTGTCACACATATAAATCATTTGTGCAATATATTAATATTAAATATAAGAATTTTCCAGTCGTTATCTTGGTCAGCATCATCCGTACCCCCATTTTGAGAGTCGTCGTCACCGCCTTCACGGTCGAACACAGAGCCCTCGGCAAGATCCACCCTCTTACAGACCTACCCGGGCACGCAGGCACTAAGCTAAAACCACAAAGCATTGCATAGAATTTCGCAGACAGTGGCCCATGAACTGGCGCCGGCACTACGCACAGGCCGAAAAAAACATTAAAAAACGAAAAACAAAATCCCAAGTTGCAAAACGACAGAAATAATTTAATTTCAAATAACAAATTTCTAATTGCATTGAAAATGTCTTAAACTACTTTTCAATATAATCCCCGTTGACGTCCTAGCATTTATGGAAGCCTGAAAAGCAAGCTGGACAATCCCCTGGTTGAAGAAGTCTGCCGCCTGTAATTTGAACCAGTTATTGACAAAATTAAAAACAAAATCCCGAGTTGCAAAACGACAGAAATAATCTAATTTCAAATAACAAATCTCTAATTGCATTGAAAATGTCTTAAACTACTTTTCAATATAATCCCCGTTGACGTCCTAGCATTTATGGAAGCCTGAAAAGCAAGCTGGACAACCCCCTGGTTGAAGAAGTCTGCCGCCTGTAATTTGAACCAGTTATTGACAGTTTCGTGGGGGCCGTCATCGGTCTGGAAAATGGTCCAGTAACTCCTACCCAAACTTCTGCAGTTCTTCTGCCGTGTTTCGAGCAAAGTGAGGACGCGCGTTGTTGTGCAGCAGACAAACTCCCTAAGGTTTCGCAGTATCTTTGCGCGTTGATGATTTTTCCTCGAGGCAGATAACCAATCAGGAGAACGTCTTTCCGATACCAAACAAACCATGAAACAAAAATTAATACAAATCATGGTAAAAAATACAGACTGGTAAATTGAATAGACATAAAATAAAATGTACATATAGGAGAGGGGTTTGGAACTACAGTTGCGGGACGAGGGGCATTCTACATATTCTTGGTGGAATCATAAATTCGATAGTTTATGACACATTTATGCAACAGTAAAAGAAAATTAAATCTTTTTACATGAATACATATTACATTTTCGTTCCAATCGAATCATATTTTTAAAAAAAGTCGCCAAGCTATTTGATTGCGTAAGTGATACCAAAGTGATCACGTGGGTGACACCAAAATTAAAATATTGGGACAAGGAATTCGCGTTAGTTCATGTCTAGGTATAAGTATATTTGGTGGTCTGTGATAAAAAACGAATTATTATTATTAATGATATCGATCGAGATTAAATAAATAACTTGGTATGACATGCAAAGTTTGGCGTGTCAACGCGCTCATGGAATTTAATAGGTTAATTATTATTGTAACAATGTGTACTTATATTATTTTACATTATATTAAGGGAACAGATTATTCAACAGATGATTAATCACCTATCGTAATAGGGTACAGATAGATAGAAATGTTTGAATTTTTTTGAGATTAAAAGTGAAAAACATATACCTACTTAGGTTAATACATTCCAATAGCAATTTTGTATGTTACGCAATAAAATACCAATATGTAAATTGAAAGAAATATCCTATGTTGCAAAACGAATTATAATGTTGTGTAATAAAAATTAGCCTAACCTGACAATATACCGCCCCTAACGTGTGTGGCACGCGGGCGGCCAATTTATGGGGATGATTTTACAAAAATTAAAAACACAATTTTCGCTTAAGTTACAAGGGCGGGAAAAAAAACAATCTCGCTTGTGGCGGCAAAAAGTTTAGCGCCGGCGCTGTGTCGTAATAAGTGACAGGCGACGTTCGTCGTAATCCAATTATACCCGGTTTGTTTACGATACAGTCATACGGTTTGTTGAAGAACCACTCCACGGATTTGTGGCACCGAGCAATGAAAGGCGTCTGATTCCACCGACAGGAGTATCATCGCAGCGGCTCACCTGCATCATATAATTGACAAGGAGTTATCGTAATATGTAGTAGGCACTCCTATTAAGGATTATGTTGTCACTAGGTATCAGATTGTGTGAAAATAATAATGTAACACTAATATAGGTATATATATATATACCTATTAGAATTCGAGTTGATAAAACAGTATTTCTTAACCTTTTCGAAGTCAGGGAGCACTTTTGATCATAAAAAAAATTTTGCGGAGCACCGAAATCAAAGAGTCAGAAAACAACAAATTAAACAGATTACATAACAATTAAAAAAAACATTAATTAAAAATATTTATTTGATGCAAAAATTGTTTATTGTGGATACCCGAGCTTGTCGACTTTTGCAGATTTCAGCAATATTAGGTTTAACATTTGATATAGCTGCTCTCAATTCTCATTTCGGGGAGCACTTGCAACAAGCTCGCGGAGCACAGATTAAGAACCACTGTGATAAAATAAAGGTGAGTAAAGCGTTATCGAAATACGCGACAAAGCTCAGAGGAAGTCCACCAAACAGTGCTCGTAAGCTCAACTCTCAAATCTACAAATGTCCATTAAAATGTGACTAATTGTTTGAAATGAATTCGAAATGTACGAGCCGCAATAAGAAATTCAGTTGGATTTGATATAAATCTGGTTTACGACTCGTCTAATTTAGCCACTCTTCTGATGTCGCTCCACTGGGGACCCCGATCACGTCTTTTCAGGTTCATCTTTCCACAGCATATTTTTGGGCCATATATGTTACTTTGATTTTCTGGCATTAGGCAGGTTTTCATTTTTTGATTAACTTTTAATATATTAAGGAGAACCCATTCTTATTGTGAAGTTGTAATTATTCAGAACAGACGGTCTGTGATATATTAAATACTGATTAAATGTATTAATTAGAAAGATATACATATAAAATCATTTTTTTCGAAAAATATTGTTGTTGCGCTACCGGGATTCGAACCAGGATCTCTTTCCAAACCGGGGATGGTGCATTATCCAACTATGCTACAACGACAGTACATTTGACGACAAATTTTACACTTTTCAAATTAATACATTTAATTATTATTTATTACTTATATTTTAGTTGCTTGTCAAGGCCTTTCAGTTCCATAGCCGACCGCGCGGTAAATGGCGACCCCCCGCTTACTAAGGACCAAAAGCTTCCATATCGGTCTCACTCATTCGCAGCCAGGTTGACATTTTTACTCACCCGGTCTCCAGATTTCTTTGTCTTCCCTACAGGGATTTCGTAGCTTCGATGCATTCTCCCGAACATTGCATTTTTGGACATGCCAGGGGTCGAGTTCCCGTTGACATTCCCTCACAGAATATTGTCCTTCCCCCCCCCAAATGTGCCATCCCAGAGAATTTTTATTTCAAATAGCCTACTAAAATAACCTTTATTGACGTCATCACATTATAAATGCGGAATTTGGTTTTCATTGGCAACACCTTGTGAAAAAGCCACATTCCCATTTTTTAACCTAGTTGTTCCAGTTATATCTCATTTTTATTATGTTTATAATTATACAGAATATAACAGACCTAGTCCACAACATATTATGGATACCTGACTAAATTACTAGCCGAAAATGTTTAAAGAATATGTGCCTAACCTCAATCATGTCAGAGATATAAGTATTTCAAAAAAATCGTAATTGTGCGATTATTTCGATTAATTGAAATAATTTATTAATTTCAAATTGTATATTGAATATAAAAAAATAAGATATAGACTAATAATGGATAAATTTCGCAAATATTTCTTTCGAAGTAGGGTAGGGCGGGGCTAGTTGAGATTTTTTTTTATTTAATCTGTCATAACTCTTAAACAGTGCATCAGATTTTCTTGATTCCTACAATGTTGGAAAGGTAATTTACCCTGCTCTAAACGTCTTTAGAAAATAAAACTAATTCAGGTCTGGTTTAGAAGATATTGCCATGAATGCGAGAAACTTCCGAGTTGCTCAGTCTGCTCCAAGGGTGGGGTAAGTTGAGCAAGGTGATGGGGCAAGTTGAGCAATGGAAATAATGGGTTCAATAGTTATGGAAATTGCATAAATTTTCAATAAAAATACAGTTAATAATCAAATGTTTATTTTAAGTTCCAATACTAATCATACAGTGAAACAAAAAGCATTATTTAATTAACAAAATAAAATCAAAAGCAAACAAAACATAACTTAATCTTTATCTTTGGATATTATTACACTTATATATATAATAAAATATATATTATATATATTAAATATATATAAAATATATATTAAAATTGGAAAGCATTCGGTGCACATTTAGTGTGGGACCATTGCTTGCAAGCCCGACACTGGATCTAGCTTTCTTCAAGTAGGCTCTCAGAATAAGTTTCGTAACAAACCACCTTCAGATTTAAATTTTTAAATGTATCTTATTCTTTAACAGTCGTTTGATGTTGAATTCTAGATTCATTATTTATTATAGATTCTGCTGCGTAACACAGCTGTTGACTGGTAGTTTAAAGTTTTTCTCTTATATCTTCGCAAAATATAATGGGGCAAGTTGAGCCAGCCTGCCCAATATGCCCCAACTAGATTCATCGAAACAAAAGTTAGGTTATGAAAAAACGTCATGACTTGGGACTAAACAACTATTTATAATTGAATATACAAACTTACCTGATTGTAGATGTCTGTTTTTGTACAAGTCCAGGAGAAAGATAACGACCAACATATATATTACTTTTTAGTCACAAAATAAAAGTATCCTTGCACCTCACTCGATCGTTTCCCTCTCTCGTCCCCCTCTTTCTCTCACTTGAAGTGTTATCGGGAGATGCGTAATTTTCAATTGCCAACTTGCCCCTAGGCTCAACTAGTCCCGCCCTACCCTAAGTAAAAAGTTTAAACAATTATATTTTCAAAATTAACCTTGTGGTTGAAATTCATTATTTTTATTTGTTAACTTTGTTTTATTAACCACTTATTGAGTTTAAATACATCTACCGGTATCGAAAAATACAATTTTCTTCTTCAGGATGTCAATACTAATCAAAATATGCTGTTTCTTTACCAGAATCTATTTTTAAAAAACAATAATTTTTAAATAATAAATTTAGTACCTAACTCAAATTATTATTTAATACAAATTTACTTGAATAATTTTTAGGAAAAATTTTAGAATGGGACTCGTAGTTAAATTTAATTGGTTGTTTATAATTTTTTGATTAGTTTTACAAATAGATTCTGGTAAAGAAACAACATATTTTGATTAATGTTTTCATCCAGAAGAGGAAAATGGTATTTTTCGAAACCGATAGTTGTATTTAAACCCAATAAGTGGTTAATAAAACAACGTTAACAAATAAAAATAATTAATTTTCCATAATGGTGCAGAATTTGCATATATTCCTTGAACATTTTCGACTCAGAATTTAGTCAGGTATCAACTCATAAAACTTTGTAGACTATGTCTGTTACACCCAGTTTGATTTAAGGTTTCCGCGAGCACTAGTGTATGGAACTGGCTTCTATTCTAAAAGTGGGAAACTGATAGGGAAATCATCCATTAAAAAAACGTGATCTATCCTAGAAGATACGCTTGTTCCATATATAAGTAACTATGTACATATAAATAATTATTAATAATAAAAATATGTAATGGATGCAATACATGCCTCCGACATAAGTTATATATGGTAGTTATGTATCTATAAAAGAGGGCTCGTTGCTCATAGATACCCATGTACATCTCAGTTATATATTAACGACCAATCGCATAACAAAGGTTCACTACGTCCATCAGTCGCTGACCCCAGTAGTTACATTTCTTCCTTTAGCATTAATTTTCCATATGCTCCCTTCACGTAGGTATCTACTTGAGGCACGCCACTGCCTATTCTGTTTCAACCACTAATGAAAACCGACATTAATGACGGTATTGTCAATAGAGGATTAATGATTTTTTCAACCCCGAGCATTGAAATAATTGCCGCCCCCGTATGAATTTTCTTTTGTACTTCCACGCGAGTTGCTCTGTTTGAGGCAGGCCTAATTTACCCTCCGGGCAGATGCTGCGTGGAAGGGCTAAAATTGTGTACCTATACCTATATCTATCTATGTAAATACATTTTTTTTTTTTAAATATACGTAGGTACCTATATATCTAAGTGTCTTATATTTTTATTTTTTTTAAGAAGAACACATTTTTGTTGTAAAGTTGCATTTTTTTTGTAGCTGTATCAATTGGAAAGATTACAGAATATAAGTTCAAAATTTGTCGAAAACGTATTCAATTGCTATAGCGAAAATGGAAATGCGCTTTCCTTTAATAGTAAGAGGTTCAGGTTCGAATCCCGGTAGCAACTAAATATTTTTTCGAATAGGTAAATTGATTATTTCTGTATTTAAATTTTTCTAGTTGAATAATTCAATTTGTATTCTTATTCCGATTTGAATTTACATAGATCGATTCCGTGCTTTTAAGAGAAAAAAAAAGTTTTTTTATTAACTCTGAAGTAGTTTTTAAAATATATTTAAATAACCGTGGACTAACTTGATTTATTATTATATTTAAGAAGAATTTACTGAAAAAATATTTCTCTCAATGTCTTCTAATTGACCGACAAAATAACGTGACTTAGAGACTTAAAGACTCGAGGCTTAAAGACCGGGACTATCGGTCACACTAAACATTGAAGGGCGACCCTGTTAGAAGCTTCAACATTCGACGAGCGTGCACGAGAAGATGTATAAAAGGTGAACTAGGCAAAGTACGCCAGGACAGAAGATTCTAGTGCCTCTACCTTAGGGTAATACGGTGAAATTTAGTTAATTTGTTATGCTTTGTGACATTTCAAAATTCCGCGGCAGACCGAGCGCTACATTACCGATCCGAGTAGATGCGGTCGCGGTGAGAGAAGGCTGGAGAGGAAGGGAGGACTTCCGCGCGGGCTGGCGGCGCGGACGGAGCGAGCGCCGGACGGCGTTTCACCGGAGAAATAGAGAAAAGATTATCGCAACTAGGCATTATAAAGAACAGCTGGTGGGGGGGAAACCCACCATTTCCCGGAACCAGTTTAGAAGCTAGGACCTTGTCGGTCCCACTCATCAAAGCTAATAAAAATACGCGACTTTAATTCAGTTACATATTTAAGTATAAGCAAAACGAAAAAGGAGAAGAAATTCAATGTGGTTATTAGCAATTAAGATTTAAAATTCAAACCCTCCAGTGTCCCTTAAGTGCAGTCTTTATTCATAAAAAATCATATAACATAAATCCATAGAACATAGTTTTACATACATGTGGAAAATTAAGGACGAGACACAAAATGGATTAAGTCACACTTACACGGACAGACTAACGGAGTTGCAAAACACGAGGTATGAAGAGTGAGAGGTAATCGCGTAGGTGGAGTCTCACCCACGCAGTCCGGCCTAACTACCTACCTAAGGAGCTCCAACGAGTCACCCATACCCGAATAAATCCTTAAATAAAACAAAATTCATCCCATTCCTGGGCGGGCGGTGTCTTAAGTCCAGTCAAACCACCATGTTTACGTGCATTTCTAAGTATCTCACAATTCCACAAAATGCATTCCACAAGGCATTGTTAGATGCGATGCATTCGGGAGATATCTGGACCCCGATTCATCCGCGTCAAGGAAGGATCACCTGGCGGGTTCCGCGAGAAGATTCCCGGCTGGCAGCCAACTTGGCCCCATACAAGATGGCGTGCGCAAAGGCGAGATGAAATTTTGACCCGGGCGTGTCGGCTAGATGATGACCGCCACCGCAACCCTTCGGATGAGTAAAATATGAGTGAAATCAAAAACCCCGAACCATTTACGCGTTTTTATACTTCGATAGGTAGGCCTGGTATAAATTTTGAATATGTGCATTCTATTTGTGTTAATTTAAAACAGCAAACTGCTTCTGGTGAGATAGGATTTTCGGTTCGAACGAATATATTTACGGCGGTGATATAAAAACATTTTATATTGTATTTTTTCGGATTATCGGTTGTGATAAAGTTTCGGAGGCTGATCAGCAGAATTTGAAGATACAAGACTGCAAAGAGAGCAACCATCGGCGTCTACCAGCCCAGTTTCACAAAGGTTGGTATATTTTTTGTTTGGATGGAGTTGAATTAATATATTCAACAATACCGATAGAAAACCCAGGACTAGCTATCGAAGGGTAATTACGGCAACAATCAGTATTAGGCCTGGGTTGACCAGATTACTATTGAATTGAAGATGTATTAAGTATGTTCTGTTATTAGTTAATAACTATTAAAAATGAAACTATCACTATGAAAAATATGATTTTCTACAACTCATTACGCAGAGGAAGATAGAAGGCAGTAGAGGCGAAGGTAGAAAGAGATTATCTTGGCTGTGTAACCTCAGAAAGTGGTTCATTGTCAAATATTGGTGATCTTATACAGGATAAATCAACATCATCGCCAACATTCGATAGGAGCCGGCACATAAAGAACAAGTCTTGTTAAAAATAGTGCGCGCGCTATATTATGATGCCAAATCGTGTGCGCGCGCTATATTCAGGCCTATTCTTAAAATTGCAATATTGAAATGAAGGTGATTGTTACACCAACCCTCAAAAATAGACAGATAGTTTTGACAGATTATGGTACGTTTATCTCCCTCACTCCCTCACTCTCTCTCCCTCTCTCTCATTCAAATATAACACTATTTTTGAGGGTTGGTGTAACAATCACCTTCATTTCAATATTGCAATTTTGAGAATAGGCCTGACTATGATGCCAAATCGTGTGCGCGCGCACTTTAGAGGAAACATTGCTTATAACTACAACTTACTTACTTATCATCACATAAAGCATCATAGGCATAGAGGATAGAGCGCCACAGTCTTCTGTTCTGACACACAATTCTTGCGTCATCCACATTCATACATCTCCTCATACAAGCTCGCCGATTATTAAGGCTCCTAATAGGACGCTTCCGCGGACGGCCTCTACTTCTGGTGCCATCAACACGTGCGTCGTATATCTTTCTTACCATTCTCTCCTCATTCATCCGTTCCATATGACCAACCGCCTAAGTGATCCTTTTTTTATCTTACTCACTAATTCTTTCCTTATTTCTTCATTCTTTACTCTGTCATAAATGGATCTGGCGCATATACGCCTAAGTGATCTCATTTATACTGCATTCAGTCTACATTCGCTCCAGGCCTCACTTCCATACATCAGTATCGGCACCAGGACTCATTGTGAACAGGTAGTCTTGCCCCAGTTGGCAACAAGAACAACTAATTATTATTAATCCTTTTTGCTGCCAAAGTATATAAAGATACCTATTTATTTATGCATCATAATCCACTCCAATGCAGTGTTAATCCACTACTAGATGAAGACCTTCCCATGACTGTCGAACTCTTCAATATTTCGCTAATCTTTGCTGTCACCCTCACTGTTCCGATAATTTCGCCTACACATCCAGACTTTGGTCATTCTCTAAGTATTTTCTCATGGCATGTGTGTAGATAGATATACGTAATCGCAAAAAAATAGAAATGCAAACACTAGATACTAGAAAATTTCTACATATTCAATTAGTAGATGACGTCACAATTTAAAAAACATGTTTGTAGTTTTAGTTTTTAAAAACACAACCCTTGTTCTCAAGTCTTTCTGGCACACACTTTAATCCGTCCACGCATATAATTATCCCGACTTTCGTTTATTGTATTTATTTCAGCTCTATCGAATAGGTAAATAGGTATCAACGACTATATATATTTCCACATCACTTCAAATTCATGTTATCGGCGACAAAAGAATAATACAATTATTATCGGCGCCATTGGCTGTCCAATTTAACCCGGCCTTTGGCTGAGCCGTCTGTTCCGTGTTCCCGCGTGAGAATTGTTCAGTGCGGCGTTGCCGCTTCTAACTGAACATTTCCAATGCAATACTTTTTATCGCTTTGTTTTTATTGCGGCAACGGCGATCGTTTACAGTTTGCGATAATTCTCCGACAAAATAATTAATGGTGGAAATGTAGCTAGCTGTTAGATTTATTTTTAAATTTCATCGGCGACCTACCTATAAAACGTGAAAAGACTATCTAATAAACATCAAAAATAGATTTGTTAGCTAGTCAAAAATGCAATAAACTGCTTCAGGAGGAAGAGGCAAATGTTTTATTGCAAATTTAATAATAAAGCCTTGCCGATGTTATCAAAATATAGACCGAAAAATACACTTTAAAATGGTACACGTCAAAATTAAATTTAGAACATGAAATGGCACTTTTATTGAAATCCATTAAGAAAAACCGCCCCTATTTTCCAACACCTCAAAAGTCATTTTTCAGCAGACATAAAAATAAATACATTTTTCTCCATTTTTTGTTACTAAAGTTATGAAACTAAATAACATTTTATCCTAAAATGACACTATCGAGAACTGGGACTAAGTTAGATGCGTATATAACAGAGTATCCGAATACAATAATAACTCAAAATACTTGTTTTTTTGAGTTGTCTTATTTTTGATCTAGGTGTGCGATATATAAACAGATCAAGCCGCTTCAGGGTCCAGGATAGCGTCAAGTATCCACTTTACGAACTACATATACGAACTCGTGCTGTTGAAGCAAGATAGAAAGCCACGATGTTCAGTCATGAGCACATCGACTGAGATAGGGAGATGTCTACGGTTATTACAGGGGGTTGTTCCATTTCGTGTTGGAGCCCAATTTTTGTTACATACACTTACTTACACATGAACGGCAGTGGCGTGCAGTAGGTATAGTTTTAGGTTATGCTGTTACTAATGATATTATACAATCATATATAATATACATATGTACACAATATATGTTATACATAGGATTATGAACATTCGTTTAACCAACGTCTTTAGACAAAATGAATTCGTCGTTTATACGGCCCTACCATGTATTTATTTGTAATTTTAGAGTATTATTAATAGTGTTTTTAAAGTTTAAGTTTTAAAGTAAAATGATACCTTCTTAAAAATTTAAAAATGTATGCACGTTTTTAAGAACACTTTTAATGACTGAACATGATTATTTTATTGTTTGAAAATCCTTCACGTAATAACTAAAGGAAATAATTATTTTTATTAAAGGTTAACATAGGAAATAGTTATGCCAATTGCTTTTTGTTTTTCCCAAATCAAAAACAAATTCATGCACCTCGAACGCAAAGAACGGTCATGAAATAAACACGTTAAAAACAGTAAGATAGAAAAATTCGCGAAAAAGTAAAAGAGGAAGGAACATTTCAATGATTTTGAGTGCAAAGTTCTCGGAGTATGTCGTGGATATCTGCCCAATTGACGCTTTCCGAAGGCTTCTCAAAAGACAACCCCGAAGTTCTTTAACGACCTTACCCCCCCCAAGTGGTGATTTACAGAGTCGCGCATGTCGCAACTTCGAAGGGCCTCATTGTCCAGAGGGCTTCCGAATCACTGATATACCTAATCAGTGGTGTAGTGGGGCCAGGCCCGTGCCTTGGCACTCCTCACACGGTACATTAAAAAAATACTTTGATTCAAAATATTCCGCATAGAATTTTATAAATCAAATATCGTGCAGCGGACGGATATTACAAGAATGCAAAAAATATATAAAACTAAATTTTATTAACGTAGCTCAATATCCTATACCAGCAACAGAAAGTCTCGAGTTCCAGTCTCGGTTGCAACTGTAGTTTTTTCGAAAGATAGATTTGTTCTTTGCATCTTTCTATGTTCCATGACATGTCTAATTTGTTATTTGAGATATTAATGCTGTTAGATAGGTATTTAGTACATAGGTACACCCACCTACCAAATTATATTTTTAAATGAACGGTTCGTATCTTCGCCACAGTTCACGAATCAAATTCTCACTGTGTCGGTGAAATATTTCGTCCTGCCTCACAAAAGCTGTGTAAGTCCAGAAAATATAAAAAAAAAAAAAGCATTTTCACTGCATTCAGTATATTTTCGTTTTGCTAGCTCCAGATGTCACTTTCGTACATGTTAGTACCAGGACTCCATTATGTAGGTGGAGGAGATGACCGTACCTAGGTCAATCGGTTATAAATAAGGCGCAATAAATGTCTTCCAGCCAATACATTGTCTTCATTAGACCGAAAGACAAGATATGTTTTTGTTAAAAATGAAAATCGATTTGTGTGATCGAAAAGTAAAAATTTGACCCAACATTCTATAAATTTTGGAATTGAAGGTAGGGTAGGGTGGGAATGAGAGTGCAACTTTTTACAAATGACAGGATAATGAGATTATAGAGCTTTTATGTTATACAATACTTAACGTGTGTTAAAAGAGATATATCTGAGACTCATTTAATATACCAAAAACAATTGAATGGCATTGAGTTATTTTAATTTAAAAATCAATCAGATTAACCCCACTAAAAAATACCACCAGTACCAAAATCTTTTATTCGTTGTCCTGGAAAACCCGGCGTGCTGATCTACTATACCCATGTGCTGCAGTGGCGGTCGGTGAATTTTCGTAGAAGGGATACTGAGGGATGCTCCAGAATGTATTTTTTTTCCGCAAACGGTCAGGACACTAAACTTTTACGCAAAGTGATTCAATTCACAATCACTCAAAAGATGATAATAAAAATTATTCTAAAAAAAAAAAAAGACTATCCAAGTATACAACTTTTCACAGATTTTAAAGTACCAATAATAGTAGACATACAAAAAAAAAAATCAATAATTCAAATTTTCAAAATTAAAAATCAATTCAATTTTAAAAGCGAATTCCGATCTACAAGATATAGAGATCAAATTGATATGCCAAAACTAAAATATACCGCAACTCAAAATCAATATATTTATCAAGGTATCAAATTTTTTAACAATCTTCCCATCACAATTAGACAAATTACGGACTATCATAAATTTGTAACTGAAGTTAAAAAAATATGTACACAGACTAACTGAAACATAAATTAACTCGAATACACTCCTCTATATACGAGTCTTACTCTCATAGAGAAGAAACAAATGTTAATATATATATATATATATCCACTGATTATTGAAATTGTATTATATTTTTATATTAATAAAAAAAAAAATTAAATTCACACAATTCACTATTTTCATTCACAGTATTGGAACACGTTGGTGTTATTATCCTTCTTATTTTCTGTATTAATTTTATATTTAAATGATGAATTACATAGATAATCGAAGGATATTCAATATTTCAAACTGCCAAACTGTCAAAAATGCATCACATAAACAAATTTCTCAAAACATTCCGCTCGCTTCGTTATATGTATGCTATTCTGCGCATTATACCCATAAGCATTAAAATCGTTTTTTGTACGTTAGATGCTGTTAACGAATCCGTGTACAGTATTCGAAGACCTTGACAGGCGAAACTGAATGCGCATACGTGAAAGTCAAATACTTTCAAACTTTGTGGATACGAAACGAATGACAGAATCCCCTATTGCTGGTATATGTGTGTTTACGCTCCGTGCACGCACTGTGTCGTAGTGTGTGTTATGACTTTTTTTTAAAAGACAAGACGAATTTATTAGCATAAGTGCTGTTTTCGGCTGGAAACAAAAAGTCCAAAGCTTTTTGACTCTAGAACACAAAGGATGTATGAAGCGACCGCGCCTGATGTGCTGCTGTCTTAGTATTTTCTGATAACCGATTAGTCAATCTCTTCAATGACATTCTACAAATACCGAATTGTTTAAAAACAGCACGCAAAGAATTATTTTCTCTCATTACCAAATTAGCAGCTTGTTTCATAACACTGATGGAAGTCTTTCCCCGCTCAGTTTTTCTCTTGTACGTTCTTATTCTGCAAATAAGAAGAATCGAATGTGAGTGTACAAACAGTATCGGGAGTGTGGTAGAAAATTCCACCGCGGCACTTTTAACCCCATACCAAAATATCTAAACAAAGACTATATAATTAAATAGGCTAACTTACTTGTCATACATAGTAGAAGAAAATGTAGTCACAAAACCAAAAATTACTCGACTGACGAAGTGCGAAGCGAAGCAGAGGGGATATCACCACATCACGTGGTGTTCATATTTATGCTTATTTTTACTGATTAACTCTTAAAAACATCTTATTATCCAAGAAAAACATTACATTTTATTCGCCTTACTGTGTGTGCCGTACCTTGGGTCACCGCAGGATACCAAGTACGCAATTTTAATTATATATTCATTAATTTATTTTGCATTTTATAATTTAGCGATGCCGAGGAGTAAAAACAATATTAAAAGGACCAAACTAAATTCCGCTCCTATTGCTTATGCGGCAAATGGCCAATTATTGCAATGTCGTATAGACAGAGAAAAATTTACACCTGGTATGGTTTATAATATTGATGAAACTGGTGTTTCTATCGTGCACCTGGAAGCATGACATCTGGAGAAAGAGAAGTTAATATCACAGACATTTCCAAAGCCTGCACCAAAAAAAAAAATATTCGAGTAGGTCGGAAGCTAGTTAGATGTCGCATTCTATTAGACACACTAGACTAGACACCTCACATATATAACTTTACCAACAACATAGATAATTTTATTGAACAATTAATTAGTATGACCAAGGTGCGTGACCGCCACGTACCCAGGGCCATAATAAGAGGTTTCGTAAAATTTTATTCTTTCGTTAAGTTTTATAAAGTATGTATCTAATCTAATGACACCTTGTTTAACTCTTTATATATATATTTTTGTACATTAATCATTCTTTGTTTACACCGGAAGAACACTGTCTGCTATAATACAGTCAAATACTAGTGTAGCAGGCAGGGTACCCAAATAGATGTCTTACTTTTTTGAAATATTTATCTGATTATAATATAACACACTGTACTAAGAATCAAATAAATAAATTATTATTATTATTAAAGATTAACATATTATTAGGAGAACACATTCTTATTGTGACGTTGTAATTATTCAGAACAGACGGTCTGTGATATTTTAAATACGAATTAAACATATTAATTAGAAAGATATACATATAAAATCAATTTTATCGAAAAATATTGTCGTTGCGCCACCGGGATTCGAACCTGGATCTCTTTCCTAACCGATGGCTCTATCAAATAATGGAATGATTAAATGTATTAATATCAAAAAGGTAACATATGGGTTCGAAAATTGTCGCTAAAAATATTGTCGCTGTAGCATAGTTGGATAATGCACCTCCCCCGGTTAGGAAAGAGATCCAGGTTCGAATCCCGGTGGCGCAACAACAATATTTTTCTATAAAATTGATTTTATATGTATATCTTTCTAATTAATATATACGATTAACATATTATCACTTCTAACAATTTGAATATAAATAATTTATCTAATTGGTAGTGAAAAATAACTTAACATTCTTTGTCAATTAAGAGTTTAAAAATAACGGCCTTTCCCCTACTGCTTATCTTATTAGCTCAACTAATAATTTCCATAAGGAATTAATGTATTCAAAGCAAACATCAACTTTATTCCTCCATTCGACATCTCTATCTATAGATATAACCTACCAATATTTGTAGCACTTGTAAAATACCATCACTTTCGCCCTTCTAGCATTAATCATAATGTCACTCCCCTTGAATACTTTTTACATCCCACTTACTAAATAAACTCTGTAAAAACCGACTGCATAAAAACAAAAAACAAAGTGTGAAAATATGGCATACAAACATACACCTATGGTGATACTGGGATATATTGTTTGAAGGCTGTACAGCATTGTTCACTAATATAAAAAAAAAATACCTGATCATGGAGCAATTTGGAATGTGGGTGGTATTAACACCACAGGAGACTTATTTGTAATGTATATGACTTCCTCGTGTGGGTAGGTACTCATTTAAGGTATGCGTAGCTCTTTAGACTAGTCTTTGATTTAAACAAAGTGGTAATTGTCAACTTCTTAATTTCCTCATAGTTGAAGATCGCGTCTCTCCAGTTGCATCGACGATTCTCCTCCAAACTAAATGCATCAGTCAGAGGCTCTTGTATCGCTGACTATATATCCCTATATCAATACAAGTTTGCCAATGTGCGAGTTAATAATGTCAAGTTCGTCGAATTTCAAGTACAAAAAGGTGTTCCCTCGAAGGTGTGCGGGTGTCGCGCGCACACGATTTGGCTTCATAGATCGCACAAAAAATATAGCGCGCACACAATTTTTAACAAGACTTCTTCATCATGTAACGCCTTCTATCGAAGATTGGCGACCATGTGGCTGTATGTTGATTTATCCTGTTTAAGATCACCAACATTTTGGACATTGAATCACTTTCTAAAGTTACACAGCCAAGATAATATCTTTTTTCTTACACCTCTGCTGCTTTCTATCTTCCCCTGCATAATAAGTTGTATAAGATCATATTTTTCACTGCGGAGAATGTATCCAAAGTATGCAGCTTTCCTTGATAGTTATTAATAGTTCTCTAGACTTATTAATGCATCTTAATACATATTCATTAGTAATGTGGTCAACCAAGGTCGTATCAGTACTTATACTGGCAAGTTAATGTTTTTCTTCACACCGCGATCCAAACTTAGCAGGAATATTGGACACCACCCGCATAGCCAAATACTTAACCGAGAAGAAAATATTTAATCAAGTAGAATGTGAGAACAATCTAATGGGAATAATAATTAATATAGATAAAACAATACACTCATAACAAGATTTGGAAGTTATACCTACGTGACTTCGTCTACTTGAAGAACAACAACATATTCAGACACACAAATATGCGCTTAAACAAATCCGTGATCTTTTTCTTAGCTTTATAAGCAGAGGAATGACGCATTGGAAAACATAAAAATCCTTCTTCCTTCTTACCTATTGACATCAGATGAAACTCGGCTCGTAATCCACCTCAATAAGTCCTGGTCCTGGGTCGCTCCAACTTGCCGTAAGGCATCTGTGGCAGTACTGCTCGTACCCCACAGACATGGCCGCATAAGGAGTCACTACAATTCGACCAGTACCTACTAAAACAGATAGCAATACTCCGCGCCGCAACCGGTCCGAGAAAAGCTGGAGCTGACCAACTCGCACCTCGGCATCGCCTCCAGTGTACCGCATCTATCTTGTACTTTGTATTATTAAATTCAATCTCTAAATAATCGTCAACCAGTAAGTACTGTTTCATTGTCGTAATCTTCATACTTCAGCTTTATACGCAAACACAAATCATAATAAGTTTTAGTATTTCATATATCATACATAAGGGAGAAGCTCTCACCGGAAGGATTCTCACCGTACATATCCTTCTCAACGAGTCTAATCAAACATTAATCACACAATTGACAAACCCTTAAAGTGGTGACGTCGACGTCATCTGAACACGCAATGATTTTGAACTGTAAATCCGGATCGATAGGATCTAAATGAACGAGTCGCGCGTCCCGCGGAATGGAATACGACAAGTTCGGTCGTAAATCGGAATCACTGCAAGGTATGGGAGGGAAGTAGGGAAACCTTGGTACAGGATGAGGTCGGTGAGGGGATAGTGGTTCTAGTCGAAGGACCAATGATCTCGGCAACTCGGATTCAGAAGGACTGCTCGCCTTACCTTGTATATGACATCCCCGTAATCCCCACAGTCGCCGCCGAGATCACACAAATGGCACGCGGATGAGCCGATCATCGCTTCCAATTGAATACGGCGATGTCACAAGTTCACCTACGGCACACAAACAACAAACAATACGTGATCAAAACACAATATCACAAAATATAGTGTTGATGCACTGGAAATGAAAGTCCACACCGCGAATGCTATCGCGATGTCGAGATCGAACAAATATCGGTCAAGCGGACGTCTGCTGGCGTCAAGGTTACAATTCACACTTTTAACGAGCTGTAAATATCCTGCAATCTTTTGTCTACTGCTGTAGCACTGTTGCCATGGTTGGTCTCTCGTGCTGTCCACGGGATACGAACATGCTTCTACAGCAATACATTTCGAAGGCGTCTATTTTACGCTTGACGCTATTGCGGACTGTTGGATCGAAAAGACAAGAGTGTGAACTGACGTAATTATAGTCGCTCACTTGATGTCACTGTCTTTCCACAAATGTGTACATAAATAGTCATAAACACAAAAATGAGATGGAGAACTATGGTGCTGAAACATGGATTCTGAGATAGGAAATGCAGAAGGATTGGTCCATGCCCAGCGCACCGTGGACAAATGCCTCGATTATAGATGAATTAAACCTTGATAAAGCACAGAATCAGCATATTATTAATAACTGTAAAAATATTATAAAAAGATAAGAATAAAAAAATAAACGACAGAAAAACATTGCGCAGTATCTATCCTCATGTACACGATTTCGAAATGTCAGATATTTATGTAAACGAACATCAGGATTCCATGGAATATTGGTGGTCCAAGGAATGGTGACAGGAATCAAATCTCTCGGAAGGTAGAAAACACGATGAACCAAACCGGTTAGGACTTCGATGAACTCCTGAACTGCACGTGAAATGAACCGGAATAAGTGGCGACAGATCGTCCGCGCTGTCATCCCAATAAACATCCGCAGGACCGTGAGAAAAGGGAGAAGAGTCACAAATACCTATAAGAAATGAAAGAATCCAACCAATCCAAAAATCGGATTCTATTTCGTTGTTGATTAGATACCAAATTAAATTCTTCTATCGAATACACCCACCCACATTAAAAGGTACGCACGTATTAGGTACAATTTTTAATGAATGCTGATCAAAAATGGTCCATTGTATATTTTTTTATGACTACCATGATGATTAACATAGTAGTTTGTTACGTATTAGTTTTCGAATGACTTTTCAATTGTAGTAGTTTGGCTATTCGCCTTACAAGTAGGTAAGTCATATTTCAATAAGATCAAATATTAGCCCACCTTACTTTAGTCCTTCTCTGCTTCGCAAAAATGACACGGCTATCTTTATCCCTCGTGGAAGGTGGCGATTAATTGGTGGCATGCAGTACGTACAAGCAAAAAAGCTGTGCATCACTAAAAATTCTGGGAAACAACATAAGTAGAAACAATTTTTTTACAATTGTATTAGTAGAGTCTTTAAATGCTTACTTCTAAAAACTACCCCGACAACTCACCGCTGTAGTCATGGCGCTCTTGTGCATTCGCCGCATTGACCTATTCACATTACTCTGTTCTATCTTTAAGCTAGTGAATTACACAAATCATATAATTAGCTATTTACTGAATTGAAAATTCCTTTCGGTTGATCCTTTTTTACCTATGCTGTTTTTTTAACAGAATAACATTAGAAAGGCTTACAACTGCGTGCAAATTATGGAAGTGTCTACTTCCTCTTTTACTTTTTCGCGAATTTTTCTATCTTACTGGTTTTTACGTGTTGATTTTATGGCCGTTTTCTGCGTTCGAGATGCATGAATTTGTTTTTGATTTGGGAAAAGCAAAAACCAATTGGCAGAACTATTTTCTACGTTAACCTTTAGTAAAAATAATTATTTTGTTTAGTTATTACGTGAAGAATCTTCAAACAATAAAATAATCATGTTCAGTCATAGAAAGTGTTCTTAAAAACGTTCATACATTTTTTATATTGATTTTCATATGGTTAAGAAGGTATTATTTTATGTTAAAACTTAAACATTAAAAACACTATTAATAATACTCTAAAATTACAAATAAACACATGGTAGGGTAGTATAAACGACGAATTCATTTTGTCTAAATACGTTGGTTAAACGAAAGTTCATAATTCAATGTATAACATGTGTTATAGTAGTACATATATCATATAATATGATTGGTGATAGCATAACCTAAATCTATACCTACTGCACGTCACTGCTTGTTTGATGCCTGCATTTCCACATGGTTTGGATTCCAGATGGTTTGTAGCAACTTTAACTGGTATTCATCTTCGAATTTCTTCTCACAGCCACCGGCGTTCGTGATTAGCACTCCCAAATAAATTGGCTCTTAAACCTTCTCGCGTCCCGCTATTTGGAATGTTTGTAGTATTTGTGAAGTTTGCACGATCTACGTTTCATCACTCAAAAAAAAAGATAAAATTAATTCTAAAAAAAAAATTACTATTCAAGTATCCAACTTTTCACAGATTTCAAAGTACCAAAAATAATAGACATGTACAAAAAAATACAATAATCCAAATTTTTAAAATTAAATATTTGAAATGAATTCCGATCTAATTGATATTCCAAAATCACTATATTTATGAAGGCACCAAATTTTTTGACAATCTCCTCATCACAATTAGAAAAATTACAGTAGTCAAAAAATATGTACACATACTAACTGACACATAATTTATACACTCTCGTATATACACGAGTCTACTCTCATAGAGAAGAAATAAATGTTAAAAGAAATATATACATATCCCACTGATTATTTAAAAAAATTATTTATTATGTCTTCTAATATTAAAATTAAAAATATAAAATAAAGATAATCCATTTCTAATAGGTCATTTCCATTTAGAAAGAACAATTGCATTAGTGTGAGTAATATCATACGTAATAGGTATTCACAGCGCTGTCCAACTGGCGGCCCGCAAAACTTTTTTTGCGGCCCGCGAGCTGTGCAGATTTTGTAATGTTTTCCTTTGTACTGTATTATAATATTTTAGAATGACATTAAGTTTATATAACTTCAGGTCGTAAATTTGAAATTGGTTGTAAACCAGCAACATGTATATGTATAAGTATTGAATTGACATTAACTGAGTTTTCATTTACCTATCCTCTTTGGCCCCCGAAATGTTTGCTAAAGAAAAAATGGCCCGCGGTCTAAAAGAAGTTGGACAGCACTAGGTATGCACATTGTAGCAGGGTTTTGATGTTGCTGTGGGTTTTAAATGTTCAGTGGTCAGGGTGAGGTTGTCGTTTGAAATGAGTTAAAATACTGTGTCCACAAAAAATGTGCGCGTAATGTCTGAATTTTGTAAATTCTGTTATTTTTTCTTAATTATTTTATTTGTTGTCCATATTGGTATTTCTAACTTAAGTGATATTAATGATGATTATTTGTGAATAGTAAAATCGATTCATTAACTTGGACACTTTTTATAAAATACAATAGGTAAGTAGGTATTTTAAACATTGTTTTAGATCAGGTTTGGGCAACCTTTTTTGGCTGCGGGTAAAAATCAACCAAAATATGACTATTAAGAAAACGGTTCTTTCGAGGGGTATTTTCATTTTATCACGGTCCGTTAGTGAATAGTAAGATAATTTTTTTTGAGAAAACTATTACAACTGAATACAAAAAACGAAATTGCAATTCTAATCATTATAAGCACAAATATAATTGTCAAGTTTATTATTTTATAAGTTATTAATTTATGAACTTTACTTGCGTCACAGGCTCTTTCTCATTGGCCCGCGCCTGACGGATGCGCGCACGCCATTTAAATAACGGAAATAATTCATTTATATATAATTTATTTATATATATATATATATTTTCTTTTATACATATTACTAAATGATTTTTATTTTTTGGCAAACTTCATAGCGGCAAAAAAAAATTAAATCCATAAAAATATAAAAGAGAAATCAAATAATTTGATAAGAATGTGTTTGACTTTATATTTCAGTGTGTTCGCTGATGTCTCTTTATTTATACATATAATATTATACATTATTTGAGGAACTCAAGTGTGCCATTTGAGATTATCAAGTAACCCGCGAGTTGCCGATACCTGTTTTAGATTGTACCTAACGATTAGTGACGCTTCTAACAGGACCATCTTCCAGTATTTGGTTGACCTGGTTCTATGTTTCTGGTGCTTTTAACACTCGCGTTATACATCTTTCTTACTATTCTCTCCTCGTTCATCCGTTGCACACGACCAAACCACCTATTACATAAGCGATCTTTTTTATTCTTATTCTCTATGCTACTCGTAATATCAGCTTTACGATCTTATCTTATCTTATTTACTTTTATCATAAATGAATCTGCCACATGTACGCCCAAGTGATCTCATTTCCACTGCACTCAGTCTAATTTCGTTCCTCTACTGCCAACTCCAGGCATCACTTCCATACATCAGTGTCGGTACTAGGACTCCAATGCGTAGCGCTAGTCTTGCTTCAGTTGACAAGTTCCAATTAGATACATATTATTTTGCTCCCTGCAGTCACCCTCCTTTCAATATCTTTCTCAGCCTTTCCGTTTCTATCAAACATACACAAACTCATCTACTTGTTCCAAACATTCATTACCTCCAAGTATTTAGCACGGTATCTCACCTTCCTCCTTCTCGAATACCATCACTTTCTTCTTGTTGACATTCATAATAAGGTCGCTTTCCTTGCATACATCGTACATTCTACTCACTAAAATGAAATTTTGTTAAATATATATTAATTATTAATTAATTAATTAGAAAGATAAATTAAAATCAATTTTATCGAAAAATATTAGTGTTACGCCACCGGGATTAGAATCTGGATTCCTTTCCTAACCGGGGAAGGTGCATTATCCAACTATGCTACAGCGACAATATTTATAGCGACAATTTTCGAATCTATATGTTACCTTTTTGATATTAATACATTTAATTGTTCCATTATTCGAAAGAGCCATCTACTTTGTTTTTACTGATAGCAGACGCCAGAATTATCAATTCATTTTTATTAAATTTTGGACACATTGATACAACTTTATTATTAGGAGAACACATTCTTATTGTGAAGTTGTAATTATTCAGAACAGACGATCTGTGATGAATTCAATATTCACAGACCTATGCTCTCCTATTAATTTTTGTTCACTATTTGCCATCATTACTACACATCGGCATACAATAAACAGCAAACAATGAAATAGCCCTTCTTCGCTCCTATATGCATACATTCCAGTTATATCACACAATTATCCATATATTATATAAATTAAACAGCCATGGAGACATAACACAACATTTGTAATGTCAAACCGCGGTGTGAATGATCCATTAAATATTAGGAGAACACATTCTCATTGTGAAGTTGAAATTATTCAGAACAGACGGTCTGTGATAGTTTAAATATTAATTAAATGTATTAATTAGAAAGATATACATATAAAATCGATTGTATCGAAAAATATTATTGGATTCGAACCTGGGTCTCTTTCCAAACTGGGGAAGGTGCATTAGTCTACTATGCTACAGCGACACTATATTTGACGACAAATTTTCGAATCAATATGTTACCTTTTTAAATTAATACATTTTAATCGTTGCATTATTTGAAAGAGCCATCTACTTTGTTTTTACGGAATCTCAAATACCTTTGAATAATCCGATAGCAGACATACCTATATATTATTCGATAAAATTGATTTTATATGTGTATCTTTCTAATAGATACATTAATCATTAATCACGTAGAACTATCTTCGTATATGGATACGATTACGTGTATATGTTTACTATTCACCCTGTAATCTTCCAATGTAAAAATACATTCTGTGATCTCATTTTCGTATAGAAAAATAGGTAAAAATAAATAGATACAAAGCAAACCAAGGTGATGAAAAATAGTTTATTACTAAAAATAGTAAATTACAGTGGTATTGGTCTCCTCATACTGTACGTACCTACATAGTTTATATGTACCTACCTAGGCCAAGTCATCCCCCTAAACAGGGACTGCAAGAGAAGATAACAAGGAACAAAACACAACTATGCATGGAAGATTAAAATTGATCTTTAAAAGCAGTGCCGGCCCTGGCATCTGTGGCGTCCTCGGGCGAAATTTCACCTGCGACCAGACCCTCTTTTTCGTGATTCAGTCTTGCGCTGATGATAAGGTGGAGAGTGTTGTATTACATATATCTCTCAAGATTCGCTTCATACATGCAAAATATTCCAGTTTCCGAATCTTCACTGATTTCTTAGTTATTAAGGTTACAGCTGGGGAGAGCCTTTTTTAACGGCACCCCTTGAGCTGTAATTATTGTGATACTGGAGAATTAGCTGTCATTCTCCAGGGCAACACTACAGCGGAACTCCGATGTATGTGATGATATTTGAAGAAGCAGATGGATTTTCTGGATCTATATGACGTTCATCTTGCTTTTCTTGTAATGCTCATAAACTATTTATTTTGTTCACACTGTAGCTCTTTCTCTTTTTTTTGTTTTTTATATCAGCTTCGAGCCTTGTTCGTCTAGAACAGGGGTCGGCAGACTTTCTAATGAGAAGAGCCAAATATTAAGTTAACAGAATCTACATTTTTAAGACGAAAACAAAAAGAGATATAATCAAGATTTTAATATAGGTGTTCAGAATTTCAAGATTAAATTGTAATTGCTCGTAAACCATCAGGGTGAGATAAGTACCGCAACTGCAGCTATTTCCCGGGTTCAACGACAGAAAAGACGGGGCCACTCCACACACAGCTAGAGTTTCAATGCAGAACCTGAGGGGAATTTTTCCTAATAAATTAATCGGTCACCGGACCTTACACCGTGCGACTTTTTTTTTGTGGCGACACCTTAAGTCGCGAGTTTACAGCAACAATCCTCGAACAATTCACCGTGTAGTTGCTGCCATTGAACCGATTCTTTGCTCTCGCGTGTTCGCAAATTTAAGAGTCCGATTGCAAGAGTGTCTTGAGAGAAATGGACGCCATTTAGACGATATTGTTTATATAACGTAAAATTGTATGAATAAAATATGAGAATAACATTGTAGTTTTGTTTTATTTAATATTAAACTTGAAATTTTTTCGGTGGACTCTCTATACTTTCAGCTGTTATATTACTCTGACAAACAATCGTGACATACGTATGTAGTTAATTTCTCGCTGAGTGAACTGTTCGTGGGACCAATGACGACATTCAATGCGCTGCACCCAACTGTCTCCAGGTCGACGCACACTGTATAACAAAGTAAACAGTAACAATCCACTTTTTCGTCTTCGCTATTGTCATTTTTCTGCGATTTGTTCTTTGTCTTATGGTGACCATTTTTAGATCTAGGTTCCCATTGCTTTAGAGTAAAACGCGTTTTAACCGTACCCGCGCCATTTGTTTTAATTGTTGCCACATTTTACTAAAAAACACATTAATAATATCGTAATCTCTCACAATAACAACAATTTAAATAGTTCTAACTAAAGAAAACCTACAAAAGGTCTAAATAAATGTTGCCGACGTCTACTGCTTACGTAATTGATTTCTTCCTTACACTTTTAACGCCAACGAATTTTTTTAGAAGGTGGCTACAAATTAATATTGTTCAAATAACAATTTTTAATTTTAAATACAAAGTTAACGTAAGACTATAAACAAAATATCCAATATTATTAGGTATTATACATTTATCAATATTATACTGTAATAAGTAGATAAATGAATATGTTAATTTGATATGCTGGTATTCACATGTACCTATAGGTATACTATACTTATACCTACCCATCTATATATTTACATGTGACCTCTAAACTAAACATTCTACCTTTCATAATATTTATGTGCTTTATTGTAGTTAGGTTAGGTTAGGTCTTGCCGTTTTAAATTCTTCAGACTTAACATCCAAAAAAGGGTCTTCTTTCCGTTTATCATATTTATAAATGTCTCAATTCGTCGGTTGACAAAAACCTTTCTAAAGAAACAAATGCATTCTCCATTATATTAGAATAATCCTCCGGCGTTCCGAGACTGTGGACAAAAAAATACATTAACTCGAAGTGGCAAGGATAATGCGATAAATTATCACGGGCCACAAAAAACATTCTTCAAAGGCGTTCCTTTTCGTCCGCTTCGTTTTTTCGAACGGACGGCCGCTCCGTTCCCGCGCGCATTGTCCGCGCCGCGCCGAATACATTATGTTCCGCTGACGGACAAAAAAAACTCCGACACACCGCGCTGCGAGCGTTTATTTTCATAACATATAATCTTCTCTATGGTCGAACAAAAAGAAACGAGCCCGCGGGTTCCCTTCGCCCCCCGCTGCCGAACTTCGGTCGCCGAGCGCCGCAGCGAGCGGGCTTTTTGTTCTCCCAACAAGAAACACACGACGAAAATTCGTTTCCAGTTTCGTGACCTCCTCGCGCAGCCCGCCGCGCTCAGAACGAACGTTGGGTGGGGCCCGACTCAAAAGCCGGCCTCGCATTGGCCAGCGGCGTGGTGGGGATACGTCCGTTCCCTCCGCCAGCCAATGGGTGCGAAGGGTACTGGCGATAATTGTTTGCCGGGCTGCGGGGTTGTCGGCTCTGATACTCGAAACGGCGGCTGGAGTTTAGTTGGTGCATGCCCGCGCTGCGTTGCGGCCGTGTTTTGACGCACGAGTGTGTCGACTTTTTTTCATAGCAAAATTTGTTTGTGGTGAAAATATTCTCACTTGGGATTAACGTAAAGGAATATCGAATAAATTCAGGTATTTATATATTTTTTTTTTTTACCGAAAATTTTCTTTAGGATTCTCAAAATTGCTTCTCATAGACTTTTCAGCTTGTATTTAGCCGATATAGATGTCTGCAGTCGTAATGTATCACATTAAGAAACCTTATCTTAAATTAAAATAATAATTATGCAAGCTGACTTGGCAACATTGTGTATTGATGGTAGGGTTGACGCCCGTCTCTTTCTTGCAAGCGCGGCGGCGCGATCGGTCTCTGTCTCGCGCCGAGTTCTGTGGACGAGTCCATTTGTGAGGCGAGGCAGGAAATTCGTGGCTCACGATGTGAGGTTGTCGGTTGCGCATGTACACTTTTTTATAAGATTTTTTCCCAAAATGTTTATAAATTTGGCTGATATGTTACGGAATGTTGAAAAACATAGAGCATTGTATTTATATTATAAGGCAAACCTCCCTGTGTGCTTATTATCTAAATACATAAATATATTTAAAAATAATTGAGCATATTGACACCTCTGAATTGTAAAATTCGTCCATATGGGCGTTTCGAACATATTTTTTGTTTAGGTTTTGTCGCATTATTTTGTTTTTTAATGTAATTTGTTTGAGTTGAACTGTGTTTTATTTGGAGTATTCATATTCCGATGTTCAATGTTTTCAGATAATATCGAGCGAGAATTGGAATACATATTTGACAACGGTCTGCCAGTGAACTCTCGTGAGCGAAAAGTGAACTAAACCGCCTTGGTGGGGGTTTCGCCTGACGTCACTCGCCCCCCATGCTTCAGTGTTGTGAAATGCGAGTGCCGGTGTAGACGTGTCGCCGGCGTTTTCTGTACATTGCCGGTAGAGCGGGAAAACGGTGTTTATCGGTGTTGTGGCGCGCGTTCGGCCGCCAGCTGAGAGCGTTCTCTGCCCGGCACTGTCAACAATCATGAGGTTGGATTAATTAATGTGCTATAAACACCAGTGTTTAGTGTTCCTTGGGATTTTTCACCGCATTTTGGATTTATTGGATTAAAAATACTCTACCTAAATATGGAATTGGGGGTCGTAGGAGACCGGGTCTATGCGGCCGAGAGGATAATGAAGAAGAGAGTTAGAAAGGTAAGAATTTTTAGCCGTTACGACCGGGGGGTGTCAATCTATTTTAGTCGTTGCATGCAGTCTAAATCCTTTCGGCTTTGGTTCTATCACTAACTTTTAGTATCACAGTATATTTAAAATACATACTTTTCGTATATTTATGCATTTTGTTGTGTCACGTGCGTATCATTGTAATTGGCTTGTAGTATCGCCTGCCTGCTGATATTTTATCACACATTTTCGTAAACTCATCCATAAGTAGTAAACTACAGTAAGTAGAAGACTAAATAAAGCGTCCTTGATATTTTTAGGCGCTAGTATGTTATCCAAAATTTGTTTTATTTAATTTAATTGGATGAATTTTAAAATATTTCCTAAGGTTTTGTTTACTTGACTTTTATCGTGTTTTAGTTTTATTATTTATTCGGTATTATTAGTTATTGTTGACAGACGTAGTATTTGAAGTAACTTTCGTCGTAATATAAGCAATGCATGACTTGAACAGGTTTCTATTGGCAAGTTTGGACGACTGTTGAAAATGTCGCAAGCTCTCTTGCCTACCGTGAGTATCACACACCTGACATGTATCTTCTCGAAGTAATCAAATGTTGTTTGCACTGTTTTGGGACACATTTAAAATGGCAAAACTGAAAAGTTTTCACAACTCGGATGTGTGACCGCGCGCCTGTAATGGTGGAGACACAATATTGCCGGTTTATTTTCGACGAACATCAAAACACACGTGTGTATTTGACATTTTAAATTTAATTTATTATCTTGATTGTGTTTCTAAATCTTGATAAAACTGTTTTTAGTTGTAGGTACAGACTATCGAATATATAGACATGAACTAATGGAAATTTCTCGTTTCAATATTTTCATTTTGGTGTCGATCACGTGTTCACAGCAAAATATACGACTCGATTAGAACGAAAATATTTAATTTCCGAAGAGTAAAATACTTTTATTGTTGATAAACTATCAGATTTATGTTTCCGCAAATATTGTGTGCAGAATGTTCCTCGTCTCGCCACTAATGTTCCCAAATAATGTCTATTTATTCACCGGTCTGTGGTTGTAGTCGAGTAAACGTACCAAACTAACGTACATAAAATGTAAACACAAACATTCAAATGCTATCTACGATAATTTCAAACCAGAGACATGTGAAAAAGAAATTGCGCTTGCGTGAAGGGATGTAGTTACCTACTACAACTGCAAAGACACCAGTAAGCATCTTTTACAACCAAAAATATCCTCGTTGACTTGTGTCTGTGTATCTTTTGGTACGCCGGTGTATTTGTGGTTGGAGGCAAAGTGACGCTTTGTATTTTGCCTTGTAACTAGTTTTATCTATTCAAAAGTGGATGGAAGTTCACAGTGCAAATGTGACAGTTCAGAATAATGTGCAAAAAATGATCGAGTAATGAGATAATGGCACCAGAAATAGGGGACGTCCGCGGAAGTCTTGTCACAACCAGGAAAGATGGTCATGTTAGAAGCGTCAATAATCGACGACCTTGTTTTAGAAGATGTATGAATGTGGATGAGGCGAGAATTGTGCGTCAGGACAGAAAAGTGTGGCGCTCTCTCCTCTCTGCTTACTTCACTAGAAAACTGCGTGATTGATGGAGTAAATTAAGTTTTTTCAGACTGAGCGAGTGACTGCATTACGTCTGGCAAAATTTGAATGAAATAAATCCTAAAGGATGACAATATAAAAGTATAATAGTAATCTAGTAGTAAGTAAAATGTACAATTGTGGAAAGCAGTCGCTATGGAGATACAGATACGGCAGCTGAGGTGGGCAACACCCCGTGTCATCTTCGTGTGGTCCAGCTATTTGTTATCGTGGGTTGAATCTATCCCCGGCGTATTTTATCTGACCAATGTGGAATGTTATTTTAAATTGTTTACTTTTTAACTTTGTTTTATTACCCACTTAATGAGTTAAAAATACATTTACCGGTTTCCTAAAATATAATTTTCTTCTTCAGGATATCAATAACTAATCAAAAACATATGTTATATTGTTTATTTAACAGAATATATTTAAAAAATAATAATTTAGTACCTACCTAAGTTAAATTGTTACTCGAAGGTACAAAATTATTAGAATTTTTTTGAAACCGGTAGATGTGTTTAATTCATTAAGTGGTTAATAAAACATAGTTAACAATCTAAAATAATGTGGAATGTGTTCATTATCATTACTGCATCTACAAACCTCTGGTGGGTTGTGGTTTATCAAGTTTTCCCTCCAGGGATCTCTGTTTTCCGCTCATGTCTACTTATATATTTCACTATTCGAATTAATAATTACGCTAAGTTTTCTGCGCTGCAGTTGTCCACTCGTCAGAATACTGCATTATATTATCAAAGTTCAAATTTCGAGTTGTACTCCCCGTACACACATTCACGTGGTAACGAGTACATATAGGCACATACCTACATATGGGCGTTCTGAGAGTCCGAATATTACATTCACTTTTCTATTTCACAATCATTAATGTTCAATGCACTGAGAACTCCCGAATATCTTCGCTCGAAGCGAAACTGCGCTCGAGGCTAGGACACGGTATTCCGCGATTTTAATCCGTTTCGTAATGCAATTTGCCAGACGCGAGTTTGTAAATAGGTATCACACATGCTTATTTCGATGCCTTTGTCTCTCTCTCTAAAAGCCTCAAAAGCCCAAGATTGGTTTAATGTTTCTATACAATAGTTCTAATAGTAGGTACCTATATCTAATTCTAAAGTAGAATAATATATTTTTTTTTTACGGAAAACACATTATTGTTAAGATGCAATTTTTCAGAACGTAATTGTAGTATTTTAATACAAATTAAATATATCTATCACTTACTTGGTTGACATGATGTAATGGTTAGTGCGTTTCCCCGGTTAGGAAAAGATCCTGGTTCGAATACCGGTGGCGACCAAAATATTTTTTCGATACATTGATTAATCTTTCTAATATTACAATAGCTAAGGAAGGCTTGCGTTATTTTTGAGCCATACTTGAATTGTACATTTCGACCCCTCCTCATGCGTAAAGTATCGTATGTAAAAAATGACATTTTTAATCATTCTAGTATATGATACTTATTTACGTGTCAGATTTTTAAAACAATATATTGTATTCGATAATGCAGGTACTAATAAAGATAGTATTTTAAAAATTACAGCAATTTAAAAATGTATCAAATACGTACAGATTAAAATACTAGAATGATTAAAAATGTCATTTTTTACTTACGGATACCTTTACGTAGGAGAGATCGATTTGTTGAATTTATTATATGTATAAGTAGGTTTCGTGAATTGGTTCACTAACTTTTCATCAAATTAAGTTACTGCTTTATTACAAATAAATGCATTTATTATTTATTCAAGCGAAGCATTAAACAAACCACGTGGAAATTCTATTTAAAAAAAGTTTTCTGTCACCCAAAATGCAGATTCTGAGGTGTTTTTTTTTTTACAATCACGTACTTTTTGGATATTGTGGAGGCAAAAAATGAAACAATTTGTATGAATTATTTTCGTATCACATGTCGCGAGCCTGATTGTGTAAGTCAATTATTAAAAATCCAATTAAATTAGTGTCTAATTCTAATTCGTGAATGCATTTGAATCCACGAAGCTATTAAAATTCTGGCCTATTAAATTGTTCCAGCGATTGTTCTTATTGTCGTTCCAAATTAACCCGCGCTCCGCGTTTCGAACGCGGAACGCCTGGCCGCGTGGGAATACGCGCGGCACAATACCTACTGCGTCCGTCCCTCTCGCTCCCGCCCGCCCTCTCCGCGCGTTAATCGTTCTCTCCGTCCCTTTCCGGCCTCGTGAAAATTTGAAATTTGGAATACCGATGCGGCCGGCTTCATGTGAAATTATACGGACTGTCCGCGCGGGGCGAGCGGCGGTCGCCCGGGAAGCGGTGCCCCCGAGCCAAAGAGGCATACCAATCGGAACGCGTTACCGGCGTTTCGCGCTGTTTTGCTCGCCTTTTTGATTAATCGTCTGTCTCTTTCCTCGCCCGCCGCTCGGTTCGCGCGGCGCTACGTAATCTCGGCAGCCGTACGTCAAACGCTGCTTGTATCGAAACACTTTGCCCTAATTGCTGAAATAACGAGGGAGTCCTTCTGCTTCGGCACGGATTTAACGACAGTTTTTATATATATACGTCCGCGGGTGCCTAATAAAAATATTAATGATTATTTTGAGGTTAAGTGTCTCTACACATAAGTGAAATGGATTTAATCTGAAATAGCGGAAAATAAATATAAAGGTATTTTTTTTACGTAATATTAACTTTGAATTGTTTATTTTGAATTCCAATGAATTGAGCAAAGCTCCGGTAGAAGCGCCAATGCTGGAAATAATTTAATGCAGTTTTTATTGCTAGACTGACGAGATCCGGATGATGAGCCGGAACAGCGTTTCGGTTTGTTCCGGTCCATTACGAGCGCTGATTAACATGCACCGGCGCACCAGTTCGCAGATCAGAATGTTAAACGCGATTTAAACATTTGACATAGGTGCGACGCGCCTCGTGCTCGGGCCTACTTAATACAGAGGGTCTTGTAATTAACACGGGATATGTGACTTGGATACAAATTGATGATAATTCTCCCCCGTTTCCCGCGACTCGCCTTTGAATTTGGCCTCCGATCGCTCTAGTGAACACAACAGTACAGTTCTTAGGTACCTACCTACCTACCCACGATGTATTTTTACTTTTTTTTTTTTAATACATCACTACCAATCTGAAGGAGAATTGGTCTGAACACATCTGCCATGTGAAAATTCATTAACATTTGGATGAACCATTCCATGTCAAGAACGTGTCTGAACCAGGAAGAAACACGACCCACCTGAGACATACTACTTTAGGTATCTGATTTTTATTCTGGCTGCACGAAATCACACTTCGTTGATGGCGCGAAGTGTTACATGACGAGCACAATAGCAAGATGTACTAATCGGCATGCGCTGTAGCGAAAAACCGAACACCTACAATATCTACACTCTTCGTCAATTTTTACAGTCTACCGTAGGTACCACTGGTAAACGATAACTGACAGTACACACTTCTCAACTGGTCCAAAACCATACAAAAACACATAAAAAGGTCGTGTTCTGGGTATAGGGGAAGGGATAGTGGATAGGTAATAGACAGGAACCATTATATTAACGCGTTCACGTGCGCGCGATCCCATGAACCATAAAGATCGGACAAAACGTAAAAGTGCGATTGCGAATTCTTCAGGGTCTGCAGGATAACAAGTCTTTCATTCTTTGGGCATGTCGTTAGGTGATACAGAGATGGCCTGGAGGAATTGGTGATTATGAGCACGTGGGAGGGTGATTTCCAAAAAGACCCAAGTCCGAGTCTAGACACCTCGCTACACAAGATCCGAGATCGCAAACAGTGGAGGCATGCAGTCGCGCTGTGGAAGCAGAATATTGTAAAGGGTATTTTTTTGTGTTGGTGTCACGTGGTGACGTCTACCCAGCACCTACCTGCCAGGTCGCATTATTATATCGCATAAAACGTAAATTCAATTCAATCAGCATAATTAATGTAGGCATTTATTTAATCTTATAAATAAAGAGTGAAAATTTTCAGGTTTAATATTCAATTTTAGAAAAAACTGTCATGTTATTCTCGTATTTTATTTATACAAAATGGAATTTAACGATTCGGATTTTACCTTTTATAAACAATATCGTCTGAATGCCGTCCATTTCTCTCTTGAGACTCTTGCAAACGGACTCTTAAATTTGCGAACATGCGAGAGCAAAGCGCTGGTTCAATGGCAGCAACTTCACGGCGGATATTTTCTTGTATGACCTGAATTGTTCGAGGATTGTTGCTGTAAACTCTCGACTTAAGGTATCGCCACAAAAAAAAGCCGCACGGTGTAAGGTCCGGTGACCGAGGTGCCCAGGGTATGTCTCCGTACTTGCTGATTACTTTATTGAGAAAAATTCCCCTCAGCTTCTCTATTGAAACTCTGGCTGTGCGTGCAGTGGCTCCGTCTTGCTGAAATTGTGTTCTGTTGTTGAACCCTGGAAACAGATGCAGTTGCGGTACCAAAAACTCGTCGATCATTCGGCAATACACGTCATCAGTGACTCATTGCGACTGGCAAATCAGAAAATCACGCGCGTCGAACAATACCCCTCCCACTTACCTCACCCTGATGGTTTACGAGCAATTACAATTTGATCTTAAAATTTTTCCACTACACACCCTATACTTAAATTTGTTATATGATGTTCATCGTATCTTATTATTAATTGTCATTGGTATCGTCCAGTGCTATGTGTTTTTTTAGTGTATTATAAGAAAAACCACTAGTATACATTTTTAGTATAGGTACATTGTATCCTGATGAAGGAACCATTGGTCTTGAAACATATTGATAAATAGTGGCTTATCGGATTTATCAATATGTTATATCTACCAATGGCGTGCGGTAGGTATAGATTTAAGTTATGCTATTACCATGATATAATATACTATATACTACATTGTACATAGGTTCATGGACTTTAGTTTAACCGACGTCATTAAACAAAATGAATCCACCATAATAAAAATGCATTATTCTCGAACGCAAAGAACAATCATAAAAACAACACGTTTAGTGAGGTAGTAAAATTAAATTTGCGAATTATTAAATGTGGAAGTAGATGCTTCGAACACAGCTCCAAGTCAAGTTCAAAACCTTTCAAATTTCATTAATTCTGTTACGAAACAGCATAAGGACTTCGTACACCATGGATCACTTCTGCCGATCGGAATTTTCAAATTCATGGCTTGAATAGAACAATGGATTAAAATTGTCGAAATCAACCCCTCCAAAAGTGCCGCGCCACTCTGTTCTCAAGAAGGCGCCCTAGAACTAAACGCCATAAACTCAAACATCCCCTGGACCAGCGACATCGAGTATCTCGGTGTTGCGCTGGATTCTAAACTCACGTGGAGCAAACATATCCAAAACAAATTAAGCGCTGGCAATGTACCCAAGTAACTCTGCGCAATGTACCCAAGAACAGCAAACTTGCTGTTGACAACAAGGCCATTCTAAGGCCTATATTCTTGTACGCAGCCCCCATCTGGGGTCACGCGGTCAAAACAAACATGATCAAACTACAAACTTTCCAGAACAAGATCAGCACTGGGCGCTCCCAGATGGCCAAGAGTCACACCAATCACATCATGATTCCGGCATTCTCCCCGTAAAATAGTTCATAAAACAAATCTCCAAGCGTTTCTATGCTGACCTCCCCAAGCACCGAAACCCAACTGTAAACGTACTATCTAACTATTATATAACCGTTCCATCTCGTATTAAATGTCCTCATCTAGAGGATATAATAAATCACTGCGCCTTTAGCAGTATCATGCCCCATGTTTGCAGAATAATAATAAAAAACTTCAGTCCACTCTGGCAAACTAGATGATGAAGGAGCAAGGGGTCCTAAGTGACCCGGTACTCCGAATACCATTGAACCAAAGTCTAAAAATAGATTAAAATAGTGGCTAGCAATTATAGTAGCAAAAAATGAAGAATAACCCGGTAGAAGATGACAACAGCGCTGCGGCGGCGTCGCACAGTAGCATCCAGAACTACGCAATTAATGATTCAACTGATATACGGCAGGCGCTAGCGTAATTATAACATGGATTATTTCATTTATATTTGTTTCACAAAATTTTTAGTAATGCACGGCTTTTTTTGATTATGCTAAATATGTATTTAGTTTTATTTAACGTAACGACAAATGATAGCTATGATCAATTTCATAATTAATAGTTATTTGACATGATGGCTATAATCAAACGATATATGAACCTAATGATATAGAGGTAAACAATCGCGGACCTGTTTTGGGTAAGGTTTAAGTGATTCTTAAAACAAAACCGCACTTTATTTTAAACGAATAATAAATTATTGTAATAAAGGATGTTAGATTTGTATTATATTTCAAACAATGGGACATCCTCATCTTAACTAATGCCTGTTTTCTAATTATTATTTTATATAAGGTGCACGGTGGTTTATTTCACTTTGCCAGTAAATAAAAAGAGGTAATCATTTAAAAGCTAGCTATTTTCTTCATTGTAAGTTTAATTCCTCACTACATGATATTAGCCTATATTCAATCTAAATCATAAGTCTTGTGCTGTTAGAATCCGGTAATGTGAGGGTTCGTCTCCATGAATGAAATCTTACCCTCGAGTTGAATAGCGGTCAAGGACAGTACAGAAGTGCCGAGTCATTAAAAGTTATCTATTATGTATTGTAAGAAGATAGTGCTGAGCCAGCTGTGATATAGGTATATCGATTTTTTTTTTCAGTAAATTTAATTTTGTATTACACATGTTTATATGTAGTTTCGAGAAGTGCATAATTAGGATAAACCTATTCTGGTAGAGAGGGGCCGGGTGTGGAAGGAGGATTTTTTTCTATCGTTATTGTGGCTATGCAAAGCAGAGGTGAAGTATTGTGGAATGTTGCGTCACTAATTAGTGTTTGGTTTAAGTACGACTAACTACTATTTCTAAATTATTTATTATTAAATCTTTATGAGGTACCTACCGAGTAGATTAATTTTAGTTTATCGAAATTATGATTAGTTTTAATGTGATTAAAAAATTCCGAGAACTTGTTATTTTTTAGGCAACAGCGATGTCCTTTTTATTCTCGTATTTAGGTTTCTCGCGGTTTGGTCTATGTATTTTTTGTCTCATTCTCTGTGAGGGGGAGATTGCGACAAGAAACTTTTTTTGTTCGAAATCAAATATCATTTCAATCATTCAGGCAGATACAGCACATTAAATTTTCATACTCTCAATATAACTTGTGCGAACGTTCCTCCAGTTTCGTCCACGTTTTACTACTTTCCGTGAGTGCAGATCGACAGAATCACACGTGTGACAATTGTAGCCCGCGCCGCGTCCGGGTCGCCACACCCCGCCTTTCCCACCCGCTCCGCCTACCTGCCTACCCGGGACTTCGCACCAGTGGACTTTTGGTACGTGAAAATATTTCACAATTGTTTCGTTGAAGAAAGTTGGAGATACCCACTGGTTTATTTCCTTGTATTGTTTGAAACGTTTATCTACCTGCGCAGTGGCGTGCAGAGTAGGCATAGATTCGAGTTGTTTACAATGATGTTGAACATTGGCTGCGCGGTGAGCATTCATTCGATCCACGTCTTAGACAAAATGGAACCATTTAAATAATTTCGGTATATACATATTTTAATGTTTTTATTTACACCCTATCCCGAATCGTTTTGAGAGTTCTTTACTCTCGTTTCAATTTGTCAATATTACATTCAGTTATTAACATCTTAATACCATCATAGGTTGGCTCCGGTGTCATCGTACCAGAGCCATACCTGTACAATTTGACGTGAGACTCGTTATCACATTAAATTCAGAGGGCAGCCAGAGATAAACTATTGAAACCATACACCCCCAAAAGGGGATGGTGGACGTCACATGTATGTGTTGCAGTCGCAGAACTCTGTCACAGTCCGGCAGAAATTCACCCTGTCCAGATCGCAAGAGGTGTGTTAGGTCCGTTAGGTCTCTCTAGCCACTGCTCTTTCGGGCATCGTCCATCTCAGCAACCCCTAACGGTAGACCCACACCTAATTTGTGCAATTATTTAAAGTGTATGAGGTAATATCTAGGTATATTTAATCAATACATTGCAATGCCGAAGCGTTAATAAACTAAGTATATCATATTAAATAGATATTGCTGCACCTATACGAACGAAACAGTCGTTTCAGCTCCGCAGAATTGAAGATTCCATACGTAAGTTACATAATTTTATCGTCCATTAAAAACATTAATGTATTTAATTTATATTTATTTTTGTTGATATTTTATGTTTTCTTATTGTCACTTATTCTTTTTGATTCAAAGTTGATGTAAACTGGTCCACACTGGTCCTTAAAATTACATAATTTTGTTTATGCGCACACCCTGATTCAAAATTAGAGGGAACGTTGTTTCCAGTGCCGGCCCTAGCCTCAGTGGCGCCCTCGGGCGAAATTTTTCTGGGCGCCCCCCAACCCTGATTAAAAAAAAAAACGGTGGATCTGTTGAACCGTTCACTCAGATTCTGCAGCTACAACGTCCTCCTGCGACCAGACCCTCTTTTTCGTGATTCAATCTTGCGCTGATGATAAGGTGGAGAGTGTTGTATTACATATATCTCTCAAGTTTCGCTTCACATGAGCAAAATATTGCAGTTTCCGAATATTCATTGATTTCTTAGCTCATTCCTTAGTGATTACACCCGATTATTAATTAATAATAATTAAATCATTCTCTAATAGCATTCAGTGTCTTGCTTGACGCCCCGACTTTCTCGGCGCCCTCGGGCGAAGCCCGAGCTCGCCCCCCCCCCCCCCCTCGGGGCGGCCCTGATTGTTCCTGAGGTTACATAGCCAAGGTAATCTCTTTCTACCTTCATCTCTGTTGCCTTCTACTTGGCTTTCCCGAGGATGTGTCCAAAGTATGCAGTTTTCCTTAATTTTAAAGTTATCATTAGTCCAACGGATGATCTGATATATTACAACTTTTCCGAATTATCGAAAGCGCGTGTCCATCTCTCCTCGTGGCCATGTCCACTGGCACAGCGGTGGACAGCGCGTTAGAAGCGCGCCGCGAGCTGCCGCGAATTCAATAGAAAGCCCCCGTTACGTGTCGGCCGGCGGCACTGCTGCAGTCAGTTGCAGTCCCCCCCCCCTCCCCACCACCACCACTTCGGGCCCCGAGAGCATTTAGCGCGGGCAATCAGCGAAGATAGTGGCTGCCCCCGGCGCGTACAGCACGCCACTGTCGGACCAGATAAAATATCGCCACATCGCAAGCGGGCGAGATCGACGGCACCGTCGCGGTTTCTAATACGATTTTTCAAAATGAATCCTTTTTTTGTTAATAAATTAGTTGGCAATTTTTTTGCAACCGGCAATCCGAGTGATAACTATTAGTTGGACGGTTTTGTTTTTATTGTTAATCCTGTTGGTGATTTGCCTTATCGTTGATATTGCTAGGAAGTTGGCATTACCTCTGTATGTCGAATATATGTGCACGATGCCACTCTATAAATTATATAAATTTATGGGTAAGTTCAGTATGCCGTCAACCATTTTGATGTATAAATTATTTATTATTTTAAAACTGAAAAAATAAAACGATTGAAAATCTGGTGAAACGGATCAAGATTCTAATATTGATTGAATAAAGTAATTTGAGACAATTTACTTTATGGCTAAAATACATTATTTTAAATTGTTAACCCTGTTTTATTAACAACTTAATGAATTAATAATACATCTACCGATTTCTAAAAATATAATTTTCTTCTTCAGGATGTCATTAACTGATCAAAAACACATGTTATATTATTTCTTTATCGGAATCTATTTTTAAAAAAACAATAATTATTTATAAAATAAATTTAGTACCTTACTTAAATTGTTACTTGATACACATTACTAGCATTAGGAAAAAAAATCAGAATGATAAATTTAGTAGGTTGTTTATAATTTTTTTTTTTATAATACACGCTTTATTTATCTCATACGATTCCAAATTATTTCATTTAAGACCAACACCGTTTACATGCAAAAATTCCAAATTTTTATCAAATGTATGATAATTTTCTAACAAATGATTAGAAAATTCTGAAAACCCACTATTATTCAAACATCTCAAATGCTCCTTTACTCTTATATTAAAATTTCGACCTGTTTTACCAATATAAAATGCAGCACAATCCTTACAACTAAGTTTATAGACACCAGAATTGTTCAATTTATCATTTTTGTCTTTAGAATTTGACTAATAGGTAATAAAATTTACCTACTAACATTTACTTGTTATATTAGAAAAAAAAACCGTGTTTATTTGGTCTAGCAGTAGGACATTCTCCCAATGACTGGGTGGTCTTTCGAGCCTCATTCTCGGGACAAGCCAAGATAGTACTATTTTTTATCACAAGAAAGGTTCCCTCTAAGTATAGCGCGTGTGGCCGCAAATGTTAATACATACAAATTTATCAAAACACTAATAAAAATATTGTAATAATTGACTGCCGATAAAACTCATCAAAAATGTTATTTTAATTTAATAACACGTTAAAATATCAGCACTGGATCTTATAATCGCGTAATTCATTTTTTTTTAGCGTACAGCGGTCCATAAATTAATGGAAACATTAAGAGGTGGTGCCTATATCCATTTGTATTTAAAAAAAAAATGTTTAATATCTATTTATTTATGCAGGTATACATAAAAGGCAATATAAAATGTAAACAATGTATGTATATTCATACATTATGCAATACAGTATGCCATCAAATGTAAAGTAAAACTCACGGGCGATACAGAATGCCATCAAATGTGAGGTAAATGTCACGGGTGATACAGAATGCCATCAACTGAGCAAACCCAAATACAAATAAATCTGGTTTGGCATGTAGAATGTAGAGTCCCAATTGACAATGCGTTTTTGATATACCAGTTTTTCTAGTTGCTCTCGAGTTGAGAGTTTGCATTGCATATTTTATGCAAATGTCTGTCGGTCCGCGCGATGGCGGCCATCCCGTCACCGCCGGGTGACATTTGTAATTTGTATATTCAGGCGTTGCGGCAGCACTTCCCCCGTAAGCATCTATTATGCTTTTTAAATTTAACGGCGAGCGGAATTTGGATGTGAGTGTAGATAGAAGAAAGATTTAGATGATTTCGAAAATGAATTGACATAAAATAGACGTGCGCAAATGTCGGGAGTGACCCCCGTAAGATACAGCATGATCAAATTTAACAAGAGGAGAACTTCTGTCAATGTGCTTGGGTGGGAGATGTTCAACATGTATGGCAGAATAGGAATGTATTTTACATCTGTATTTTCAAGCGAACCGCGTTTTTGTTTTTGAGCGCGAATGGGATTTAACGTGCAAAACGAATCCGTTGTCTCGTGTGAAAGATACTTTTGTATCGGCCTGGTGCACTTTAAATGTTTCTTGATCTGAATGGCCAGGTTGTATGCAGTTTTCTACATCCCACGTGAAATGATCGTGATGTCAGGGCCGGATTTGTGCTTGAGGGAGGCTTTTGCCTAATGGGTACTAGTGATGAGCACAAAGTTACGAACTGTGAGTCAATCACTGATATCTTGAGTCACACTCACTATCAGTGATTGAGTATTTGAAAACATCGTGATTCGTAAATTGATTTTTTATCATTATTATTATTTGAACTATCCGACAGATGGCGCTGATAAAATTTTTCACAAATTTATGAAATTAATGTGCAAAATCTATGAAGGAAGGACGTCATAATCATACAAACGCCATCTAGTAAATTCTGCTAAAAAATGACGCATCTTTGCTGTGAATTTGACTGTTTACGCATAATATGCGTAAAACAGCAAATGCCGAGTATTTGATCCGAAAAATACACTTTTATTTCGTTCTCTTAGTGATGATATTTAAATTAGATTTTTATTAATTAATTATGTTTGAATATGTTTTTGACGCAATTGAAGATTTAATATTACGCTCGGTCTTTTTTGTTTCTTTATTTATTTAATGTTTTATGATATTGTGCAGCGCACAGACAATAGTAATGAAATAGTGATCAGTCATTGGTACCTACATACGTATTTTAAGACTTTTTTAACTTCCTTTTTTGTTTGCAAAATCACTTATTATTTCATAAAAATCCTTTATTTTTAACATTTCACTCTATTGATATTAGGGCAAGTGAACTTAATCGTTTTTGATCGGTGGTGTTGCGTAAATAATTTCAATAAATGACCTTCTGAGAAGTTTTTCGTCAATTATTTCAATTCATTTTTCAGACCTCGGGGTTTCTACCAATTTGGTGGGGGCCCTGGGCTACTGTAACAGCCCCTTTTTACATCTGTGGTAAATCCTACCCTGCGTGTCATAAATATAATGTTGCGAGTGCCTTAAAATGCAGTAGCTATTATAAAAAAATAGTTTGTTAATAAAATGAAAAATTGTTTGCATCTTAGTCGTAGAAACTGAAGTATAACTAACCTAAATTGAAAAATATTTATTCAGCTTTTTTGATACATAAAGTGCATGTTCTAGTTATTAAGACACTCGCCTGGTGATCTAGTGATCAGGAGTTTGAGCATCATTCCAGGAGACCAGCAAGTTAATTGTATTTTCATAGCACAAGCCTTTAGTTTAATTTCAAAATAGTAAGTATATTGATGTGACACATCTTTTTAATATAAGTACATAATGTAAATGTTGTTAACTTTATTATATTATTAATAGAATCAGCGTTAACTTCGTCGAGTTTCATCATAACGGATTGATATAAATGAAACAATGTTATTACTCTACTTGAGTTTATTAGCACTATTCGCGTTTCGAGAGAAACAGTAACTCGAGTGGTGCTAATAAACTCAAGTAGAGTAATAACATTGTTTCATTTATATCCATCCGTTATATTCAACTGTGAAATCTAAACAATAATTAATAACTTTTCAAAGGTTTTTAGTGAAACTTTGTGGAATTCCATGATTATTTTGTAAATCGAATTAAAACACTGTTTTATTCCACAATATTTTTTTTGTGTTAAACGTTAGAACGTTTTAGGAAACATCTTCCCATTATTATGTTTTTATTGTTATATTTATTATTACAATTTAGATATATTTAATAATAAATATAACAATAAAAACATTCAAATACCGCCCATTACATCCCCTCTCTTATCCATTTAAACTTCACCCCCACCACCACCTCCGTAACACCAAACACACCATATATTAATGTCTGAAAGTGCTTTTAATTTTAGTTGAATAATAATATTGATAATGGGAAGATGTTCCCGAAAACGTTTTAACGTTTAACACAATAAAAATATAGTGGAGTAAAACAGTGTTCTAACTCAATTTACAAAATAATAATTAATCTCAATTAATATAAAAGCTACAAATTTTAATAATTAAAAATATGAAATAATTTTATTTGCAAAATTTTCTCGTTTGCTTACGTTTAAAATACAAAAAACAGAAGAGAATGGAAAAGAAAAAGAAAAAAAACAGAAAATAAAATTTAAGAATGATGTTTCGGTTCACGAGTATAAATAATATAAAAATTGCTAAATTCAATAGTTGAACATAAAAGGAAACCTTCCATCTCAAATAGTTTGTACTAGTATGTATACTATAGACTGTAAAATATTAATGTAGATATTCCCCAAACCTGTCATTTGTATTGATAGTTTTTTTTTTTTTTTTAACATCCTTTTATCTGAATGGCGTTTTGAGAGAGGGGAGCCGCACAAAAACGACCCGCGGCGTGGAAATAATAATACGAAAATATAACTGGCCCCGGGCTGGGTCCTATCTATGGGACCTTGGCACGCGAGTTGCTCAGCGCCTGTTACTCCAGCACCGGCGCCCCTCTCCCCCCCATACTTGTCTAGTCACCAGTGCCTGCCCGACCGTCAGTATCTGGTCCCGATATATCGGCTCTTCGGGGTAACCGATATTGGACTGGTTCATCGATCATGCGGTGTCATGTACCTGCATCTCTACAGAGGTTTAATAATAAGGAAATATTAATTATTCGTATAGTTAGCTAAGATCCGACGGTGATCCCAGAAATGTTATTATTGCGTGGTGAAATGTTTTTGGTGGATTTTGGAATCGGTATCGACTATAGGTATACTTAGATCATAATAGCGACGTGTCTACGATTTGGCTAATTTATTCATTTTTAAATCAGATAGTTTTTGATACATTTATGCAACAGTTAAAGTGTTGAATCTTCGAAAATTAAATCTATGTGTAAACAAGACGTATTTTTTTACATTAATCCATATTATATTGTCGGCGTTTAAATTTTCGTTCCAATCGAGTCATATATTTAAAAAAAAAAAAAAGTCACGGAGCTATTTGATTAGCGTAAGTGGTACCAAAATGTTCGGACCACATTGCATGTTCAAATGACGTGAATTTTTTTTTTTTTTTGGCTGTGCAAAATACGAAAGTAACGAGTTCTTTGTGATAGTTTATATATAAGAGTACCTACTGCTGACATGTGCAGACTTGTCAAAAATATATATCTAACATTTTGTTTTATATACAGATCTGCGATTTATAAGTACTGCAGATATTAAAAAATGTTACCTGAAAAAGGTATTATTTTGGATATGTCACCACTGTGCTCTATATATATAGATGATATTTTACAAATATTCAAAACAAATTAAAGTTTTTATGATTATTATCACAATATGACATCATAATTTTATTTAAAAATAATAACTACTTTACCACAACGAAAAGCAATAGTTATAGATCATAAAACTCCACTTTTCGCTAGGAAAACATTTATATTCATACTGTTGAAGCTTCTACACGGAGAAAATTATCGCGTAAACGACAGTATAAAGTTCAACGCGGAGCGAGCTGTCATTCATTGTCTATTATATTTTGTATTCATAAAAAATGCTCAACTGATACAAAACGGTATTTTCCGTCAAATCTCAAAGAATAAGAGATCAGTGTCTCATTCGTGTTCACGCACCGTTAGGGTTGTCTTCCTGTATATATGTTGTTACAGTGCTGCTTGTTCTGGCGGATCGAACGCCAGAACGCATTGCCGCCGACCAGCTCGGTCTCGGTGCGGCGCCGGATATTCTGCCTGACAGGAGGGAATGAACCTGTGTAATCGATAAATGTTTCATACAAATTATATTTACAATATCACCTTCACAAGCTTCATACATAACTTCTTAACCTAGGCAAAGCACACAGCAAATTTGAGTGTCTCATTCTTCTGGTTCGGCGTCGGTTCATGAGTTTATTTACAGCTTTCTCGTTCACTATCAATAAAATTATATGGCCGATGTCATTTTCCTACACAAAATAGTCAACTCTAAAGTAGGCTGTCCTGATTTACTCAAGACGCAATCAATTTGAGTGCCAGCCAGGTCAACCAGAACTAATCTTACATTTAATCTCCCACATTGCAACACAGATGCCAAACAAAACTAATTTTTCTACCGAGCACCCCTTTATTTCAATTCAGACCTAAACGAACTAGACATTTTCAATAGTCCAGTTACCTCAATTAAATCTAAATTCAATATATAAAGTTTAATGGGCTTTATTTTTCATTTTATTTTTATCACACAGATTTTATTCCCTATCCTATTTTCCCTTTCCTTTCCCCTCACCCTTCCCATTCCCCTCGAATATTTTATTTTTTATAACTTTTTTCTGTTTTCATTTAAACTTTTCCTTTCACATTTTTCTGCATTATAGTCCATTTTAAATTGTACTCACTGTATAAAGTATATTGTATCTTCTGAAAGTCTTCTAAAACATGTAACTAGTTTAATTATTGTTTAGCTTTTATTATGATTTTCGTATTTACTGATAAACTGTATGTTTTCTGAATTACCCAATGGTGACCCGGTGTCACGGGCCGCCGTCTCCTAGCTCCAAATATTGCCGTGTCAATCAATGTCGCACCCAGGTGAAATCCAGGGGCGCCTAGTTCCTTCGGACGACCCCCCTCCGACTTCCGTCTAGTCCGTTGATCTGGCCATTCTCCCGGTTTCCATTCACTAGTTTTCCCTATCAAAATCTCCATTTTGGCGGCTAGAACCGAGGCCTGGCGGGTAGGGGCCTCTCCAGTCTCGCCCCGCTCAGAAGTTGTCGATCTCGTCAAGCTTCTCCTCCTCACCGCCAGGGGACCGCTCGCTCGAGTTCCATTCGCGCGGAGATTTTGTAATGCCAAATGTACATGGCCATCGCGCGCATTTTAATTTCCTAATGCGACGTCCACAGGAGTGCGAATTGTCACGTTACAATGTATTATAATTTTCTTAAGAATACCAGGGTTATTGTCCTCTTCTTACACGTTCCACAAGCCCAAACTATCACATCTTATTTAAAAGTTAGCCCAAGTATATCTGATGCACAGCTAAAAATCAGTGTATATACATATATGTATGCGTTGTCTATTCGGATCACAGCGAGACTCGTTTTGTATGCATGTATGTAGGTTACCCACGGGACGGACACAGGAGAGTGTCTGAGGGAGGCCTACCTGCCACCCCCGTAATCGAGCTGATAATATTATTCACAAACTTGGTGAGAGGGTAAGAATCTGAACAAGGGGTGATTGGGGGCGGTTTCTTCACCCGGGCAATACTGGAAATTTAATTACAAAACTCCCACTAAGAATTTTTCACTCGTTGAAATAACACATTGTTTGTTCAGCGAAGAATTTTTTTTTGTAGTAATACAAAAATTTAATACGTCATTCTCGTTTGTCACCCGAACCGCAAACATTAACATTCCACAACTATATGTTTCTAATTGTGTCTACTAGTGATGAGAAAAAATACTACTCTCGACTCACAGGTGTGATTGTGATTGGTATTCAATAATATCAGTGATTGAAAACTGTGACTGTGATCACAGTTTCATTACTAATGCGCACGCGCCGTACGATACTATAATACACGAAATAAATCAAAATCATAATTTTATGCATATTTATTTATATTATTAAAACTTCATTTGCGTAAAAAACACATTCTATTAATAAATAATTAATATATATATTTATAAATATATCTGATTTAATATCATCACAAAGAGACTGAAAACGCTTAAAAAAATGAGTTTATTTTTTAGGTCAAATTCTCAGCGTTTCTGATCAAGTGCGTAAAACGTTTTGGCAGAATCTACTAGATGGCGCTGATCACGAATTCTAACATCACTCTTTCATGAATATTTCCGTTTCAAATTCGCGGGCGCCGAATCACGGTTCACCACAAAATATAAATAAAACAAAAAAATCAATCACAAATCACGATATTCTCAGATATTCAATCACTGATAGTGAGTGTGACTCAAAGATATCAGTGATTGACTCACGGTTCGTGATTTTGGGCTCATCACGTGTCTACTTATTATCTTTCTAACTTTATGGTCAGTGAAATGTAATATTACAGTATAATATGATTATTGAAATCATTATTATAAAAAAATAGCTTGTTTTATAATCATATTAAATTCTATTCATAGTCGTCCATTTAAATAAAATTATTCCTTGTCTGTGTATATTATTATACCATGTTATTTTTTACTTTCAGAAATTAGGTTTTTTAAACTTCTTAAAATATATATTAGTGAGCAGAAAACAGAAAAAGCAATCAAAAGTTGAGTCGTTTTCAGAAAAACAATAAGACAGTAAAATAGTGCAAGCAGTACTTTAAAAAGTATAGAGACAACAAATTGTAGATTAAGTGTAATTATTGCGATGCATGGTGCATGATTTTCAGGACTTATCCAAGCACGTGGCAGTGCGTCAGGAACGGCGCGCAGGGTATTACGTGATAAAACGTGTTTCTTCTAGGTACAATACAATTTCGTAATTTCATTAATTTCCCACAAAACTGATTATACAACACAAATGAAAAACGAAAACAACATTTTATTGTACCAATATAATGTGAGTTCAATAGCTCAAATCTACGGAATTTCAGCGAACACTTCGCACGACATTTAAAATATAAGAAATATTCGTATTATTAAAAATAATTATAAATTTGCAATATTTGAATATGTCCAAGAACACACAATTACTGGATTTTTATCTACAAAGGGACTGGTTTTTATTTTTTATTATATTTAATGGAAAATATATATGGAAGTATGGGGTGATTACAGGGCTTACGACCTGTCTTCGGCTGACTTAAGTGATCACCATATATATATATATATATAGACTCGTTTCGAGTACCACTACACCAACCCCATCTATGGATCAAATTTGATAATTCATATTGCCTATTTTAAATAGCACACTGTGTAGTGGTACTCGAAGCGAGTCTGCATACTAACATGTATACAACTTTAAAAAAAAGAAGATAAATATAGTGATTGAGAAATATATTTTGCATCAAATACAATAAAAAATAAAAATAGCTTTGTCTCTATGAAATATCTGATATTTGTTTAATTATAAATTATTTACAGTAACTTATTTGAATACCTAAACCGCCGTTATTTGAAGGATCGTCTATCAAAAGCGACCACGCTGCTGTTTGACGTTCCGTGCCAAGAATGAAAACGAAACTAACACAGGTAATAAATTGGGACACAGTTTTTTTCCAAATGTAAAAAATAAAAAAACCGTAATAAAAATGCCTTTTAGATCGCCCTAATAATATGGGGAAGAAATAAAGATCTACCCGGAGATACGGACGCTTGCATGCGCGCGCGTGTGTGTGTGTGTGTGTGTGTGTATTAGTATTAGGAACCCACATATCGCACTCTCGGCAAAATACTGTTATCACTCAATAAAATGTTGATGTTTCTATGAAAATACTGTCGGTTTTAAAAGAAAGAAGGATCGAGAAAAAGAACACCATTGGCGATGTTTGACATTATGTACTTCAATACTATTACGCTTGAATATGTGCGAATTTTCATAATTAGGTTTATATACTGTATCTTATACTGTTAAAATCCCTTTATTAATTAAATAAACAAATGACCAAAAACATTTCAGATATAAAATCGATCCGTAGATATATTTTCGATTATCATCAAATAATCGTAATCTAGACCAACGAATGGCGTGGCGTTTTTGTTCCTCGAGTTTTTGGTATCATTTTATTATTCAAAATTATGAATGTTTTTTTTTTTTATTTCCGCGGTAAAATTGACTTTACATATATATATTTTAATATGATTTCATATTTATTTTATTGCTTAAACTATTTTCAACATTCATTCCGTTTCGATGTTGAAATAGCAGTTGGAAAATGATCCGGCGAACGTTGACGAAGTTTGATATGTCCAGGATAGTAACGGTTTTGATTATTATTTTGAAGAGGTGTTGCAGTGCCCCGCCGAAGGTACGCCGCGCGCATGTGTAGGTAGGGGTTGAGGATATTTGGCCGCCCTTTCGCAGTCGGATAGATACTTCACATCCTCTGAGGGATTCTCCTTGCATATTTTATGAGGTGACGTCGTCCTTTATTCGCGTGATTTTTTTTCTCCAGGAACATTTACCATTCTGGATGGTATCAACTATCAGCGCACTTAATACGGTGACACGGGTTGCGGTTACGAGCGATGCGCACGCGCGAGAATTGCTTGTTTTTCGCTTAATTTTATTGTACCATAAAAGAATTGTGTAAGTGACGTCACATGTTATTGCGATATTAAATTTCACGTACCTAGGATTATGTAAGAATTTCTTTATTTATTATTGTGGTTGCAATCAAATTGGAGCGTTTACAATTTTTAAAATAAACTTTATATTGGTGAGCCGATGTTCAAGGACAAAAAATTTTTTTTTGTTATTACGTATGACGTTACATCACTCGTTTTCACAAAAGTAAGTTCTTATAGAATCGCAGGTTTCATGGCGGTCACACCACAGTACAGCTTGTGTGTTATTCGCTATGAATCCGTTCTTATTATAATCTAAATACTAATTAAATGTATTAATTAGAAAGATATACGTATAAAATCAATTTTATCGAAAAATATTGTCGTTGCGCCACCGCGATTCGAACCTGGATCTCTTTCCATACCGGGTGCATTATCCAACTGTGCTACAGCGACATTATTTTTGACGACAAATTTTCGAACCTATATGTTACACATTTTTCAAATTAATACATGTATCGTTCCATTATTTGGAGCGCAGCCATCTATTTTGTTTTTAACAGAATCTCAAATACTTTTTGATTTTATATGTATATCTTTCTAATTAATACATTTATTTGATATTTAAAATATCACAGACCGTCTGTTCTGAATAATTAATTACACAATAAGAATGTGTTCTCATAATAATTATTATAATCAAATATAAAATTGAAATCAGATAACGTGTATTTTTTTTACTGTAACTATAGAGCTCCTTTTTGTGCGTCAACTATCAATATGTACGTTTTGAGTGGTTACTTCAATATATTTTGTGAGTATCAACAGGCTCATTTCGATTAATTTTTATTTGTTTTCTGTCCTCTCTCCGCCTTCCCCCGCGGACGCTTAAATAAGCTCTCTCCCACCTCGAGCGTCTATAGAAGTGTTTTGACGCGGTTCAACGAACACCGCAGCCTTTTCAATTTTGAGACTTTCGATACTCCGATTAAATTCTGAGATCGCGTTCACTGGAGGGCGGCTTAGCAACCCGACACACTACCCACGCACACAACAACGCCAGAACAAATTTTAATATAAGTAAGATCAGTCCGTTTATTTGAGAGAGTCTTTTCAAACCGGGTCTTCGAAGAAGGATCAATTTATTTTTATTTTTTAAAATTAAATATTTTTTTAAATGAATATAAGAGAGCGTGCCTGCAAAGTGAACTGGTCGCGCCAGACTGGCATAATAAGTTCTGCAGAATCGCAACCAATAAAGGTGAATTATCGTTTGATTGTATTATTAGTTGTGTTAAAATATTCTGATTATGAAAATGCACGTTTTGGCGCCATCTAGCTGGCGCAGCTTAAAGTTTAAGCCGAGAAACACAAAAAATATGGCGGTTTGAGAGATTAATAAGACTGATGTAGCTATGCTATGCTACCGGTAATATAATAATGGCACTGGTGGTTACATTGGTTTTTAATTATCAAGGAATGATATAGATACTAAAAAAAAAAATTTACTAATTAAATGTGATTTTTTTTATTTTACAATAAATAAATGTATTATTTAAAGTTTTTTAAACACAATGTTAAATACTTAAATATGTGAATATCAGAATGATTAGATGATTAATTGTTATATTAGAATATCGGAGACTTTCTAATGAAATAATTACTATAGTGGTGTCGTTCTATACATAAGATTATTAGACGGATTCCTTCAGCGGTTGACATGCCAAAACACCAATCACTTCTACCATAAAGCATCTTTCAATTTTTCCACGTCTTTGCTCTCCTGACATAAATGTTACTTGGAAAATGTGGTCATCGCACGAAACACAAAAAGTTACTTAGATTACTTTTCTAAATGACACTTCGTCTAGTTAGACTCTCCGATTGTGTAACGAATTTCGCTGCAGGTAACACGGTGTTGCTATATTAACAGGTACACGAATCAGTAACCAAGTCTACATCGTTGACAATATTAGAATATGTCCTAGAACACACAATTACTGGATTTTTACCTCCAAAGGCATTGTTATTAAACAATTTATAGATATCTCATAGAGACAAAGATTCCAGTAATTGTGTGTTCTTTGACATATTCAAATATTGTTAATATATAATATACTGGTCTAAATAAGAAATATATAAAATTGAAAATTGAATTTTCAAGCGTATTCTAGTATAATGTGTTAATAATTTGTCATATATACAGATAAAGAATATAGTTTCTATATTTCCAAAATAAATTTCTCATTAGTGGCATCTATCTTGTTTTAGTGTGAAGTGTTTCTACATGGTAACATATATACAACTTCCAAATTTTTTATGGATATGGAGGTTGATTGTGTAAAGTAATCACTTAAGCCAGTCGAAGACAGGTAGGAGCCCTGTAATATCCATATTTCCCATATAATATAATGTAGATAGCTTCGTCTCTATGAAATATGTATAATTTGTTTAAGTCTACATCATATTGAGAATCTAGAATTTAGTTTTGATTCATTCGTTTTTGGTTACTAAATTTAAAATTAAATAAATAAATAAAAAATAAAAAAAGTTTTTTTTATATATTATAAACGCGAGCGCGTGTGTCTTATATATCTCCTGCGTAAATTTATTTTAGAAATTCTCTAAAATTGTTATAGGTAAGTATGTATAAAATATTTATTATGTACCATATTTTACCTTTGTCTCGTTAGTTGAGATTCTCTTCGTTGACTTCTCCCGTCTCGCTCTCTTTCACCTCATCGTACACTCATTATACAGAACCAACCGCACGGAGAGGTTTTTATTGAAATAATTCGTGTCGTGCCCCGGCGCGAGGCGCTGCCGTCACCGCCACCCCGCGACCCGTGGCTCCGGCTCGCTCGCGTTAGTTCCTCACCTGCATCATACCGGGCCACTGATTCTTATGTCAAACCAGTCGGGACAGCGGAAGTGTACAAGTTCACGAGGGGCCGAATTACGAGACCCGGTCCGACCTCACGGAGGGGACCTGCAAATTGCCGACCACGTGGTTCACGCCTGATTGTCAGTAAAACAACGTGACATATGGAACGTGATAATTTATTAATCTATTTATCGTATTGGTCGGTACTCTATTATAATTTTATCTATGTACACTTTGATCGAAAACTTATTTAATTTTTATTTATAGATAAAATATTTGCTTCCTTTAAATTGGATATCATTTACCAGAAGGATTATTAATATCTCTCCACATACCATCTAGAGCGACCCGGCAATCCGCACTCTTCCACAGTTCTAGAAGTAGAACATTTTACATTCAAAATTCATTCATTCATCGGTCATGCAAATACCGTAATGAGAAATTTACTGAAATTGACTTTTTCAACATTTGCCTTACTGCACTTAAAGGGTTCTTTTTATGAACCACCACAATCTCAATTTTGGCCAATTATTCTACCTATAAAACACATGTTGCTCTCCCTTTACCGCAACAATAGTTGCAACCTCCCTACCCTTTCTCCCACCTTTTTTCTTTTTATTTATCTTCTTCACCTAAACATACTTATGTACCTAAATATTTCTGTGGATTTTTATAAATAGTATCACATGTTAAATATTTATTATGTTAGTTATATTAAGTTTACACTGTAAATTTTTTTTTTTAAATACTGTGAAGTCTTAAAAAAAATGCTTAATATTTCTATTCGTACATTAATTGAAATAAAATATATGTATTATGAATTATTTTGCTAACTTCTTGTAAATTATTATGAGAGACATTACTTTTAGAATTTTTCGAGTTCCTATACACGAAGATTCTGTAGATACTCAACCCGACACAAATTTTCCTAGTGAAGTTCTTCGAAACGGAACAGCACATTTCGTCTCATCGTCTGTCGTATAATTCGGCCCTCGGCGGTTTAGCCCGTTTTCGTTTCTCGCCCGTATTTGAATGGTGGATATTGTTATTGCTGCCTATTCCTCCATCCGGCGCACAGTTCGGTGCCGGCCCGCGTGGACCGGGCGTGAGACGGCAGTTCTGCGCCTCTCCCTCCTCCGCCCCTCACCCGACGCCCCGCGCCGGCCGCGGAGCGCAGAAGTGAGATGAAAAAAATCTAAAAAGATTGCGGGAGACGCGATCTTTTATGGCCGGACAGCGCTGCTGCTTTCCTGGAAGTGATTTGCAGAACATTGTAGATACGATGTTCGATTAATGCCCCCCTCCCCCCCGCCCCCCTTACCCCACGCCGGTTGACTACTAAAAGTAGATCGATCAGTAATGATGCTATTTGTAACATAATAAATGTATGAAAAATCGATTTATTTTGTACGCTCTTTAAATAAGAGCAACTAAATGATTTTAAAAATATTTATCACAAACTTCTCAGTATGGTTTTTATTAATTTTTATTTAATTTATTAATAACTATATAAAAATTATATTAATACGCATAACACAATCTTATTGTGATATTTTAAATACTAATTAAATGTATTAATTATAAAGATATATATATATATATATATAAATTCAATTTTATCGAAAAATATTGTTGTTGCGCTACCGGGATCTCTTTCCAAGTCGGGGAAGGTGCATTATCCAACTATGCTATATACCAACACAGTGAATTGACGAAAAATTATCGTTTGGTTTACTCAAAGGTATTTGAGATTCCGTAAAAACAAAGTACACGGCTTTCAAATAATGAAACGATACATGTATTTATTTGAAAAGTGGTTAAGCGAAAATTTGTCGTAAAAATTACAGTCTCTTGTAGCATAGTTGGATAATGCACCTCACTTGAATTGAAAAGAGATCCAGGTTCGAATCCCGATAGCGCAACAACAATATTTTTCGATAAAATTAATTTTATATGTATATCTTTATAATTGATACATTTAATTAGTATTTTTAAAAATTAATCTAGTATGTATATACCTAACTTAAATTGACTTAATGATGCAAAAATGTTGGAATATTTTTTAGGTTAGGGCTTGTGGTTAAATTTAGTTAGTTATTTCCATTTTTTTTTTTTGTTGATTCTATATTTTCTAATGGGGGCAAGGTGATGACAGCGCACTTGCTTAGCGTGCGAGAGGTATCGGAATCTATACTAGGCGCCTTCAATAATGAACAATGAAAATAATACACATAACCTGAATTGTTTTGATCACGACTATATTTTTATGGCAATATAACATCTCTTATGGCGTATTTCATAAATTTTTATGTGATTCCTATAGTGGATTCTCGGATTCTAGGGCGTATAATTGTTTTCTACCCGTGAAAACTTTTCACAGGCGAAACTTGAATTTCGAGTCCTGTGTCGGGAAACTTCCCCCGGCACGGCGGTTACGCGAGGCGGGGCGGGCGGGGTGAAGTGATTTGTAACACCTCCCCCAGCTAGACGAAAAGTTTGCCGGCGGGTAAGAGGGCGCGCCTTGTTAACTAGCGCTTCGAAGCAACCCTTTAATGTCGTGGAAAGAATATATTCAAATAAAAAAAACATAACATCATTCCATTATTAGATGACTCACCCTTTTTTACATCAATTTCCTAATAAAATCGCAATAAAACTCTTCACTGGAAAAACTATTAAAAAAAAAAAAAAATTATTACAGCGTGCATTTTTTTTTTACCACAAATGTAATTTTTTCCGGTAAATTATACAAATACACATTAAAACATTGGTCGAAGTGAATATCCCGATTTTTGGTTTGTGAAAGAAACGGAATGGGTAAGACTAATTGAAAGGGACCAAGGGTTCGATATCCAGGTCCACACGTTCCACCCTATTTTTACTAAATTAACCGGCCCAGCAGGGGTAACGTTCGATATAACAATTACATTTCTTGGAGCCACTTCCATATTGTCGGGGGTGATATGAGAGAAAATATATAATTTATATTATATAATACAAACATATTTTCCAATTACGTTCCAAATCACTGCTGTGAAGCGAATCACAGCCTTTTTTCACTTGTCAGGCATATGCATATAAAGACCTGGAAATATGTTTATTTATTTAATATATTAAAGCCATAAAAATCGATGCAGGTACATATGAAAAACCGATGTGGCATGTAGGAAAAATAATTAATAAATGCTCGAGTTTGAATATATACGAAGTGTGAAAATTCTGTATATAAACAAACTGAGCGTGGGGTATCATAAAGACACCAAATAATTGCGCCAGAGTTAATGCGCATATAACGTGACCCCAACGAGTCATGTGATGTGCGCCGCAGCGTCAACTGTGCGCCGTAAGAGCGGTACAACTCCGAAAATAATAATTATGTATTAAACATTTTCAATGCACCTTAATTCGTAGTATGCCTGTACCGACGTACATCAATTAATACGTAGTAAACGAATGTTTTATTATTGAGGAGAATACATTATTATTATTATTATGAAGTTACAGTTTTTCAGAACGTAGTTCTATCATATTTTTAATACAAATTAGATATATCAATATAACGACAAATTTTTGAACCTATATGTTTCGTTTTTAAATTGATACACCTGTTATCATGTTAACATGGTGTAATGATCAGCGCACTTCTCCGTATAGGAAGGGTTCCTGGTTCAAATCCCGGTGGCAACAAAATATTTTTCGATAAATTGATTTTATCTGTATATTTTTCTAATTCATACATTTAATTTGTATTATTAATGTTTTATTCACTGAACTCTGCTCTTGGGCATTGTCTCCTAGCGAATATTCGGTTGTTGTCTTCCTATCTATGTTGGTTTTACCTGAAGCCTCTTCGGTATCCAAGAGCACCATTTCAGAAAATATTCGGCTCATCTGTCCTCATCTACTCTCGCAACGTGTCCAGGCCATTTCCACTTTGAACGGGCAATGCTGTTCACAATATCACTAATCTACGTATCTTGCTCTTGCGCAACTTTTAATTTATGTGTGGAGAGCTTGGTTATTCAAAGACCTAATAATGGCGTAATTTGGCTTGTTGCGGTTATTCCCATTTCACCAAACATCAATAGACACAACAGAGCGATGATTGTCGATGACCTTTGATCTTTATATTTACTCCTGAAAGAGCAACCATTGGTTACCCCGCGCAACCTCTGAGAGGATAAAGCGCTAGCAGCCAGATTTTCGGAAGAAACACATTTTTGGAAGGATCTGTGATTAAAAATTATGAAATAATGCTTGAGATATGTACGTGTTGTGTGGGTTACGGTAGATCAGAAAGATGAACTGATGTGTGAGAAGTGGGTGCCACATTACTCACCCCATCACTCACATGTTCGTTTGAAGGTCGCGGAGTGTATTGAATAAGCGTGTGTGGCCAGAGCAGGTCGGAGAAGAAAACCTACTTACGGTTGACAACAGTTTATTGTTGAGCTTGTTTACAAATTTAGAAAAATATAATAAAATGACCACACAGAGGAGCGTTTCCTGGAAATGTTATCTCGAATGCGGCGGCGAGAATAGTGGTTCCCTGGACGGCTGCTGGTCGCATGGTTATTATGACGTTGGTACTGGGTGTGATTTTTACGTCTGTTAGGAGCTCTGGTTTTACGCACCGGTTAATGCAAGGTGCATTCAGGGGTCATCGGCGGTGATGATTACTATAGAGGTGATAGATAGATATCCACATTCGGCATTTTAAGGGTTAAACATTATCTAAATTATATATAAAAATATCGACCCCTAAAACTTGCTCCGATTTGTTTCTCATCTCAATAGTTGCAAAGTGAAAAGTGAATACTTAACTGTAGAGTGCTAATATAAATAATCAGCTGATCGCGCGCGTGCGGACTTTTTGCAAAGTTAACGTAACATGCTTAAGTTATGTAACAGTAACATTTCATATACGACTGTGGCCGTAACAAGCGTTATTTAATAATTTTAACGAGTTTATAACCGGGTTACTGGTTAGATTGGCATCATTATTGAGTGGCAGGATTATTATTACAAATCAGAAATCCATCGATATGTTCGTTTACAATTCGGTAGTAAAATAATTATTGATTATTCCTTTTTTTTTAATTATATTTTTTTTTCTAATATCGTGATAGGACGTATTTTAATCTGCTGTTATTAATAAAAATATTTAAAATCTTATATTTCAAATTGAAATAATAATCAAAACATATTAGATGAATAACTTTGAAAGATACGCAGAGTAAATTTATCAATAGAAAAAGTATGGTAAATACACCACTGAGACACGACCCGGAACCATTCCATTACCGGTAGATAGCTATAACCATATTTTTAATAATGTCCTGTTTTTATGTTCTAAATAATTGTAACTTCATAAATAAAATGTGATTTCATTAAAAGTAATAAAAATATCTATCGGCTATTACCATTTTTAATTCATTAGTGAAACTACAATCGCAACATACTATTTTTTGCTGAACCATTTGCAATCAAAACATGACAATTTTTCCTGTAATCCGAGAAACAACTTTGTAATCTAAGAAAAATATATTTAATTCCAATTCTCGACCGCATTTTATAATTTACTAATTAAAATATGAGAAGTAAAAACAAACGTTTTGAATTCGAATTCATGCCAATAATACAAGTCAACCTAACAGACTTTTCTATACCTACTGTTTATTGTTTTGGTGGAGCGGAATGACTAGTTTTTTTTGTTTTTTAATTGAATTTTTAATTAGCGCTCCTAGACAATATAATTAATACTTTCTTAGAAAGCAATCACTTTGTGGTTTAACATATTAGATTAAATAAAACACAATCGCTTTATTTTGTAAATTGAGTTAAAACACTGTTTTGTTTCACAATATTTTTTATTGTGTTAAACGTTGGAACATTTTCGGGAATATCTTCCCATTATCATTAATATAATTCAACTAAAATTTAAAATACTTTCAGACAGTAATATATTCTCTCTTATCCATTTTAACTCCACCCTAACCCCCAACCTCTGTTAACCTCTGTTAACTCCAAACACACCACGTATTACTGTCTGAAAGTGTGTTAAATTTTAGTTGAATTATATTATTGATAATGGAAAGATGTTCCCGAAAACGTTCTAACGTTTAACACAATATAATATAGTGGAATAAAACAGTGTTTTAACTCAATTTACAAAATAATCATGGAATTCCACAAAGTTTCACCAAAAAACCTTTCAATAGTTTCATACAAAGTAATTGAGTTTTATTTAATCTAATATAATTTATATTAGACAGGTACTACGTTGTAATGGTGCGTAAAGTGAAGCGGTAAACATGTCGATATTAGCCAGCTGGTTCCGTCTGCTATCCGCACAAAATGCGTGGACAACGTTCCAACGAAATTATTTATCTTTTACTCTCCGCGAGTTTTTATAGCACAATTTCAGGAATTACAATGTAGTACTACGTGTACTTCATACAAGTCAAATTTTTGATACGTTCCTAATTACAATTCTAAAGTATCCAATTCATTTATGAAAACATTAAAAAAAAAAACTCCTGTACAAATCATTTCAAACATTTCTCGCGCGTGATTCAAATCATCTGTCATCGCTTATGTTAATTATTAGCGGTGTATATCTGCACGTATTGTATTTGAGTGTAACCATTATTACGCGACCCCGGCCGGGGGGGGGGGTGGTTCCAATATTTCGGTGATATCGGAACAATGGTATTGCGTACGTTAATCCAGATATAGCAGTTCTTGATAGCGAAAAGGCAACATTTCGTATGTAAATATTTATCCGTGTGCAAATTTCTCAATTACGAGCCTCTAAATTGGGATCAATTTCCCGTGAATCGGACCGAGCGCACGCGGGATATCTCGCGTCTCTTTCATTGATCTACGAAATGTGTACGCGCGCTTTGGCGGCACGGGTTGCTCGGATGAGGGGGTCAGGGTGGCTTGCGGCGGAGGGGGGTGGGGAAGAGGGAGAATGTAGAACTCGGGGGTGCATCTGACGTATTGTGGAATCTTGTTTGTTTTATTTTTTTGAACATCGACATAATGTTTACGGGAACGTGGAACTTGTTGCTCTATCGTTCGAGTCCTGTCTTTACTGCGTCAAGTTTGTGCTATAATGTAATTTTTATAAAAAAAAAAACGTTACCATACGAATGTTAATTAAATATTAATTGGACGAGTTAACACAATCAGCTTTAAATCTTTACATAAAATTAATGTTTCTAAAACCAAAGCGATGATAATAATATCTAGATAAATTTGTCAATGTTGGTATGTTGATAATGTGGCCGTCGAATGTGTAAAGGCAATTACAAATATCTCGAATGTATGCTCAATAATGACTAATTGTCGAGAAATTAAAAGCAGAACAGGCCAGGTTTATTTCAAGCGGTGTATCGTGATAATTATATATACTAGCAGATATATTGTCGCTGTGCTCTACGGGGGTCTTTGTGAAAAATCTATATTTCAACGCAGAATTCCCTTATTATATCACTTTAATAATAATGCATTGTGCATCCTTATCATTTATTTATGTAGTATTCACGCCCTAGTGGGCTTTTACAAAATTAATTATTTAAAAAAATATATGTGTAAAAATACATGTAACATGGAATATATATAAAACAGAAACTGATAAAATTGATTTAACAGAAAAAAAAAGAAAAAAGAATAAAAATAATTTAGGTTTAAATCAATTATTACACCAAAAACATTACTCTTATATAGCATTATAGACTAAAATCATTCCCAAGCCTGTGATGTATTTGTGTGGGTGCATTCCTATAAAAATTTGTATATGATGCATTTACATGAAACAGCGCCGACGACCTGGTACTCCGCGTGTGAATGCGGTATACAATCGATTCAGTTAAATTAAGGGCGTCCAGCGTGCCATTTACTATTTTAAATAAAAATAATAAATCACTTAATTATATTGCTTTAGATGAAATATAGATTCTACGAAAGCTCTGACTGCATAGCGGCCACTATCGGCCGTTCGCCCGCAGGTCCTAGCAGATTGCTTTATACTACTTTTTGCGCTAAAAGAAAAGATTTTCTGTATTACTCTCTCTGGAATTGTGCAAACGGTGTTCTTACATATTAACTTTAAAATATATATATCCACTTAAAGATATTCTTGAAAAATACGAATAAAGCATGTCATATTTAGTAGACAGTTCTACCATAATTATGGAAAAAAAACTACAACCATAGAATGTGACGCGATATGACCACGAGGTGACAGGATGCCTTTCTTACCTATGACAGGATGACAGATGCTCAATATATTTGCCAGCCGTAATACGATAAGCACTTCACAGCCATAAATGACACTACTGAAGCCATCCAGAAAGTTATTTTATAATATGTACAAAAAACCTATTTCACTTAAGGTGTTCGATTTACTTAACACCTTCGATTGTTTGGTAGGCTCACAGAGGCTGGAAGACAGGATAAAAATACTAAATAATTGAAAAATATAATTTTCAATATTGTATTGCCGAGATGGTATTCGCCACCGTTTGGTGGTAATTAATAAAGTCTATACCGTGACTTGATTGGCAGACCGTTGTTCCCGATTTTATTCCAGTTACCTGCATTTGCCATGACCTACTTAAACAAGGCGCAGTGAGGTGATCTAATTTGATGATTTTTAAAATTTTTATTTACATTTAATTTCATAAATTTTCTAACGTTATAATCTCTTGGCGTCAATTACGAATTTCTTTTCACAGATTTACTAATGTGTTAATATCTTTATAAGTTTTGCATTGAAGAAATCAAAAAGTTTGCTTTTATCTGAAGCCAAATGAGATAGGCGTGTGCACGAGTACAAATATCGATCACCTTCCTTCAAACAATATTATGTTGATGAGTATTTCCAGAATTTTCATGTATTTTCCAACCCTTCATGGATTAGTGCTAATGGTGCCTATTTAAAAGGATACCAGGTACCTTACTCGTTTGAAATTGGGGCAAGCCACATCTATTATTTACGTATATAATACTTACGTGTAGGTATATAATTATCCAAAATCAAAATCATAAAAAAAAAACGTTTTTGAATTATACATATCGGGCTGAATAATATTTGAATATTTAAAATATTAATTAGAAAGATATACATATAAAATCAATTTTATCGAAAAATGTTGTTGTTGCGCCACCGGGATTCGAACCTGGATCTCTTTCCTAACCGGGGAAGGTGCATTATTCAACTATGCTACAGCGACAATTTTCGAACCTATATGTTGCCTTTTTGATATTAATACATTTAATCGTTCCATTATTTGAAAGATAATAATTAATAATAATAATAAAATATCACAGACCGTCTGTTCTGAATAATTACAACTTCACAATAAGAATGTGTTCTCCTAATAATATTTGAATACTTATTTATTAATTTCTGTTCGGTAAATATTATTCAAGAGTGTTAAAATCTTTTTATCGTCACGTAAATACGTCATTTTTGAAAATGTTTCTCTCGTTTTTGTAACACAAATGTATTTAAGTAAGACGTGCGTACAAGGCGCGTTTTTAAGTAAGTGCCGGATTGTTTTTCAAGAAACATCATTCCTTAACCTTTACCATACCATGATATAAGATACCCGAACGCAGCCATGCTGTCAAATCGTGTTACCGTAAACAACAGTTAGAAAAAATGTTTTTATTATCTTACTTTACTTTAAATTTACTCCAATTTACTATAAATATTGAGCACTCAATTTCGAAAAACTGATTAATTACATTATTTAGAGCATTCATAAAGTCTTATACAATGTGTCCTTCCTTCTTATCTCTCTTCATTTAATTAGTGAGAAAGAGATAATTATATTTGTATGTTTGTTGTTCTTTTCACTGTGAAAATAATGTGTGATCTCTGTCTTTCATATCACAAATGGTATTTTTACCAACGTATTAATTTTACAACGGAGTGAACGGAAAAAAGAATTGTTTTTGTACGATTCCCTTTTCATAATTGATTTTTCACTGGTCATTCCTAAGCGCTAATATTTTATTTAGGATTATCTAAAATGTGAGTTTTATGTTGCATGTATTTACCGAAATATTACAGGTTTAATTATGATGGTAGACCTGTGTTACTGCATGGTTTGGGAAGGGTTAAACTGCTTCTCAACATAGTCGCCACCATTATTAAGGCACTTGTCATAACGGGGCACAGATTTTTGTATACCTTCGTCGTAGAACGACGCCGCCTGAGATGAAAACCATGTCCTATACTCCGTCTTTGAGTTCATCATCATCATCGTCATTTGTCGCCAAATCAGAACTAAACAGGACACACTTAGCGATGTATGTCAGCTGGTTTCGTGTTTCGTGCATTCAAGAAACGAATCACAGACCGTGTCTCACAGTCGGCGGGCTGATATATTAACTTGATCATTTTAACCAATCCCTACAAGATAGCCACACTATGTGAATGTCTCTAACGTTGCATGTGGTGAGTCAACAGATGAAACGGGAAATATTCAGCAACATTACTTACTTAAAAAACGCGCCTCGTATTTATCTGTTTTTTAAATCCTATTCACCGATCATTTATTCGAAGTAGATCCCTTAATTATAAATACATTTATTTTTATTTTTTCTTCCGTTTCCCTCCACAAGATCCATTCCTCCATATTCTGCATTCATTTTGCCCCAATTTTAACAGTTCTCTCGCTGATCGCGTTGAGGGTCTCCCGATCATTGTTTGGCCTGTTCGTTCCAGGAACTTTCATCCCAACCATCATCATATTTTATATTATTTATGTAAAAAAATATTAGAAATATTTGTAATTCTAAAATATTATTATTAAGGAGAACACATTCTTATTGTGAAGTTGTAATTATTCAAAACATAGGACTATGTTCACAGACCTATGTTCTGAATAATTACAACTTCACAATAAAAATGTGTTCTCCTTAATAATATAAGTTGTATCAATGTGTCCAAAATTTAATAAAAATGAATTGATAATTCTGGCGTCTGCAGTCGGTTTACTCAAAAGTATTTGAGATTCCTTAAAAAACAATGTAAATGGCTTTCATATAATGGAACAACAGATGTACTCATTTGAAAAAGTGTAACATATAGGTTCGAAAATTTGTCATGAAAAATACTGGCGCTATAACAATTGGTAGTGTACTTCCTCGAATTGGAAATAGAGATCCAGGTTCGAATCCCGGTAGCGCAAAAACAATATTTTTCGATAAAATTGATTTTATATGTGTATATTTATAATTAATACATTAAATTAGTATTTATAATATTATTAGCTATTAAAATATTATTTGGCGTCAGAATACAAATGTTGCACACACTTTTGAAAAAAACTGCTCATTCCTTCTACATACGTAAAAAAAAACTTAAATATTCACACCGAGTGATCATTAATAGTAATTTGTTAGACATTTACCGACATATTTTTTTGCAATTCATTTAAAATATATAACATGTATTAAAACTATCATTTAAATCAGCAAATACGAGTAGGCTAAACATTACGATTAATTGGATGCACCCCCTTTGGTCTGTTGCCCCGGGCTGTTTTCCATTAATCCCCTAACCTTTGTCCCTCACTGCATATCAAAATAAGTGCAATAGGGTAGTTGCAATTATCATTTAAAATATATGTAATTTGTATATCATAATGACAAGTTGTTAAATGTATGTTTCTATTTATTATTTTGATTTAAACTTCGAGAAACTAAAATGTCACACCATTCGTTTGCGCGCATCTCCGTTTTGAATTGTGTTATTAAGAGTTTGTAGTTTGTGAGTTGAGTGCCCCCTCCGTGTTAGTAACAACATGATTCCTATGTGAACTTGTCCTTACTGTCCTGAAACCATGACCGACCTTTGCGAATAATGAATAACAAAAAAATAATAATTACACACTGGGTGAGTAAAAATGCGCACGCAATAAATAATGGATCACACACCTCAATAGTATTATAACGATTGATTCATATTTTCATCAAGAATGATTAATGACTTCATTTAAAGTGCAATACAGACTTTACTCAGGAGATGGATGTACTATTTTTTTACTAATGATACAATGATATAAAACGTTATGGCTTGTGAATAATGTTATATGAAAATAGTTACTTTTCACCACATCGTGTATATTAAATTTAAATGAGCTCTACAGTTTGCTGATTTATTAAAATATGAAGATTTCAGTGGTTAGGCGACGTGTAGAGGACGATCGAACGCTGAACAACAGGACCAACAGGGCGCAGGAGCTAAGAAAGCTGGGTGGCCATAACTAAGGTGGTGTGACAATGTCTTCAAAGCCACATCTTAGTAATCCTGAACTGGAGAAAAATTGCATATAATAGAGGCCGAGACCCACCAGGGGTTGTAGAGCTATCGGTGATGATGATGATGATGATGATGATGATGTGTGAACATAGCCTTGTTGTTTAGAGCCCATCCTCATCACCAAGTACTGTACTGAGGCCTTTCATTCCAGGCATATATCACCCATAGTGTTGCAACATTTTCGACGAAACGCCTGTGGAGGATCTGAACGCACCTCACAGTTACTCGGATGTTAAGCCGGGCTCTCAATAGCCATAAACACTCCTGGTCCGACGTCAGGCGACATGCCACCATAAGCTACTCGCACGCAACTTTGTAAAATAGTGTTTCTTCCTGATAACCTTTTCTAGTCCGCCATTATACATATTCTTCACACTCCGCAATCACTCGAACATAGTGAAGTACTGGGAGGTATAAGGACCCAGTCTCCCCGCGCTTACAATCTTTTGATCAAAACACACCGCGACAATCCACACTTTATTTCGCCACAACGCAATTAAAACACCTAAATCTGTCGACACACATAATACTTATTTGATCGTGGTTCAACATGCAACAAATTAACCTTATACGCCCGTTCTAGAATCCAAGACCTAAATTTTCTGTATTATTCTAGCCTTCGACTAAAAGTTGGCGAGCGTTGCGGCTGAGCAGACAGCATAAAATATGTTTCTCTTTCAAAATATGAACAATTGATAAAATAATATGAAATGTACGTTAGGAAGAGTTTAATTAAATGCATCTAGACATTATAGTTAATGTTTAAATTTAAGAGTTTATATCGACACAGACCAACACCAACAATCAGGCCTATTCTCAAAATTGCAATATTGAAATGAAGGTGATTGTTACACCGACCCTCAAAAATAGTGTTATATTTGAATGAGAGAGAGGGAGATAAACGTACCATAATCTGTCAAAATTATCTGTCTATTTTTGAATGAGAGAGAGGGAGAGAGAGTGAGGAAGTGAGGGAGATAAACGTACCATAATCTGTCAAAACTATCTGTCTATTTTTGAGGGTTGGTGTAACAATCACCTTCATTTCAATATTGCAATTTTGAGAATAGGCCTGAATATAAAACACAAGCTCAACAATTACAATACATGTTAGAGTCATAAATTTATTTTATCAATTAAATGAGCAACGGCAGAACCTGGATTTAAAGTAAATTTACTTTTTCCAACTATCAGTGTTTGCGGTCTAGTGGTCACGATACTCACACCAATGATTTAGTGGTCGGGGTTTCGAGCCTCGTTCCAGGAGGTCATCAAATTATCTTATTCTCTTTGCACAAGTGTTCATCTTAGTTTGAAAATAGTAAGAATATTACTATGGAGAACACATTCTTATTGTGAAGTTGTAATTATTTAGAACATTGGTCTGAGATATAAAATACTTATTATATGTATTAATTAGAAACATAAAACAAAGTAGATGACTCTTTCAAATAATGGAACGATAGATGTATTAATTTGAAAAGTGTAACATATAGGTTCGAAAATTTGTCGTCAAGAATAGTGTCGCTGTAGCATAGTTGGATAATGCACCTTCCCCGGTTTGGAAAGAGATCTAGGATCGATTCCCGGTAGCGCAACAACAATATTTATATAGTTTGTAGAATTTTATCTACACCTTCGTGTTTTTAATTGACCGTTTTTCTTGTGTATCTGTTATTTATTAATTACTTCGGTAAGATGGCGAGTCACCCAGTAAACGGGGTGTTATGCCATTAAACACATGTATGTTAGGAAAAAGTGGGTGTACCATCCATCCCCCGACAATGTGAAGCTCGACAGAGCAGACCCAATCACAGGAACACAGAGATGAAGATTTCTCCATTCGGATTAACTCGGGAGTCGTAGCAGTTGAATGCACACTCGCAGCTTAATTGAATTAATTATTAATAATTCAGTCTGTCATTAATAATTGTATGCTAATAAGAAAACACGGTCATAATTTATGTTATATTTATCATTGTTTATTCGCCTTCGTCACGTTGACGTCATATCATTATATTATATCGATATACGTAGCAGATTGCGTTGCATTTTGAACTGTACCTATGCCAGCACGTCAGGACGCGCGCCGCGGCACTGCGAAGTGCGACACGGCGACAGAACAAGACGAAATGTTTATCATGACATGTCGGCTGCGAGCTGCGATGTGCTGGTCCCGCAGAACGACGACAGCCCGACCCGAGAAGTGTGACGGAGAGAGATAACTTCTGCGACCGCGGCAATTTCTTTCGGTACCGTTTTATTGCGAACGATTACGGTAAACCGCGCTAGCTTACTCGTATGCAATACGTATACGTTAGTGTTTTTTTTTATAACTTCTGTGTGCCGTAGATACTCACACACACACATATGTGGAGCGTCATCTTAAAATTCTCAATTTAAACCAATCCCTGAAATATGCTATTTCATATTAATATGATAAATGAACTAATATGCTTGCAATTTATTCTCAAATACAGTTGTGAACAGAGATCACTGATGGTTAGAAAATGATTCGGATTGATATTTTATTTATGGTGCGTGTATACGGATGAAATTTGCCTCAGATACTCGTCTCGTGTCCACAAAATAAAGTTTTAGGAGACTTTCACGTTCGTACGTCAAATTTCATTGTCGTCGTGTTCGTCAGTTGGGTGATTTTGAATCTCCCCAGTAGCAGGTAATGTTTGTTATTTAACGCCGTATGCATAATGTTAATGTTTAATGATTTATATTTAACTTTCAGTTGTAGGGTGGTTTTAGGTAACGTACATCTGAAATTGTGGTCTCGTGTATCCTTCCGTGTGGACAGGGGATTTAAAGAACGGTAGACAGTTGCGCACGACGCAGGCTGTGAGTCATTTTTTTTTTTTTTAAAGGTGTATCTCTGTACATTCTAGATTATTTTAATTCAGCATTCGGAAAATACGGGACACTTACTACCATCAAAAACGTAAACATGATGGACGCAATATATTTACTTTGTATAAACTAGAAATAAATTCGCGCGATGTGCATTTTATCGGATTGCAATACTTTTGCTTATTATTGTTTCATGTTGCACTCGTATGTATTGACATCTGTATTTTATATGAAATAATCTGAAATCTGTTCCACACTTATCATTGTACAGTAGTAGTGATCAGATCAACTGTGATTAGTGTTCGATCGTAACGATGATTGGGTAACTGTGATTTAAAGGTTTGAGATTTGGTTTCTAGCGCACCGGCGATTGGTCGCTGAATTACGAATAACCAATTACCAATCATCGTCACAATCTAACACCATCGATCATTTTATTGTAGAAAATGTAGGAGTTGTTTTTTTAATTTTATTTAAAGGAAATTCAAAAGGCAGTTAGTTGCATTTAAAATTAATTTAACGTACTTAGTGCGTGACCTTACAAGGGATAATAAATTCAAGCTTGTTTCTAGATATGAGACTTGTTTTTTTTTGCGTACATTATTATATCACGCTGTCACCATGATTTATAACTATATTAATAGATGTGTTTTTTCGTGTAAAAAGTTGAATAAAACTGATTTCTTTTATCATTACTGATATTACTGCCTACCAAGTAAATAATGTTTTTAAAATTTTTCATCAATCTGAAATATTAAGAATTCCATTTAACTATGTTGACTGTTGTGCGCTATGGATAGGTACCACCGCCATCCAAATTCGTCGAATTCCAAAACCGTCGTGTCACCCTGTTCGGCTTATCTCAGAACCTATTACATTTTAACGCATACTCCATCTCGCGGGGGTTATAGATTACGTCGCCGAGTTTAAAAAAAAAGTGACAAAAAATATAAATGCTCATACCACGCGCCGACGACACATCCAGTGTCCCCAGGACACGAGCGCCGCGGAGCGTGCCGCAGGTGGGGCGCCGCTGCCCGGAGCCGCGGGGCGGGGGCCCGCGCCCCCCCGTGCCCCCGCGGCCCGAAGGTGTCAAATGTTGTGGCGAGTAACGTGGTCCGTGCAACGAGGGTTTTTTTAAAAACATTTTATTTAATTATAGATATCAATAGTACCTACCCACCTGTGTTGAAAATTTTCTTATAATTAAGAATTGTTTGTTGAATTGTTGAGAAAGATTCTAAAATTTTATATATAGTATGGGTTCGACTGGCGATATAGATTTTCCGAATTCCTTAAGAGTCTACAATCGAGTTTCATAGATATAAAATAGACAATTTTAACAATTGAAATTTTTTAATGTGAGTGAGTGAAGTAGTTAATATTAGTGATGAGCTCAAAATCACGAACCGTGAGTCAATCACTGCTCTTAGAGTCACACTCACTGTGAGTGATTAAATATCTGGGAATATCGTGATTCATTGTTTTATTTTATTTATATTTGGTTGTCAATCGTAATTTAGCGCATATGCATATACAACGAAAATATTCATAAAGGAATGACGTTATAATTCGTGATTCCTACTAAAACATTTTACGCATGTGACCCAAAATGCTGAGAATTTGACCCGAAAAATAAACTCACGTTTTTTATGGGTTCATATTAATTATATGAGCTAGACTATTTGTTTTACACAATTAAAGTTTGAATAATATAAGTAAATATGCTAAAAATTGTGTTTTAAAAAAAAAATATTTTGTGTATTGTGATATCGTGCGGCGCATGCGTATTAGTAATGAAACTGTCACAGCTTTCAATCACTGATATAATCGAATACCAATCACAATCACACCAGTGTTCACACAAGAGTAGCATTTTTTCTCATCACTAGTTTGATAGTCAATCGGAAACATATAATAAATATCAATAATGTGAGTTTTGAAGCCAGATTCGGTGTCGATTTAGTACTTACTTACTTTATTGCAGTACATCAATTGGATTAATATAAGATATTGGGTGAAGATTTGTAGATTTAAGGTTTTAATCGAAATGAGGCGAGATCCATACTTGTCTATCATTGCACAAACTTTTCACACCGGCAAGACTTGCATCCTATTTGGATTTGGGATCCAAGGTCAGGTAACCGCGAGAGAAAAGGTCAGAGCACCACTCTAGAATAAGTCTGATTTTTTGATAAATCAAGGCAATCGAGCAAGGATAATATTACGTATTTTATTATAATATTATATTAAGTAGGACATGACTGTTTGGTTTTAGTATAGCCATAATGCCAAAACCTCTGGATGATTAGTAGACACACGCAAATATGTATATAACTTATACATACCTATCATTAAATTCTAATTGTATGTGAACGTACCTTAGTTAATGGAGGTGGTAATTTTTTTTTCAAAAATGGTCTTAAACATGAATTCTTGACATTGTCACAAATCATTTTGAATGCCATAACTAAGTTTTCATTACTTGTTAATGTTTATTTGACTTTAACGGAATGAAAGTGGTACCCACTAATTCTTTCTAATTTTTCGTAATCTTTTCGGTTTAAACGTCGTCTTCGATAATTGATATTATGAACAAATTTCGTCCTGTCCCTTCCCACGCGGTGGCCTTGTTTTCCCTGCGCCCGGACGCGCCCCCATCCCGCTGGCTGTCCTCTCCCACCCCCTCCCCGCGACCGTTAACCCCCACAAAGGACTTTCCAGGAACGCCGTCGGGTGAGAAATGCGCGGGAATTTCTCTCTTTTTTTCCATTTGCCGGGCGGTTTCCTTTGTCGGGAATTCGGTTACGGATGGCAGCCTCTTCCCCTCCACCCCCTCGGATCTTCACTCGCGTTATCAAATCGCCATTTTGAAGATGAGTAACGTGGTGTGCCGGCGTAATTAGCGTCATTTCTAAGCTCGCGGAGATGCGGTTCACTGTCGAAAATATAGACATACATTTTTACAAGAAGATCATATCAACATAGATATGTACCCAGTGGTGTAACTATCGTCTGGGCAAACAAGGAAACCGTCCGGGGGCCCGGGTCACATAAGGACCTGGAATCGCTCAACGTCACTGAGAAAAAGTTTTTTTTTTCAAACCTTCGTAATTTTGAGCCTAATTTATACCTGATGAATGACTAAAAAGTGACATTCCGACATTTTTGTTTTAATATTTATATAAATAGATGATATTCATTCACATGAACACTATTACATTTTGTTCTAGAAGTCTCCGCATGTTATTTTACCGTTCTCAATATCGCTAATACTTAAATTTGCAACTTTTAACAGATGTGGAACGAATTTATGTTTTTTCTTTAATAATATGAAAAAATGGGGTGGCACATGAAAGTTTTATTTATGGTGAATTAAGTTAACATTGAAAAAATTATGTCGATGTAAAAACTGAGTCAATAATAATTGTTTTTCACTCTCGTAGGGGTCCGCGTTTATTATTCGGTATGCCCTCAAGCCCGGTAATTTGTTGCTACACCACTGTATGTGGATGGCTCTCAAATAATGGAACGATACATATGTAACACAATATTGTCGTCAGTGTACTGTATGCTGTAGCATAATCGGTTAATGAACGTTCCCGGGATTGGAAGAGATCCAGGTTCGAATCCCTATAGCAACAACAATATTTTTCGATAAAATTGATTTTATATGTACATATATGTTTCTAATTAATACATTTAATTTGTATTTGAAATAAAGATTGTCGTATTCTGGGGAATAATTGCAGAATCCCACAAGAGTAATGCATATCATATGTTTTTAGTTAGTTAGTAAAGGAGAATACATTATTTTAAGTTGCAAGACGTTCTGGTAACAATTCCATCGGTCACCTGTTGGGAATTAAGAGTATGCTATTTCGTCATGTCTGCGGGTGGGATATCATGTGGGTGGGAGTTTACTGAGCGACTCATACTGATTTTTTCAATGATCCAATAATGATAACACAGCAAAAAAAAATTTGGACAATATTAAGTTTAGAAATATATGTATTTTTTTTACCTTATTCCGCGCTGCCTTTGAAGGTGTTTTTATCATAAATATTATTCACTTATATTAAATTAAAATTGTTTCTCAAATTAATGAATACTCGCAAGCCAGGAAAGCTAGGTCCGTTTCCTCCCACTTGCGACATGCGCTGGCAAAATTTTCGAAACGGTCCGCTAAAGAAATTCACTTTCGAAGTCAAGTTGATCCGACAGTCAACTTCGACCCAGCCGTCATTTTCTAAGTGCGAAAAATAAAACAAAGAAGATTTAGAACCCAGAAGAAGATGGCTGTGAAGTATAAATCAACGTCACGATGATGGCCGCCGCCGGCTGCGAGACGGCGCTCAAAGGACCGGAGAAAGTTTCGCATCATAGGAGAGCCGTAACAATGGAGGTATTTGCATACGGCTCAGATTGCCAGCCAGATGTATCCAAACGTGGATTTCCAAGTCAGTGTAGCTCAAGCTTTATCGGCCATTTATCATATCTTAGGGATGTTTTTATTTTTTATTTTTGCACATAATTAATTGCAATTTTTATTTCCTTTTTGATATTAAAGTTTTATTTTTTGTACGAAAAATTTCTATTATTTTAAGTAAGAAATCAACAGTAATTAAAATCTCTCAATACGTGCAAAAATAAATTAGTTTTGAAGCCCATCGTCGTTATTTAATGCATGTAAAAAAAATATTTTTCCTAATAAATAATAACAAAATAGGAAGTATTTTATTATGTATAGACTGATTGTTTATTTATTAATTAAATTGTTTTTGGTAAAGAATTTGCTCTCATTTATTATTTAATAAATAAAATATATCTTTTTAATTCATTCCTTCAAATCTTTAAAAGAACTATATGTTTTTTACACACCAGTGAAACATAGCATTCAACTAACTCTATTAACTCTATGTCCATGTCTGTTATTATTGATTTATCGAATATGCGGTACGTTTAATATATATAATGTTTGCAATGAATGCTCAACTGGGAGGATACAATTACGAATGAAGATGTTACGGTTCGGATGAATAAATAGAAGCAAGTAGTTAAAACAATAACATTCCTAAAACTTCAATATGTCGGATATACAATGACAAGTTGTGGAAGAAGGAAAACTTCATAGATGAACCTCGAGGCTTCATTTTCTATCAAAGGTTGGCGACTAAATTGCAGTAATGCCAATTTACCTTGTGCAATTTGTATTAGGTCTCCGGCGTTTTGGACATTAAGCCACTTTCAGAGGTTCTGCAGCCAAGTAAATTTCTTTCTACATACTCCCCTGCTGCTTTCTAACATCCCCTGCATAATGAGTTGTAAGATATGATATTATTATTAGTTTTCTTATGCGTGCGTCTCTCTTCAATATCTATCTCCTTATTGGTAATGTCGTCAACCCTCGAGATCTTTAGGGTGCGTCAGTTGATGCGGCAACATTTCTAATGCCTCCCCGAACCATGAGACGATGGTTTAAAAATCAACATGGTAGCGAACGTGTATGGCACGTGAGAATAATTATTTATTTATGGAGATGGAAGACGTCAATATCAAACAAAACAACAATTTTGATATAGTCTACACAGCTGATTTGATGTTATGACAGCTATGTTATTTAGTGTGATTGTAAATGAATAATTATCGTATACAGAGATGGCCTTTCAGATAATCGCGAACCATTCATGAATGATTGACGAAAATATCCAATGCGAGCTATCATATTGGGATTCCCGGTGATAGCGCGCGATGATAACATTGTATACTACCCGGTGTTAATGCCAATAGATATGTACTCACACGCACCTGAACGTTATTTACTTCAAGTTAGTTACGCCCATTCCTTCCGCTTCACATGTCACCGAAGGAGTATGAAGATACTCCTTGGCGGTCGGCCAACGACAAGGTTCAAAGCATATGCTATCAGTGCCCATATAATATCGTCCGCACCGAACTGTAAATAGCCAAATCGATATTTTATTTGTGGCATTCGTGAACTCCGTTCAGAAGCCGGCGGTCCTATCCTCGCAACGAAGAATTTATATAGAAGCGCCGTATTCCTCTGATCCCATACACGACACGCTTGAAACACCTAAGATCAGATTGGTCGTCGTAAATACTTGCATGCAAAAAATATACAATTTTAAATCAGTACAAATAAATTATTATCATCGGGGTTTAGTTTATACTTTAAAATGGTTATGGAATGGTATTTATATCATTTTTAATCTGTCTTACAGCTGATGTGTATTTAATATTTTTAATCGTTTACAATGGCATTAGTAGATGCAGATTATCCGTAATGTAGGCGTGCATTTTCCTAGTTTTTCTGACTAACTGTGAGAACTGTCACTTTGTAAATGTAGGTGTGTGTCATGAAAGTGAGTAGATGAGTGGTGGAGGACGAACCATATAAGAGGCCGTCTCTGGGGGAACATCTCTCTTCCATCAAAGCTTCTTCTGAATAACTAGTCTATCTCTGAATGTATAATTTATATTACTGTATAACGTGTTGTAATAAACGCATAGTATTGTTACCTGGAGAGACTGTGTTTTACTTACAAGGAATTGGGACCCAAGTAATTAGATAGTAATCAGAGGATAGAACCCAAATGGAATCTGGTGGTAATTAAAGATTTATCACACTAACAAACATAACAATCTCAATTTTGGCCAATCATTCTACCTGTAAACGCATGATTCTCTCACCTTTTTTCTTTTTGTTTATCTTCTGCACCTAAACATACTTGTGTACCTAAACATTTCTGTGAATTTTTATAAATAGTATCACATGTTAATTATTTATTATGTAAGTTATATTAAGTTTATACTGTCAAAATCCCTTAATAAAATAAAATACATAACAATATGCCGTTTTCTGTGAGGTCAGACAACTTACATAATCGACTTCCCACTCTTGTCCCATCAACATTCATACGGTATTGTCATGCAAGCTCATCGATTGTCGACGCTTCTAACAGAATTATCTTGCAGCATCTGGTTTGCCTGGTCGTGTCAAGTCTTCCGCGGATGTTCTCTATTTCTGGAGCCATCAATACACGTGTGTCATATACTCGCCATACTCTCCTCATTCATTAGTTCAACATGATCAAACTACCTAAGCGATTTTTTTTAAATGTCCTAATCACTGTTCACTTTCTTCATCAATTTCATTTTTTCCTTATTTGTTTTTCCTATACTCTATCATAAATGTATTTGCCACATCTCACTGATTTCCAGTACATTCAGTCTATGACCTGTCCCTTTTCTGCCACCTCCAAGCTTCACTTCTATACATCAGTGTTGATACATTGTTTTAGGCCGATGGCCTCGAGACACACCGCAGTCAGCGGCAGGGTGGTACGTCGGTTTATTCAACCTTATTTTCATACAAAAAGTTTAAATGAACGACTCATACCTTTTTTTTTTTTTTGTAGCATAAATAGTACATATGAAAAAATAAAGGTAATTACTTTACTAGACGTGGCCTGTTCTAAAGCTATTACCTGTATAGTTTTTATAAGTTGTAATTGCTTAGATGTAAGTAAGCTATAAAAAGTTATGTGAAAAAAGTACAATCTGAAGTTATAAAATATTATTGAAAAAAAGTTATAAAAATATTATTGTCCGTCATATACAATAGTTGGAGGCAAAAATGTGTAGGTAGTTAGGTTAGCACAAATAACAAATTAGATTTATTTTGCTTTCTACTCGCATCAATCAACCACTTTATTTTTAGTTTGAAGTCGTTAATCATTTTAGACCCTTTAAGGTCTAGTGACACTTTGTTAAATATTCGCGGCGCACAAAATAAGAAAGTTCGTGACTCTAAACTGACTCTACACTGTCCTTAATCACCACTCTCGGGATGCTTCACACGCAAGTTGTATTAGTTTCGCATATGTTTTTCAGTACATTTATAAATATCTAGCGAGATAATTGTGTGAAGACATTTGATTTTATTTTTTCGTATACCGATTATCAACAGGTCGTTAATGAGTTAATGAGATAAAGTCCATTGTAATTAACTTTTTTAAAATATTAATTAAAACGTTTTCGACGCTTACTGCGTCATCGTCAGTAATAAACTAAGGCTTTAACTAAAAGATATGACTGTAAACTACATGGGAGAGGAGGAAATGTAATAGGGGGTGTTTGAATGCTAACTATATTTTTATTGTTAATATTAATCTCTAAGTTTTCTCCCCTTTCTGCATATATGTAGGTAGTACTTCTACGTTCTCATGTGCGAAACGATGACCCTCTGATCTTGCACGGTCTCATTTAGGTGTTATGAAATATTTATGGTTAAAAAATACATTCAACGACACGAGAATTGTGTAATTAAAAAAAAAAATCATTAAATATTTTTTTACATAAAATTTAAAAAGTCACCCGAACCGTTGTGCAATTTATTGTTGTTTTTTTTCCAACTCTTACGGCAGCGGTCGTAGACTTTGCCACCCCTGCCATGTCGAGCGCGTCTCGTCACGTGCTATCCAGACGGTACTGAGATGACCATAATGTGCTATTATCCGGCCGGTACCCCCCCTACCCGGCCTCCTGTTGTCAATCCGCCGAAGCGCATTGTGGTGTTTTGTTATTTGTTCCATCTCTTTTCACTCCGATGTCCGGCACCATCGCGCCGACCGCAGTTTTTATGTCGTGTATTATGATTATTATTATACTATTTTCGCATTGTTTACACACGTGGAATAGTAGTGTAAATCAAATGTCTCCCGAGAAAGCGTGCGGTGTGTTTTGCGGTGATTACATTAATTATGACCGTGTTATTAAAATTCAATTTTTTGCGCGAGTTATCTCACAAATGGCGTACACTAAATGATGCGTTTGCAGGTTTCTTTTTTTTTGTATATTTTCTCTTGAAACATTCTCTTGTTGCTCGGCACTTGGCGGCCTTTCGAATTTCACAAGTCATTAACGAGCTGGAATTTTTTTTATTTGTCAGTATTGAAATATTTTTTAATATCCTTTGGTATTGTAGAATAAAACTGCTGCAACAGTATATTGAATTACCTAATTGTATCTGGTTCTACTCATTATATATATATATAAAAAAAATAATTATACACTGAACATTATATGTTATTTATTGCATCTTGCTTTACTCTTTACATATACCATATATTATATCTTATACATTGAACAACAAAAAATTCAATAATTCAAATTTTCAAAATTAAAAATCAATTAAATTTTAGAAGCGAATTCCGATCTACAAGATGTAGAGATCAAATTGATATCCCAAAATTAAAATATACCGCAACTCAAAATCAATATATTTATCAAGGTATCAAATTTTTTAACAATCTCCCCATCACAATTAGAAAAATTACGGACTATCATAAATTTGTAACTGAAGTTAAAAAAATATGTACACAGACTGACTGAAACATAAATTAACTCGAATATACTCCTTCTCTAAACAAGAGTCTTACTCTCATAGAGAAGAAACAAATGTTAATATATATATATATATTATTTGTTTAACTCTTTATATATATACGAGTATATATGTATATATTTTGTACATTGATCGTTCTGTCTGCTATAATACAGTATGCTACTAGTGTAGCAGGCAGGGTACCCAAATATATTTCTTCCTTTCTGAAATATATATCTGATTATAATATAATACACGGTACTAAGAATCAAATATGCTATTCGAAAAAATAATCGAAATTAAACATTGATAACAAAGAAAAAAAAAATATAACAATGTAACACATTTGAGTTGAGTTGTGAGTTTAACTTATTTTATCCTTTAAACATTACTTTAGAGTAAATAAACTTTATGCAGTCCTGGTACCGACACTGATGCATGGAAGTGAGGGCCTGGAGCTGACAAAAGTGTGAAAATGAGATTACTTTGGCATACATGTGGCAGATCCATTTATAAAGAAATAAGGAAAGAATGTAAAGCTGATCTTAGTATAGTGAGTAAGATTAAGAAATGATCACTTATATGGTTTGGCATATGGAACTGATGGAATAAGAAGAGAATGGTTAGAAAGATATATGACGCAAGTGTTGATAGCACCAGAAATAGAGGAGTTAGTTCTGTTAGAAGCCTCAATAATCGTCGAGCTTGTATGAGAAGATGTATGAATGTGGATGAGGCGAGAATTGTGTGTCAGGACAGAAGAGTGTGGCGCTTTATCCTCTCTGCCTACCCCCCGCGGGGAAACAGCGTGATGGTAAGCGAGCAAGTAAGTTGAACGTTTTTTATTAAGGAGAACACATTCTTATTGTGAAATTGCAATTATTCAAAACAGACGGTCTGTGATATTTTTAATACAAATTAAATGTATTAATTAGAAAGATATACATATGAAATCATCCAACAAAAGTGACCACTGATCACACGACCGGCCCTAAGAGTTACATGAAGTATACAGTGGTATGCTCCATAAAAATGCATAATAAATTTCAAAAATAGTAAAGTTCCGACCAACAAAGAAACTGAGAATACTTTGTCGCTCAAAAATGGCCATTAAAGCGAGAGGCGGGTTAGATGCCGCAGTCTTTTAAGACTTTGAACAAGTATGGGGAAAGAAGCAAGTCTCTAGGGAATTGCTATAACATGTGGATGTGGCACGGGCCAAGCTTAAATGGCGATATATATTTATATATATATATTTTATGATGCACAAGTAATCGATTGTCGAAGAATATTCTTGAATTGTATTCAGCGCCGGCGCTAGACTTTTTGCCGCCACAGGCAAGATTGGTTTTTTAAAGTTGTTTGTTGTTTTCAATTTTCGTAAAACCATCCCCCTAAATCGGCCGCCCGCGTTGCCACACACATTAGGGGCGGTATTTTGTTAGGCCGGCATTTTGAAACTTGCCCAAAGGCTTTTTACCAAAAGGCGTTCTGGACGCTAGTGTTGACTATAAATTACTGCTTTATTAGGAAATAGCTAATAAACCTTTGGTCGCCACAGGGAGGCGCCTGCTCCGCCTGTGCGTAACGCCGCGCTATTTGTATCCTCGAGAAAAAAACGACATAAGAGACGCGTCTTCGCGTGGACGAAATTATTGGAAAAAATTGACGGAAGGCCGAAGAGATTGGATTGTGAAAGATAAGAATGAATAGTTATGGGAAGGCCTCCCTGGTGGAAATATTATGAAAGAAAGGGTGGCACTTACTTTTTCGTCTGCCTTTCTGGATGCTGGTTCAGTTGTTTACCCCCTTTTCCACCAGAAGAACAAGCGTCGCAGAATGTATAAACAAACACTGTTAACACTCGCGAATAAGGATTATTTATTTGGTATTAGCGGGATTAAATAAAGATTGATTAATTAGCATTAGCGGTGGTAAAGTAGATTGAAGCGACGGTAGATTAACCCGTATACAGTTCTAAGCGCACACTGAACTTGTTGCAGTTCGAGAGAGTTAATTACGGCGACCTCTTCTTTCTTCCTCGTACTTAAGGACACGTTAGGAAAGAAAGGGAAAGAGATACGCACGTTAAATTTTGAATAAATCGAATTTGGATAAATATACGGTATGCATGTGTGAGTGTATTAACCGGCGCTAACACTCCCCCCATCCAGCAATTAATATATAATATGTATAGCACCATGAACGTCGCGATACTATTTTTTACTAATTAATACAGATCGACTAATTCTTCACTTGTTGTATCAATTCTCGACTCAACTGTAAATAATTATTATATATCTGACATTTAATTAATAATTAAAAATAATACGTCATAATTTAACGATTAAATAATATGATAATTAAATGGGACATATCTGGGTATGAATTTAGTCATCTGTAAGAAACACGGCGTGTATTTCTTCCATCCCCCCAGTGACACAAATATTCACATTTTCGGCAATCCCCTTCGTTCCAGAGTACAATTTACCGGTACTTCTCTATTTCTTTAGTTCTAATTTATATTTCGTTTCCCCTACACCATAATTTCTCAAAACCGCATTTTTCTTTCTCCCGAAATTTAACATAAATATGAGTAAGTACCATGACGGATGTGTTGCTAGTAAAGATTGCTGGATGTGTGTTGTGTTATATTTACTTAACAATAAATTACTTTTTTTCCGAATCCCGGTAGCGCAAAAACAATATTTTTCGACAAAATTGATTTTATATGTATAGATTTATAATTTATAGTATTTAAAACATCACAGACCGTCTGTTCTGAATAATTACAACTTCACAATAAGAATGTGTTCTCCTTAATAATATGAGTTGTATCAAAGTGTCCAAAATTTAATAAAAATGAATTAATAATTCTGGCGTCTGCTATCGGTTTACTCAAAGGTATTTTAGATTCCGTAAAAACAAAGTAGATGGCTTTCAAATAATGGAACGATAGATGTATCAATTTGAAAAGTGTAACGTATAGGTTCGAAAATCCACTGTGTTGGTATAATATAATCGGATAATGCACGTTCCCCGGATTGGAAGAGATCCAGGTTCGAATCCCGGTAGCAACAACAATATTTTTAGATAAAATTGATCTTAAATGTATATCTTTCTAATAAATACATTAAATTTGTATTTGAAAACAAGTTATTGGAATTATAGATTTACACGAGTTTAACAATATTATACAGTAGGTATTGTGTATATATTGTTTACAGAATTATGAAACAGATGTTAAATAAAAAATATAAAGTAAATACAATGATACAACACAGTGTGTACAAATGATAATTCAGGTCATTAATTATAATAATTTGTAATATGAATAACAATAATTTTGATACATAATTTGACTATTATGTTGTCTCAATAAATACAAAAAATGGTAAATTTTGTCAGATGAATTGATGGCAGTCTTCGAGAATGGGGATTAAATTTAATGCTAAGATCGTTTAGAATTTCTAATAAGCTTGTTGTTTTTTTCTTTCCACGTTCATCTACATTTCCTCACTATTTCTACTCGCAGTCGAGTTGACTTTATGAACGTCAATAGTTCGCTTCTACCTTCTTCATACACATCTCTCGGTTACGTAAGTGGCAGTGGTGTGTCCTCCAGCGCGCCCCCGCCGGCCTCGCGCCTGCGCAGGGCGGCCGCCGCTCGGCGGTAGGGGGATGCTCTTCCGCCCGACGCCCGGCAGAGGCCGCCTGCGGACACGAAGGCGGGAAAATAATTAATTAACCCCTTCGGGAGATTTAAATTCGTTTATCCGGAGAAGGTGTTCGGATGCTGGAAATATTTTTGATTGAAATAATCGTCTGCGTTAAAATTTATTTTGACTCTTTGGTCTTTATTTTTACGCCTGTCGGAGTGATCAAATCGCGCTGTGGTAATTGGTAATATCCGAATAAAAATGTAATTTCTCCGACAAAATGTAATTTTTTCAGCTCTCAGGCCCCCTTGGACCGGGAAGGATGAACACCGTGGTAAAATTTCTGGTAGTCACCCTCGCGATAGTTTAATGTAATTTCCAATAGACTCTAGCCATCCTCGCGACATTATGTTTGTCGTAAAATCGGTGGTGTATTAAAATCTTTGAAGAATGGCTTTTTGTCATTTGCGGAGATGGACGGAGAAAAGGCAATCTGGGATTCACTGACTTATTCCTGGTTCAGATTTAGCGAGACAGAGCGTTATCGCGAGCGGGTTGAAACGTCGCGTACCCTAACACAGGGTTAGCGAATAATCCTACCGGTTGCTGTACTGCAACGTGTGAAAATACTATTGCAGTACTAGGTATAGATACATTGTGATGTTAGATACATTTTTTTTATTCTGATATTTATAGTTGGTGCATCTGAACACGCTGTCACGGCTAAATATATCAGCAATCTAGGCAACATGCATTATATTATTTATTAAAATGCATATTCAAATATAATTATGGTGTTTTTTTTCTCCTTGTTTTATTGTTTTTAATTAAAATAAGTCCACTTCTTCAACCATCGTTTCTGAAATATATTCATATTCCACCAACATGTTTTTTTTAAAATTATTTTTAGAAAAAAATGTATGCTTCAGTTATATTTGAAGTATCGTAATATTCCATTGATATAATTAGAAAGATATACATATAAAATCAATTTTATCAAAAAAAATATTGTTGTTGCTACCGGGATTCAAATCTGGATCTCTTTCCAATCCGGGGAAGGTGCATTAGCCGACTATGCTACAGCAGACAATACTTTTGACGACAAATTTACACTTTTTCAAATTGATACATCTATCGTTCCATTATTTGAAAGTCATCTACTATGTTCTGAATAATTACAACTTCACAATGAGAATGTGTTCTCCTTAATGATACAATTAGAGTTTATTAAAATTGTCTTTGGTCGATCTCAGTTGATATATCGTGAAGAAATTGTCTTGTGATAAGTTCCCAGTGAAGATTGACCCGGGCGGCGTACGACATTTTTTTTAACGTTGGTAACCCTTCCGTTTGTTTTGTTGATGACATAATAAACCAACCTAATAACCGGGGCTCCGGCGCAGCGCGGGGAGCTGACTGCCGACTGCCGACTGCCGAGTGTGAGGCGACCCTTATTTCGGCAGCTGCAGCCCGGCGGTGTGTGCACTTACAGGCAATGAAGGCGCTGTACGGGGCGCGCGCGCGTGTGTGCGTGTGGTGAAAGAAGCCTCGCAAGTGACGGTGTCAGGGTGGTAGTGACTGTGGCGATGGTGCTGCGCTCCAGTGGAGGTACAGCCTGTACCTGGGAACGCAAGGCGTACATAAGTGTTCATATGCAACATATGGGGTGACCGTCATTTTTTAAAGCATAATTATTTAACATAGCCAGAACAGGAATAATATAAATAGAATACCAGTTTCACGGGGAAGCCTTCACGTAGCAGTGGATAAAAATAGATTAAAATCTGAAATACCAAAGAAAGATTGTAAAATATTTTTTTTATTTATTTCTATCAACGCCCTTGTGGGGGCTTTTACATAAGATTTTTTTTATTTAATTTTAATATAATAGTTTAAATATACCATAAAATTGAAAAAAAACCAATAAATATTTCTTCAATTCAGGTATACTCCTGCAACGAAATTGAACTTGTTACCAAGCCGATGCATCCGTATTATTGGCGAGTTTATAGCATTATTATTTATATTATACGAAACCATTTGTATTATAACAAGTTAAAGTTCAATAATTCGAGATATATTTAAAAAAATGTGGCGATGCAAACAAGATTACCATTTAACGATAATTTTAAATAAGTTATAATAATTCTAATAAAGTTAAATAACTCGCGCGTCCGGCACCTCCCCCGCGTGTGCGTACCCCGTCGCCAAAAGTATGTAGCCGTGCACGCACACCCGCCCGCGTACCTCCGCTATGTACTGCAGTCCTGGGTGAAAAGAAAAAAAAAAAAAAAACCCAACCGACCCTTCGCAGCGGTCCCTTCGCCGCACTCGGAGCCCCGAGCAGCGAGCCGAGGCGGCTCAGCTCAGTCAGCGTTCAGCACTCGTCGCGAGCTTTCCTCCCCGCTCTCCGCGGATACTCGACAACGGTTCGTCTCGTCCTTTTCTCCACGTTGTGTACATTGTTGTGCATCGTTCATCCCCCAGTCAGTGAATTTCTTTATTGCATTTAGTAGAACATCGGTTGTCTTGACGAGTTTCGATATTGTTAACATGTTTATCTGATGCCGTTCATTAACAATGTAAGTGTTGATATGTTTAATATTAATTAACTATATTGCAAAACAAACTGTAACTATACGTACGTAGGTGTCATGACAGCAGTATATAATATAATGCGTATCTTATTACTCGCGTGCGTATCTCTGTATGTATAATGTTATAACGGCGGTAACTAACAAAGGGTGGCAAATTCACACTAACACATACATCCGAAGCCCGAACATATCACATTTCCGAAAGGGTAAGCACTATTGATGGAACAGTACCCACATATTCGGCGCCATTGTTAACTTGTAGGTAGGTATCTACATTTGAAATACGTTGCATTTGTTACTATTTTTATTTTTATCAACTTAGTAATTCTAAAACTAATGTATGTTTGAATAACAATATTTGCTTGTTAGTTGCAAATCAATATACTCGTATTCTGGTAGGTAAAAGATACTATGTATTATTTATAAACGATTATAGCTACTTCAATATTTGCAAAATTACTTTGTGGCCTCATTTTATATTAATAATTATACAAAACACTTTGTTTAAACAACTATTGATTAATTACTCTACATGTTTCGATACCTATGGTATCTTCTTCAGGAAACGATGTATACAGAAATTAAAAAATACATAGATAAAAACAAAACTAATATGAAAACAAATTTAAAAGGTGACTATTTGCAAATAGGATTTGGTTATTTATAATATTTAGCTTGTTATTAACACTTAATTTATCTAACTGTAAACCTCTAATATTTGTATGTATAATTACTAAACCCTTGTTAATATCACAAGAATGGTATGTTTCCGAGATGTGATTGAAAAATTCTGAATAGTTGTTGTTGTTTAGGTATTATAGCTAATTAATATTTTAAAACTTTGCGTTGGTTGCACTGTCTATCTATTGAATAATTAAGGTTAGCAGTAGCCGATTGGTGAATTTTGCGACAGTTAGAAAACTTACAAATTAGAATTTCGTTTTAAAAATGCCCCAAACCGCGCAAGTGCAGAACGAGCTCGAAGGTATTCCAATTCGCGGAACTCGGCGCTGACCAGGTACTCGCATTTGCGGTGTTTTTGTGAGTAAATAAAATGAGCAGTTCCTACCCGGCCACGTACTGGTAGGCGGGCGGCTGGCTACGTACCCCGCACCGGTGCCAGCTGACGGCAATAATTAGGAAAACTTCTTTGCCGTTAGAAATAAAAAACATTGCAGTTTTCGTGTCCCTTTCAAATGTTTCGGAACTCCGACGGGACTAGAGATTGCGTTCTTTTGAAAAATAATTGTATGTGTACACACTCGCGGGTAAATTGTGTATGGTTTTTATAAAATTCTGTTTCTATACCTTATAGTGGTGTCCAACGTATTTCATTTTGTAATGCAATAAACATCCGGAACGCTCTAAACCTTGTCCGAAATTTAATAATAATATTTATATTTTTTCATTCATATAATAAGTACAGTGTTGTTATATTGTTATAATCAGATAACATTTGAGCCTGCTACTCTAGTATTTTACTGTATTATAGCAGACAGTGCCTTTCCGGTATAGTAATAAACAAAGTATAATATAAAGATTAAATCGAGATGCGATTAGATAGCATATAAATATAATGTAAAACTTAAAAGTGAATGCAATGTTTCATTTATAAAAAAATTAAAAAAAACTAAGTAAAGTAAGAGTAAATAAGTAAATAATACATAAATATGAAATAAGAGTAAATGAAAATGAATATTGCTAAATTTAATAACTATTTATAATCTTCTACCAGGTGTTCATGTGTAACTATGATTAACGCAGACATGTCCATCGTCCTACATGTAGGACGGTCGAATTTGGTTCATATTTTCATAAATTACAGGAATTTGCGATGTTCTAATATATATTTTTGTTTTGCGTAATCGATGGTACTATTGAATTATCCGTCTATTGTTTTTTAGACATTTTTGAACGACATTTTAGTATCATTTTAGACATTACTATTGAAATTATATTATAGATTAATAAAATCTCTTGGGCATACAATTTTAAAAAAATGTATCGTTAAATCGTGCGTGCATCCCCCACCCCAACCCCCCCATCCAGACTGTGCAGATAGGTAAACATTAACTTATCAAAGAATACACGTTTCAATTTAATGTTATGTCTGAACTAAAATTGTTCATAGTATAATAATAAAATTATTTACTAGTAGAAAAGCCCGTTGCCGCTGCCCGGCCAATGTTTCTGTTGAATCTATAGTTTAATCCGAAAATCTCTTATTTTACTTGCTTTAACAATACACCATGTAGTCTTCATTGCCAGTGAGAAAAAAACAATTATGTTTTCCTCATTGAAAAAAATAGATTCTTCATAATTGTGGATAATGAATATGATAATATTTAAGTAAATCAAATTCATGTAAAACACGATTGCCATGTACTTAAAAATTTAGAATGCTCATTCCATAATAATTTTAAAGAGGGTTAGGTAAAATAAACACCGAACACATCCAAAATTATATATTATGTAAAACACTTATTATTATTGTTGAAACGAAAAATTGGCACAATAATATAATGTTCTTGTTTAATTAAGTTGTTTTTCAATCATTCGTTATTTCATCAAAATAACGTCAAGATTCAATAATTAAATATATATATATATTACGATGGTAAACAAATCAAAATTTGACTTACAGTCATGATCTGAAGTTAATATCAATCGCCACCTTAACTAATTACTGAATTAATTTCAACAACATTTTGGTTTCTGTCACTGAGATCGCGTTTACAATAAATAATTTCTAAACAAACGAATATATATTTAGGTTAATGCACTTTACAGATGATTGACCATAGACAAATTACATTACAAAGAATGTCTGCTGTGGCGCGGGTCGCCTTTATTGTCCGCTGTTCCACATTGAAATTTTAAAAAGCCGCTAAAAATGTGTTTTTAGAGGATCCTTCCAAATATGTTGTTAATATGTAGCATCTAGCATCCAGAAACGCGCTGAATTCACTGATTTTGCATTGTCTAAGAAATGATAGATATGGACGGGGGTACGGGCGCACACGCTCCCGGGCTCTCCTGGCGGGGCGGGGCGAGGGGCGAGACGTCCTCACGCACTGGCTGTCGGCAGTCACGCCACTCCAGCTGCTATTTTTGCGTTTTTTCATTTGTCAGAGTTCAGTAAGTGTGTTTAAGTTCGTTAAATGATGAGTTCTTTCTTATTTTTCAGAATAAAGTGGAGTACTTCGTGAAGTGGAAAGGATGGAGTCCGAAGCACAACACTTGGGAGCCCGAGGAGAACATCCTGGACGCTCGGCTCATCCATAGCTTCGAGCAGCACGCCGGCGGAGGGAGGGGAGAGGGCGGGCGCAGGGGACCGCGCAGGCGCTCCCCGCCCTCCCCCTCGTCCTCCTCCTCCGAGGACCGGCCTATCCTGCTGGCCGGGGCCAAGAGGAAGGCCGAGGTGCTGTCCAAGGAGTCCGGCAAGATCGGCGTCACCATCACCACCAGCCCGCCCGCGCTCAAAGTGGCGCGCCTGGCCACGCCGCCGCCGCACAACAACAACTACCCCCACAAAGGGGACGGTCGCCACGCGCAGCCCTCTCCGCCCCCGCTTCCCATCCCCCCGCAACTGGCGCTGCCTGCCCCCCCGCGCCCGCCGGTCAACCCGGGCTCCGCCGCCTGCCATCGGGGCCTGCCGACCCTCAACGGGGTGCGCAAGCCCGCGGAGGGGCCTCCCGGGGGCGCGGCCCCCCGCACCGGCGCCCCGCGACCCCCGCACTCTCCCGAGGCGGACACGCAGACCCCCGCGTCCCGGCCGCAGTCCTCGGGGCCCGCTGACCCTCCGCCCGGCGCGCCGCCCCCGCCCCCGCCCGCCCTCACGGCCGCGCCGCCGCCGGCCGCGGAGGAAGACTCCGACTCCAGCGGGCCCTCGGAGGCGCCCCCGACCGCCCCCGCGCCGCCGCCCCCGCCCCCGCGGCGCCCCGCAGCCTTCTGGGTGGCCCGGAGCAATCTGGCCAGCCAGATCTTCATCACGGACGTGACGGTGAACCTGGAGACGGTGACCATCCGAGAGTGCAAGACGGAGAGAGGGTTCTTCAGGCCGCGAGACCAGCAGAGAATGACCGATGTCACGTGACACTTCCCATTCTCTCATCTACCGTCCCACTCCGCTCTGTGGTGATTCCCCCCTCGGCGCATCGGGCCCTGCCCGCACGGCGACCTCTAACGCCGAGTCGCTCTGGAAATAGTGGATTCCTTATTCAAATTTCACCAAAAACTAAACACATAAATTGATGGTTGCGCACACGGGGTGCGCAGAGTGCGGGCTCTTGTAAATATGTCATATAGCTATGTAAGCTTACATATATAGCACAGAAGATTCAAATATATGTATGTATATTGTAAATTAAGTTAGGATGTGATGTTATATAAAAAAATAATGATCGCTTTCACGTGGGTCTTGTACATAATCTAGTGAGAATTGTCATCCTGACGGAATGCATCACGTTGATGTTTCATGTCGAGTCACGTTCATTAATTCCTATTGATTTTTCTATTGTTAATGTACTAAAAATATATTGACGTTAATTGATATATTTCGTTATTTGTGGTGGAGCATATTTAAATGTTCTCTTTACATGGATAATTAATGATGGTGGTGAATTATTATTGAAATCGTACTGCACATTTTTATGTAACATTTACTGTGTTTCATTTGTGAAATAATGCCGCTTTAGGTTATATCTTTTTGATATAACACTGTCCGGAACTAATTCTCTTCCATCTGCGAATCAACTTGGAATTGCGAATATTCAACATGATTTCCTTTGCATACTGTCCTAGTCAGTGAGAAACTACGCTTTGAGGGTAAAATCGATTGTCTCTGTTTCCTATAAAACTAATAAACCTCATAAGTTGCATAGTTAAGATTCAATGAACGGGGCAGTACGTTACACACGTTATGCACGTAACCGGTTATTTTGTAGTAAATATGTCAATAGATTTTCTTTTGGCATTACAATAAAATTAATATTGACTTGACTACAACTGTTCATATTTTTACTTTTAAAATTCTAAATTTTTTTTTTTTTTAAATCTATTTTCGTGTCTCACATTGATGTAATTAAACCTTTATTGTATATTCATTTTATTTAAGTTTCACTTATGTCTTGTTCATTTTTGAAAAATATTTATTTATTTAATTGTTTTATCTAGTTATTGTGATTGGCAACTTTATCACGTATGTATTGTAGATTTTTTGAATTCAGATAAAATGTTAAAAGCAATAAAATAATATGTACTTCTCATAATAGCATGTTTATATTAAATTAGATTTTTTATCTCATTGATTGGATCAGTTCCAATTAGGACGCCTCGACTATTCACTCTGCTAAATATTCTGTATACTTTGAAGAAAGTTGACTTGAAATTATGCAACATATTTGTCATCATCTTATGTTAAATATCATTTAATTTATTTAAAAAACTCAGATTTGACAAATATTAATCTCAAGTATCCGAGGAACCGGAACCTGATGGGAAATGTTTACTCGGAAGAGCCCTAATTTCAATGGAACAGTTTTATCCCTAATTTCTGTAAGCAATATTTTGTTTATCATGAAAACAAATGAATTGATTTTCTTCCTTCAAAAAAAAATTTTTTGTTTTAGAGAATCTCAATTTTATTTAAATGATTAATTAAATATTAAAATGATTAATTAAGCAAGTTCATATTCCTATAAAATTATTGAAATCTGTGAATACAATTTATTTTCAATATATTTTGAGTTGTAGCATGTTTTTTAATAATTATAAAGATTTTATATTCCATTTTTAGATTGTAAGAGCTGTTACTAATTTATTTATTTTTTGTATAATTTGATTATTGAGTAATAATGTCTTTATGTAAATATATATTTAATGATAATCTTAGTTCCTTTAATTTCTGTTCTACGTTTGGAAGAAAAAAATTGCTTTTTTACTAGAACAGTGAAGTCAGTAATTTGTCAGTACCTTTATTTTCCCTTAATGAATTGTATGTTCATTTCTAGTGAGTTTGCGTAAGTTTAAATTAAGTTAAAGTTAAATTAACAATTGCATAAATGTGTAAATATATTTTAAATGGTTATTGAGACCAATCCCAACTATGTAAATTATTTTACCTATAATATATGTAAATAAAAATGTTTCAATCAGTAGTCAAATATTGTTTTTATTTGTTACCTTGGAACAGTGAGGCGTCTTTATTAACTAACTACCGTGTATCAAAAGGCATCACAACGCTATGCCTACGTTCGACCTTGCATCCCAACTTAAACTTGGTTGTACAGGACTAAATGAAATAAGAAAAGAGACTGCACTTTGCTAAAATGCTTCATGACTTGAATTATACAATTTGTGAACGCCGGCAGGAGGAGGATCTGAACCATCTATTTTTTAAACAAGTAATAGATATCTCAGAGATGAAGTTATTTTTTTATCATATTTAATGGAAATATATGAAAGTGTAGGTAATTACAGGGCTTACGACCTGTCTTAATTAATTTCCCTAAACAGCATATAAAAAATAATTAGATTCTCATTGTGACGTATATGCTGGTTCAGAGAAATGAATTATCAAATTTAGTCCATAGATGGCGATAGTGTAGTGGTACTTGAAGTGTTTCCGCATATTAACATATATATATATATATAATTTTTGATAGATATGGAAATTGATTAATGGGTGAGAATGGTGAACGTTATATTTATGCAAAAGTGATCACTCAAGCCAGTCGAAGATAGATCAGGTCGTAAGCCCTGTAATTTACCCATACTTGCATATATTTCAATTAAATATAATAAATATAACTTTGTCTCTATTATTTGTTTAATAACAGTGCTATTATAGGTGAAAATTCAGTAGCTGTGTGTTCTTGGACATATTAAAATAATACATCTATTTTTTAACAGCCCTATAAATGTTGGCACACCATCTCTCCTTCAGGATCTAACTAAACTTAAAATACCTTTTCTAACTAGCATACAATTATTACTCGCAGGCTGCCATTATGCAACATTCTAATTATTTGTAAACTTCCTGATAATTAACTCCATTCAGCCTATGTTTGATATCTGCGTTGACTCTTTATTGCTGCGTAAACTCAGTTTTTCCTCGTTATATACATATAGTGCTGATTAGTGATTGACAATAACACCCTACACTGGGATGTATTATATTATTAAGGAGAACTCATTCTCATTGTGGAAATTGTAATTATCCGGACCATGGGTCTGTGATATTTTTTTTAATACAAATTAAATGTATTAATTAGAAAGATATACACATAAAATCACTTTTATCGAAAAATATTGTTGCTACCGAGATTCGAACCTGGATCTCTTCCTATATGGGGAAATTGTATTAACCAATTTGCTACACCAACACAGTGCATTGATGACAAATTTTCGAACTTATATGTTACACTTTTCAAATTGATACATCTATCGTTCCATTATTTGAAAGCCATCTTCTTTATTTTTACGGAATCTCAAATAGCAACAACAATATTTTTTAATAAAATTGATTTTGTATCTTTCTAATACATTTAATTTGTATTTAAATAAATATGTTATATTATTATCTTTGTTTTATTAACCACTTAATTGTGTTTAAATACATCTACCGGTTTCGAAAAATACAATTTTAACCAATAATTATATCCTGAAGAAAATGCATAAATTTTAAACTATGAGTCCCATTCTAAAAATTATTTGAGTAAATTTGTATTAAGTAACAATTTGAGTTAGGTATTAAATTTATTTTTTAAATAATTTGTTTTTTAAAAATAGATTCTGGTAAAGAAATAATATACATATGTTTTTAGTTAATATTGACACCCTGAAGAAGAAAATTGTATTTTTCGAAACCGGTAGATGTATTTAAACTCAATTAAGTGGTTAATAAAACAAAGATAATAATATAATATATTTATTTAATATATTATATTATTGAATACAATGATTATTAATTCCAAATTATATATTGAATACAAAAAATTAAAGCAGCTGAACTATTTTTCGTTAGATGATTTAGGGCTTGAAGCAAAAATATAGATTAATAATGGAACAATTTTGCAAATATTCGTTTAAAAGTACATAGACTTTAAGCACATGATTTTGTAAAAATTTCAAACAATATTTTCCGTAACAGTGCTGACTTTGCATATATTCCTTGAACATTTTCGACTTGTAATTTAGTCAGGCATCCACCCATAAAATATTGTGGAGTAGGTCTGTTACACCCTGTATAATAACAGATAAGAGATGAAATATTTATATAGCGAATTGTTCATAGTTTTCTTTTCTAAAAAATACTTAAGGCAAATACTGTTTTCTATCTGTACAGTGGAAGTGAGACGCACGACAGGTTCTCTCACTCCTATCAAGTGCGCTCGGTGGCACCGCGAGTCGCGTCGGCAGAGGCGAGGACCACAGCGCCAGCACATGCAGGGAGAACGAAAAGGGTTGGCTTCGGTCGGTTAGGTTGCCCGTTTGTGGTGGTGTTTTTATAATAAAGTCTTGACGAACCTGAAGATCATGTTATTTCTATGAAAATCCCCGCACCACCAAATAAGACTATCAATATTTTGTTAACAATTACTTTATTACGGTAATAATAAAATATTATATTCCGAGGGTAAGAAATTTCACTTCAATAGTGTTTCTTTTTAAAAATCTTAGTGAACTGGTTAACTATCTGTTGGTGAAAACGGACTAAACAGTTAATTCATGAACAACACTACAACAGATAATTAACAATACAATGTGTACTGTACATATAATATTTATTTTTACAAACTTGGTAAAGAGATAAATGAAAAGAAGTGAATAATATGGTAAAATATATGTTTATTTGTGTACATTAACTATAAATGCCAGGGGATTACAAGTTTCTTATAAGAATCATAATTAAAAATAGATTATAACAAACCAATTATATTACACAAGTCTTTATTATAATCTTATATACAGTAAAAAATCTATAGCCAAAGCTAATTATGTATACACAAAATGGTCAATTTTAAATTTAAAATCAACAGGTTCAGTTAAATGCACTCTCAAATGGAGAAAAATAATTTCAGTATTGTTAGTAAAATAAATATATAAAAAATTGAATCCTCTTTTATTTAAAAAGATGGTCAGAATAATGTTGCAAACCAAGTTTTAATGATACTATTTAAAATAAATTAAATTCAAGCAGCCATACACAGGCACATTTTAAAATAAAATAACATTAATTTATATTTCGAAAGACTCATTTTGTTTGCGTATTGTGTTTTTGATTTATCTGCGTGCTATTTCCAGTGGCACTCTGAAATAATCAGGAAGTTTTGTTTTGATTGTTCGCAGAGAATTTTTATATGTTCTCGTGGATCACTGTTGGAAATTTGTATGAACATATCGATCCCTCCTATGTCAAGTATCATAATTTACATTCTTGATAATTTTACAATTCACACATATTTTAAGTGGCAGTTTTAAAAAAAATAATAGAGATGCGTATGTAATAGTCTAACAAATTTTTAAATTAAGCTGAACGCTTGTGCTATTTAAAAAATTCTAACTTGTCCGGTCTCCTGGAATGAAGCTCAAACTTCCAACCACTGGATCGCTAGAAAAGTGTCTCAACCACTAGACCAACAAGCACATCAATATTGTATTCTGTTATATTGTATATAACACAATAAAAAAAATACTGCCACTAAAGATTACCTATTCCTTAAGACTTTACACAGGAGTCGATATTATGGATAATTATACTCAGATATTTTATTTTGAAGTTGATTAAACAAATTATATAATAGTTGTTTTTAATAAAACATTTGTTTTAAGCTTTGCAAACAAAACGGCCAAAGGTGCAAGAATGTAACACACGTTTCTTATTAGAATATATCATCAATTGTAACACTATAATTCTTCCCGTGTCTTGCATACGAATATATATATATCCTTTTATATAGTTGAACATTATGTGAGAAAAAATATTAAATTCCAATAAAAGTATGATATAAAAAATAAATCATTTTTGATAGGCAAAAACATACCTAATGTTTATTATTACTAAAATATTGTGGTATTGAAAAAAACAATCTTTACGAAGACAAAAATAATAATACGACAAACTCAAAAACAGAAAAATATTAATTATAAAATATGAGCATTCATTTATATATTGGAATGGAGAGTATAACACTTGGCAATAATTAAAAAATTAACCAAATCATCGCTTGAAAGCAAATAACACAGAATGCAAAGTGGCTCACTTAAATATATTATTAATTTGTAATAAAGCCCTTGCATATTAAATATAAACATATACAAAATATTACCAAACTTATTATGCACTTTCAGAAATTTTCCATGGTTATATAATCTCAAAGTGTACAATTTAGCAGGTTTCCTTTTTGATTCTGCGCAACAAATTAAAGATTAGCAAATGGTATATGAACAGTTTACAGATTGGCCTGCACCAAATATATTTAATTCACATCTGTTTTTCATGCAATTTTTTTGTCTAACCATTTGCGGAATTATTTTTATTGTAAGTAAAGTGTTATTTTTAACATTATAATTTAATACACTTGAAAGAAATTGTCGACCATAATTCCTCGCTTTGTAAAAATGCAAAGAAGTAATTAGCGAGCAAATCAATTATCAAAAATAATATGAAGAAATGATTCAATATAAAAAAAAAAATTGGTAATTGTATATCTGAGAAAAATGGTCTTCCCCCTTCATTCTCATATTTGTACAATTTTTTACAAACTGTCAACAAATTTTGTACTCAATTTTTGTATACTCATTACACACTGCAAAATTTTGAACACTTATTTCAGTAACTTACAAATACAGCTGACATTCAATGCGGAAGCTTTAGCACCATGTGATAGCAATAACAATCACTGATTAAAACTATATATTATATTAAACATCTTATTCTTGTATCAGCAATAAAGTATTAAAAGCTTCGTTACAATCTAATCTTAGTACAAATTTGTGACTTAAAACTATTGAATACAAACAATCATTTTTGCAGACGTTCTTTCAATTTCCAAAAAAAAAAAAAGATTTTCTCACGGACGCATATTATGAAACTACCAAAATACATTTCACAACTTGATGATGCAATCAATATAAACCTTGAATGGAATCATTTACACATTATACAATATAAGATCAAATTATGTATGAATATTTTTCTAGTCAAAACATACATATTTAAAAAAAACACATAGTATGTTCAATTATACAATTAGGTTTAGAATTATGATGTAGAAGAATTTCATTAAAATTTTTACTACAAGATAAATATTTTAAATTTATTTTTAGTTTAACGTCAATTTAATGAATAAAAAAATTGCTCAGGCTGAGCTCAAAAGCACAAAACCTTTGTCATTTGGAGTACAAAATGACTGCGTTTCCATGGAGACAGAGTAATGATAATCGGGATCCAATTTTTCAGCGAAACTTAATTGTATCCATAACATGATTTGAATTATTTGATTCAAAAACACTAAGAATAAAAAATCTCAAAAAGGTTGTATTTCATTATCAGATAAATATATTTTTAAACAAATTTATCATACACATTTATATTGCTACTTGGCATACTATTAGCATTACATTTGAAGAAATTCCATTACTAATATCAATATTATCAAATTTGAAATTTCTCGTGAGCTCAAAACAAAACAAATCTGATTAAAAATAATATGTAATAAAATGATGCAACTTTTACCGTTACCGTTAAAATGCTCATTTAATCATCTGCGGGTTTCAATTCTCATTCACAAACGCTTTGAATGGTTTAGTTTAAACAAAATCTTGATTTATAGTAAGAATATTGACATGTCTCTATTTAAAACACAAGATTTGTAAACTTTAAAAATTGGTTAGTGTTTTATGTGAAAATAAGAAGTTTTACAAAATGCACAAGATTTCTGATTAAATAGCTTTATCTCATAAGATTTAAAATGAATTAATTTACTATGCTATACGTTGAGTATAATTGACTAAAGATTTGAAAATTAGCTAATGTGAAAGATTATTTTATATAAAGGCTGCAATAGTCTCTGCAAGAGCTTATAAATGATGTTGAATAATAGAACCGCGAGGCTGCCACACAAGAAAGTCATTTCAATAATGTCTAATATAACCATAGTATGTATTAATTTTTATTTATGGAGATTTACATTATATAATATCTTGAAATTAAGCAATAATATGTATATTTTTGATGATAAGTAAATACAGATTACTAATATTAAATGGCATACTTGAACACATATGTTATATACAATATTGTTGCCAGTCAAATTTTGTAATAAACCTCTTTGTCAATTTATGCACAATACATGTCAATAATTTCTCCATTAACGGTAACACCACGTATGTCCAAGCGACTTAATGCAGTCGGAGTAACTTTAAAAATAACATGTATATCCATGTTAGCATATCTAGGTGCTATCTAAAAAAAAAATTACTTCTGCTAACGGTAGAGCGAGATTAAAATTCTTAAAACTAAAGTGAGCGATTTCTGAGTGAAACTGGAAATAAGATAATGATTGTGAAATACACGTTGAAAAAATATAAATATTAAAATACTGTATTTCTATTCCCTGTAGGCAAGGAGAGATTTAAATTATTATTTTAAAATATGAGTCGCACTTTCATGTGGTGAAAATGAAACAATATATTGAATATGATATTGTTATAAATACAATTTTGATTTAAAAAAAGATTAATTAATTCTGTTTCAAAATCTAAAAATTAAATATGAAGTAAATTATAAAAATAACCAATAATGAGATGTGTATCAATAATTGAAGGGTTCGGCCGAATAACGGTCTAAGTTACATTTTTATTGCGTCTCCTCTAAAGTTTTAAAAAACACATAGACCGTTATACGGCCAAACCCTTCAATTGATGAGACTCTGTGGCCCGTGTGACTTAAACATAACATCAGTTGGAGAAGGACTGAAGTCTACCCCTCAGTCTCAGCGAGCCGAGGCTCAGCGCTTCACTTTGAGAGAGGAACTTGACCAGGGGATCACTGGCCAGAACTGCTGCGAGGAATTGCTCCAGTGTCACAGCCCAGTCAAGAAGTGTCTGGGATGGATTGCCATTCTTGTCTGACATCTGGAAAATTTAAATAGGATTGGAAAATATAAAATAAGTTATTTTTAAAATTTACGTAAAATATTAGCAAAAACAACCTAATATTTTAATTTGATTGTAACTAGATAAAACGGATTATTAAAAAAAAAGTTTTTATAATTGAATAATATGACAGATCATAATTATTAAAGAATTCTATTAAAACTGCTTAAAGATATTAAGAAAAGGAAAAAAATTGAAACAGACAAGGCAAAATTTCGAAGTAGGTGCAAAATTAAGAGAGTCCATTGAGTAGTTAAAAAATAGTGCAAATAATTTTTTTTTAAAATAAAATGAAAGAAACAGGTATTTACAGGAGTGAGAGGGTCCTGCGAAGAAGATTCTGTGCTGTCGGCAGTCACGTTCCTCTCCTCAATCCAGCGGCGCAGTCGCATATCACCCATTTTAAGTAAATCCGTTCCTAAAAAACAAAACCAATTATGGGTAACGTTAAATATTTATATTTAAATGTTGGTATAATGTATGAGGCGCGTTTTTTAATTAGTACCGTTGCCGGATATTCCCAGTTAAGCGCTTCGGTTGTAATGTTGCGCATGCGCAATGGTTTTCTTCATCTGTTGACTCACCACATGCAACGTTAGAGACATTCACATAGTATGGCCATCTTCTAGTGAGTGGTTGAAATGTTCAAGACAATAGATTAGCCCGCCAATTGTGAGATACAGTCCGTGATTTGTTTCTTGAATGCACAAATATGAAACGAGCCAATATTCATCGCCAAGTGTGTCCTGTTTGGTCCTGATTTGGGGCCAAGTGATTTCCATCTTTTTCTTCATTTGAAGCGGTTCCTTGGTGGAAAGTGTTTTAATGAGGATGATGAACTCAAAGACAGAGTAACATGGTTTTCATCCCAAGCGGCGACGTTCTATGATAAAGGTATACAAAAAATGGTGCCTCGTGGTGGGTAATAATGGTGGCGACTATGTTGAGAAGTAGTTTAAGGTGTGTAGCATTCGAAGAAAGAAATGTGTTTCTTTAAAAAAAATCCAATACTTACATAAAAAACGTGCCTCGTATATAAGAGGCTCTCAAATCATAATATATAGTCATTTATAATCCAGTCACATCTGACTTTGCTGGTGTTCCATTTATTTTTGAAAATAAAAGCTATTAATAATAAATTTGATTCTCTCATTTTCTGAACAAATAAGTATTAATTATTAAAAGAAATCACATCATGTCGCAATGGCAGTTTTTATAAAACACTCACCGACTTTGACGACAGCCTCCTGCAGCTCCTGGTCCTGCGGGGGTGGCTGCGCCTGCACCAGTTCATGCAGCACCTTCCACAGCTCGATGAAGTGCGGCTGGGGTAGAACAAGGGGAGAGCGGCGGGTCGGGCGTACTACAGCCCTCTCGCTGCTCGGAGTGGTGGGTGCGGGGTTGCCCTCTGAGCCCAGGGCGATGGAGCGCAGTGAAGAGATGGAGCGAACCTCCCAGAATTCGCTCATCCCTTTGACAGTAGTACAGCACATTAGATTAAAATTGCTTGGAAACATTTTTTTTAAATATTCATAATCAGCAGAACAGAAAGCTGTTTGAATATTAAAGCTAGTTTGTCATTAATTTCATCTTCACTAACAATTCTAATTTTGTCATTGTATTTAAAAATTCTCAACTTTTAGAAAACACTTTAAAATAATATGTTTGCAATAATCACTGCTCCTACGTAAATTACCTGTGGGGCTGGTTGCGCTGCTCGCAGTTTGCTCCATATCCACGGCTGGATGACATCCCGAGGAGCAGGCTACGTCGCTGATAGACCTCTGCAGGGGAGGCATCTTGGGGCCCAGACACGGTGACTCCAGTGGAGTGCCAGGAGTCTCTAAACTTTATTACATACATGGTGTATATTATTATTTAATACTATTATTATGATCAGAAACTTGGGTGTTTCAGTTTATTGTAATGGGTGGTCATCATTAAAAACATTATTTTAATATTGTTATTATACTTACCATATATAATATTATTGACAGAAAATATTTCCTGAGGAAAATTCAACTAAATATTAGGAATACAAATTGCTGTTCCTGGACTCTTTTTACTTACACATTTGCCAGGAAACTTTTTTCATTCTGCCAGCAAATACATATATAAATATGTAAAGCTTTTTGTTAAACATGTGTTTATTGTTTTTATATATCTATTCACATTTTAGTATAGAAATTTTTTTTTTTTAGGTGTAATCAATGCACATTTTTTTAAAGAACTGAAACACTTTGGCATTATAAATGTCATTTTAGTTTTTTCATCATTGCTAGTTTCTTAATCAAACATTTGTACTGTTTTTCATAAATATTATTTCATAAAAAAGTGGCTTGTATTTAATTACAGACTGTATACAAAATGATAATGATAGATACCAACTTCAAATAAAAAAGTGACAAATTTCCATTGAAGGAAACTTATAAATATGTTAAATAATTTAACTACAATGATAAATTTGAAACCAGCACCATTGGGACCGGAATGTCGGAAAAATAGACTTTTCCGGATACATGATCATCTTTATTTAAACAACCATACTATCATACAAAACTATATATCTGCTGCTAGTAAATAAATAAAAGAATAATTTAATATAAACAATAAATATTAATATAAACTGAAAAATAAGATGGAAAAGGGTGTGGTTATTTGAGTATCATAATATAAGAGGGAGTTTATTGTACAGTGTTACATTTAGTTCAGTGTAGGTAAGGAAGGAAGTTCAATTTAAAATCAACCAAATGGAACATTAATATGTAGATAGTGCAAGAAATTAATTATTCAGGCTTTAAGAGTCATGCTCTCTGCTGAAGACCCTCCAATCTAATGAAATCTTCTGATGAACTGGAACTCAGCAAAATTTTACTTCCTTTCTTGTTCTTTAACCTTTTGAATGTTACTCCCAGCCCTGAAATTCCAATACTCACATGCGGCATATTTTTTGAATACCCAAGATCGCAAATTCTGCAAACAAAGAAGGAAAAAGGCCATAGGGAACTGAATACCTACATATTTTTAGTAGTTTTGTTATTAAAACAGATAAGCAAATGGATAATCAAAGGAATTAAATTAAGAACAGAACCTATTCAACACTAATTGGAAGATATTTTTGTAAATTCCAGAATATTGCAAACACAAAACAATATTTTAATTGTGTTTAAATGTAGAGCCGCTTCAAACATAGTTTTGGGCATGAAACATAAAAAATAATTCAAAAATAAAAATTTGACAGTTGAATCGCGGCATTTTTATAAAATGAGTCGTATATAAATGACGAAGGTACTTACCGGTAACGGCGGCAACCACTTCAAAATATGATACTATGAACCCAAGAAGAAGTTTGAATTGTTTTACTACCTTGTCGGCAGACCGCCGCGCACCGCCGAAAAGGCCGTGCGCGGCGTTTCCGTTCGCATACGGCAGATGCAGCGGCGCGGCTTTGAAGTGCGAAATAATATTTTCATCTTTTAACATTTTTTTATTTCGTTATAAATTTACGTAAATGTATTGGCATTTTTTCGTACGGGACAAAAATGATTTTGTTATAAATATTAACGGGATTTCGTTATATAAATGCATTTTTGTATGAAAAATTGGTTTTAGGGACTAAATTTCGATTTTTTTTTCGATATACGTCATTTTTCGCTATATCGGGGTTCGTTATATCGCGGTTTTACTGTACGTATTAAATCATCAAAACATTATGATTTATCATCTCAGATAGAGATAAAAGATTATCTTGTTCAATATGAAACCAAAACATGGTTGTAAAAACCTGTAGGTTTATAAATGAATAAACATAAACTCCATACAAAAACATACATAATGGTACAGCAATGCGGCCGCTGCTCGAAACACGTGACAGATTATCAATGTTTTTAACGAAGTACGTTTTTATTTTCCAAATATATTTGAAGATGTCAGTACCGTCAAAGTATTGGGAATCTTTAACTGTATGTTCAAATATTATATGAAATAGGTGCACTATGCGATCATGGACCAAAGTCGCCGTGTCAACTGTTAATACGGTAGCATTCAATAGGTTAACCAATAAATTAGTAATTTTAGAATGAAATGGAAAAATCATAAAAAAGGTAATGAGAGTGCTCACTTATCAAAGAAGTCTACAGCATCAGCGGCGACCTCCTCTCCAGTGGGCAGTGCGGGAGGTGCTAGCAATTCTATGGTGTTCAAGACGGGCGGGGCGTGTAGGGTGAAAAGAGCACGCGCCCTGCTGGGGGCAGATGCCCGGGCTCCCAGTCCCGCCCACCGCACACATTCGCGAATGTTAACAGTACCCGTGTCTTCTGTATCTGATAGCTGTAGAAGATGACAATAATATAAAAGAAAAAAGTTTCAAATTATTCATCGATATTTATAAAAATCTTGAAACTCACCCTAAACATACGTGCTGACAGATTCTCTCCAAACTCCCCTCGTCCCCATGGGGACATGGCGGCCATCAAATGATGGAACTGTGCAAAATCCAAGGGATAAGCGTCACACGGAGAACCGAGATCTACTTTTTCGTGAGTGCGACGAACTGATAGCAACTCTTCACGTACTACAGACATCACTTCCTGAAATGGTTAAGAATGCAATTAAATAATAAAACAGTTTTTGGCATTTATTTAACACTCCCGTTCGGGAACGGGGTACAACTTGACCCCAAAAATCTTATTTTTTATAACTATTTATAAAATATTAATGATATTGAGCTGGTATTCATTGTAATCCTCATAAATATCCCAAAGAATGCAACGCGCAAAAAATATATAACAGTAATAAGTAAAAAATATATAAGACAGTAAAAATTAGAGAAAATGATGTTTTTCCACAAATAATCAAGACCATTTTATAAGGTAATCCCCTTATTAGGTAACGGCAGATATTACGTATTTGGATGAGTCGCGTTTTAGATTTCTTCGCTATAGGTTTTTCGCCAAGTGCGCTACAGTGTGTTTCAGTCGCGTCTTACCTTTATTTACTGTTGTCGGTGCGCGCTACGCAATTTTATGTAATATTCTTGAAGTTTTTATTTTAAAATTGAAAGTAATCTCTATTATATTCAGTACTTACTGGTGCTATTATTTCTATACTTATTCTCCAAAAATTTATATATTTTCTTTGGCTATCTATCATATAATATTTATTATCTTTATACTCCACTTTACACCGTATGCTTTTATATTATTTGAATAATTAATTCCCACATTAACCTTTTTACTTTTTAATGATATATTGTGTCTTTTCCCTTGTTTATGTTTGTAATTTTAATGAAAATGTTTATATTTATTTTTCTTAGTTATGTGCTGTTAGGATTTCTTAATTTTGATAAAATAAATGTGAAGATTTTTATTTGTCACTTATACATCATTTTACTTTGTGATGAATGTAAAATATTAAAATTCTATCCCATTTGTACTTGTATGTATTTAAAAATAATCCCAATAATTCCATTCCACTTCTTAGTTGTATGCATTTTGAAATAAATATTATAATATTGGACCGTAACTTTCGGAACACACATTCATAGTTCACCACTGCATGTGTGCGGTGTGCTCGCGATCACGGCACATCCAGTTACGTCGTTCTGCTCGCTCAGCTCGCATCGGCCGGGCGTTTGTGAACACTTCAAAATACTACAGTTTCTTATAAAATGATTATTAATTTAATAGTATCTTGTTCGCATTGTATAAGTACTTTAATTAAAAATATTATAGAGCATTCTCAAACCACTATACTTCATTAAAATTAAAATTTGAATGAGGTCATATTGTATCCCGCTCTGGCCCTCAATCCTATTTTTGATCTTCCGGTACTCGAAGGTTAATAATAACATAATCATTGTCATTAATTGTCGCTACAGGACAGGCAGGTTCAAGGTAGACTGCACAAACACATTCTGTACGTATCCCTCAGGCATCTCTCCATTTAAAATTGAAACCCGCAATCTATCTGCATCTTTTGAACTGTATCCAGTTGTCTCATTCTAGGGAAGTCCATTCAGAGTACACTCAAAGAACTTTTGGCGAGTTTTAAAATCTCACTACTTTCATTATTCTTTGTAGTAGTAGTTCTACCAGGTTATTGTTTTCATATGTGTAATATATATACGGTGTCCAGCGGAAAAATTTCAAGATTAAATTGTAATTGCTCGTAAACCATCAGGGTTAGGTAAGTGGGAGGGGTATTGTTCGACGCGCGTGATTTCCTGATTTACCAGTCACAATGAGTCACTGGTCGGGAGCGCACCGCACGTTCGCGGTTAAGCAATATTTAAAGTGCGATGATTCATTGATTTGTGCGCGTCATGCTTTTTGTACTCACTTTAATATTCAACGAGTAAGTGATGGGTCAAGCACACAACTTATCTGGTGTTGTATTCAAAAGTTCAGATAAGAAGGGACAATGGATAACCAAACTACTCCGGGATCATCAACGTCAGCAGCGACGCCAGAACATGACTCAAGTTCGACGAAAAATTATGCGCAATCCGCGTAAATCGATAAGGAAGATTGCAGCACTGGAATAAAAAAATCAACAGTGCGCATTATTTTGAAAAATAAACTACAGTTTCACCCATACAAACTGCAGATCATGCAGTTTCTCAATGCAAATTGACTATTTTATATTTACGTGAAACCTTAGCGATAACGGCGCTGGAACGTTTTGGAACAGCACGAACGCTTGGAAACATATTGTTTACTGATGAAGCACATTTTCATATCGATCGCTATGTTAATAAACAGAACATGAGATACTGGTGCCCCCCGACAATCCAAGGGAACGCCATCAAAAACGTTTGCATTGTCCAAAAATGACAAATGGGATAATTGGCCCTGATTTTTTTAACCAGCGAGAGACAGTCACTGCTGACTTGTATTACCGAATGATCAACGAGTTTTTGGTACCGCAATTGCAGCTGTTTCCCGGGTTCAACAACAGATCACAATTTCAGCAAGACGGGGCCACTCCACACACAGCTAGAGTTTTAATGGAGAAGCTGAGGGGAATTTTAATAAATAAATAAATAAATAATTTCCAACAAATTAATCAGCAAGTACGGAGACATACCCTGGGTACCTCGGTTACCAAATTTACACCGTGCAACTTTTTTTTGTGGGGATACCTTAAGTCGAGAGTGTACAGGGACGATCCTCGAACAATTCAGGCCCTACAAGAAAATATCCGCCGTGATGTTGCTGCCATTGAACCAACGCTTTGCTCTCGCGTGTTCGCAAATTTATGAGTCCGATTGCAAGAGTGTCTTAAGAGAAATGGACGGCATTTAGACAATATTGTTTATAAAATGTAAAATCCGCATCGTTAAACTCCATTTTGTATAAATAAAATATGAGAATAACATTGTAGTTTTTTAAAATTTAATATTAAACTTGAAAATTTTCCGCTGATTAATAATGAATTTAAAGATGATAAGAATACTATAAAAGTATAATATGTATATTTATTTATTATCCTTAAGGAAAGGTATATTTCCATTGATGATTACAAAGTTTAAAAATTATGATTTTGAAACTATAAATATTAACTTTGACTTGACTGTCGCATGTCATGTTTTACAGTAATTTAAAAATAAATATTTTAATACCACAATGAATGAAACAAAGCTAGTTTTTTTTGTTGAAGACAGTAGAACACGCAGAGATTCATGGAAAATCAAATGTCAATAAAAAACTAGTGTCATTATACGAAATACCGAAAACAAATAAAACTCATCATGAAAACGTATTATGTTTTAAAATAAGTTTTCACCTGATTTATTTGTATGTTTTATACTGGCTCCGTAAAATTTAACATTGACTTATACTCGGTTCTCCTTATGTGGTAGTTAATAATAATAATAAATATATAAATTGTCAAAATGTCTATATTCTTGTAATCTTCTTCAAAACTTGTACATTTTTATTAATTTTCAAATAAAAAATACAATTTTGGCTGCATATGTTTGTATTGTAATAATGAATGATGAATATTCAAAAATTTTCACCCCATCATCTAGTGATTGATTTAAAAGAGGTTAAAATATGTGGCTGCAATATTTACCACATTGGACATAAACTTTTTAATATTTAATGAAATCACATTTTTATTTGTGATGTTAACCAATTTCACCTAGCAGATTCTACGGACAAATGGAAAAGCTGTCTACCGGCAACACAATGTTCCGAATTCGAGTACCAGTAGTGATATTATTTTTCAATAGATAGATTATTTCTGTGATTTATTTACCTTGTTTAAGAATATTCCAAGTTAAGCTTGACTACAATGGAGAAATTTTAAGAATTTCTTTTTACATCATATGAAAGTCAAAGGTATAGGCACCTGCAGTTCTTCTTGCGAGTAGAAACCATCCTGATGCATATACCGTATAGCATTCTTCTCCACACCCTGATCCAGGTTGCTGATGACCTTCAAGCGATGCTTCAGTCTCCTCTGTTCTATTGCCTCGCTGCTCATCCCGCCGAACCTCCTGTAAGACTCGTACACTAGGGTCTGGACTCTGACAATCTGGAAAACGGTAGATGATAAAAGTTGGCGTGATTTTGGGTGACCTCGCTTACCGAGTAGATTTCAAGAATATTGTTAGTATAATCAGAAAACAATACCTTTTTGACTGGTCTAGGGTCAATGGTGACAGCCACAGCCTCATCATTGTAGACTCCCTTGAGATATTCTTCCAGAATAAGCATGGCCTCTCCATCATCATGGCATTTCATTAACCTCTCTTTGTTCCAGTCCAGAATTGTGAGTGCAACCTGTAATGGTCAATGTTTTATGTTAATGCCTTCCAGCTGAAAATTAAATTACTAATTGCCCATCTAATTTTTAATGTAAAACATCCTATGTACCATAACGTTGAGTTCTTCATCTTCATTTTACTCTCAATGAGAACAGTCATGATCATGGAACTGCGGCTATTGTCGAATGACAGTATAGATGATTTGTATTATTATAACAATTACAACATAGAGTAAATTTAAAAAAAAACATCGCTACGAAAGTGACATCACACCTCTCACCGATTGCGAACATACTAAGAATAGCACCCACGGAATAGCACTATGCAGCATTATGCATTATCGCATACGAAGTGGCGACCAAACATTTCATCACCAAAAACTTCATTATTTTTATTTGTTAACTTTGTTTTATTAACCACTTATTGAGTTTAAATACATCTACCGGTTTCGAAAAATACCATTTCCTTCTTCAGGATGTCAATACTAACTAAAAACATATGTATATTGTTTCTTTATCAGAATCTATTTTTAAAAAACAATTATTTAAAAAATAAATTTAGTACCTAACTCAAATTGTTACTTAATACAAATTTACACAAATAATTTTTAGGAAAAAATTTTAGAATGGGATTCGTAGTTAAATTTAGTTGGTTGTTCATAATTTTTTGATTAGTTTTACACGCTTTATTTATTTCCAATGATTCCAAATTATTTAATTTATGACCAACACCGTTTATATGCAAAATTGGCAATCACAATTTTTTATCAAAACCATGACCATTTTCTATCAAATGATTAGACAATTCTGAAAACCCACTATTGTTCAAACATCTCAAATGCTCCTTTACTCTTATATTAAAATTTCTACCAGTTTTACCAATATAAAATGCAGCACAATCCTTGCAACTAAGTTTATAGACACCAGAATTGTTAAATTTATCATCTTTGTCATTAGAATTTATGAGTAAATTTCCTATATTATTATTTGTACAAAATACCGGTTTAATGTTTCGTGGTAGGTGTTTAGATATTTCAAAAGTACCAATAACTTCGCTGTTTGTGGTCCGATTTGCATAAAATGAACTGCACTCAACTCGTATGACTAAATTCTACTTACTTACCATTACGTCATAGAGCGATACCATCGATAGAGCGCCACACACTTCTGTACTGACACAATTCTCGTCTTATCCACATTCATACATCATCTCATACAAGCTCACCAATTATTGAGGCTTCTAACAAAACCATCCTCCAGTATCTGGTTTACCTAGTTGTGCAAAGTCTTCTGCGGACATCCTAGCTATCAATACTTGTGTCATATATCTTTCTTACCATTCTCTACTCATTCATCCGTTCCATATGACCAAACCACCTAAGTGATCCTTTCTTAATCTTACTCACTATACTAACATCAGCTTTACATTCTTTCCTTATTTCTTCATTCTTTACTCTGTCATAAATAGATCTGCCACACTTTTTTGATATAAAAAAAATATATATATATTAGAAGACATGATATATAATACATTTTTTAAATAATCGGTAAGACATATATTTATTTTTACATTTATTTCTTCTCTATGTGAGTAAGACTCCTTTAGAGGAGTATATAAGAGAGTGTATGTGCAGTAAAATCCTGTTTATTCGAAATTCGCCGCAAGTCGAAGTTTTAAAGCAGAATGTGGTTCCTCTGGAAAGTTTTCATACTAAATTGTACTTATAAATCGAATATTGTTATTCGAAACTATTATCAGATGAATTTATCGATCTATTTTTCACCTAATTCGATTTTTTTTGTCAGATGTCAGCAATCTGGAAAATACACATGCGCTATGCGATGTGCCTGTCCAAAGTTCAAGACTGTAAAAATCGGTAGTTTTGCCCCTATACCAATTCACGACACATAAAGTTAATTTGCATTGTTTGTTTTCTTACTCACTCTCAGTATACTAGAAAAGATGACAAATATATCTTGTGTGTCCTCGATTTGAAATATTTATTTTCCTTGACACAACGCATTAACTTAAGGTCGCATGCTTTTTTCTCTCGCTCGTTTTCATTATATTAGAAAAAGATTATTATCTTTGTGCCCTTATAGGTAACGCAATTCTCTAGTTCTCCCAGCTGCTAGCTGCAAATGTCAGTGCTTGCCAATCTTTCGTTCCATATTATTACCATCATTATTTTTGTTTACGTACTGTTTGTATATTTTGTTGTACAAACGCTAGTACGCGGTTGAGTTCCTCAGACTTTTCCGTATTTCATTAAATTTAAATTGAAACATTTTTATGATTTTGACTGTATTTGGCATTCATTGCAATATGTTGAATGCTTTTAAAAATGGAATAATAGATGTATCAGTTATAAAAAAAGACTAAGAACAAAATTTGTCGAAAACAAACGTTCAATACGACATGTTAACGCGTTTCCACACATAGGAAAAGTACCGATTTCGTATCCCGGTAGCAAAATATTTTTTCAATAAATATTCAATATATCTTTCTAATTGATGAATATAATTTTTATAAAAAACACAACACAAATTTGTTATCATTAAAAAAAAATTGAGTAACAAATAAATAATAGGCTAATTAATTGAACCAGATTAAATATAATTACCTGAAAGATGACTTTGGCCCCATCGTAAAAGAAACAGTCCATGATGTGAACTGCACTCTCGTATGGCATGACACTGATAAATATAGTGAGGAACCAAGACAGCGATATCATCTCCATCATTCCGAGGTGCGCCAGTTTAGCATGCAGATCTGGGAGATGCTCTTTGGTCAGGTCATCCAACACTCCTTGGTCAACCTGTAGTTGTTATTAAAAGAAATCATTGTTTGTTTCATTCCTTTTTGGTTCTAGCATTACTGATTAAGAAAAAAATAATATTAGAAGGATGAAAGGAAGTGGGAAGCATTTTGGAAGGTAGATGGGATTTGAAAGCAGTAGGTATATGGAATTCTGAGGGACCAGAGTTAATGCTAATATTATTAACTTGTGGAGGTCTATTGCCTCCACAATCTGCATATACCTATGTGCAAAATGAGGCTCTCATCAACCTCAAAAAAAAACGCCTGGTACCAACCCGCAGCAGACAATAATAATATGCGCTGTAGCCATCCTGAGAGCCGGCCCTAGCATGTCACTTATCTCGCAACAGCCTTCCAGACGAGTTCATTAAACAACGCTTCTCGTTGTAGAACTTTTACGGCTTATACTTAGATCCGTAACCGTGTTTCAAGCATCAATAAACATTGTCTACTGTGAGTAGTCTTTTATTGTTTATCCTGCTCTGGCCACACATGCACACTCGCACACGCACATCAATTCAAACAAACATGTGAGTGAATGGGTGAAATATATTAGGGCATTCATTTACTCACACTAAAGCACATTCTTCAACATTTTGACAAATACACACATTAACGTTTCCATAGTCATGCAGTAACACAGGTCTACCGCTCAGTACTTGCTGCCGGAGCTGATGCCTGCGTCGTTAGATTACGTTTGATGAACGCTCTGTTATATTAAAATATTTATTAATATTTCACTTTAAATACTCAATATTTAGATTAAAAGTATGATAGAAGTATGGCTGCGTACGGATATTTTCTATCATAGTACACTGAGGGTTAAACATCACACTACATCTTTTTCCCAAAAACTTAAATAAAAATATTACCAGCGCCCCGATGACTCTAGTGTTGTAGTAGTCGGTGAGAAGTGTCTCGCAGATGGTAGCCAGCAACCAGAAAGCCTGCTCTTCGGGACAGTAGATTAGTAGAACAGATGCCACAATGTTCATGGCTTGGCAGTACCCAATTTGAGGATTGCGGAGTGCGTATGCGCACAAGACTCTTCGGAGAGCAGAAATACCTAAAGTGAATGTGCAATCAATTAAGTGAAATAATTATCAACTCTACACATATAATAGATACAATTACTGACATCACAATATATTATCCCATTAAAATTAATATATTTTGAAATTCGATTTCAAAATAATCAAAAGATTAGGGACTCTACCATTATTGGAAAAATTGATCACGAAAAAATATTGATGCTTCAGTAACATTATTAATTTGGAAGCGTTCCATAAAGCAGGTGAAGCAGGCATAAAAATATTTTAGAATTTGTAGCACAGTGATCATATCACATAAGAGAATATAAGATGTCTGTTGATGTAGTATGCAAAATGCAATGGCATCAAAATTTAAAAAATATAGATAATTATTACCAATATCATTTTGAAATGCGGGATGTTCAGGAAGCGACCTGTGCAGGTCCCTTTCTATCTCCTCGTTGGGCTGACTTCGCTCAGACAGTGCTTTTTCCACTAGGCGCCGGTACGTGCCACGGTCAGCTGCCCTCCGCAGTACCGAGCCCGAGAACACACCCCACAACTCGCCCCTGAGGGAGTCCGGAACGCCCTTCACTACCAGTTCGCCGCCCTCAGACGTGCGGTACATGCTGATTCCGCGCCCCATCTCGGACATGTGTTGCTCCCATTTCTTTTCCTAAAGCGTTTAATTTCAAATATCAAAATGTAATACACAGTGTGATAAGAAAGTGACCATGCGGATTCAGTTACAACACAAAAGACCTTAAGAATACCACAAATAATTATGTTGAAGAGGATATTAACATACACTATTATTAGGATATTAACATATTAACATATACTCGGTTGAAAATTTTAGTTAAATGGAGAGGACATATTAAAATTCTATAATGAATTGAATTTTTTTTTTTTACATTGACCTTTCCTCTCCGGTGATGTAAACTGAGTTGACATTGCCTCTAATTATGTGAGTATCTCTGTAAATATACTAAATACAGAGTTCACATTTTAGATATTCCTCTGTAATATATTTACATATAGGATAAAATAATTACAATATATGCATAAGTATTTACCATACACAACAATAAAAAATGTTTTCTTGAAGAACCTGACATGATTTGTACGTGTACGTGTGGAGAGGTGCAGTCCACTCTCGCCGAGGCACGGCAAAAGTAGCCGAGCACGAAAACGTACTGCAGCTGTCGGCTTGCATCGCCTATTCTTATGTCGACACGGGTCGTCTCGTGCCATCTCGCTTCGCTTCGCCTCGCCCCGTCTACGCTCCGTTTCGGTCAAAGCGCGGACGAGGCGTGGCGAGATGAAGAGCCTCGAGGAGAGTGAACTGCTGGCATTAGTGGCAGAGCGAGAGTGTACGCTGGCTGAGTTAGATGTGTCTTATGCGTCTTTGTGCTGTTATTCCATATGACCAATGTTTTATCTCACTTTTTCACAATAATTGATATATATATCAACTATTATTTTTATGATTAATAAGTAATAAATGTAAAATACTCATATTCATCGGATTTCAAAATTCTTCATGCACACTGAGTTTACAGCACCGGAGCGCACATTATTATTTTAGCACCGTATGGAAAAGGTTAAATTGTGTATAAAAGAGTTATGAACAATTTTTTACAATTAATGAAGTACGGAATAGACTGACAGCTTCGGGTGATACCGTTACTTAGGTTTGTATGTTTATTTTGGGACATATTTGGCATAGGAATGTAAAAATCACATATTTTGGAAACATTTGTAAATCAAATAATAAGTATTATCACAATATTAGAAAAACTAAAATAGACATCTTCTTTTGGCAAAAACTTTGGATAAAATAAAGAAATTTAGTTATGTTAAATGAAAATGAAGAAAAGCTGCAATGGTTAGTTTTCGCAATAATTACAAAGATAATATCTAGGATTGTCTTCACCACTACAGAGAGCATGGGCCCAAGCAGCATATACAGTGCATCTATACCATAATTCTTTTTTTTCCGAAATCTTCACATATTGAGTTCTGGGTTTTGATAAATTGAATACCACATACATTTTTTCCAAAAGGTGGCACGGCACACCTCCACGAAAAAATATAATAATGAAACTGAAAATCTGCTTATCACGCATAGTCATAAAGTCTAATTCGTTGGTTAATACCGTACGTTGTGTACGGCAATTACCCGAATGTACCTGTCTCGACAAAACCAAAAATTGTGGAAATATATAATAAATTATGATCATAAATACTTTAGTGATGAAATATTTTGGAAATCAAGAGCCAAAATTAGAAAACAGTCAATAATATTGGCTTAAAGAAATGTACTTAAATTTGATTTTACTTCTTTCGAAATTTATAGTGGTCAGCTGTAAAACAAAAAACATTCACTCCTTACAACACTTGTTCAACTGAAGCCTGCGCTCGTGGCTAGTTTTGATATGTCATAAAACACGAGTGAGGCAAATATATGTTCATTTATTTATTAGAAACTATGTAAAATATATGTATAATATATTTGGACTGTACCCGTCTCACTAGAAAATTGTGTGTCGAGACGGGCATAGTTTATAAGTAATTGTGCAATAAATTATTTTGGGTGAGTGCATCAATACTAGGTCTACCCATATTACGAATCCAAGTTTTTATTTTCAGTTTCATGTTACAGGGACAATTCAAATGAGTTAAATCTTTTAGCATCCTATTAAATAGTTTAGGTCCAAAATATTTGTAGTTCCTTTGGCCATATGTTGTCTGTGTTCTTGGGGCTTGTAGGTTATGTTTATTTGTTTATGTGGTAATTATATTTTGGATTGCTTTAAAATGTGGTGGTTGTTTTTATATATGTAATAAAGAGTAGTATTAGCATATATTTGTCTTATATATTATATTATCATAAATATATTTTTTAAATTCGTCTATTATAAATGTTTTTTTGTACTTCCAATAAATTATTTTTGATTTTTTGAACATACAGTAGACTCTCGATTATCCGGGATGGATGGTAAATAAAAATAAACAAAAAAAGGCGCACATGTGTGCATTTATGAACAGCGCAAAATATTATTGCAGGGTTGTCAAATAAATGTCACTAAACAATACATCATTTAGCACAATTATTTTTAAAATAAAAATCTATTCATCACCATAATTCAATTTCCAGGTCGGCCACAAAATATACATTTTAACACTGAATAATTTAGAGAAATAAGAAAGTATAGGATTGTTTTTTGCCCTTTGCTGTTTTTTGACAAGAGTTCTGCCATCTTTCTGCTCTAGATAGTTAACCATGTTAACCATCTAGAAGACGGGTTAAAATCGTCCTGCAACTTTAATTCGTCATAAAAATATTTGACTTTGGGTGCGTAAATAAAAATAAATTATGGCACTCCTGACAGCAAACCCCGCCACCTTCGTAATTTACCACGCTGCGATCTATTTTATTATACACAAGTGACAATGACAACTTACTGGACACAACTGATGCTCATAAAACAATAAAACGCTAAATAAAAAAATTAATGTTTTGAGAGATCACTCATCCGATACCACGAACAGTTGACATGTTCGACTAAAAACACGTGTTTATATGAATATTATGAACAATGTGGAACATTTTCAATTTTTTTTTTTTAATTTTCGAAAATAATTCCCGGTTAATCCGCATCCCGGATAATCGGGAGTCTATTGTAATTTAGATTTTATACAGAATAATTGTTAGATACTTATCTTCTGGCATTGAATTTAATTATTATTTAAAAATAATGGTTTAGCTCATTCATAATTTTTTAATATTCAGTCAAGTGACAAGGTACAAGATGATTACATAATAATTTTATTTGAAATATGTACATATATGACCTAGGCATGTAGGTCATTAGTAAAAGTATAGTATAAATTTTTTATATATAAATGATGGTATTTGATAATCAAAAATTGTCAAAGTTCCAATTTTTTTTAATCAAAGATTAAAATACGTAGGGAACCGCTGGTGTGGTGTATTAATAAAATGATAATGATTGGTTTTAATTTATTTGTTAGCGCCTTTGAAGTAAAATTGCTACGAAAATTGTATTACATAAATTATCCAAATTTATTATTAATTACAATGAATGAAGAGCTGGGGTATCTTACATCTCACTCACACATAGATGATCTTGTCAATCGTTCTGCGGTAGAACTTAATAATAATGGCTCACAGTGTTACAACTAAATAATCAACTCTGTTTCGGAGCATGAAGTGAATCGAACAATATGGATGGTATTTTTGATATTAATATTTTGAATTTGTTCCAAATCAGCTATATTTTTTTTTCTATGATTATTTCCTATATTTCTATTCCCAAGAGTGTATTTTAATGCAATAAATATACAAATGCAATAAAATTATTTGAAATGCAATAAATCAAAGCATAACAGAAAAATAAACTGCAAATTATAACACCAAGGCCGTCTAAATTTTAAATTATAATGTGTATAACTAAAATTGGTGTCTAATAATTTTTTTTGCAATAAATCAAAATGCGAATTTTGCTTGCAATAAATCAGAATTTAAATATGCAGCCCTAGTTAATGGAGGTAGAAAAATAATGGACATCCAAATTTAAATTCAGTTAGGTGTGTTAAAACAATTTTTTTTTAGAACAAACATTTGTTAACAATAAAATTAGGATGCTATAATGAACTGCGTGGGAATATAACATTGGCTGACGTAGCACGCGCCACGCACGCACGTGCGAATGATGTGTCGGGGACTTTATTACTATTATTTATATACTTTACTTTTATCAACGTATGTCACAGGCTTGTAAATATGTCAGGGACTTGTGTCTCTGGGTGTGTAATATTTTTACCATTTTTATAATATTAAGTTTGTTTGCATTAGCACTGAGGAAAGATTGTTAATGTATTTTTAAGATTAGAAAAATCAACTTTGTGGTTAAAATCCATTATTTTAGATTAACTTTATTTTATTAATTACTTAATGAATTACATACATCTACGGTTTCGAAAAATATCATTTTCTTCTTCAGGATGTCATTAACTAATCAAAAACATATGTTATATTGTTTCTTTAACAGAATCTATTTAAAAAAAAAAAAATATTTAAAAAATAAATTTAGTACCTAACTTAAATTATTACTTAATGACACAAAATTATTAGAATAATTTTTAGGAAAAAATTTAAGAATGGGACTTGTGGTTAAATTTAGTTGGTTGTTCATAATATTTTGGTTAGTTTTAAACGCTTTATGCCGATTTGTCTCGACACAGAATCGATAGTCACTAATTACAATGTGACGATTCGGATGCGAAAGGAAAAATAAATCCTTTAAAACATCATAATTCGAGGCAAAATTGCTAATAGAAGAGGTCCTGGAAGATGGAGGACATTCTGGCTGACGAATCTAAGTCACTGGTTCGGGAAGTTCACGGTTCAACTATTTCGAGCTGCTGCAAATAAAATAATGATCTCGACATGATCGCTAAAATTGCATTAATTGCAATTAAATGATAATTGCACAAGTACAAAAATAAGAAAATAAAATAAATTTTAATCAAAAAGGTATGCCATCGTAAGAAACATGTTGCAAAACTATTTGTAAAACACTTGACATAGTTCATATATCACATAATATATGAAAATAAATGAGCTGTGTAATCAATAAATTACTTTTAAACAACATAATTGACTGCCGCACCATTTGACTCACTCAGTCTGTTGCAATCAGTGACCAACGCAACATAAATAAATCACAACGGCTTCTGCACACATTAAATTTGCTCTAACAGTGAGTCCTTCAATATATTTCAACAGAACATCACAATAATATATTAAATTGTTTAATGCGGGTAGTATCATCAATATTACACCACGGGGTACGTATAAAAAATATTCTCATTGTTGAAGAGGTATGCTGAATAGTTGGCAGTTAGCTAAAGGTCAAAATATCAACATTAAAAATGAGATAATACTGTAAGATTCAAATAGAGAACAATTTAAAAATATAATTTGAATTTTTTTTGTTTTTGTTCTGTGGATTTGCTGTGACACCAGTTTTGAAAAATTTAATAAAAATAATATAATAATAGTTTTTGTGAGTTTATGAGATTAAAACAGACTAATAATTTTTTTAACTTCGATATTTGTTTTTGGTGTATTACGAGGCGATTTTAATAAAGTGATAAAACGTGACATCTTTAATAATTATTTTTCAGGGTGAATTTATTTTCAATTAAATATAATACCTATAATAATAACATCCCAGAAACGTTATATTTTATGTCACATAGGGAAATTTGAAAGGAAATGTCCGGAATTTAATTGGATTAACAATTTTGTAGCATCATAAGCCTTTTGCACTCCCATTCTAGGATGAATTTTTAATACTAGTATGTATATTTAATAAATAACTAATTAATTTACTGTCACGCCGTTTCCCAGGGAGTAGGCAGAGAGGATGGAACACCACACTCTTCTGTCCTGGCATACCAGTCTTGCCTTGTTCACTTTCTTAGGCACGCTCGCCACATGAGTCATATTAGTGTGTTTTGATTAAGTATTAAAAAGTGCTCTTTACTAACTAAACTATAGTAATTCAATTTAAAACAAGAATAATATAAAAATATAACACATCCATAAAATTGTTTTCATCATACTTTTTATAGGAATAATACTATGACATTTTGAATAAATAAAATATATTAATTATGAGTTTGGAACTGAGCGGTAACGTTTCAAACAAATTTAATACAATAATATTGTTGTTTAATTAAATACAAAAATCAAGATATGTGAGGTCCAGAATCAAAAGTAGACATGTACAGTTTACATTGTTTTCGAGTAAAATGCAAAAAACCATTGTACCACACTGTCACATTTAGGATCATATTGAACATGACCAGTAACCACAGGTCACATGACCAAATACTGTTGTCTTATAGGCTGAAAACGTATTTGTCTGGGTTTGAATTAATTATTTATCAGACATATCTGCGATTGAAGTAACAAGCAAATTTTAAATGCGTTTTTATATGAAATTCGGCAATATTTGTCTAATTTCGATAGGCTAGTCTCGTAGACATTAATTTTCTTTATATTTGTACATATTTAATTCAAAAACCATAAAAACTGGACATGTCTGATTTTGATTCTACACCTCACATATATGGTTAAGGGCTATGTATTGTAATACCACACAGTTGACATTTTGAAAAGAAAGCAAATTTGTTAAATCTAAGAGCTTACGTACACAGGTAAACAATAAAAAGCTGTTGTCGATTTAGAGTCTCGGATAACTTATGGTAAATGGTCAGATACAATAGACAACTAATGACTGCATGCTCAGCTCTGATTCTGTTCTTTAGACAAGTTTCAAGAGCAAATTTTCACATACATTTCCGTGTACGTGTGCACCCAGGAGTTGTTGTTATTTTGAGAATGTTTTATTTTGGGATCTTGGTTTTACCTAGTAGTAGAGTAGGCCTTTTTTGAAAATCGCTAATCAGTGTTTTTAGTATAAATGCTTGAACTAAATTTGTTTTTCGAAAAAAATTAAATGAATTTAAATTATGAAACTATTTTTCAACAATATCATCTATTGGGTGATGTTGTAATGAGGTTTGTTGATAGATGTTGGAAGATAACTTTATTTCATCAAAGATAATTTTAATAATATCTGTTTAATTAACACCAATTGATATGAAAACGTTGTTACTAAAATAACAATAATTATTATATGTATTAAACAAATACAAACTTCAGATTAGCTATCACCAATGATGGAATAACAAATAGTAAATGTCTTAATACATTCTAACATACAGAAACGTTAATATAAAATCAAATTGTAAGTATTATTTCCACCGGTATGATTACTTTTTCTTTTTAGCATTAAAATACTTTCAGAAACATTTTAAAACTCAACTATGAAGGCACTGTGGATTTGGCTTCTTATAGCGTGTCACATGGAAAACAGTGCGAATTGTGAGGACATAGGCCAGATATGGTATCCTAGGGAACAGGCGTACACTTATCAGCCGACTTGGGATAGTCTGGACTCCAGACCGATACCCGAGTGGTACGACAACTCCAAGTTTGGGATATTCCTTCATTGGGGCGTCTATTCAGTTCCAAGCTACGGAAGTGAATGGTTTTGGGCAAACTGGAAATGTGAGTGATTACTATTCTTAGATGATTAATCATTAATTTATATAAAATTTAATGTATATTTGCTGTCTGTTCAAACATTCCGTACCTTTTGACTGATCTAAAACAAATTTTGCATAGTTATTCTTTAGAACCCTGCGCAAAACAAAAGTACCTTTCATCTGTCTTCACTCCCACCCTCGAAATATAAATGTGTAGTATATTGAGTGCCGTCCAAACCAAATTTTCTTTACATTTTACATTTCTTTAAATATTGCTAAAATGGAAAATATTTAGAGACAATCAAAAGTAATCACCTACTTTTGCTATCCAAATCGATAAGCAAAAACACTATTTGTAATATTGCAAAAACAATAATAATCAGGCACTTTATATTTTTTTTAAATTTTAAAATATTGAAACGGAAAAAAAAACTATATAATACATTAATAGAATTAAATTTGTAATTATTTATTTTAAAATATTAAAATATTTTGTAATATTTAAATACTTAAATTATATAAATAGAAAACGTATATATGAATATTTGATTGGAAATCAAATACACTGAATATATTACATAAATTAATATAAACATATTTTTGCAAATTCAGTATATCATACTATTTAAGATTTGTATAGCTTTGCTAGATTTTGCTAAATGAGAGTAAAAAAATACATTTTTTCCGGTTTCCAGCAATATTACAATTATTGAAATTGAGTCAGAGAAGTGACAGGTCACTGCTAGGGTCATAATAAATAATTACAATTGATATAATACAGTTGAAGTCATATTATTTGTATAATAAATGTAATTATTTATTTAATACAAATTAAATAGATATACAGAAAAAATCTATTTATCGAAAAAATATTTTGGTTGTCACCGGGATATGAACCCGAAACTTTTAATTTGATATTATCTATTAAAAAAATATCACAGAACTACGAGGGCCGTAAGATAAGTACCTGTGTTTAACAACTGATGGCACCACTGACGCACATCTGTATACCATTGTTTAATGCCGTAACGACACCTGTCAAAATTTCAGACAGATTTATAAAGTAGTTTTTTTTTATATCTGTTGAAAGTGGACAAGTTTGTGTTTGCAACCATGGAAAAAGAGCAATATTGGTCAGTGATTCGATTCAATTTTTTTGGATGGAAAAACTTGAAGAAATCAAAATTATGTTGCATGCCATTTATAAGAACCATGTACCATCGGAGGATATGGTCAACAAAATCCATGATATCATGTTAGCAAACCGCCGGGTGACAATCAGAAGATTGCTGACATCGTAAACATCTCAATTGAACGCATACAAAATGCTTTTGAAATGAAATTTGCTCACAGTGGAACAAGAATGGAATCGCATGACAACTTCGTATTATTTGGACATGTTTAAGCGCAGTCCCAAAGAGATTCTGCGGCATTTCATGACTTGACGAAACATGGATCTATCACTACATACCAGAAATGAAAGAACAGTCAAAACAGTGGACCTAGCGAATCAGCTCCAAAAAAGGCGAAAATAGTTCCATTGGCTGGAAAGGTCATGGCCACCGTTTTTTTGGATTCGTGAGGCATCATCTACACCGATTATTTAGAGAAGGAAAGGATAAGCACGGGGCAGTACTATGTTAATTTATTGAGCCAATTTAATGCTGAATTAATGAAAATATCCCCCATTTGGCGAAGACAAAAGTGCTCTTTCACCATGATAATGTACCAGATCACTCGTCAGCAATTGCCTCGGTAAAATTAGTTGAATTACGCTATAAATTTCTGCCTCATCCACCCTATTTTCCAGATTTGGCCCCATGCGATTTATTTTTATTCCAAACATAATAAAATGGCTTAGTGGAAAGCGGTTCACGTCAAACGAGGAAGTCATTGCCGAAACAGAAGCCTATTTAACTGAGTTCGACAAAACATATTTTTTGAATGGCTTGGAATATTGCCGGATTAAGTGTATTGAGCTGAAAGTAGACTACGTTGAAAAATAAATTAAATTAAAAATGTGTTTCCTTCCCTAATACGGGTACTTATACAGCCCTCGTATGTTCAGAAATTGTAACTTCACAACAAAAATGTAATTAATTATTATTATTTTTTTTAAATACAAATTAAATGTATTAATTAGAAAGATATACATATAAAATCAATTTTATCGAAAAATATTGTTATACTTTTAAAAAAAATAAAAATATTGTTGTTGCTATAGGGATTCGAACCTGGCAACACAGTGCATTGGTGACAAATTTTCGAACCTATGTTACACTTTTCAAATAGATACATCTATCGCTCCATTATTTGAAAGCCATCTTCTTTATTTTTACAGAATCTCAAATACCTTTGGTAATCCGATAGGAGACGCCAGAAATTAATAATTAATTTTTATTAAATTTTGGACACATTGATATAACTTATATATTATTAAGGAGAACACATTCTTATTGTGATGTGAAGTTGTAATTATTCAGAACAGGTCTGTGATATTTTTTTTAAATACAAATTAAATTTGATTTGTTCTGTTGTTGTTCTGAATAATTACAACTTCACAATAGGAATGTGTTCTCCTTAATAATATATAAGTTGTATCAATGTGTCTAATGTGTTCTCCTTAATAATAAAAAAATATATATATTATTCCCAGCTCACGCAGCATCGTATGAAACATTTATGAACAAGTCGTATCCACCAGAATTTTCATACCAGAGCTTTGCTCCGGAGTTCAAGGCTGAATTTTTTGATGCAGACAAATGGGCAGATATTTTGCAGGGTTCGGGTGCTAAGTAAGATTTACTAATCAATCTGAAATACTTTATTCGGCAATTAGCAAGTGAGTGATGTAACAGTGACAGACTGCTTATGTTTTCAGATATGTTGTGCTCACGAGCAAGCATCACGAAGGCTTCACATTGTGGCCCTCGAAACGCAGCTTCAGTTGGAATGCCGTCGACATCGGACCGCACAAGGACTTGGTCGGAGAATTGTCTCGCGCAATACGAAAGAAGAAAGGAATGCACTTTGGAGTGTACTACTCTCTTTACGAATGGTTCAATCCCATGTACTTGCAAGATAAGGCCAAAAACTTTACACGGAACAATTACGTTGAAGTAAAAATGATTCCAGACCTATTGGAATTGGTTGAAAGATACAATCCGGAGGTGATATGGACGGACGGAGATTGGGAAGCTGAGGACACATACTGGAGGTCTAAAGAATTTCTGGCTTGGCTCTTCAATAACAGTCCAGTGAAAGAAAATGTGGTGGTGAACGACAGGTGGGGCAGAGATATTCCCTGTCATCATGGAGGAGTCTACACATGCACCGACAGATACAATCCACGTAAATAAATATTTTTTCATCATCATCACGTCATATTTCAAAATAAGTTAAATTATTATCATAAAATGACGGTTTGATTCTATATGTATACTAGCGCAGGGCTCGAAATAAAAAATTTAACAAAGTGGAATGTTTGATAATATCTGAAATTTTACACTTACTTTTAATCAAAACATATACATTTAATACATCACAACGTTATGATTGTGACTTGTACAATGTTAGATAAGTTTTAAACAACTTTTAGAATCTACGATAAATGAGTCTGATTAGTATTATCTACATACATAGTTAGAAAATATAGAACATTTTTGACTCACTGTCAATAGCCATAAATTTTTATCAGAATTGATTCCTAGATTTGCAAGCATAGCAGCCTAAACATTTATTTGCTATAATTAGTCCTGTGCATTATTTTTTTTGTAATTAGTCAAATTGTTCCCTAGTATAAAATAAGCAAATCACGAAACTACAGAATATTAAATTAAATTAACATGTTTTAATTCATTTAAATAAAAGGGCACGCAATATATAAATATATACGCTTAAAAGATGCTCATCGATCACACTTTTTATTTAATTTATTTTTCAATTTCACTTTAGTATTGCACAAATAATATATCACATACATGCAATAATAAATGGATGCAAGGAGTGCAATATAGAAAGTTATAATGTTATTAAGATGTTAGAATAGGTAAACAGCTAGGTTGAAAATTATTATGTATATGTATGTAATAAACTTGATATAAAAAAAAGGTAGAATATTATGTATATATAAAAGCAAAAAATATTGAATAAAATCCTAAAAATAGATTTGACTGCAAAAGCATTTGTGTCACATCTATTATAAAACTGAATTGTATATTAGATACCAACTTAGCTCTTCAAGATTTTTAAATATGTGCAATATTTATGGTATTATTAATTGTAGGGACAAATATTAAATACATTTTATTGGAAAAAAGCATGAAGAAACCCTTCCATTTACCGCCAACTGACACCATTTACCATTCTAGAATTGATTTATGACTCGAATGGTAAATACAGTTACATATGACTTAATTATTGATAATATGTTCAAAATAACAAAGCTGTAAATATAATATTGAAAGGATATTGTGAGCAGGAGCTGTATTTGCGAGAATTCCATGAATTTGAGCAGCGTTCCGGTTTACTCCGGTCTATTCTGAGCCATGCACTAGTAGGAAGTTCGAAACATCAAAGTACCGTTGATACCTACGTTTGACATGCTAATTTTAGGTAAATACTAAGGTAGATTATGTTTAGATTTGTTTTAAATGTCAATAATACTTTACAGAAACGCTGCAAGCACACAAGTGGGAGAACTGCATGACAGTGGACAGAAAATCTTGGGGTTATCGAAGAAATGCGGAACTCTCCGATTATTTAACAGTCAAAGAGCTAATCAAGGAATTGGCTACCACCGTTAGTTGCGGAGGTAAGTAAAACTAATTCATCGAGCAAATGTAAACATACTACAAAATATTTCTAAAACGCATAACATGTTACAGGCAATCTCCTGATGAATGTTGGTCCGACAAAGGATGGTATAATCGCTCCAATATTTCAAGACCGTTTGAGTGGTTTGGGACAATGGCTAGAAATAAACGGGGAAGCCATTTACAAAACTAAACCGTGGAAATTTCAGAATGATACCATTAATGGAGACGTCTGGTACACATCATCCAAACAGGAGTACATAAATGTTGTAGATACAAATGGTCTAATGGAAATTGAAGGTCTGTCAACAGTGTACGCAATAGTACTGGAATGGCCAAAGAATAAACAATTATATGTGAAAAGCCTCGCCGGTATGACTACGGATACAACTGAAGTTTATTTACTGGGAAATGATAAGTTTGCACTCAAAGTAAGTTTTTATTTGAAAAATAATGAAGGATGCATTTATTAGTATATTTAGTGTAATTAAATATATATATTTAAAATCAAAGTAAAGATACGAGTATGGAATATTCTTACGCTTGTGCTATGAAAATAGGATGTACTTGGCGGTTTCCCGGGGCGAATCGTATCCCCGATCTTTAAACAAAATATAGTATTTTTAATATTTAATGCAAACACATTATGATTATTCATTTTGATAATAAATAATTCATTAACTTTGTGAATTTATTACATTCATCAACTGGTTTCAAAATATGCTTTTTTCTTCACAGGGTGGGTGATAAAAAACTAACTAAACATATGACAAATTATTCTTATGTTTTTAAATTCAATTCTTTTAAATATTAGGAAATATATTAAAAAATAATTTTAATTAACTCATAGTGGTTAAAAACAAAGACAGTGAATTATTTAATATCAAAATATATAGTTGATATTTAATTATTTTATTTATTTAACTGAATTTATGAATATATTTCAAAGCAGAAAAACATATTCAACGCAGGTTTGGTAAAATACATGTGACAGATTTTTATTTTTTTATTTCAGTGGACACAGAGTAGTGATGGAGTTTGGATCAGTTTTCCCGACATGGATGTCATCAAATCCCAGTGGTCGTGGAGTTTAAGAATTACTAATGTTAAGTTGTAGAAACAATGCGGGTCGTCAAAATAAATCTATTCCTTATTTGCAACAAATGTTACTCACAATATAATAAACTAATGCAGTAGATTAACAAAATGATTATAAATAAAATACCTATTAAACTGTAGTTATGAAATAAAATATGTGCAGTCCATTCTAAAATAATACATATATACGTTTATTAATTCTGGTGTGACTTATTCCCTTTTATCACAGCTAAAGTAATCGATACACTAAGCCAATTTAGAATAGCGATTGTAGTATTATTGTGTTTCTAATGATGCATCCCCACATAGTAGGGATGTTTTACATGTTTGTCAGTAGTCAGTCAGTCTTATACATGAAACCATTTATTTCATTCACACCAACATCGAAGAGTTCAACTTAATTTTTTATGGTTTATTAACTTCAAATTATCTATACCCCCGTTGATTATTTACAATTTTTTAATAAGCTTTCTTAATTTAATAATAATAATAATAACTGGATAATTTTTGTGAGAAATTTCACCTCAAGGGCACATTACACATCAACTGTTAAGTCTTACACAATCTTTGTATTTAAAAATTGTTATTTGAACTTATATGGAAATGACTTTTAAATGTGATTTATTATTTTTATTTAAAATAGTAAATGGCAAGTTGAATGTCCTTCATTTGAATGAATTGATTTCGTACCGTGTTCATTGTTTCATGTAAATGATTAAAAAAAATATATTATAATATACGCATTTGTTTAATATTTCTTCCTGTGGTACGGGAACTCGGCAGAACAGCAGTTGTTACAAAAGGAAGAAGAAGAATAACTCTCGGAAGCTGGTAGCGACCTGGGCTGGTCAAGTTTTAATCTCTTTACAGATAAATTTGTAGGTACCAGAAGCTCGGGAACTCAGCACTTGTTTATCTTGATAGAAGAATTAAAGAAGAAGAAGATGGCAAAGATTGTAATAGAGGCGTATTTTGAAGAATCTTGATATTTTTTTGAATCCAACCTTTGAACCAAATGTGCCCCTATATATAAGCCAAGATAACTTACGGGGGGCGTGGCTCTCCAGACGCCTCATTTTTACATTTATTTTATTATAATAATTATAATTATAATTTCAAATCCTATATATTTTAGCAGTTTTTGTTTTATATTTTTAATCGGGTGGAGTGTAAAATTAACAACTGTTCAATCTTCAACACTTTCCATACACTACCGTAATTATCAAGTTATATACATATATTTAAAAAAAATCATCTGAATTATGTTCTCTTTGATCTTGCACATTCCTATTTAGCTCGGAATCAGATCATATTTTCTTCAAACCATAGTCACATTCTCAGCATTAAAGTCTTAAATAATGAAGCATTTCCTTTATAATAAAAATTTGCTGACCGTGAGCAAAACATAATTTTATATCAGTGTCATTTTATGTTTATTTATTAGGATAATACGATTTCCAGAATGCAACACAAAACAAAATTTAACAAAATAAAAAAAAACAATTTCCTGAATGCAACACGGGACAACACTAGCGTAAATAAATATAATATTCATTTATTAAGAAACTTTAAATAAAATAGGCGGGAATGTTGGTATCTACCGACTCCGATATAGATAACGTTTATGTTTGAATATAAGTTGAACTTAAAAAATAAACACCAGAAGGTAACTTAAGAAAAAAATGTTTTTATAGTTCATTATTATGACTTTATTATATTAGGTGGCAAAATGCTTTCCAGCCATCGATTTGCAGATGATACCAGCGAAGACGAAATGGTAGAACTTGCCTACAAGATTGACGAAGAGAACTTGGTATTGGGTCTTTAAATATACAGAAGCAAGACAAAAATACTTGCACGAGTAAATTGCATTGATCAAATGTCGAGAACTAATGTTATTGATGACTATGAAGAGATCAATTATTTTGTCTACCTGGGATCTCTCATCTCCAGAAATTAAGAGTACAAGATCGAGGTCCAATGAGAATTGATTTGGCAAAGTCCGATATCTCAAAGTTGATAAAAATTTGGAAGAACCGCTCCATCTTGAGGACCAAAAAAATCCAACTGTTTAAATCCCCGGTATTCTCCAAAGCTCTATACAGATCCTTCCTATACATCCTTCCAGATGCAGTGTTGGCGTTATATATCATGAACTACGAGATGAACGAATGTCTCTATTGCCTCACAATATGTAGGAAAATAATTATTTCATACTTTGAGCATGCTGCTAGAAGAGATCGTGACAGTCGGGAGAAATTGGTAATCACTGTAACGGTACAATGATAGAGGGCAAGAGGTCGATTTCCAACAAGATGGATTGACCAAATTCGAGATATGACCGGAGCCTCGGTACACGTCACACTAAGCAAGATCCAAGACCGTGAAGAGTAAAGGTAAGCAGTTTGCACTGTGGAAGCAGACTTGAGAACCACAATGTTCAGTAATGAGCAGATTGAGAGAGATTATATTAGGTATATATGTATATTTGAAACGTGCTACATTTTCACAACGAGCTATTTAATTTTGTATATTTCAAGTTTTTCACTGACATTAAACTCCTGAATAAATTTTCATGAATCTCCACTAACTTAAAACCAGCTCTGCACAAAATTAATTTAATTTTTAGTTCACAAATTTGTAATATTGAAATATTTTTAAAAAATTACAGAAAAACATGATTACTAGGCAGATTTTGCAACTCAAGTACAGTAAGGCCCCGCTTAACGCTGTTTCAGTATTACGCGGTAAAATTGGGATTCCCCAAAATTATGCACAATTTCGTTGCTTTGACACTCGCAATGTGAACACTTGTTTGCTGTGTCATAGTTAATTTATTATCGGTCATAAACGTTATTGTTTAGGTATAAAAATATAACCATAACATGTATATTATTTTATTGTGATAAATATGTCCATTTTAGTTCCTAAAATGGGTGATTGCAAAAAAAAAGAAAGTAAAGCGACAAGAAAAACCATTTCGCCAGAAACTAAAATGATTAGATGCAGATGAACGGCAGTTTGATATAGGTGTTGCATTAAATTTGTCTACTTCAACAATACAAACAATTCTAAAAAATAAAGAAAAAATCGTATCATAAGCAACTACAACCACAAGGACTTCAGCAACCAAAATTACCCGTTCCAGAAGCAACGTTATTGAGGAAATGGAAAAACGACTTTCCATCTGGATTGACGATAAAGTTGAACGCAATATGCCATTAAGTCGATCAATTATAATGGAAAAACCGAGAACAATTTTACTTTAGCCACTACAATGGAAATTATGGATCAATTTATTCAAAATGATACCAATTTTGATATAAGTTCTAAGGCAAGGCAAAGTGTCATTGATGCGATGTCTTGTTATCGACAACTGCTCGCTGAACAAAACAGGAAAAGACAAACAAAGTTAGATGACTTCTTCATAAAAAAAACATAAAATGTTAAATGAGGAAGAACCTTCCTTATCGCTAACATAACTTCTTTACTCGGAACTTTTTTCCATTGTCATGGATGTTTTACGAAAAGAATAGATATTAGTAATATATCAGTAGATATGTAATTAATGTGATAAAAAGTAATTTATTTTCTGTTCTGTTTCACATATTCCCTTTATTTACATGTTTAGATTACCTCGTTTAATGCTGTTTCGTTTAGCACTGGAACTTATTGGAACGTATCCCCCGCGTTAAGCGGGGCCTTACTGTATAAGACAAAATCAATATTTATTATTTCAAAACGGCAACAAATTTCTCGACTTATATTTGAGTATACAGACAGTACTCGATTTACGAACGAGTTTGTTCCTTGTGGTCATTTGTCATCAAAATACCTAAATATTGCATATACTATGCAATCGTATAAGTTAGCAGTCATTTTTTACACATGAAAAGCTTTATATTAAACATTGAATGTAAACACAAGATAATAGTTAATTTTGATTGAAAACATAAACTAAATTATGTACTGTATATATACATATATTGTACATTAAACTATTCTTCATTCAAATTTTCATCAGTGTTTGTTATTTTCACTTGAGTGTTACTTTACACTCTCAAGGTAGATAGTTGAACATCCGATGAAAAGGCTACAGATGGTTCGTATACTCTTTTAAAATATGACTTGATGGAAGACTACACAGTTAGATTCTTTTATTCATTAAAAATGTCATTATAACATGACAGTGAATCATAAATGCCTCTTTTCACTTTTGTTCATATTCAAGTCCTGTTCTTCAAACATTGTCAATCCTTTAGAAATTAATTTAAAAGCTGCAGCCATTTTCTGTGTTGTAAATATTCTGGAATATGAAATTTCAAGCTTTTCTTGTACGTCTTCTGTGTTTAAATTTGCTTATATTTCTATTAACTCATCTGTTGTAAATTCTTCAGAATGAGTCCAACAACTCTTTTACATCAATCGAGTCAAGTTCGAGTTCCATTTGACAATAAAGTTCAACAAAAAAATATTAAAATAATAATTAATATTCGTTATAGCGAATAAACATATTTTTAGGTTTTTACAGCTGTTCAGAATCTTCTGTGTACAGTTTCTAGGCTAATCTGCCGTGTGTATCTGATCTCTCTGGCCGATTCCATTGTCCAATCCATTATCAGGGCTGATGTTATAGCAAATGTTTGTAAATCGAGAACTGCCTGTACACGGTAGTATCATAAAGTAATTCAACAACTAAATTGAAAACGCTACTAACCTTTGCTTCCTGTATCTCCTTTATGTGTGCCGAGTGATTGGTCTTGAACAAAGTCATCAAGGGTGGCTGCGGGTTCCAACTGTCACCGCTGGATATGCTGGTATTTAGCACTTTAGTGGGATTGTCTCTACGAAAAATGAAAACAAAAAATCATCAGTAAAATAATGAAATTGTAAAGACAGAATTTTATTTTTTCTATCATTTGTTATTCATGTTTCAAATCTAACATGCTTTGTAGGTAGCCAAAGGTTTTCAATGCTTAGAAAGTTATTAAAATATTTTAAATAGCTTACAATATGTTTTCATTGGCCATTAGATATTCCGTATAATCGGTCCTGAACCATTAGATATTCCGTATAATCTGTCTGTACCGTGAAAAAAATGTGTTATGCTTTGAAGGCCTAGTGAACCAAAGTTACAGTAAACTATATTCAATTCCAATCACTAAAATACACATACAGTCCCTGATTTATGTAAACCCAACTTACGTAAATTCGGAGATACATAACGTCTCACCCTGTCTCCAAGCCCAATCACGCACCCATGCGACACATTAATCGTAATATGCAGGTGTGCACTTGCGTGAACTTACGATGACCGAAAAAGTTTATGGCTATTGCAAAATTAACTGAGTTAATTTTTTCTGAACTGAAAATGGAATTCGAATTTTGGAAGAAATTGATTCTAATGAAGAGTGCGTAATGAGAGCAAGACAAAATATAAAACGGTTGTTTTCTTGTTATGAAGATTTTAAATGAGAAGAAACATTTGAGTCATCAAACGACTATCCTTGATTTCATGAAACTATCTACTTCAAATAAATAACTTTTGAATTGCATTTTTAAATGTGCAGTGTAAATCAGATATGTATATGTATGTACATATTTCATTTACTGATATGTTGATTAGTTTTCAATTACAACTAATATTATAAACTTTAGTAATTTGTTATTTTCTTGGTAATGAAATGGCAGTTAAGAACATGATACAATGTACCTGAAAATAGATTTTCGACATACTCTCGGTCCTACCTATTACGTAACTTCGGGTTACGGTGCCCCGACAATTGCATGCAAGACAACTGCGCGCGCCGACAATAATGTACGAGACAATTGCATTTATTCCCATATATTTCATTTTAAAAAGTATTTTAAATGTAAGACATACTCATTACATTTAAACAATCAGAAAAAAAAGTTTGTTCGGAAAGAAAGCCAGTTTTTTTTAATCAAACTGAAAAATGAAATTAAATAAAAATAAAAATGTTATTTTTGTTAGATTAGGTTAGTGAAATTTAAACTGTCTATTGAGTATGTTTTCATTTTTTCCTATATATTTTTGGTTTATATAATTCAAGATTTTTTCATATCACTGTACAAGTATGTTTTTATTTTAATTGGATATAAAATACAATACATAGGAATAAACGATGAGCAGTGCTGCAAAATCAAAAAGCCTTTTTTTTTCATTACTGTTAATTTTCTTCTGCGCATCGTTGTCGGGTTGTACTGCGCACTTGCGTGTGATTGCCGGCGCACAATTATCGGGGTGCCCCGGAGTACATATAAAAGTTTCAATTATTTAAAAAAAAAAATTATATTAAATTTTTCCCTCGGTGAACCGGATAAACCCAGATGATAAAATTGAGTATTCAAACCTGGGCAGTTTAGCCAGCAACTCGGATAGCTTGTGTACTAAGAATTCCCGGTCATGTAGGTGTGAGAACAGGAAGCTGGAATGGTGCGCTGTGGAGATCAGCAGAGCCGCTCTCTCCCCTCCACTGGCAGCCCCTCCGCTGCCGCTGGGTCCACCCCCTTCTGCTCTCTCCACCTGCTGCACTGTTGACAGAGGAAGGGTGAGGCGGACCAGGTGTGGAACCTGAAATAACGTACAAAGCAGTTGACGGTAACCATAATGCGAGATAGTGGATGGCGCAGGCTTGCAGGCGGCGAAGGGCGATGAAGGTAGCGGCCGGATGGGCATGAAATTGGCCTCTTCAGTAACGCAGTACATCCGGCAGCGTAGGTGCCGCGGCAGTCAGCAGTCGCCAGCGACGGACTTCTCGATTGATGGCTCGGCAATATCAAGGGCCTGCAAGTGGGCTGGAGATAAGGCCAAGTTGTCCAGTGTGGGCAGCGATCCTGGGGTGGCGGCGGCGCAGTCTCATCTATCCAGACAGAGATCGGTGGCGGTGGTAGCTAGCGGCACAGTCGTTGAATTTCCCATTCAGAATCGATCTGTGTGGTCTTCGTCACCAGTAGAACTGGGAGCCCTTGTGTAGCGCCGGCGACCTTATTTATACCTGTCACGCGCGGTCCGAAGGCCGGTCTAGCGCCAGTATAGTGGGGGAAGGCGCGCACCCCTTCCCTTGTAATTCATCACCCGGATTGTTGCTATGCGGAGGTCTTTTACCAGAACGAGGTGGGGGCAATTTCACGGAACGTTGTCTGTTTATGCTTCCAAGATCGCTAGGTCAATTCCTAGAATTCAGGTAGCAGTCGTTTCTAAAATGATTTTAAGATAGCGGCGGCGGAGGTGTTTCTTACCACTATGTTCCCCATGTATCATACCTATTAGAACTATTTTATTTTGAAGAGGTTTAAACATACATACATATGTAAATCAGAATTAAAAAATCTTGAGTAATAAAAGTACAGTGAATAGTGATTAATATATAATTTATGCTTAGAACAATATTAAACCCATGTTCATGTTTAACAATTTCAATATGTTAATGTTCTATGTTAATGGCCCATTAAAATTTCTCCAATGCCATAATAATACATATATATTTTCATATTTTTCTTCTTCTGGTGCCTTATCTGTTCAATGGACATTGGCTATAATCACATTGTTCATATTGAATAGCTCTACAATAGATTGGTAACCAATGTTCTTTCTCCTTCTTTCGGGATCCCGATTTCCATCAAACTTATAGTTTAAAATATTTATTTTTCTTTATTCATTCGAACCACAACATTTTAATTTGTAACTCTTATCGATCCAGCCGATTTTGAGCATTCTCTTGTATATCCATATCTGCATTAAGTATCCGTGCTTCGATTCCATAAAATAGTACCCAGAACACACAGTAACCAAACCATTCACTTTCAAATTTAATTAGAATATTAAACAAAATAATAAAGATGTAGCGATCATAATCACAGTCGGCATCGACGCTAGCGACAGCGCTGCCGGCTGCTGCCACAAGTCTGGCTCAATTCACCGCCAAGCAGTCTCTCCAGTTTCAAGCCCGCCAATTCATTTCATTTCACGCACACACGCACCTTCTACATCTTCATTCGTTCACTGTATTCATTCTATCTGTTTTCATTGTCATAATAAACCTCAACACATCGATCACATTTATTTAATTTAACCACCGTCATAACTCCCAAAAAGATTTTTATAAGTATCTACATTTGTTTCACTCCGAGACAATCAATATGCACATAATATAATCACTTACATTACATCCAAATGGCTGTATAGTGGCTCCAAATATCTAATAATATGATTGCACTTCATTGCTATCGCTATTGGATCTATATTTGGATATGTAAGTAAGAAAAAATATCAAAATAGCGAATATGTCAAACGTGTTTTTAATATCTCTAGGTTTAAGATATTGAAATGTTTTCTCTTTTATATATTCAATAATAGTACACAAATATATATTCAATTTCAAGTGAAGTGTACATTGTTTGTATGACGGGTAAGAAAAAACATATATTAGCAAAATTGTATGAATTTTTCCGACTGGCAAGTATATTGACCATCTGTGTTAATCATATGTCAAATATGTTTGTAATGTTTACGTTTGTTCAGTAATTATTTATTGTAAACATAATCTCGGTTTTTTAAGTATATAAGTGGAATGATGAAGAATAATTAATTAGATACATATATATAATGCAAATTGATATTAAAGAACACCATTTGAACAATTCCAGGGAGGGCAATAGCACTAGTAGAAAAACAATCAGCGATAGCCGATTGCTGCTAGGTCCTGCGGTTGGCTAATATGGCCGCTTCGCTACCGATAGTGGTCGCTACGCAGCCAGGGCTTCCGTAGAATCTATGTTTCATCTAAACCAATATAATAAGAGTGCACAATGCACCATTGTTAAAGCAATATAATAAGGGATTTTATAGAAGCCCCGATCGCACGGCGGTCACCACTGGCCACGTAGCGGTCAATATTGGCTATAATAGTCACCTGCAGGGCCTAGCAGCAAGCAATTGCTGGTTTCTGCTATTTATAAATTAAATATTTGAAGTATTATATAAAGTATCTACGCACAAGACAAGCATAATAATCGTGAATTATTTTCATTTGCTATTTTTATTACCCACTAAACATTCAAGAATATGTATAAAGCTATATTTAATTACATCGTCACGCACAAACAAAGAACTGTATGCAGGGGTGGTTCATTGTGTTCCGCATCTGGCGATGATAGTAGCTTTGCTTTGCCCAATTGTACGAAGCAATCATAGATCATCCATACCTTAGTTCAAGGTCGGTTCTAGATCAGGTGAAGAGATAAAGAAAAGTCTGGCCAATCACAACACGCCACATGCGTAGTTTCCTCATGCCGCCCTCCCCCGCGAATTCAGTTAACAATCACAATACCATCGTAGGGAATTTAGTAGGGGCGGTGAACAAAATACTATTAGTTTTTAAACATTATAAAAGTCATCACAAATAAATACACATTATTTAGTAAAACAAAAGAAGGGCCAATATTCTCAATTTCAGTTCATGTAAGTCTATTTCACTAATGTTCTTAATATATTCACTAAAAAGGCCCTTTTTAGGGCCATCAGCTGCACTCAGAAGCGCCGCCCCATACGTCATTCAAATCCTGTTCAGCACTTACTTTACAACTTTTATATATGATCACATATATAAAACTAATTTACATGTAAATGAGAAATGAGTACCCACCCTGCTGTCAAAGCACAAGAAGTTCTGCGACAGATAAAGCCGTCCCCAGTTATGTCTCTTGTCGTACGGTGTCCACAGAGTACATTCTACAGTCCCATCCAGTTTCTCCCCTTGGGGAAGACGGAATTTCAGGGTAAAGGCGGCAGAGTACTTCCTGGCATCCAGGTCTCGTTTGAGAAATGACGGCTGTTTCTGGACATTCTTACACAGCTTTGTCAATAGCTCTTTGTCTTCATTGAAACCGCCTCCTTTGTCGTCAATCAAACTGTAAAATAATTAAGCGAGCAATGTCCTGTGTATTTTTTTATTCATAACTTTGAAATAATAAATAATCATGTCATGTAAAGTAAACAAATAAAGTTGTTAGCAACAGCCAGATATTTTTCAAGTTACTTGGGAAGATACATTTAACATTAACATTATGAATTAGAAATATTAATGATTGATTCAGTGTGATTTTGAATTCACCACTAATAACAAGATACCCTGTCAAAATATCGGAAAGACAGTCAGTCTCTTAGAGATGTCAAAAAAATTGAATTTAATAGTACACTAATACCTCGCTGTACAGCTTTTCGTTATAACGGCCTTTTTCAATTATAGCTCGGTTTTGATTTGCTGCCTAAAATTATATAGGCCAAAAAACTTGAAACTGATCCCGATGAAGAACGCAGTGATAAAGTTTATCGAGGTATTAACTCCTACAAAAAATTGCTAAGAACAGGGCAAAACAACAAACGTTGGACTAATTTTCTCAATTGGGTTTTTCCACATCAGCGGGCGGAGCTGTTGACAGCAGACAGCATGATGTCATATGATTCTTCATGTTATGATTAGCAATCATTCAACATTTTATTTTATAATAAAAATTAAATTAATCAATTAGAAAGATACACAGAAAATACATTTTCTCCAGATAGGAAAACTTCCAGGTTCGTATCGTGATAGCAACCAAATATTTTTTCAATAGATAGATTTTTCTGTATATCTTTCCAATTGATTAATTTAATTTGTATGTAATTAAGTATGTTAATATACAACGGAAAAGTTATTTTAAAACAAAATAAAGACCTAAAAATATATTTTCAATTAAAAATTTTGCACTTTTCTTATTTTCCTATAATTGGAACGGATCCTATGAAATTTGTATGGTGATTCGTTATACGGTATTTCACTTTACAGTCTCCTTTTCCAGAACATATCTAGGTTGTAAAGCGAGGTATTAGTGTACCAAAAAGTCCATATCTTATATTTGTCATTAACAACTTTGAAATTTCCCAAGTCCATTATTATATCAGAAGAGTGAGAACACTCGATATCTCCTTCTAACTGTTAAAAAAAATCTTGCTGTTCCAATGCACACTTGAATTGGGATGGAAAAATTATGTAAATTAAAGGTGTGGTAATTTTCACCTGTTTAAATATGCATAACTGTTTTTGTCAATAACCCCACGACAACAATGGACACTTGGATACAGGATAGTTTTTGAGATGTCTATTCTTGTTGGAAGTTAACTTATTTTTGAGTGTGATGTATATTTTTAACTTTAATTTTTGGTATTAGGAAAAATTTGACCTGGATAAATACTCTCAAAAGCGAAAAAAAAAAATCAAATAAAAAACTAAAAATTATCCTACATAATTATCTGTGACAAAAATACAAAATTGAGGATATAAATGAAAAGTATAAACAATTAAAAATGTCAAAAATAAATAAGATATTTGGAGGGCTGTATCACCACCTTTGTATAGCCTAGTGCCATCATTTAAATATTCAGCATTGTTTTTAAAATTTTTGATGATAGATTTTCAAATATCTCATCTGTAGAAAAAGATAATCATCGCTTTATTCACGGAATAAGATTAACAATAAAGAATCTTTAATATTATACATTGGGCAATGATCATCAGAATTATATCAGGTTTGGTGAGACAGCCTCTTAACGTTGATTATTAATACAATAACTAGAACTAACCCATCAATTACGACAATATATAACTTTTTGATATAAAATAGACAAATAAAATGGTCAAACTCACTCACTTAGCTCACCTAGTGTGATGTCGATCAATGATTCAATTGTGAATTGTCAGTCAAAATTATTGTGATATATTCAAAGCCAGCTTTTAAAAAAATATAGTGTTGTATAATTTTGTTGTTACGCAATATACGTGGATGCGGACATGCGGAGTCGGGGACGGATGTAAGGTTATTATGTAAGTACGATGTGTATACATATACAAGTTGATTGGGAAAATTATATTATATATGTAAAATAATAGTACTTTGACTTGGAATTAAGGATACTAACTGTTTGACAGCCATATTGGTGAGCTGCTGCATGAGGGCGAAGGTTTCTGCGATGTGGAGAAACATAGAGAAGACATGTTCCTTGTCTCGTGTCGCTATCTTTATGGAGTCCGTAACGAGGATGTTGTTTATCTTGCTCAGTTCTGTAATGTCTGCCCAACGTATGACAAGGATAGTCTCTTGACCAAGAATATAGGCATAAAAACAAATGTGATTCACAGATAAGTACATCCACCCCTGACGAGGGATTTTTCCTTTCCAATAGCTGAAAAATAGAACAGACAATTGAAATAAATGAGAATGAATGCAGATTTCAGGAAAATAAAACATATGTTACATCCCTACATCACTTAAGGGCGCGCCTTCAAAAATAATTAATATTTTCGTGTTTTTTTTACGAAAACGTGGGTTTTTATTATTTATTTATATCAGAAGTTATACAATAAATTTGGCTTTTTTTAAAACTATTACTTAGATAGGACCTTTACACTAATGTAAAACTAATAAACTGAATGTTATTTGCCATAATTAAGAAAGTACAAGCACTATAAGAAAGAGCGCAACCATTAGATTTATTTTCCATGTGTTACGAAATACATTTTCTTATAATCTTGAAGCCAAGATTACGGAGACAAATCGGCATTAAACCAAATTCGTAAAATAATAAAAATAAATAGTTATAAACCATTCAATTTGTAGTACATATGATCAATTTTCAAAGTTTTTAAATAATATATTGTTTTTCCTCACATGCCTTGAGGCTTCAGATAATACTTAAAATCAAGTTTGATATCAAAAATGCAAATTTATACTGATCCTAATGTGTTAAAAAAAAAATTATTAGCGTCAGATCGCCGATCATATGTGTCTGAAATGACATTTAGTACGCGCTCTCATAATTTTTGTTAAAAAATGCTGAAAATATATGTTTTCACGCATATTTTACCCACCGTATGAATTAGTATTGAACTTATTCACAACATCAGTAGCGAATTTCATAATTTTTTTACTGATTTTAAGGGAAAACAACATTTTCTTGAACAAAGTAAACATTTTATGTACTATATTTTTATTTATTATCTTTGTTTTATTAACCACTAAATTGAGTTTAAATACATCTACCGGTTTCGAAAAATACCATTTTCTTCTTCAGGATGTCATAACTAACTAAAACATATATTGTTTCTATAATAAATTCTGTCAAATGGTATTTTTCGAAACCGGTAGATGTATTTAAACTCAATTTAGTGGTTAATAAAACAAAGATAATAAATTAAAATATGAATTTTAACCACAAAGATAATATTGCTAATTTTAAAAGTATTTTATGTACTGCTATAAATTGCTCAATAATGGTATTTTTTTTAATTGACATTGTTTTTATCTATGTGTTCTGCGTCTAAATTTGACCACCCACACTAGACTCGGTTGAAAGGCAAATAATCAACGATACACGCTTCATGTGCAGATTTAACAGTACAAAATTGTCTAAAATATATATTTTTTAAAACAACCTAACCTGCATGAGTAGTAGTTAACCAGTTTCTCATCTTTAGGCATCTTGAAGTATTTATGAAACTTGTAAATTGCATTTTTAAATGATTTGGTGTCTTCGTCTGGAAAGTGAGATGGAAAATAATCAACATTATTTATTAAAATTTCAGATAAAGGACACACCTCTGAACTCAATAATAATGATGAAACAACTGATCGATTGAATGACGAATTTATCAGTTAAATCACTAATTTAATTAATTACGTCTATTATAAGAAAATAAACACGGTCGATTCTGCTCAATTGGGACACATCGGGACCGGGAAAATTGGCTCAATTAAGCAGCCGACCCAATTAACCCAAGCTAGTGCAAAATTAAATATTGATTTCTCCATCTAATTTTTGACGTTTTGATTTAATGACTTCAACAATTGCATCCTCATTTTCATTTTCATTGTAACATGAAAATTGTTATCTATTGTCGATAATTCTTGATAATAAATAATTGACAATTGGAACTTCTAACATGTCTTCACTCTCCTCATTGCTCAAAATTTGGGGAACGTCTAACCTTTTAAATGCCATGAGTGCGTTAAAACGTCAAGCCTTGTATATTACGCCACACCATAAATGTGAAAACACACACTTTTTGACCGTGCAGGGACTAAAGTCATATTTTTTTGAATCATTTTGTTTGACAATTCCCAGTTTTCGATAGATGCTTTCAAGTAAAGACCCATAACGCATACTTTTACCCTATAGAGGTTTAAAACCGCAAACAGCAAAGCAATTTTGTGTAGTGTTAGTTTTTATAGCTCGCCAACTGTCAGCGACAAACTGTATTGCTTGCAATGAGGTAAATTTTTGTACTAATCTCTCTGGCTGTTGTGGAACTTGTTAATACATTTTAATTAATGGATTCTAATATGTAACTAACGGTAAACATTGAAGTTTTGCGTAATGTATTGTGATCTTAAATTTAGTGTTCCAATTAAGCGATGTAAATTACTGTTAGTTTATTAGGAGAAACCATTCTTATTGTGAAGTTGATATACATATAAAATAGGAAAGAAATCCAAGTTCGAATGGCGCAACAACAATATTTTTCGATAAAATTAATTTTATATGTATATCTTTCTAATAAATATACTGTTAGTTTCTTGGTTTGGTTTCTGTTCCTTAAGATTAGGCCCAAATAAGTGGCAGCCCTAATTAACCAGCGGTTCAATTAAGCAGAATCGATTGTAGTTAATCTGACAACTTAATTGTAGAGTTAATTAATATTAGCCCCAAGAAATTGGTTTTTCTTTCTTAATGCTTTATAAATTGGAAATGCACAAAATAGCAAAAAGGTACAAAAGGTAAACAAAACCCATTTGTCTGAGGTAGATCAACAAGTTGACAAATATTACGTAATTATAGTGAATTCAATACCTACTTTATACATTTAAATCTGAATGTTTATCTGTCTCTTTTCTATACGTCACTACTGTTTTTTACACCCTTTGATTAATCTAAACCAAATTTTTTCTGGGGTTTCCAAATTGTCTGATCACAGGTTCTGGTCAAACGATGCCAGATGTATGACAGCTGTATAAAATATACCGCAATTTTGCTTTGTATTGTGCAGTAAATAAAAGAGACCAACAATATTGATAACAATGTGTCCGATAATGCCATATCAGGTATTTATCAATGGATATCAAGTAACAAAAATGTTATGGCCTGTAAAAGATATATAAGATATTTGTCACAGCTGAGTTGGAGCATGCTCATTTAAATTAAGGTCCCTCTGTAAGAGAAGACACTTAGGTTTAGTCTGAAGATACGGCAGACTCTTGATTATCATCTCGGATAATATAGAGTTGGGAAAAATTTTGATCTGGATAAAAACGCACCGAAAAAAAAAATCATATTTATTATGATGCAACCCGCACTAAAAATTTTTTGGATATTATGACTTTCGTTTGATGAATTGTTTCCCATATTATTTTCTGTAAGTGCTCAATCAAATGCAGAATTATGTTTATATTTTACTTTAAACTTCATTTGTAGTATATTTAAAGGAGCTTCAAATAAGTCGCTCGCATTCATACAATCGCACATATGATATAGATGTACTACCTATATAATATTTAAGGGCAAAGGCTTTTTCCTTTCAAAGTGTATTAATATATTCCGATGGTTTGTGGTGTGTGACAGTGTTCATCCACAAGTTCGGTTTACTGGCCCGTGTTTTGAAATTGTATTAGGTAATATTTCGAAACATTCTTTTTTTTTAAATCACCCGTTTAATGTGACCACATATAATAGAGAGTTTACTATAATTGGAAATTTAATAAATTACATGAATCATTTTAAAATAATTTTTAATAATAAGTAGGTAGGCAATTGTTATAGAAGTGATGCATTTGTGGGTATGTCATGAATATTCAATCAAACAAAAATATTACATTAGCAGGTACCCACCTTCAGTAAAGCTTTTCTGTTCTGTAGCAATAATGGATTTTATTTTGCAACAAACAAATTCTGTAACTTCTTCTTCTTTATCGAAGGAGTGTAATGTTGGCAAAACGTTGTCAAATAACCACTTCCAGTCATTTTCTATTTCTTGTAGAGTCATAGCACATGCGATAACTGCAAATAATTTCCAAAATAAAGTAAAGTAAATTAAGTGTCATTTGATAAAAACAAAATAAAGAAAATACTCACCATAGTAAACTTCTGATGTTGGCGTTTGGTGTAAAATGCGAAAAGGTGCCGGTTTGGTATCGAAAACGCTATCCAATGTACCGACAAATAGTGATGACAAACCCTTAGATTTTCCATGACCTTTTCTTCTTTGCTGAACGAAATAGAGCGTAGTTTGATCAGTCTCCCTAAAATCAAGGCGGGTTTTACGTTGATAAATGTAAACAAACTACTCTTACATTGTGCAATACGAAAAATAATTAAAAGAACAATAAGTACTTACCACAAAGCCGTAGCCAACAATACTTCCTCGGGTTTAACCCACATTTTAAGAGCTAATATTACCGCCAGAAAAGTAAAATGTCTTTCATTGACATTGTATACAAACTCATTTCACTGTCAGTCAAATCGTTAGATCATAAATAAATTAGCCACAAAGATAACGCTCACACATAAAAAACCGATTCACAGCTGAATGTACATGCAGCCGAACGTCAAAACAAGTATTCGAATAACGATGCTATTGACCTCTTGCGTACCTATGCGAAAGCATAAATTTTGACAGTTGTTTTCGTTTACAATACTTCCGACATCTAACGGAGGACTAATAAACTACTTTCTCGATCGAGGGGTCAAGTCCCAATCGACTGTCATAATTCCGAAAAAATGGATTGAAAGCTTAAGTTTAAATATTTTAAGTGTAAATCTCAAAAACATGAAAATATTTTATAAGACTGATAGTTTGCCATAGATACTCAAAAGGTCTAGAATCTACGCCAGAGAAAACATATTTTGTCAGCGCCGAACGTCATATATTTGGGCATATACGTTTGACATCATGCTTCACATTTTACTTCAAAAATTACGGACACTATACTTTATAAAATATATTCTTAATTATATTGTGCCACGAACATAAATAACATGTTAACGTACGATGTTGTACATTTATTATAAATACGATATCGCCTTTCATATTAGCGATCATGGCTGAGTGTGCTAAGACGTCAGAATTCTGGGAGTGCTGGCCAGTTTTTGCTAGAAAGTAATCATTTAGCCAAGACACAAACCAATTTATTTAGCGAAATCCCAAATTTATTAGGCGGCGTTACAGTAAACTGCATATTTAAATCATTTTTAATTTGAAAAATATGTTTTTAATACCCAGCAAAAGTACTCGGCGAAGCAGACTACCTTCTGCTAGTATGCACTTGTTTATTAAATTATTACCCGGTTTTTGAGATATGTGCTTTGTGTGCATTGATGTTTAAAGTTGATGAGAGCGTATGGCAGCTGAATCAGAAGGATTTGCTGTGATGTGAATAATGACTGCCGCAATAACCACGGATCATATATAATAACAAACAATTCAAATTTTTAAATTTCTGACACTAGAAATACACTTTTTAAAACTGAACACGTTCACATAATGCAAATTCATAAGAAATCACTTCAATCCAATGTAATGTGTCAATTTCATTTAATTTTTTTTTTTTTAATGAAATACAGACCGGACAACGGGTAGCCTTCTAAAATATATATTGTCGACTATTGTACTACCCGACCTTATTATGAGTTTGAATGTGATTTTTCCATTATTCCCATAATTCAATAAAATTATTGAATATAAAAACACACTTCTTTTGTTTTGTACACCTCGCGTCACAGATTTCTGTAGAATAACAAACACAGTCCACGGCTTTCTTTTGACAAATATAAATGATTTTTTATTTATTTAATTCTTAATATAGTGCATACATAAGCACTCCTTATATACGCTCTAATATATAAAAGATTTAAGTATTTTCTTTTACTAAAACTTCTAAAACTCTATTCAATTTCTCTTCCTTTCTTATGTTTTCTAGCATTTCATTAAAAAATTTCATCGCACTATACATCATCGATTTCTGAGATTTGGCCTTCTTCCTGAATGGCAGTCTCAGTCTATCCCTTCCCCTTGTACGATGCTCGTGCTTATGTTGATTTGCATCAATTTTTCGCGTGAATTCCGCTGATATTTTCTTATTGATGATTTTGTAAATAAATACCATTGTATTAAAATATATTTTCTGCTTAAAGGTCATCATATTCATATCTTTCAGCATTGCACTGATCCGAATATATCTACTTTTTCCGAGTATTATTTTCATAGCTTTATTTTGCAACACTAACAATTGTTGCATTTCTTATTCATAAACCAAAAACAAAATGCTGCTGCAGTAGTTGATATGAGGAATAATAACAGAGTTTATACCATTTATTACTTAATTGAGTGAGTATATATACTTTAACTTTTATCTTATGTTTAATGTTCACCTTTACTGGTACCGGGTTCGATACCGGATGATAAATACATGCATTATTATTAATAAACTGAACTAGGTCAGTAAGGGAACCATTATTTGCTGTGGATGATTTTATTTATTATTGGAATAGTATATGAAGGAAAAGTACAATATCTGATGGGACAACAATAAGTAATACATTAATGATATTTTTAAATATTTTAATAACTGCTTCATACCTATGTTAAATAATATGTAAATGAAATAATCAATGTATCTATGTATGTTGAATGTAGACTTAGAAGTGCATTGGTGCAGAGTCAGAGTTGGGCATCATGTCAGGTGTCGGGCTAGGGCTCGAACTGAAGGAACTCAATGTTTCTCTAGTGTCTTCTTTAACTCTCAATTGTTCCGTTACACCTTTGGAAAAATCCTTGGGCATCTTGTCTCGTTCTCTGTCCCTCGGTACGCTGTGGCTCCGTTCCTTGTCCTTGGAAGAGGAACGGTCTTTGTTGCTGTGTTTGTGTTTATGCTTATGTTTGTGCTTCTTCTTGTCCTTCTTTCTTTTCTTTGACTGCAAAAACACATACATTTTTATAAATAGCAATATAAAATAAAAAAATGTTTATAATCACTGGCATATTGAATTCACAACATTAACTAGAGCTTATTATCATACTGAATATTAAGTGCCTGCACAATTTTTAGAATTATAAAAAAACCTTTATAGTGGTTTTTATCACAGAATCATCGAAATATGCAAACATCGACACTTTCTCATTATTATTATATATTGACCCCTCTTATATAACAAACTAACAAACAGGTCATTTTTAGTTGTTCCAGTATTTCACATGTATTTGGCACATTTTTAAGTAGCAATATTTGGAAAAATATTTTGTGTTCAATTATACATAATACAATACGATATATATTAAAAAATACTGCCACTTAAAATATGTATCAAATACATGCAAAATATGAGAACTAAAATTGACCTACTTCTTAGTTACATACTTTTAAGTTATACATAGTACCCATGTGGTATGATTCCTTTTATAATTCAGCTATAATTAATCTTTACATAATGCGACGAGAGGTCTAAAAATAAAAAAAATTGGCATATATTTTTTAAATAGAGGTCTTAAATATGAAATTAAACGATTGTTAAGTTATTTTGGCTGTAATCTATGTACTAGGATATGGTTTCGGGTATCTAGGAAAGGTAAATGGTGCCTTATATTAAATTTAGTCAAGTTGAAACTAAAACTACTGGATCTTCCATGAAAAAATAAGATAAGTTTCAGATCTCGTATTGCGAAAATGTATTATTATGCATTTGTCTTCTTACTTTGGATGAACTCGGTGTATCAGGTTTGGGCTGGAACATTCCAGGTTCAAATCCAACTGGTCCAGGGGGCCCTTGCAAACCAGGTAATGAAACAGAATTCTCCGACAGGTACTCTCGTTTAGAATCATCCTGTAATATGTTAAAAATGAAATTTAGTAATTACAATTAAGTATAAATAATATTATAAACACATGTCATTTAAAAATAACACGCATTCAATAAGAGAACAAAAGTTATTCAATAACTTCAGTGAGTAATGCTTGATATATATGTACATGTTATTATTATATTAGATGTAAAATTACCTTTATAACATGCACAATATTATCACTCATCATAGGTATAACTGGTTGTTCTCCGTAATCTGGCATCTCTATTTTAATATCAATCGGTTCTTTTTTGATGATGTCGGCAATATTTTGCCCGGGGAGGAGGGATGAACTGAGACTCAAGGGATTCGGGACAGGTTTGAGTGGAAGAGGTAACGGAGACTCAGCTCTTCTTTTAATAGCTCCCATTTCTGTTTTGATTATACTGCCAGACGGTGAAATGATGGGCTTTTGCTAAAGGAAAAAACAACAAATGTTAAATAAGTTTTATTAATGTTTCGTCATTTCATTTGCAATTCTAATTAAAAGAAGAAGTTAAAACAATTATACACAGATAAAAATAAACTCAACCTTCACATAAAAATATATTGTTTTATAAAAGTACAACAAACCTCAAAACTATGAGCTAAATTTCTTTCTCTTTCAATTTCTCGTTCCCTTTCCCGTTCTCTTTCTTTCTCTCTCTGTCTCTCCTTTTCCCTTTCTCTGTGTTCCCTATGGTGTGCTTGTCTCATCATCGCTTGGATCTCCGGTAGAGGCAGACAGAGGGGTATTCTGGTCCCGTATAGTGTGTAATATAAATCCACTATATCACATCTCAACCGGGCATCATTTGAGAGTAAACCATTAATGTTGCCCCATAGCCTTTGAACAAAGCTCTCCGTATCCAGTCGGTGTTTCATGGCCTTTCCAAATGGGGGCATTTTGACCAGGAGGCGAGCGAGAATGTGACGAACAGACGGGTCAGGATCATTTTCCACCACCGTCAGGAGAGATATAAGATCTTCCGCTCTACCATCCACTCGCACAAAGTCCACGAGGCATTCCAAAGCGGCCACCCGAACATCTGGTAATACAACATAAGGTGTAATTAGGTAAGGGATTATTATTATTATAAAACACACTTATAATAAAAAAAAGACACTAATGGTAGTTTTGTATTGTAGGCTTGGTATAAAATTACATTTTTTTTCAAATCATACTGTAACATCAATATTCTTACTAGATTTCAAATGAAGCCAATAAGAAATATAAGTATCTTACTGGTCTCCTCGGATGAATGAACTCCAGGCCTTTTGGTTACTCGTATAAACAAGCTCACATTGTTTGATATATGAGTATTTTAAATATTTGTTCACTTCTACAAAATTTCGGATGATTTATTTTATTTTTTTGTCAAATTGTTTTGGAACATGTTAAACATGATATGGTAACAATCGACTCTGAAAAACTTGTGACATTATGACTTCATAAATGTAACCTTTGACAATGTTGCATTATCGCAAAACCAAAGAATTTGGATCACTTTGTGATGGTGTATAAGCACCGGTCACTAGAGTTCAATCTGATAATAACTTGATAATTTAATATAGTTGAGATGGATATTCACAAATTGCTATTTTTAATTATCCTAAGTATAAAGTTGAAATAGGAATACATAATATAAAATCATATTCAATGAAGTACCTCATGAACTAAAAATAAATAACACTAAAATCTTTTTTATTTGACAATGGTAAACGTAGGCAATATTTTAATTAGGCTGACAATTATAGATAGGGGAAACAAATCTAAATGGTGTGTGTCCTTACTAATATCTATTTATTTTATTTTTAATTTAAATAAAAATAAATTATTTCTCACATTTATGTGTCAATAATATTGACACCATGTTCATTTCAAATAATTATTAATAAATTGATTGTTGTAAGGATAATATATTTTTGGATAACATTAATCTACCCATCATATGTCAATGCTAACCTCCATAGTGACATTAAAAGTATTTTGATAATAAGAAATTAATATATTTACAAAGGTTTTAACGCAATATTAAAATAGTGTAAAAATGGAAGAACCGATAAAAAAAATAAAAGTTAAAAAAAGTAAAAAGATGAAAGTGCCGGTAATGTCACAACCACATGATAAAAAAAAACTAAAAAAGAGAAGGAGAGAAAGCTATTCCATTTACATCTATAAAGTACTCAAGCAAGTTCATCCGAACATCGGGATCTCAAGCCGTGCGATGGTCATCATGAACAGCTTTGTGAGCGACATATTTGAAAGGATTTCCGGCGAAGCTTCTCGCCTTACCGTTTACAACAAGAGATCGACTATATCCAGCAGAGAAATACAGACGGCAACCAGACTGGTTCTTCCGGGAGAACTGTCAAAGCATGCGGAGTCCGAAGCTGCCAAAGCTATTCATAGGTATCTCAAGGATTCTTTAAAACGTGACTAATTCTGTGTTTACTTGATGCTTTCTTAGTTATGAGAAAAAATACCATTCAAAATAAATGTAATTTATAAATGTGCAATCTTTCAATTCATTTCTGTCCATCAAACTCTAAGCTGGCCTTGAATTCTTTTAAATATGTAGTATTTGTATAATGGACATAATTCATGGAGTTTTGTTTGTTTTCTAAGTTTATCATGTGTTATGTGTCATCGTAAATCGAGTCTCAAATAAAATTGTGTTGTAATGGAAATAAATGATTTTGAAAATATCACACTTTTATTCTTTATAAAATGTTTACAATGAAGTGGTGACAATTTAAACTTGGTGTTTAGAATACTAAAACAATCATAAAAATTTAGTATAGCGATTACATTTTTATTCAAATCAGTAAAAGTCCATTAATAAGAACTATGATACAGTGGAATCCGGATATTATAATCACGGATAATGCTATCAATCGGTTATTTTTATCATAAACAGTTGGTCCCAAAAACCCTGTTTATAAAATACCTTTAAAATAATTCACTTATTATCATCATACTTTGGCTATTATTATCAATACATGGTTAATAAGTCAGTGCATAGGTTATTTGATGACGAAGGACATATTGATGAGTGATTACAAAGTGATCAGTGTATTCTGTTACGATTTCTCTAATTTAGTTGTATTATTATTTAATAAATTGTGTTCAATATTTTTTTAATTATCAGCCGGCTATTGTAATCAAAAATTACAGGTCCCATAGTGATCACAATAAGCGAATTCCACTGTATTTCAAAATTCGCAATTTTTTTCTAATAAATTCTACCATTAATACGTAAAATTTACACAATTCGTATTCTGCACCATTTTTGAAAATAAAAAAATATTGTTTTATAATTCTAAATAATGATTGGCATTTCCCTAAACATCTTTACTCATAAAGTGTGAGGATGGAATGCACATGTGCAAAACACACTTGGCACTTTTGCCCTATTGTTTACATTATATCAATATGTACAGTTGCACGAAGCCATTATGTGCAACAGTCACTAGTTTTAAGGAGATATCTCTATAAGTTCATAGCATATATGCATTAGTGTAAGTGAGAGAGATAATTCACAATGTGCATCTTTAATTGAGACAATATTTACAGGTTTCATTTTGAAATTCTAATAACAGATATTAATACAGTAAAACCTCGTTATTGCGAAATCCAAGGGATCAAAAAATAAAAATTCGTAATAATGAATTCTCCACACATAGCGAAATAAAATATATTTTTTCCTAATATATTAATATTCCGCGCGCGCGCCGTAGAAATAAATGTGCACGGCTTCAAAAAAGTTTGTAAGTTCCGCAAACAAGACACCCATTGTCAGTTTAATATGAAATATAACGTAATAAGACATTCTGCAAACAAAGGAAGATTTTCTGTATAAAGAAAATTCTGAATAATCTATTTAGTTTTGTTGTTCCAACAGATAAGCAAATGGATAATAATTAAGAAATCAAATTAAAAACATTTTATGAAACAATATAATCGGCAATATTTTTGGAAATTCTAAAATGTCATGCAAATATAAAACAACATTAAATTTTAACTGTGTTTAATTATAGAGCTGCTACAAGCATTGAGAGTTTTGCATTGGTCAATCGATCTTCCTCTCTCTTTAAACCATAGACGAATTTGGAATTATAGTTTTTTGTCGAGGGTTAAAATTTTGCAGGAATTATCACGACCTGGAGCCATTTTAGGGCCAATAGAATGGCCGATTTAGGAGTCATTTTTACATATTAACGAAATTTCGTTATATATAAATTATTTTTTGTATGAAAAATTGATTGTAAGGAATTAATTATGAATTTTTTTTCGATATACGTCATTTTTCGGTATAGCAAGGTTCGCTTTAACGAGGTTTTACTGTATTCAACTACCAGTATCCTATTCATTCAATAACGTTGTCTTTACTTGATATATGCAGGTAATTTTAGATTATCTAGTTTGAAAAACTAAACTCGAGCTGTTCCAAATGTGAACACAGGATATCATCAAGAATTTTAGTACAAGAATATGCGTAATTAATAATTTTACTAACCTATGTATTGGCCGTATTCTGCGTAACTTCTGAATAGATTAGGAGCGCTCGGTAAGTGGCCACACTGTTGCAGGCGCCTGACAGCCCGCAGACAACTGACGGTTACGGTGTTTTTATAGCATGGCAATACTTTCTCCAAATTCAACACCCGAGTTATCTCCTCCAAAACGAGTCGAGTGTCAGCTGAGAGGGATTCCGCTGTTATCGGCGCACCCTGGAAATATTATCAATTTATTCATATTAGATTTTTGAGATTTAATTAATTAAAATTGTTATCCACAGTTGAATACTAGACTGATAGACAATTGAAATAAAATAACATGAAACCATGTCCCATCAATATTTTCAGCAATGTTTAAACTAATGGATGGATATAAATGAAACAATGTTATTACTCTACTTGAGTTTATTAGCACTACTCAGGTTTCGAGAGGATTTTTCACAAAGTTAATGTCGATTCTATCAATAATATAATATCTTGTACTATGAAAATGGGACTAAGAACACAAATAGAGAATTAGTTATCAAGAGTGAAAATGATTACTTAATTGCAAAATAGCGTAAAATTTAACACTCACAATAATTAATGAGAAGACTTGACAAATAAAAGTAATAAAAATGAGATATGACCTGCTGCACAACTGACACAACAGCAGTAATGGTCGCAGCGAGCGCGTCCACTAAAGCAGCTCGATAATAGTTGTCAGAATAATGATTCTTGGAATTATCATTATATTTGAAAAGATCGAGTAGAAACCGTGTCACTTCAGGTGGACAGATACCGTGTGTGTTCCGTAAACCTGAAAATTAAAACACACATATTTAAAAATTTACTTTAAAAATTCCACTGAAACTAATTTGCTGAATTTTTGAATTATCAACCTGCCATCGCCACAGGAATAGTCTTCTGCAGAAAGTAATGCTGGAAATTGTCAAAGTTGTTCTGCCTGACAATGTGCGGTGCGGAAAAAGAGCCAAACATCTTTCTAAATATCGCTAACATGGCCGGTGGTCCAGCCCATGAACTGACCATCGCATTTGCAACCTGAAAAAATCAACCCTCTCATAAAAAAATTAAACATACAATTGATCATTTTTTGATACAAAACCATCAAAAATGTAAAACTAAATATTATTTTCCCATAACATCATCACATTTATTGGATTTATAAAATAATAAATAGACTTTTCACCTTTGTTAGACACAGAGCGGCTTTGCACCGGACTTTGTAGAAGACTTGTTCATTTTCTATGGTGTCTGTGAGAGCCATCCGCGTGGCCGGTGTAGAATATTTATCCAGAGCATAAATGGCCTCATTCTGTGCGGTCACGTCTCTTTCGTGCCTCAGTTGGTACTGCCACTGGTAATCCGGTTGGTAGATAACGACACTGCGTAGTAGGGACATTTCTGGATCCAACCGGATCCACAAAACTGGTGAGTCACTGAAATTGTCAGAAATAATTTCTGTATTAGAGACCTGCTATAACACATCTCCATGATCACTTTTCTGTACAATTGGTACAATAATCAAAAGGAGGGTGACTGCAGGAAACAAAGTGAATGGCGCTTTGAATGGAATTATAGCAAATGGGAACTTGTCAACCAAAGCAAAACTAGCGGTACACAATGGAGTCTGGTACCGACATTGATGTATGGAAGTGAGGCCTAGAGTTGGCAGAAGAGGAACGAAAGTAGACTGAATGCAGCATATGTGTGGCAGATCCATTTGTAACAGAGTAAAGAAATAAGGAAAGAATGTAAAGCTATAGTAAGTAAGATTAACAAAGGATCACTAAGGTGGTTTGGTCATATGGAACGGATGAATGAGGAGAGAATGGTAAGGAAGATATATGACGCAAGTGTTGATGGCACCAGAAAGAGAGGACGTCCACGGTACAGGTACAACAATCAGGTAAACCAGATACTGGGGGATGGTCCTGTTAGAAGCCTCAGTAATCGGCGAACTTGTATGAATGTGGATGAGGCGAGAACTGTATGTCAGGACAAAAGAGTGTGGGGCTCAATCCTCTGCCTACCCCCGTGGAGAAACGGCGTGATGGTAAGTTAGTTAGTTTGGTACAATAATAAGTAAATACTAACTCCATAGCAGAAAGATCCATGTCAACTTCTTCCCCAGTGCATAGTGGGATTTTCTTTTTTTTATTTCTCCTGCTTTTAGAGTGGCAAGTTATGTCCGCTTTCACCACTGTATTTTCTATCTGCAGCGTGTGCTTGAATGTACCGTCCAGTTCTTGAAGAGTCAGCAGAAGTGGACCAACATATTTTCGAATGCCCTTCTGTGATACGGAATCTTGCCTGATTTCCAATTCTACCGTGTTTCTGTAATATTTAATGAGGTTTTATTTCCAATACAGGTTTACTTATAAAATACATTACGGTTCATTTGGCTGTTGAGTTAAAATTCCACATAACCTAATCAATCAATATTAGTGTAGCAGACAGGGCAATGAATGAAGTATTTACTCTTATGCCTAAATTCTCGGCAATAATGTATTCTGTCAAAAATGCTAGAAAAATAAATAATAATTATTATTGTGAAACTATTATTGTAATTATTATAATATTACAAATTTATTATAAAAATAAATAAATAGATAAACTTAATTTTAAATATTGAGTTGCAATTTTCTACCAGTGATGTCTAAATCACCACATTAGTGCCAAGCAGTTCATATAATATAGACAGTATTTCTGTCATCACTAGCATTCTATCTTTAGCTACATGGAACTGGGCTAAACATCTATTAATTAGTATTCTTACAGTAGATTTGTGATAATTTAGTTGGAATAAAAAATTACTTCATAAAATAAATGGATATAAATAAAACAATGTTATAACTCTACTTGAGTTTATTTGCACTACTACAAAAGAAACAGTAACTCTCATTGATTACACCTGACGATGAGAGTTACTGCTTCTCTCGAAACTCGAGTAGTGCAAATAAACTTAGGTTGAGTTATAACATTGTTTTATTTATATCCATCCATTATGATGAAACTCTACAAAGTTAAAGTCAATATTATCCATCCACCTTTTTCTGTTAAATACAGAACTGAGTGTGAACCTCGCGTGTCCACCGGTCCGTACCCATTGGTCTACAAATACTGCCATATCTTTTCCTGTAACTGTGAAAATGGCTTTGACGAAGAGGTTGGTGGATAAAAGCAGATGTCCCCAGAGGCCAGCTCCGATACGGGTGGAGGCGGCATTGCTGGCCAGGGATAACTGCTTGTTGAATACTTGTAGAAGCAATTCTTGACCAATGCGCTGCTCCAACATTCTCAACACCAGATGTGATTTCTTCCTCATTACCTGAAAGAAATTAATATCATTTCCAGTCTTAATTTCTATAAAAATATCTTGTTGATAAAGTGTAAGGAAATCTGAGGAAAGAATATGATCTCCAGGTAAAGTAGGCGGAACAGATGAAAAAAGTGGTGTCTATGTTGGCATTATCAATCTTGATTGATAATGCCCTTACAAGGCGAAACGCATCAAGTAAATTAAACAAGTAGAAAGTCAAATTATATTAAATATTATTATTGAGTTCTGCTAGTTTGCGTAAGCATTATTATATGTTACAGCTGTTTCGGCGGTTAAGGCCATTTTCAAACAGTGGATAAACTACATACAATCGACTGATTTTAGTAAAATTTACTGTTTGAAAATGGCCTTAATCGCCGAAACAGCTTTAACATAATAATGCTTTTGCAAACTAGCAGAACTCAATAATAATATTTATTATCATCTGACTTTTATCTACAAACATCTACAAACTAAACACAATAACAATAAATAAACGAGTAGAATCAAAAAAAGTGTTTTATGGAGTTCTACAAACTTACCTCGAAAACAGTAAATATGCTGTCTATTCCTTTTGTATTTCGTACATACATCCATAAGCGAGTAACATTTTAATTACCTCAATTATGTGATCCAAAATTAAATATAAGGTTGATACAAAAAATATGAATTATAAAACCATGATGAAAAATAATTTTCACAAAGAAAACATTACAAACCTCTATGTATCGGGGTGACATGGTATGAATATTTCTCACAGGGAAGTAGAACTGGTCTTTAGTGCCGTGAGTTATGGAAACAGGAGGTTGCCACGGGTCCAGCACTATTCCGCCGTAGTTCTCTTCATAAGTTACCACCTGGAATTATTTATTGCCATTGAAATATGAAAGCTATCTAGCATGTAAAACCAATGAGGGTGAATTTGTTTATTTAAATAATTACATAATATAATCAAATATGAAATATTTTAATAACATTTCAAAATAATATTTAATAAGATTTTCTCTACATGCTATGTTGTAGCTGTCTGGCGTAAGATGTAATGTGTTGAAAAAACGGCAAAGACTGTAGGAATACATATAATATATCAATACACACTAAAATCAAAAATCCCTATCCCTTAAATTTCTTCCAGACCTTCAAATTATCAAGGATATCAATTATCTTAGGTCCATAATTACTGACGACAGTAGCTGCGTGCCAGAAATTAAACAATGCACAAGTATGGCGAATAGTTCTATGTCCAGACTTGACAAAATATGGAAAGACCGCGTTATTTTCAAGACAATGAAGGTCAGGCTTGTCCAGTCTCTGGTGCATTCTATATTTTTATATGATGTATGTAATTATGGACGCTGAAGGTAAGGGAGAAAAGATAGATTGATGCCTTTGAGATGTGGTGGTGGAGACACATGTTACGCATACCATGGACGGTGAGATGCACGAATTTCAATTCAACAATTCGCCTGAGACGAATCCTTCAATTTTTGGGCATCTTACAAGAAGGAAAGATAGCTTGGAGAAGCTTGTTGTGGAGGGCCACGTCGAAGGACAAAGAGGAAGATTCCCCGCCCATTGGATAGACCAAGTGGAAAAGGCAACGGGCACTTCTCTGGTGACAGCCCTAAGATCTGTAAGAAGCCGAGAATAGTGAAGGAGCATAGTCAAGAGGGTAGGAGTTTACAGAGATCGTGATCCTCAGTCACGAGGGACCGACGTGGATGATGATGATCCTTAAATATTACCTTGCAATAAAAATGTAGTATATCTCTATGATACTTATTTTCGAGTAACTCCAAAGCTCTGTTAAATATAGTGCAAACAAAAATAAATATGAGAAATATTTGTATAGATCCTCATCTAAATGAAACAAGAAAATAGAGTAAATATTTATAATAAATACCTCTTGCAATTCATGCTGAATCCAATCTCTGTATTCGTTATTTCCAAAACACTTCTTGGCGTACAGTCCACACAAATATTCCGAAATACCCTTGGCCAGCCACAGGTCAGACCAGTTCTGCATTGTAATGAAACATCCAAAGAATTGTTCAGCTATTGCCTGAGCCATTGCCTTTCGAGTTACGTATGTCTGGTCGATGATAGCAATAGAGTGCAGCAAGTGGGTGCTCATGATAGACATTGTTGTATACGCCGACACATCTTGTTCTACCTAGGAAACATGTTAAAGAAAAATAAACTTATCTAATAAATGAACACTCTACTATCTGCTGTTATTTTTCAGTAGAAAGCACTCTTAGAATAATAATATAATTATAATTTGCGTTATAAAAATTAACCAGATGTTAAAGATTAAGATGCACAATAATTTGACAGAGAATCAACTACAGTAGAACCGCGTTAATTCAAACCCCTTGTATTCGAAATTCAATATAATTTTCTAACACTTTAAGACCTAAATTGTCAGTTTCATACATAATCAACCTCTTTAACACGAAAACCTTGTTAACATGTAGTATGAACTAATTTTCAGGCCCTCGCGTCATAAATCAATACATTTTAACATCACATAATTTGAAAATTTTGAGTATGTTCATCTTTATTTTCCTTGAATGACATTATTGTTAACTTATTTTATTATTTCACGAGAAATTTTTCAAGTGATCCCGAGACGAGAAGTGTCAAAAAATGAGACAAGGAAAAATAAAATATTTTTTCAAGTCGAAACATGCCCCGACAATTAAAAATGTTAAATTTTTTTCCGATTATTCTTAATTTAGTGTTATAGTTATTGTGTATTTAATTTAATGATAGTTTCAGTAGTACATATAATAAATTATATCAGGATTTTGTATCAGTATAATAAATACTGCATTTTGAGATGATTTTGCATGTTTTTTTACGAAATTAGCAGTTTTTTTCATGACTTGCGATTTTTTACGCAATTCCATTGCGAAATTTGTGAAACGAAATTTTTTATTGATCCTTTGAATTTCTTATTAAAAGGGTTTCGCATAATACAAATTCTTTTTTTTTTGATCCCTTGAACTTCGAATTAATGCGATAACAGTGTATTACACATATTATTATTTGATATTCAAGAAAACATACGATTCTATTAATATATCTTTTAATGCTTTTATATTTACCTCGTCTACGAAGACTTGTTTGTAGCAAGAGTATGGATATCTGGTGGACAGTGTTTCTTCATAAAATTCAAAGGCTTCGTGCATGTAGCGTACAGAATTCTTCAGGTTTGGCATCAAGTTAGGAAGGCAAAAGTGCGTCACTTCGTGCATGAATGGATCTACGTATATCTCAAATGGCCTGAAAGAAAAACATTTCATTATCATTTAAATCATGAGGTTAAATGGACTAAAACTATTATTATTGTTAAGGTTTACTGTAAAAGACCGTTACTGATTCGTTTCGCCAAATATTGTTCCATTTGTTAACCTATAAGCGATTGAGTTTTTGAATTGAGTAAAATATGCACAGGGGTTTTTATTGTGACCAATATATTTCATTTTAGTTGTAACTATTATATTTCTAAAAGTTCTTTATTCTATCATTCAGTCCTCCAGTATGGCCTTGCTCCTTTAGAGCTTGCCAAACCAGATAATCACTTGAAGAAAAAAAAAATTTGGAAAAAAATGTAGAATGGAAAATCAGAGAACTTATGTAGAACACAGGGCTCAGGGCAATATATCTCTAATTCGTGGGATTCTCAAAAATATAGCCTCTTGTGATATCCTTTTAATTCATATTAAATTTGGATAAAATAAATGTATATTTATAAAATGATTAAAGAATTGGTCGATAAACTAAAAAAATAAAGGCAATAATTCTCAAAGCAAAGATACTGCACTTTCAAATAGAATACTAATAGCTCTGTAGTTCGAGTATAAAAATAGTTTAATAATTATCTAACTGTAGGTAGATAAAGAATATTATGTTTATATAATATATTCATATACAGAAAATTTCAGATATTAACGATTGTTCAAGATGTTAAATTTTTTTATTTTGAGTCCTGCATACGCATACATTGAAAGGTAGAATTAGGAGACAATCTTCACGCTGTGTAGTTTTGAACTAATAACATGCTTAGATGGAAAAAAATAGCATCATTAAACATACCCAATTGCAAGAGCTATATTTGGAGCGCAGGCAGGAGTGTTGACCACGTAGTGGAATGTCTTTCTCCTGTAATCTGGAGTGAAAAGGGTATCCACCAGCTCACCACAGGACACAGCTGTCAAACTTTCATCCACAGTGAACTCCAGTTTCCAGGTACAGGGTTCTGCAAAGCTGTCCACACATGGAAACCAGAGCCTGGCCGAGTGACCATACGTGAACATGTGTGCCGATTTCTGTCACAAAAGAGATAAAAATACAAACTTTAGTGATTGAAAACATTTGGTCCATTTATATAATATAACTGTTGATTGAAACATATATACAATTATCTCAATTGCGAGCAAATTTTCTTAGTTGCAATGATTAATATTTTCAAACTTAAAATTGGCAGAAAAAATTATTTAAGGGGCAACTTTCATTATTCCAGTTTGAATTTTGAGATATTTTGCATACCCTTTCAAGATGAGACTAATAGTTAATTCTTTTACAATATTAAGTAAACATAACAGTGCATTATTTTTTACGTAAATATTGCTAGAGTGAAAGGTATCAATAGAAAAGGACAAGTATACAATTGTTGGTTTTCTTAAATTCCTAGGTATCAGAAGATAGCCATTTCTTCAACATTCAAAATACATATGTGTTGCCATTTGAAATTATCAAGCGAAAATTAAATAATTTGTTAAAGTTCTCACCTAAGAATTGTTATGTTTATACTATGAAGAATTATTATATTTATGATAAAAACCATTGTTTGTGTCGATAAACATATTGATTATAAAATATTACAATTTTGCTCCGATTTATAAGGAAAAAAATGATGTAAATTCATACTGATAACTTTTGAAGCAGTTGTATTTGTGAAGAGAAAACTATCTATGCTAATATTATATAATAATCATACTCCCGTAGTAATAAAAAAAACTTATTTTTTAAAAATATTTATTAATTGTTTTAATAAATTACATATATATTTAATATTAAAATATAAATGAAAATATGACAAAAGTATTATTATTCACTGTTAAATAATTAGTTGTTCATCGAGTATATTATCATTCTTCAGAATTTCGTTGTTTTTTTTTTACACGTATTCAAAACAAAATTTGATCCATACATATTACATTTTAAATTGAATTTAGAAATAAAACCCTACATTCTTTCACATATTCAATATTCGTTCTTGTGCACCTAAACATCGATTTGTGGGAGTAAATTTGATTAATTTGAGAAAAGAATTGGTGTATGTCGACCACTCTTTTGCCATCCAAGTGCCACGAGTCCACACTTTCAATTCTCAGTTCGGGAACATCCTGAAAATAATTTATAATATTATTATTATTGTTATTAGTGATTAGTTATCAAAATTTTTATATCTAAAATATTAAAATACGTGTTTATTCATATATATAACTATAACAAATACATTTGTATCTATCAGACAGGTCTGTCATGTATTATTCTTTTGATAAAATTATTTATCTTTAAGGATTTGTATTTCCAATAAAAAATAATTTATCTGCACTACATAATATATGTATATTGAACTATGTAATTTATATTGTTAAATCAAATAGATAATTGTTATAGGAATGGTAAAAATTATCAACTTACGTTGGCGATTTTTTTTCCAAGAAGTTTATGAACATTTAAAATGTTGTTGGAACATTTCCTAGAGCGTGTTAATGGATACTTTTTGACCTTGGGCATCTTGAGTCACAGGAGGCAGTAATTTCAGAACAATAATGTATATAACAATATATTATTGACGTTTAATGAGAACAAATAAATCACCGTTTTGAAAATTTCACGGTAACACTGCAATACAACGTTGTCATCTTAAAACATGCTAGTGAGCATGCGCTGTCAATTTCTAAAACGTTACGAATGGTGACATGAAGTTTGACGTATGTTTAATATTTAAATGTCAAAATTATAATCTGTTTTCATATAAAAACAGGTCAAAACCATACAATTTACAAAAATAAGCAATTGGTATCGAGAATAAGTATAATATTCATTCATATTGTAGTAAAAATTTGTATTAAAATGTGTTTTATAGACAAATTTAATTCAAATCTATCGGATCGCAGATTTCACGACCGCCGTAGCTGTGTTGAACAGCATACTAACACTGTGAGAGCTACTTAATAAAATTGTATTTCATAAGACTGGAAATATATTATTTAAAAAATGATTATTATATTTTTGATATTAAACTTAAGTTTTAAATAGTAGTTGAAGTCTCAAAGCATGTGAGTAAATATAATATATTATTTAAAAATGCATGTTTTTATTAAAACAAAGTATTTTAAAAACGTAAAAAATTGATCAAATATCCACAGTCCAACTATTTTGAGCTACTGCAAACAAAATAATCATAGCCAACATGATTGGTAACGTTCAATTACCGGATAAGAACTAGAAGAATCAAAAGTATTAAGATATAATTATGTGTAATAAATTCTTGGAGAAGTTTTAAGTCACCAAGGATCGTTGGTTAGTGTTCCTTGGGATGAGGGAGCTACTTAACACGCTGATAACAGAATATTACCTCGGTGAGGGTGCTTTCTCCTTCTGGCACCACAAAGTGTATCCCCCCTTGTGGATTTTCCAAGGAGAATTCTATCCCGATACGCAATCCCCGACCCTCACCCACCAAGTGCGAGGCTTCAGGGGGTACAGAGATGTGCAGCTCGCCCGAGTTGTGGTCCGGGTCGATCTTTTGCGCTGCCACCAGGTGACAGTTGGAGAAAATCTCCAGGGAGCGCCTACACAAGAAAATAAATGTTTATGTTAAATATTGATGTTAATGAAAAAACGAATACTGAAGAAATAAATAGGCGGACTGTAAAGCCTAAGTAATGCAGTGGTAATATGAGGTAGTAATAGTATGAGGCGCGTTTTTTAAGTAAGTACTGGATTTTTTTTTAAAGAAACAACATCATTTTTACAACACTTTACTTTCTTTGGATGCTACACACCTTAAACAACTTCTCAACATAGTCGCTACCATTATTAAGATACTTGTCATAACGGGACACCAATTTTTGTATACCTTCATCATAGAACGACACTGCCTGGGATGAAAACCATGTCTGTACTCCGTCTTTGAGTTCATCATCGTCATCAAAACGTTTGCCACCAAAGAACCGAACGCCAAATCAGGATGCACTTGGTGATGAATGTCAGCTGGTTTCATGTTTCGTGCATTCAAGAAACGAATCACGGACTGTATCTTACAGTCAGCGAGCTGATATATTGTCTTGAACATTTCAACCACTCACTACAAGATGGCCACACTATGTGAACGTCTCTAACGTTGTATGTGGTGAGTTAACACATGAAGGAAATCATTGCGCATGCACAACATCGCAATCACAGCTCTACACCAGTAATATCCGGCAAAAGTACTTAAGTAAAGAAAAACGCGCCTCGTAAATAAGTGGTTTTTGGTGCGAAGGATATAGGTACAGTAAACGAGAATATGGACGTAAAAGTTGCAATGATAAAATTGTGACATTTGGTAATAATTTAACTAAAATGCATTTCTTACCTGATTTCAAGCATACTTTGCTAGTTTCCTTGCAAGTAAAGTCGCACTTTAACATTTGTACTCCTATTTATTGTACCTGCATCCTTCATACCAAAAATCAAGAATTTACCATCGCCGTCTCATATTCAACACATTACAAAAGTACAATTTATTATTAAAAGTAGATTTCATTTATGTTAGTTTAAAAAATAAATGTAAAATTTAATCATATTTACGCATCTGTTACGGTATTAACAGATATAACTATAATAATTTTAGTGTAAAATACAAACAATGTTCTCAATTAATATATTACCTGCGTATTTTACCAGAATATTAATATTTTATTTTGGGACTTTGGCAAGCAATAATAAAGAGCGTACAAATCAAGGAGGTTAAATTAGGTTAGGTCAGATCAAGGCAGGTTAAGTGAGTTAATGTTTTCTATTCACTTACGTTGTTGGATTGGATTGACATATATCCAAAAATGGATCACAGTATTGGAAATTGGCTTCATACTGATCATTCAAACACACTCTGTAAATACGGCACTGCTTTGCGTTAAGCCTTATGTATCTCAAATTGTCACGAAGCGGAACTATAGTTAGTTCTACAAAACCCTAAAAATATATTTAAAAACATTGTATTGTGGTTTAATTTAAACTTAATAGTAATTAACAACAATGTCACCGAAACGTACAATAATACTTTTCCTTTCAAAACTTATTCCAGTTAAACTAAGAATTTGATGAGCTGTAAAAGAGAGAAATAATAATTAGTATGAAAATTATTTAAGCATTTCAATCTTATAAGGAATGAAAAAGAAAATACTTATAATTTAAAAGGCCGACAATTGTCGGCAGTTCTTTCTTTCTTCATCATTAATATTAATTACTTTAGAAAATAACAATATTTTTGTAATTTTAAAGTCAACATTTTGACAGTAAATCATAAGCCATAGATAAAAGATACACTAGTTCGTTTCTTTACATAAAGCACAAAGTTGTTTGAAAAAGCCATAGACAAGATAAATCGGTTCGGTCAGTACCATTTTTATACTGAGTTCGTTTATATTATTTCTCTCATTTTATGTTGATTAATTAAATTAAATTTTCTGTATAATAATTAACTAACTTATATTGTATATAAAACATGTGTATAATAGTGTTTGGACTGTACCCGTGTCGCTAGAAAAATCTGTGTTGAGATGTAATTATAATTTAATGCACTAGATATATGTAAGTATGCATATACTTAGATGCGTCTTCAATCTCAAAGATTTGGCGGTAAAGGTCGGCATATATCTTTACGCGAATTTGAATCGAAAGTGTACACGTATCCTTATGTCACACGATAGATTTTAGAACGTTGAAATTTCAGATTTACTATCCAACTTGAATTAGATTTTCTAAATAAAATTGATTTTCATCTCTCAATTATTAATTATCCACGGACGGTTGGGGACTGAAGTCTCAACGAGGTGAATCCATCTTCCCCCATCTTGTACTATTTTAATACTTGATGATCAATCAAGGCCCAATCTGTCTTCATAAAGTCATTGTTGCAGTTCGTATGCAGTCTGGAGCAACCCACAAATTATACTCAGATGCTAAGAGTGTTTAGAAACTTTTAATTTGTGTTTGATATTTACGACACTGGCGTAACTATGCCAATTCAGTGCATTGGGGTCTACTTTAGATAGGGGCTCAGTTCGTGCCCTGCAATGATATTTTGGCGAATATCGATTTCTTTCGTTAATATAATAGTAATCCATAGCAAAAAATGGAATTTCTCACGTGCATTACGAAAAAAGGTGAATAAATTATCATTAATATTAGCAGTACCTCGCTAATGTCGGGTTAAGGACCAGACCATCGCCGTAAAGTGAAAATCGCCTTAAAGCGAATCAACTATAATTTTAAATTGCAATTGTTTATAAATGTCTAAAAACAATTTATAATATATAATATAATTTTTACTTGAAAGTGTGAATACTATATGAGACAAGATACAATTATATTGCAATTAAATACTCGTAGTTTATTGTGTGGGATGGAGTAGACTCCACCTCTGATATATACACCGTTGTCCTGGCTACTTTGCTAGACTTAAGTCTGTGTTAAAGTAGTCAGTTTTTTTCGTGCTGTTTTAGTGTTATTTAAGATAATTATTCGACAGAAATATAAATAAATAAAGATAAAAAAAATAAAAAAAATGTAGTGCGAGTGTTGTAGAACTAGTGTAGGCACTGTATAATGATTATGTTAGAATGTTGGATAGCCATGCTTCTGATTGCTCTCTACCCGATTGGATCATATGTTGGGTTAATATTTGAGTAATCTTATTGGAGTTGAACGATTTCCAGTTGGTACTGAGTGTGTTGTACAGTTTCGGAGCTAAGAAGATGTAGAACCTTTGATAAAATGTCGTTATTGCTCTCGGAATTGGAATTAATGAAAGGAAATATATATATACATTTTTTTTTTTCATATTTAGGTTTATAGATACCCACCTTCTGATATCGAATTAAATTATTATTGAATTGGTATATATACAGTATTATGATTGAACACGGGAAATATGTATGTAGGTACGTCTAGATAGATTGAATACGTTAAGTTCAATTTATTCATTTATTTTAGATAATGAACGTCCGGTGAATGGTGACCCTTCTCTTATCCAGGACCGTTCTATAAGCAAAAGCTCTCACATCGGTCCTACTCATTCACCGCCAGGTTGGTAATTTTGTTTTAATGCTACATAGTAGCGATGCTATTCAACATAACATGCGCGCTAACCAAGAGTCATTTCTTTAAAAAAAGTTTATTTATTCAACTTTATTAAAAAAAGTACACGACTACATTAGTGAATCAAACATGACAAAAAATACAATAAATCAATTCAGAAATAAATATACATAAAAACATATATATTAAAAACATACAGATAACATTATATCACTAATTAAAATTTATGCAGGGGAACCGGGCGATTAATATTTCTTCTTACGAGTACATAAGGCCGTGCGCTTAAAGGCCATTATTAAAAGTGTGACGTACAGTGAGAATTATACACATTTTTATATTATAACTAGCTGAAACACCCGGAGTTGCCCGGGCTTTATGCAGAATGAAGAGGTTTCATTTCGGAGGATGGGAGTACAGTAATTTTCCTCGTATTTTGAACGTTAAGTGTGCAAAATCCCATTAAATACAAAAATTCTGCTTTAAGGGGTGAGAAAAGGAGATGGGGGTGGTTTTTTGAAATCTCATGTAGACAGTGACTTTCTTATATTGAAGGTCAAGTGTGCATAATTCCATCAAAAAGTATCAAAATTCTGCTTTAAGGGGTTGGAAAGGGAGATGGGAGTGATTTATCAAAATCATATCTAGACACTAATTTTCCTTTTATTTTGATCGTTAGGAGTGCATAATTCCATCAAAAAGTACCAAAATTCTGCTTTAAGGGGTAGGGGAAAGGGGGATAGGAGTGGTTTTTAAAAATTTAATGTAGATAGTGACCTTCCTCTTGTTTTGGAAGTCATGTGTGCAAAGTTTCATCAAGCTCAGAATACAACTGTAGATTTGTATAAAAAACAAACAAACCAACATACACTATTCTGTATATACAGGTAGCTCAAAAAAAGTGAGAACATTTCATAAAATGTAATATAATTACATCAAAATTAGTTTGACTGTATCAACAATAGCTTAAATAGTTTACTAATTTACTTACTTACCTATATTACGTTTTATTTCGACAATTTCCGGTCGCCACCTTTGATTATTAATTTTCCCATTGCTTATATTTGATTTTTTCAAATTGTTGCCCAGAATGACAAAAATCACTGCAGAAGACCGTATTCTGATTAAAAATTTGCGAATTAAAAAACGCTAGGAAAATGATCAAAGAGTTTCAAAACAAAGTCTGGAGTATAGCTAGACATTACAGCATAACTGGACATTACAGCAGGACGGAGCTCCATTTCACACAGCCAAAAATACAATCAACTTTCTTCGTCGCGAGAATGTTAATTTCATCGAGCCAGGCATGTGGCCACCGAATAGTCCATATTTAAACCCAGTAGATTAGTGTTTTGATAATTTCTAATTAGCTAAATATTGTGCAAAAAAAAAATTACATTAAGAATTATAATTAATCATATTATGTTCTGAAATAACTCAGATGTTTTCATTTTTTTTGGGCCACCCTGTATATACATACAGTTGTACATTTAATTGTATCGTTATGTGTTTTTTACACGCGATTTAATAGTTTGGATAGTGTGATTAATTCATTTTCAACTTATTCAAAGCTTTACAATTTCATCAAGTACAACTGTTGAACACAATAATAATAATAATAAGAGAAATGCTCTCGATTGCGTCACAAAGTTTGACATTATGATGAATGTCTATAAAGTATGAAGGTCAACTGTGGAAATCAAAAATAAGTAGAATAATACTTAGCAAGATTGATGATGTTACAAAGCGGGCGTAATTATTTATTTGGACAATCAACGTCAGACTGTATTCAATGTTGCCAAGTACGTACCGGCACAGGCTGACCCTTCGTCCCGCATTTCGCGGGACAGCACCGTAATTTGATTCATTGTCCCGCGCGCGAAACGTTCCCGTATTTTTGAATACTGCCCGTTTTTTAACTTTTCATTTATTAGGAATTTGTTCTGTGTTCTTCTTTTTACGTAGCGAAATCCGGTTACATTAACAGTATCCTTAATACGAATGGTACGTAGGTGATAGATGACTCGGTGAGAAGTGCACGTTCCTGCATGTAGCTCGCAGTCACAGGTTCGCACTCACTGTCGTAGCAGTCAGCGGTGCGATCTCCCGTACGAAATAAAGCGAGCACTACACTCAGGGGTGGGCTGAAGAAGGCTCGGAGGGGCTCGCGCAAACCTCTTCTTAAAATTAAGAAACAACAATATTCTCAGATCAAATCAGTACCTAACCTGCAATTTCTGTAGATGGATTAAATGTATTATGAAACTTTATTGCCTTTTGATTTTTCTCGTCAATTACATTTGTTTCGGGTGCATAATAAAAGAGACCTAGTCGTTTTTTTGTCTATAGTTTAACAATGCTTAAAAACGCAACATCTTTGGGAATTATGCATTGAAAATTTATCCTTCATACTTCACACGTGCACATTTTTTTCTCTTTACCGTAAATGAGCACAGTTTTAACCCTTCCCAAACCATGCAGTAACACAGGTCTACCATCTTAATTAAACCTGTAATATTTCAATAAATACATGCAACATAAAATTAATATTTTAGATAATCCTCAAGAAAATATAAGCGCTTAAGAATAACTAGTGAAAAATCAATTATGAAAAGGGAATCGTCCAAAATCAATTATTATTTCCATTCAATCCGTTGTAAAATTAATACGTTGGTAAAAATACCATTTGTGATATGAAAGACAGAGATCACACATTATTTTCACAGTGAAAAGAATAACAAACATATGAATATAATTATTTCTTTCTTACTAATTAAATGAAGAGAGATAAGAAGGAAGGAAACATTGTATAGGATTTAATGAATGCTCTAAATTATGTTATTAATCATTTTTTCAAAATTGAATGCTCAATATTTAGAGTAAATTCGTATCATTAGAGCTAATTAAGCAAATAAAAACATTTTTTCCAACTGTTATTTAAGGTAACACGAGTTGACAGCATGGCTGCTTTCAGGTATTTTATATCATGGTATGGTAAAGGTTAAGAAGGACAGTTCCTAATATTTATTACTTTGTACCATCATTTACTAAAAAGAACTTTAGTATTAAGCCAGTGTTCTGTTTTGAAACATGGAATTGGAGCGAAAAGAATAGTACCTATTTCTGCATTAATCTTGGATCTCTTCACTTTTGCAATCTAAGGTACATAAGTAAGTACATTTTTCAGCTATTGATATTAATTATTTTACGGTACCGTAAAATGGAGTGAATAGAAACTGTCAGGTGAGTAGAAAACAATTCTCAATAAAAACTTTAAAACACTACAGAAGAAAAAAATATGTAAGTACTTTATTTTTATAGTTTGATGTTTTTTTTATTAAATGGTAACACTTTACCATAAATACAGTTCCATTAAGTTTAAAATATTCCACGTCAAACATCAGTTACAGTAGTCGGTATTTTTGTATACCTATGAAACGTATTTATTTAATGTTACGTACTTAACTTCTTAGTACGTCTTTAGATCATAGACTTTGTAACAATGAATCTTTTATTACGATAAGCTATAATTTAGTATATACAAGGTATATCACTAGTGTAGGTCAAACTATTAAGCCGACGAACAGCAGATAAAAGAGCCGTCTTTATAGCCACACATACCCGCATCGGCGGTGCGGCACACATACACACATACACATACCATTCCAAGGGCATCACATTTAATATATGAAAACACATATCAATCTAATAGAAATTACAACTAAAATAAAGATTAATTATTCCTGAAGCCGTTAAAGTACTTTGTTACATAATATTAAGTAACATTTGATTGCTTTAATAATTATTGTATATAATTGTATAAGAGTGATTAAAAAATCCGCTCCTTCCCAGGTACATCGCGAATACTGATGGCTGAACTGTTCTTAACAAACTTTATTCCAAGTTCCATACCACCTTTATCCATGATCAACTAACTAACCACCACCTCATCGTTTTCCGCGGAGGTAGGCAGAGAGGATGGAGCGCCACACTTTTCTGTCTGACACACAACTCTCGCCACATGTACATTCATCCAAGCTCGTCGATTATTATGGCTTCTATCAAACCATCTTCTAGTATCTGGTTTACCAGGTCGTGCCAAGTCTTCAGCGGAAGTTCTCTATTTCTGTTGCCGTCAATACTCCCGTGTATATATCTTTTTAACCATTCTCTTCTGCAATTATTAATTCACCAAACTACCGCGACCCTTTTTTAATTTTTATTATATTACTTCTTTGTGAGAGTCAGATACTCGTGTATAGTGAAGTATAGTATAGATGAAAATTTTTATGCGTTTTTTGTATACATTTTTTTTTGGTTTCAGACAAAAAATTATTATAATCTGTTATTTTTCTGATTGTAAGGGGGAGATTATTAAAGAATTTAACGCCTAGATAAATAAAATAGTTTTGAGTTACAGTATATTTAAGTTTTGGAACGTCAATTGTATCTCTAAGTGCCAGTTGTGTGAATCATTAGTAACTTTTTACTAACGGCCGTGGTTAAAATCGTTTGCGGATTGTTCGAACGTCAAATTTACTATTGTCCAAAGCATAGATGGAGATCTCTATAGGTGTGACGAGTAATCATGAAATATGCTTTATTTTATGCATTATCTATGGATTTTTTCGCCTAGGCGTTCGATATCTGTCACTTTGGTGATGACATTTTTTCGTATTATGTATGATAATGAATATTAAACAACAAGATCATCATCGGACGAACTCTAATCATTAAAATAGTGAGATATTGAATGATTAATTGTCGTATACTGCTACTTCAAAGAATCAATGTATCAGATGACTTTTAGAACAGCTGTGAAAAGTCGGCCATATTTAACTATCGACTTTCGTTTTTACTATCGGATATCGCAGAGTAAAATGAGTTTACTATGGAGTGTACCTTCGAGAAGTAAATATTTTTTTAATAATTTCGGTAAAAAGTACTATGGTAAATCTCATAGATCGGAAATCGCTTAGTAATTTTTTTTGTATATACTATCTATTTTTTGGCACACTGAATTCTGTAAAGAGTTAGGCACTTGGATAGTCTTTTTTTTTAGAATTATTTCTTTTCACTATGCTTAGGTCAGCTGCATAATATGACACATGTCATATCATCATGTGCTAATGCAAATTCCATTTTGAGGCTGACAAGAAATATTGTGTTTTCAAAATGGATTTTGATATTACACGGACCGGTTCGTACAGGTTGCATATCCATCGATCGAAAAATTTTCGTACCGCATTTTATTCTCCGTAAATGGTCATCCTACAGCTATCAAAAAAAAAAAAAAAACTCCGCTTTATCCGCGTTTAGACAAACCATTTATATTAAATTGTGTATTATAATATCTATTGATCTGAGAAATGCGTATACTGTTGCGGACATTTTTTTATAGAAATATTAAACCCTAAAAGACTCTCAACATTTTTTCTATTTATTTATCATAGTTTAACCGCCACGAGGAATTTAATATGTCGCTTGTATGATTGTTTTCTATCCTGCTTGATATATGCTTGACCATAAACAAAAATATTTTCAAATAGACGTGTTACACCGCTGTCAAACGTTTTCGCGGGAGCATTGAAAAGAAACATACAGGGTGGCCCAAAAAAAGTGAGAACATTTCGTAAAGTGTGATATAATTACATCAAAATTAAAATATGAATTAAATATATTAATTATAAAGATATACATATAAAATCAATTTTATCGAAAAATATTGTTGTTGCGCCACCGGGATTCGAACCTGGATCTCTTTCCTAACCGGGGAAGGTGCTTTATCCAACTAAGCTACAGCGACATTATTTTTAGCGACAATTTTCACAGACCTATGTTCTGAATACTTACAACTTCACAATAAGAATGTGTTCTCCTAAACATCAAAATTAGTTTAACTATATCGACAATAGCTTAAACAGTTTACTAATTTACTTCCTTACCTATTTATCTATAACACGGTTTATTTCGACAATTGACGGTCGCCATATTTGATTATTAATTTTCCCGTTGTTTATATTTGGTTTTTTCAAATTGTTACCCAGAATGACAAAAATCTATTCTGATCAAAAATTTGCGAATTGAAAAACGTCGGGGTGCTAGGAAAATGATCAAAGAGTTTCAAAACAAAGTCTGGAGTATAGCTAGACATTACATCAGGACGGAGCTCCATCTCACACAGCCGGAAATACAATCAACTTTCTTGATCGTGCGAATGTTAATTTCATCGTGCCACCGAACAGCCCAGATTTAAACCCAGTAGATTATGCAGTGTGGGGTGTTTTAATGATTTATAATTAGCTTAATATTGTGCAAAAAAATGACATTAAGAATTATAATCAATTATATTATGAAATGACTCATGTGTTCCGAGATGTCCTCACTTTTTTCTGGGCCACCCTGTATATTGACGAGACAACTGATGTACTAGTGCTGCCGGGAAAAATGAAGCTTCTTCTCTCGATATTCCGATACTTGATGTCACGACAGGATACCTGAATTGTTGATTATTTAATATCATTTTTTGTTTCCGGGCCTTGAGACTTGTTTACCGAGACAGTCAACACAGGGTTAAATAGTTATTTTTAAAATAATAAAGAAAATGGATATTTGGTTGCGTAATGCTATGATTACGAATGAAAAAATACTCGTAAATACAAGAAAAGATTTTCACAGATTGTATAAATTTTGAATGGACGATAGAGGCTGGGAGCGGCTGCAACCTTGCTCTACCAAATCAAACTTCATCAGATGATTATATTAGAAAACATTAAATATTTAAGATCTCATTTTATTTTATTCTGACGAAGGAGTGTTCACTTTGAAACTGGTGAGAAATCAAAAGTCGATTTATTTTAAGTATTTAAAATATTTAATTGTTTTAAAGTATTGCTTAAAATATTTGAAATATGAATTATATTAATTAGAAAGATATACATATAAAACCAATTCTATCGAAAAATATCGTTGTTGCGCCACCGGGATTCGGACCTGTATCTCTTTCCTAACCGGGGAAGGTGCATTTTCCAACTATGCTACAGCGACAATATTTTTAGCGACAAATTTTCGAACCTACATGTTATATTTTTAATATTAATGCATTTACTCGTTCCATAAATATTAAAGAAGCCATCGCTACCTTATTTTTACAGAATCTCAAAAACCTTCACAATAAGAATGTGTTCTCTTAATAATAAAGTTGTATCAATGTGTCCAAAATTTAATAAAAATGAATTGATAATTCTGGCGTCTACTATCAGATTACGCAAAGGTATTTGAGATTCTGTAAAAATAAGGTAGATGGCTCTTTCAAATAATGGAACGATTAAATGTATTAATATCAAAAAGGTAACACAAAGGTTCGAAAATTTGTCGCTAAAAATATTGTCGCTATAACATAGTTGAATAATGCACCTTCCCCGGTTAGGAAAGGGATCCAGATTCGAATCCCGGTGGCGCAACAATAATATTTTTCGATAGAATTGATTTATATATATATATCTTTCTAATTAATATATTTAATTCATATTTAAAATATCATATCATATCTGAATAATTACAACTTCACAATAAGAATGTGTTATCCTAATAATAAGCTTAAAATATTACAAATAAATTAATTCAGATGTTTAAAAAATCCGACTTTACTTATTGAGTTAAATGTGTAATTACAATGTACGGTTCATGTTTTATACCGGCATGTATTATTTATTGCACGATATCTCTTATTGGTCGGAGAATTCACTTAGAAATGGAGGTAAATAACTCTGGCGCTGAACGAGTTACAGCTCCAAGCCGCACATAACCTGATCCGCGTGTAATATTAATCCGATGTGCAATTCAAATGAATTACAACTTTACAAGCATCAAAATACTGCAATTATGGTCTCATAAATTTACAACGCTGCGAATATATTTTACGACGGGGACACGTGAAGCGATAGTTCAGATCATGGACGCCATTTGTAATTATAACAATTTGTTATTGAAATATAATTACGCGAACACGATGAATGGAAGTATCAATTAAACAGAAATATAAATGCAAGCTGTAAGATTTAACTTGTGACGGAAGCCCCTAGCTAGGCAATGCCACGAGATTCTACTCGTAAACGTTGTCCGTAAATGGACAGCGGCCGTGCGCTGTTAAACGGTGTGCTATGACCAACCGCGTGGAGGGGGGACTAGGAATTTCGTTCGCTCCCAGAAGTTCGCCGCATGCACCAGCAGCCGACGCGGTTGATTTAGGCGAATGTTCCTCTTTGCTTTACTTGCACACCTAATTCCTGTTAATGAATCCCATGGTGGCCTATATGCATGAATTCGGATGTAAAACACAACTACATCACATCACAGATAATAATATTAACATTGTTATCTTACAGGTAGGTACTCTTTTTATTGAATTTGAAAGGTTGTATTTCTTTCAGGAGAAAGCGCCTATATGAATAACCTAGACCAATGCTTATGCACGCCACCAGGAGCGTGCAGTGCATACAAACAAAAAAGCTGTTCATTACTAAATATTCTGGAAAACAAATATATATTAAATAATTTATAATACGAAACATGAATGTTTATTTAAGGATTTACTACAGTAGAAACATCAATGGCTTAGTTTTAAAAGCTACCGCGACAACCCACCGCTGCACCCATAGCGCATTGTAGCTATTCACATTACTTTCGTCTACTTTTAAGCTAGTGAATTACTCAAGTCATACAATTAGATATTTACTCAATTGAAAATTCCTTTCGGTTGATCCGTTTTGTATGGAGTCGTTACTTATGCTGTTTTTTAACAGAATTACATTAGAAAGGCTTACAACTGCGCGCAAATCATTAAAGTGTTTACTTCATTTTTTATTATATCGCGAATTTTACTATTGTATTGTTTTTGACGTGTTGATTTCATGGTCGTTCTTTGTGTTCGAGGTGCGTTTGGTGCATGGATTTGTTTTTGATTTGGGAAAAACTATTTCTTAACTTTAAAAAAATATATATGTCGTTTAGTTATTACGTAAAGGATTTTCAATCGGAAAAATAATCATGTTCAGTAATAAAAAGTGTTCTTAAAAACGTCCATACATTTTTATATGGGTAAGATGGTATTATTTTATGTTAAAACTTATACTTTAAAAAACACTATTAATAGTACTCTAAAATTACAAATAAATACATGGCAGGGTCGTATAAACGACGGATTGGTTAAACGAAAGTTCATAATCATATGTATAACATATATTGTAGTATATATATATATATATTATATATGATTGTATGACGTCTTTGGTAACAGCATAACCTAAATCTATACCTACTGTACGCTACTGATTGTTCACTATCGTCGAGAATCTCAAACGTTGACGTAAAAAACACGGTTAACACATTGAAATTGATGAAAAATTTTCATATTGATAATTTAATGCACATTTGTTGTGCATTTAAAAAAAATACATTTTAATTGTTTAATAAGAATAATATGAAAATATTCTGTTGTAACTGTTTTCCATTTAATTATATAACTACTTAACCATCATGCCGCCTCTTCGCGGGGGGCAAGCAACCACACTCTTCTGTCCTGATACACAACTCTCGCCTCATCCATACTCGTACATCTTTTCATTCATGTTCGTTGATTGCTGAGACTCCTAACAAGACCGTCTTCCAGCATCTTATTTACCTGGTCTTGCCAAGTATTCCGCGGACATCGTCTATTTCTGGTCCCACCAACACTCATATATCATTCATTTCAAATTGAATATATATGTATATTTACGTACTATTATTGAATATATAATATAAAAAAGAAAATATTCAAGTAATCTTAATTTAGAGATATTAAAAACACGTTAGTTTTTGCCCTGCTCCCGTCTCATAGACCTGGCCGTTTAAGAAAGCACTTTACAGCCACAAATGGCACTACTGAAGCCGCCACATACAGAAAGTCATAGATGTGAAGGGAAATTGTAATATTACTATGGATATAAGAATCTTACAGGGATTTGAGACATTCCAAAAAATCTCTAGTGTCTGTTAAAATAGAAGTGGTTTAGAAACCCGCGTGTTTTTCTCGGAAGACCGTTAGTTTAAAAAGTCCAGGTATTCTTTTTCATTGAGGCACCGTTCTAAAAAATAAAGTTTGCCAATAGTTTGTCGAGCGGGTAAATCTAAAGGTTTTTTGCCCTGTCCATGATGCGGGTGAAATCCAATAGACGGCAGTCAATTACGGCTTTCCATTAACAGCATCGAATATCCTGTCGGAGTTTTTGGCGGTTGAAATCGGATATCCTGCGGGCCACCAGCGAGCGCCATCTGTGGGCCGACAGATTACACTGCCGTACGTCGCGTGCAATCACTTTCCGCTCCGAGAGAGTTGGTGATTTCGGATGCTCACTCGGCTGGACCAGTCTATTCGGGAAAGCTTTCAGGTTGTATTTTCTCTGTCGGGAACTAATGTTGATTAGTGATACTCGTAATTGTTTCAAGCCATGATATTCTAAATATTTAAATAAATCCTAAAGCATGTAAAATCAAATACTTAAGCGAAAATCCCCTTGGATAGATTTTATCTGCGTTTACATAAATGCCTTCGATAGCTGGTTTCCAGGTTTTCGATTGACAATAAGGATACACATGATATATGAACACTGCACTAACCATTTTATTGGACTTACTGTCTTTCTGGTCCGATGTTGTTGTTTTTTTGGTTGGGTAGATTTCGACCGACCGAAGCGCGCACGTTATATTCCGGCTACCTACCTTCTTATAGATCTTATTTCATACTATTACTATTACTGCCTACTTACCTTGCGGCTTATCAAAGTAGATGCAATTTATACAAGTTAAATTCATACCTACATATTATTATTGTATTCGTTTTTGTTTTTACCACAGTAACATGTCCGGCCAACGAACTCTGTTACTTGGAAGCCCACTTGAGATTGCAAGGGTTGGTGTTTAGGTTAACCAGCGGGTTCAATGAACCCCTAAAAACTATTGGGACTGAAATCTTCCCTTAAAACAAAAAATGTTTATATGAACCAAGAACAAAGGATTATAGATAATAAAAAGCCCAAAGCTATATCTAGTAGATAACTGTGTTTTGGGTATCAATCATGGGAAGTTCTTAAATAAATTCATTAATTTCTCTTGTATAGTATACAAAGCATGTACTTCTCCTTTAAATCTGGCACTATGCCGGTGCGAGAAATATAATTCGCACTCCTGACGATCGATTTACTGTACTGGCCAAACCACGGGGTGTAATTGATCTGCCTGTCGTTTGTCGTCTCCTTCATTCTCCGAAAAAAGGCGGCAATACTCACATACACACATGGACAATATTATAAACCAGTAAACCCAGTGGTGCCAATCGAAGTAACAAGGCGCGTAAACAATCTGTGTGTATGTGTGTATTTTCTTCGGTCCAATAAGCAAAGTAAAAATCCTCGTGAGCGATTTTTTCGGCACAGATATAAGTACAATCTGTTAGAGTTTGAAATTTTTCATGACATTTTAAAATAAAAAATCGATAAATGTGTAAATATACAAAATTACATTATGTTCATAGCTTGTGATCTACAAAGTACCGACACTGATGTATGGAGCTGGCAGAAGAGGAACGAAAGTAGACTGAATGCAGTGGAAATGAAATCACTTAAGCGTATATGTGGCAAATCTATTTATGACCGAACAATATAAAGCTGATGTTAGTATATTGAGTAAGATTAAGAAAGGATCACTTAGGTGGATTGGTCATATGGAATGGATGAATGAGGAGAGAATGGTAAGAAATATGTATGACGCAAGTGTTGATGACACCAGAAATAGAGGACGCCCGCGGAAGACTTGGCACGACCAAGTAAACCAGATAATGGAGGATAGTTCTGTTAGAAACCTCAACAATCGGCGAGTTTGTATGAGAAGATGTGGAGGAGTGTGGCGCTCTATCCTCTACCCGCGCGGCGAAACGGCGTGATGGTAAGTATATGATAATTATTACTAATAATAATTTTTTTAATGCTGACTTAATATTAGTAATAATTATTATATAGGTATAGTTTTATATGGTAGATCACAAACTATAAATATAACGTAATTTTACTTATTTACCCATTTGTCGATTTTTTATCTTAAAGCGTCATGAAATATTTCAAGCTACAACAGATTGCACTTACACCTGTGCCTGCAATATCATCTCGACGAATTCATATCGTCATTAAATGTATAAGTTTTACAATGTTGACGTGATAATAAAACGTTCAATTTGCCATTTAAATGTATTATTCGATGTGAAGAAATGTATTGGATATTTTTTATTATTTGATCAGGTTATGTCGCAGTGCGCTGAAAATACGTCATGTGCGAGCTATCGTTGAGGGCAGTGCGCGCGCAGCTTGGAGGGATTTTTTTTTTTCCAATTCCTTAGAGTCTACGATACTCTGAGTACTCTACATGCGGCTAGACCGCCTAATCTACAACTACAAGTGCATCAGCGCTAATCACTTTGACACTTTTACAAACTACCTTATTATTATAAACATCATAAGTGTTTTATATTAATACATGAATTGGAAGGGTAAAAAATTACTGATAAAAAACCCTCTATGCTTGGAGGGATCATTGCAGCCGGGATATTTATTGGGTTAATTTTTCAGAAAAGTTTGATCGAAATCTGTTAAAAACTACGGAAGTTATTATCATAATTCTCACGTATATGTAGAAATTTTAGATACGAATTTCAACAGAGGATCAACGAAATGGCATTGAAATTTTTTTTGAAACCCTTTGCAATAGTATCATATAATATAAATAAATATTCTACCGAAATACACCTAAAAAGTATTTACTTTGGAAAACTATTCCGACTTACGAACAGGATTCCACAAACGTATTGCTGTACAGAATAAACAGTCCAGCTGCTGGTCGAGTTTGCGGATCAACAAAGATACCCCGCAGGTACCATCGACTTCTTTGAAAGAAAAAGTTTTACAAAGAAGTACCCGGCCGAAAAGACGGTAAACAAAAAGTAGGACACTGTGGATTGTTAAACAAAGAAAATCGAACTCACTGTGTTCGTCATGTATTTGAGTTCTTGTGTGTTGAGATACCCACATTTCGAATGTAATTTTTTTACAGCCATTTTAGTCTAAATTTCGTCTTCATTATCTTTATTATTATTATTAGTGATTTTCTTTCCACTGCTGGATAAATGCCTCCCCAAGTATCTCTCACTTTTCTCTGTCTATTGTTATTCACTGTCTCGTATTTCATAATAAAAAAAGATTTCATCAGTTCAGTGAGTTTTAGGGTGAACGTGAATGGTTATGGGCAGGCCACACCGATCGGAGAATAGACAATCGTGAGACAAATATAGTATTAAAATGTTCTTGAGGTGTGTTATTAAACAAATAAATATAGGTAGGTAGGTACCTACATAAGTTTCATATTAAAATAACAAACATATAGCGAAGCACGCGCTATTTATAGGGTTTTGATTTCTTTTGCTACAGTTTTATCTGAATAATTGTCTCAATTATCCGTTACTAATTACCAGTGGCGTGCAGTAGGTATAGATTTAGGTTATGCTGTTACCGATGACATTATACAATCATATATAATACAATATATGTATTTTCGTTTAACCAACGTCTTTATACAAAATAAATCCGTCGTTTATACGACCCTGCCATGTATTTATTTGTAATTTTAGAGTACTATTAATAGTGTTTTTAACGTAAAATAATACCTTCTTACCCGTATAAAAAATGTATGGAGATTTTTAAGAACACTTTCTATGACTGAACATGATTAATTTATTGTTTGAAAATCTTTCACGTAATAACTAAAGGACATAATTATTTTTTATTAATTGTTAATGTAGGAAATAGTTCTGCCAATTGCCAATCCAAATCCATGCACCAAATTTAAAGAATAATCATGAAATGAACACGTTGAAAATAGTAAGATAGTAAAATTCACGAATAAGTAAAAGAGGAAGTAGACACTTCAATGATTTGCGTGCAGTTGTAACCCTTATTACTGTTATTCCGTTAAAAAACAGCATAGGTAACGACTCCATACAAAACGGATCAACCGAAAGGAATTTTCAATTCAGTAAATAGCCATTTATATGACTCGAGTAATTCACTGGCTTAAAGACGGAATTGATTAATGTAAATAGCACGATGCGGCGATTAAAAAAAAGAGCGCTATGAGTACAGCGGTGAGTTTTTAGAACTAAGCAATTAAAGTTTCTTCTAGTACACAGATGGCACTAACTGCATAATAATGTTTTCGTTAATGTTAATCCATTTTTTTAATTTATATTTGTTTTCCAGAATTTTTAGTTATGAACAGCTTTTTTGCTTGTATGCACTGCACGCCCCTGCTAATTAAATCTTTGATGCATTTTTATATATAATAACATGTAACGTGTTATGTGTGGCAACAAAAAAAGTTATCACTACAAAAATATTTTTAGTGCGCAGTATGTGTGTATAATGTGTATATGTTACAGTGAATCTGTATTACCAGTAAGAATATATTTTCACTGGTGAAAGTATTTTTTCGCTAAGCTGGTAAGTGGATGTATATCTAACAATGAAGATACAAATTCACTGGTTACATTTAGTGAGTTTGTATTCGTTGATAAGCGAGAATACGCCGTGCGGGAATATTTGGCCTTAAGTGTCGACGTGTCGCCCTACAGCGTGGCAACAGATAGTTTGGTGGCCTAGGTGGCGTTTACAACTGTCACTTTTATTTGCTTATAGTATTTTCATTTATATTAAATAAAATTATTTACTGCATAAACTACCGTGTTTATAATCTTAGCCATTTTTATTTCCTTTTCAACGCATAGGTTAGGTTAGGTTAGGTTCAATTATAGGTTAGGGTAGAATATACATTTGCTAAAACCTGCTAGTGAAGTTATATTTCCACCAGTAGAAATATATTTCCACTGGTGGAAACGTATTCGGATATGATTTCACTGAAACGTCAGTGAAAATATATTCTCACTGGTAATACACATCCACAGTAACATATATATTTACTTAATTATTATATATGCCAAGTCGTAGTACATGCTTTGCGTATATGCATTATGCTGACGTACCTAGTACTACCTATATACTTACAACGGTATCTCTTAATTATTACCGACTACCCTAAGGCAATCAAAATGACACCACTTTGTTAAATGAACCCTTAAGCGGAGGGATTATCCCTTGTTTAATCAAGCACAATTATTTTCATACAGATATACATTTACCAATGTAAATGAGATTTTCCATCCGATGATACTTGTAAGTTAAGAAGCCAGCTATATATAATACATTACGCATATTTTGGGCGAGGGCCTTCCATAAAATAATATCGCGTATCTTTAAATCTTCCGAAATGGATAATAGATTTAGAAAAAAGATTATATTTATTTCCGATATATTTTGTGACTTGATCCATAATATTGTACTCCATAAAAAATAAGAATATCGATGTAAAAATACTCATCGAAATCAAACTTTCTCTGGACTTACATCAAGAAGAGATTTACCTATACCAGAATCCTTCAACTTTTTGGCCATCTTGCGAGAAGAGAAGATTGTTGCGGTGGACCACGTCGACGGATGATCCTTCATCAGATGGATCGACTGAGTGGAAAAGACAACAGGGCACTGGTGACAGCGTTCAGGCTTGCAGGATGCCGAGAAAAGTGGAGGAGCGTAGTCATGACGAGTTGATGTAATCACGATCTTCAATCACGAGGAGTCGACGTGGATGGATACTAGAAACATTTGCCTCAAGAGTAACTCCAAGGGTAGGTATACAGTCATCGTTGAGTCATTCGTTTTAACACGTATCATTGTACACAAAAATAAGATTGAACCGATGAATTGGTTTTCATCTTTATCGTCTTATTGGTTGGTTCAATTTCAAAAATGTTTCCATGGATATGTGGTCAGTAGTAAATTACGATAGAAAATTTTGACCATGGACCCGTTTTAAAAAAACCTTTGCGGGTTATTCGTACGTCAAATTTACCACTGTGAAAAGTTAATCCCGCCTTATAGTGTGGCAAGGCGAATAATCATAAAATATCTGTGATTTTCACCAAAAATGATTAATTTTAAATATTCACCAAGAAATATCGCAATACATACAATTTTATGTTTTATCTATGGCTTTATTTACCCCTCTCGAACTCTTATCACTAATGATATCGAACGATTCATTGCCGTATACTGCAATTTTCAAAGTATCTACGTGACAAATGACTTTTTTAACTAACGATTTACGTTTTTTTCTATCCAATATTGGATGGTAAAATTAATTTACTTTCGATGAGTAAATATTTTTTTATCAACGGTCGAACAACTCATTCTCGCAATTTTTTTTAATACAGTTACAATTTACCACTTATTACATAATAGGGTCTAAGTAATGTAATCATGTTAATTTAATTAATTTCGTATAATTATGTAGGCACTTGTTACTAGAGGTAAGACATTCGCCTAGTGGTTAAGTGGTTAGGAATTTGAGCCTTCCGAAAAATAAATATCTTAATCCTATTTTGATTTCAAAAGCGTTTAGTTTAGTTTGAAGATAGTGCAAATATTGATGTGACGCGTAAGTACCTACACATTTCTATTTTTTTTAAATAACTATGAAAATGAAATAAAAAATATTGTAAATATGAATTAAATATATTAATTATAAAGATATACATATAAAATCAATTTTATAGAAAAATATTGTTGTTGCGCCACCGGGATTCGAACCTGGATCTCTTTTCTAACCGGGGAAGGTGCTTTATCCAACTAAGCTACAGCGATATTATTTTTAGCGACAATTTTCGACCATATATGTTACCTTTTTGATATTAATACATTTAATCGTTCCATCATTTGACAGAGCCATCTACCTTATTTTTACAGAATCTCAAATACCTTTGAGTAAACTGATAGCAGACGCCAGAATTATCAATTCATTTTTATTAAATTTTGGACACATTGATACAATCACAGACCTATGTTCTGAATAATTACAACTTCACAATAAGAATGTGTTCTCCTAAATAAAAAATATTGTGTTTAAAATTATAAGAATGTATTTAAAAATAATAAGATAAATGCATTAATATTATTTCAATAACTTTATGTAAAATCATTTCAAACAATTTCTTCTTGAACAAAGAAAGACATCTATTCTTATTTTGCAATATTTTATGCAGTATGTATTATTAATTTGGTTCTGGTTTTAACAAAGTACAGCATTTTGTCTTTGTGCCAAAACAGTGTTTGCTCGGTAAGTGAATCGTAGTGAATAGTTATTAATTATTATTATTACTACTATTATTAATCAGTGTTTTAGTAATTTGTATTATTGTATGTGTATTACGTATTAAGTTATAGTCCGTGTCCACAGAAAGAGATACGATTGGATAATCTCAGAGATTTAGTTGAGATACGTCTCAATACCATGTGTACGTGTTTAGATTTAGATCTGGAGATCATCTTGAGATTGCTAGAAGGAGACAAAAACTTAAACCAGTATACGTGATGTTAGATCTAACACCTAGGTACGAAACGTGCACAAACGAAGTTATTAAACATTAACATCAATGTAAGGCTTTAATATGACAATGAGTTGTCATGTTAAAACGAGCTTGAAGTGAGGCGTGAATCTCTGAGACATGGCATCTATATGGAGACTATGTAAGCTGAGAGTTGTCTCCAAAGAATCTCAGGACCGGAACTTGTGGAGGTACATTACGAACTAAGTCTCATCTAATCTAGGCCATTATTATTATTATTATACATGCCTATTCAGGCATTAAAAAATATATTTTTTAAATAATAGAAAATCTCACCAGAAGCGCAATACACAAAGAATAAAATTATATATATTAATATCAGCTTGTTTTTTTATAATCAAAATTATAAAATAAAAAAATGTGAAGTAAAGCAATTTATCCGTCACCATTGTATTGAGACACAAAAAATAGTAATATAAACAGTTAAATTTACAGCAAAAGTGTCGACTGCCTCCGCATATTCATTCCCCAAAAAATGCAATCTGGGGACTGCGGAGTTGACAAATGCATGTGTTCTGACATTACCCCTGTAATAGAACATTGAATTGTGTCTCGATGACCTCAATGGTGCGTGATAGTCAAGCAGACCAACAATCTGGGGGCAGCCTATCATACCATTGATGATCCTGTATAGAAATATAAGGTCGGTCATCGCACGTCTCACTGATGAGTTTAACAATTTCAGACGGCTAAGGAGATAATCATAATTGATATCCTCAGAGCGTATAACGAATGAATCTTAAAAACTTTCTCTGGATTCACTCAACCGCTGTCAAGTGAACAATGTAGTGAGGCGACCATATATATTATATGTCGATACTGTCATGGAGGAGGAGAGAAAAGAAATGCTACCTTTAAGCTGCAGTAGTTATATGTATAATATATATATATGTAATATTGTCAACGCACTAGATATAAAATGTCATCATAACAAATAATACCTGAGAAATATTCCTTTTTTTGCGACAACATTGAAAAACATGCGACTTTTATGACGAGACAAATTTGTTGAGATAATATTGCAAGCACAGATGAACTTGTACCAATCTCTTGGATCGATTACTATGTATCACATAAGTTAAATTATGTTATTATATTACAGCGTATTTAAAAAAATCAGGTATACAAATTAATTTGCAATGATTGTAATTATTTTTACACAGGTAAAATTTGCAGAAATGTTGATATTAGAATTACAAAGCATTTGAGACATCTGAAAAGCAATAACTATTTTGAATTTTCCAATCATCTTTTGGAAACAAAAAGGTTTAAAAATTGTACATAGAAATACCATGGGTTTTTTCCAGTTAGATAAATTAGAAATTTTTAGAAATAAGAAAAATAATAAATAATATTTTTGCAAATAGTTACCTTTTGAATTTGTTTCACAGCAGTTTCAATTAGTTACCTATGCTTGTATTTTTAATTTAGTATACATTGTATCCTGATGAAGGAAACATTGGTCTTGAAACATGTTGATAAATCATTAACAAAGTGTTTTTTCTTCTTTTTATTATTTATATAATATCATTAATGATCAAATCATAGCGTTGAAAAATCGGTGTCGAAAAATTCGTGTCATGCGGATTTACGGCTTGTTCAACTCACCTTGCTTAGCGCGAGCTAGTACTTCCGTCTTAAAATGAACTGTGCTTTCAGGCAAGAGTACAGTATGTTTTATTATTAATTTTTAAAGCCTTCGCTCCAGATTTAGTCGCCAGGATTGCGTGGGGGTCGAGAGACCCTCCTCCTGCCGGGTCAACCGACCCAGAGCCTCCCCAACTCGCCCCGCCGGGAAACCTAATGGGAGGCCTAAGTCTGTTCTTAAGTGGGACGAACTTAAGGGATTTATTGCATGCGAATAATGGCGGTGTACAGCTGACGCAAATCCACGGCATTAAGGCCCTAATGTAGTCCGTGTGTGATGCTCTTTTTTTCATTTGTCGGGTGCACTCGCACTTGTGATTGGTGCATTCATAAAAATTATAATGTTAGTCTTTCATAAGTTTATTTTTTATTTATTTACTGGCGGTCTATCTGAGGGGGTACCTCTATTTTGCGCAGGATCTAAAGAGTAATGTTGTGCGCAAATTTTTTTATTATTTAATTGATTGATTTGAGCCTCTTATTATGTCGCCAATCCTCTTTGCCAATCAGACGAATTGAACGAACGACTATCTGATGCAAAAATTGGCTGCCACATGGGCGGGACAAATGTGAACCACATTAGTTATGCCGATGATATGGTTATACTAGCGCCATCTATAAAAGGGATAATAAAGTTTTTACAGATATGTGAAACATATGCCAGTGAACGCAATATTTCATACAATGCCAGCAAATCGGTCATAGTGGCGTTCAAATATGGAAAAGGGCCAGATAATATCCCTCCCGTGTGGCTGGACGGGACGAAATTGAGCTTTCAAAATAAGGTCAAATACCTTGGCCATATATTCAATGAAGATGGACAAGACAATGCTGATATAGAATGGCAGAGGAGACAGTTGAGCGTTCGTGCAAATATGCTGTCACAGCGTTTCTACCGATGCAGTAAGGAGGTGAAGAGGATCCTGTTTAAATCGTTCTTCACCAGCATGTACGCCTGCGAGATCTGGTCGAAATACAAGCAAGTGACGTATAACCGTCTGCGAATTCAGAACAACGACTCATACAGAATACTGTTTAGATTGGCGCGTTATTGCAGCGCATCTACAATGTTTACCGAAGGCCGTATACATGGATTCGTTCCGCTTATGAGACATCGAGTTGCGGGCATAAAGATGCGGCTGAAGCTCAGCACCGACTTTCTGGTGCAAGCGGCGCTCTCATGGAAAGCTGGTTCACTGACCAGAGAATGGCAACGTCTACAGAATAGCTACATATACAACAATGGCCGTGACTGAAGTATTTATATATGTAATATTTATATTTTGTGTATATATGTGTGAATTTTTTACTTTTTATTTACTTTTTTTATTTATTAATATTTTCCTTGGTTTTCTTTTTCTTTTTCATAGCATTATATTTATTTCATAACTTTAATGTATAACATAATATGTATTATCTTTATGGCGAATCGGGTTAAAAAAAATACCTGATCACGCTGGAATAAACACATTATTATTATTATTATTTGATTGCTTTGTCTACAAAATTGTTGAAATACAGAAATAAAATGAATTAAAGTTTTCTAGTAATTTTCAGTCGGCCATTAACAATTGAAATATTTTACATGTTGTTTATTTGTTTATCCGACTGAGGCTGGCAGAATAATATATTCTGGTCTCGTATTTATCGAAGCCCGCGCGAATAATACCAAAAGCAAATCATAAATAAAAGATGTCCGTACTCTGAAATGGATACGGCGTCTTGCTTTAGTTTGACCGACTGTCAACAGTTGTTTGTAGATACTTGGATTCTTAGTTTGCTTTCTCAACTAGCACCGTAGAAATATCATCCTATCCAGTGTTACCGAAATCTGCAAAATTAATAATTAGTTTTTTTTTTGTTAGGAGAACACATTCTTCTCCTAATAATAAAGTTGTATCAATGTGTCCAAAATTGAATAAAAATGAATTGATAATTCTGGCGTCTGCTATCAGTTTACTCAAAGGTATTTGAGATTCTGTAAAAATAAGGTAGATGGCTCTGTCAAATGATGGAACGATTAAATGTATTAATATCAAAAAAAAGGTAACATATAGGGTCGAAAATTGTCGCTAAAAATAATGTCGCTGTAGCTTAGTTGGATAAAGCACCTCCCCCGGTTAGGAAAGAGATCCAGGTTCGAATCCCGGTGGCGCAACAACAATATTTTTCGATAAAATTGTTTTTATATGTATATCTTTCTAATTAATATATTTAATTCATATTTAAAATTTATAATAATTAGTTAAATACATTTTTTAATAATTATGTATGTATTTTAAGACAAAATACTTCGAAACTCCATCATTTTTCATTTACCAGTTTACACCGCAAATTTACATTTTTTTAATCTTCTATATATCTATGATGTACTATATTGTCACTAGAGGTTGTATTCATATGAAAGAAATACACTATTTCAGAAGTAAATTTTTATTGCGAGTTAATTTTCTTCGTTCGTTCTTGAAAATATTAATATATGAACATTAACTTATTTAAAAATATAAAACATCAAGGCTTGACATAGATTTTAGTATTACAATAGTACATAGATTTGTTTAATGTTCAATTATTTTATGGACAGGTAATGAAATAATATTAATCAAATCTTAATAATAATAAAGACTAGGTGAAGAAAATAAATAAATCCAACTGAAGTACGACATAAAACAACAATACACTGCGCGCTGTATACACAACCGATACCATGAGTCAAATGACGTCAAGTGCACTGTTGCATTACTGTCTAACATGACGCGTTCATATAACTTGGTCTCTTTCTCGCTTAGATAGCGCTCACGTACACACAGACGTGTATCGGTACACAACACATTCTTGAAGTGCCATGATCAAAAGTGGCGTTCGGAATGTAATATATTTAATTTTAATTTACAATATCGCTAAAAATAAGTTATGCGCTTGTGTTCATCATATCACTGACAACTTCACTGGGGTCACTGGTCACCGGGGAAGTGTCTTTAATTAATTGATTGATTTAAGTAATTGCATATACATGTAGGTGTTACAAGTAATAAATTATTAAATGGCAGACCATGTTGAATGCTTGTTTAACTGATCCAAGATTCCCTGATTAGAGGAGTATCTTGAAACATGAATAAATGCATGTGAGAAAGTTGCTTTTCAGAGACGTTGTTTTTTTAGTTTGCAGTCGGTTTATCATTCTTCGACACAACGTCTTTCGTTGCCACGATTTTGTGATGTACGTAAGCTTGGAATTTTTCATCATTGGAGTCTTAAGATGCTGAGATAAATGCCGCGCAATGTCTCTACAACTGCGCGCCATTAATAACGCACAATACAAAATTAAATGAAAACATTTATTCTCATATATTTCATTTTAAATGTAAAACATACTCATTACATGAAAAAACTCGGAAAGAAAAAGAAAACATTTTTTTAAAACAAACTAAAAAATTAAACGATATGAAAAAAAAAGTTAATTTTGTAAGGTTAGGTTAAGTAAGTGAAATTTAAACTGTTTATTGATTATGTTTTAATTTTAGTTTAGTTTTTGGTTTATATAATTCATCCTCATTTATATTAATTCTGGTTCAAAGCCCGCTTGCCAAATTTTTAATTTTGTAGTTTTGTCCTGCGCGTTATTGTCGGCGCGCATCTGTCTGCGCGCTGTTGTCGGGGTTGTACTGCACGCTTCAGCTTGCGCGCAGTTGTCTTGTACTGAAGAACCAAGTTTTAAATTATTTTCTTTATAAAATCTACTGTTGTAGGGTAACTATTGTGATTGGTAAGTTTAGATCGGCCGGAGAAATTTTCAACACATTTGATCGAAATAGAAATATATATACGAGTATATAACGTCCAAAATACTGATTACAGAGAACGCCGTTATAATGCGGTCATTGGGGTCCAAAAAATTTCATCTCGAAAAAGGCACGGTCGCGCTAAATCGGGGTAAAAGGAAATCAGCGTTCACTGAACCAATGTTGATCTAACATCCTAAAACAAGACTAGGAACGTTGTTCGCCCACAATTGCCATCCCAGAATTCTTCGCCTGGGAAATTATTCTTCGCATATATTAATAAAATATGAACATGTACCTACTATGTATGTGAATAAAATATTTATTAATAAAACAAAGTTCAAACGAATTAACCTAACTTCTTTTGAAATTAGCAAAATTAACTTTGTGGTTAAAATTCATATTTTTATTAGTTAACTTATTGAGTTGATTAACCACTTATTGAGTTTAATTACATCTACCGGTTTCGAAAAATACCATTTTCTTCTTCAGGATATCAATACTAACTAAAAACATATATTATTGTTTCTCTGCCAGAATCTATTTTAAATTATTGTTTTTTTAAAAATAGATTCTTGTAAAGAAACAATAATATATGTTTTTAGTTAGTATTGACATCCTGAAGAAGAAAGTTATATTTTTAGAAACCGGTAGATGTATTTAAACTCAATTAAGTGGTTAATAAAACAAAGTTAACAAATATAAATAACCTAACTTCACCTAACCATTATAAAATGAAGATTTAAAAATGTACATGCAACGACTTTGCACAAATGTAAAACAATCTTATTAAGGAGAACACATTCTTATTGTGAATTTATATTTATTCAGAACATAGGTCTGTGATATTTTTAATACAAATTAAACGTATCAATTAGAAAGATCAATTTTATCCAATCTATGTTCTGAAAAATTACAACTTCACAATAAGAATGTATTCTCCTTAATAATATATAAGTTATATCAATGTGTCCAAAATTTAATAAAAATGAATTATTAATTCTGGCGTCTCCTATAGGATTACTCAAAGGTATTTGAGATTCCGTAAATATAATGAAGATGGCTTTCAAATTTATTCATTTTAAAGGTGTAGAATAGAATGTACAAATAGGTTCGAAAATTTGTCGTCAATGTTCTGTGGTGTTATAGCATAATCGGTTAATGCAAGTTCCACGGATAAGAAGAGATCCAGGTTCGAATCTCGGTAGCGACAACAATATTTATCGATAAAATAGTTTTTATATGTAAATCTTTCTAATTAATACATTTGATTTGTATTAAAACAATCTGTTATTAATTAAAACATTTAAGAAAAGATGTGTCATTAAAATTTTTAAATATATTTGGCGAACATTTTTCTGGCCGGGTACAATTGTAGACAAACAATTATGGACGAATTGTGGTCGAAAAATTGCGGTCGGACAATGTTCCGGACACCTTTTTCGTTCTTTATAACCCATTCTTGCACGTTTGCCTTCTGGCAAGTAAATTACTTTTGAATTAAAGAGTTCCGTAAATAAACTGCTAGGTTATTTTTTTGTGTTATAATAATTATAATATTATTGTTCCCGACCATGTTAAGTATCTCAAAAATAATATTTGAGGTACATACTTGATATGGATTTCATTAAAATAATATACAACTTTTTATGGAAATTACGTGTTTTTTTTAAATTTCGATATAAAACGTTTCGACATGAGATTGCAATAATTGTTTATCATCCGCGAACTTCTTATGTAACACTTTAAAAAATAATCTAACTATATTTTCTACATGCTATTTAACGTTCTATTTTTTACATTCTGGGGAGCCTTCGTTAAAACCCATTTTTACTATGTTTAAAAAAAAAGATTAATAATTAATTCATTATCAGCATTATATTCTAATACGACAATTTAGCGCGGAAGTCAACTGGGGGGCATGGTTAAGACCGCAAAGCATTGTGAGAGATATCTGAATCAATACCCGGCGTATCTAAGATATTTTTGAAATAAAGGTGAAAATAAAACACAATAGTAATAGTTTTAGTAAAAATGTTACCCAACTTAGTTACAAATTTGACTATAGGATCCTATGAAAAAAATAATCTATATATATTATATTAAATACGTATTTAACATAAAACATTACGTCAATTTTAGTCTCCTTCTGCATTGTTGAAAAGCGCCCAAATTAACGAAATTGAAATCCTAACTTGATTTTGCATCAATTTATATGATAATCCTTAATGGTGTATTTACATAAAATTAATCAGTTTTCAGGTTAAAATGAAGTTCTCAGGTTTTCGCGCCTAAAATGCCGACCAAGAAGAAGATACACGCATTTAACTTCATTTAAATTATGGCAGAATTAGTTAAGATACATTACGTACGAAGAGTCAAAGGTGTGTTTATTTTAACATTAATATTACTAAGTCAATTTTCTGTAAATTTAGAAACATTTCCATGTTAAGTAAGGAATTTATTGGAAAATTTTTATAATTTTGAAATACATAGGTCTGCTTTTTTCGTTTTGAACGTATGAGAAATTTTAAAGGAAAAATTTACGAAATCACCTCTTTGAAGAGTCTAGTTTGAATGATTGATAAAATAATGAATGCATTTTTTCATCAGTCCCAATCGTTATCCCGCAATTCTTCATCTGCAAAACTTGATAATTGTGACTAATTTAATTTTTAAATACACATTTGTTTTAACAATTATACAAAACACTTTGTTTAAACCACTATTTATTAATTATTCTAGATGTTTCGACACCTATGGTATCATCTTCAGGAAACAATGTGTACTGAAATTAAAAAATTCAAGCATAGATAAATACAAAAATATATAATGGTGAATATGTACGAACTAATATGAAAACAAATTGAAAAGGTGACTATTAGCAAAGAAGATGAAATCTCTAAATAACAATAACTATTCAGAATTTTCCAATCACCTTTTGGAAACAAACCATTCTTTTGATATTAATAAGGGTTTAGAAATAATACAATACTAGGGGTTTACAGTTAGATAAATTTGAAATTTTAGAAATAAGAAAAAGTGCTCATAGCAAGCTTAATATTATAAATAACCAAATATTCTTTACAAATAGTAACCTATTAATTTTTTTTTCATATTAGTTCTTACTTATTCACCACTATATATTTTTGTTTTTATCTATGCTTGTATTTTTTAATTTCAGTATACATTGTTTCCTGAAGATGATACCGTAGGTATCGAAACATGTAGAATAATTAATAAATAGTAATTTAAACAAAATATTTTGTATAATTATTAATATAAAATGAGATCACAAAGTAATTTTGCAAATATTGAAGAACACATTTGTTTTTTTGGCTTTTTTAATTTAGAACAGAATGTTTTACATTTATGCATAGCCGTTCCATATACATTTGTATATCTTCATTTTATAAAGGTTAGGTTAAGTTAAATTTTTTGGACCCCAATGATCGCATTATAATGGAAATCACTGTCATCGGTTTTTTGGACTTGTAGTAATCAAACTTCTTCTTTAATCCTGTAATTCTGTCAACATTGACAAAAAAAAAAATGTAAACAGAGGGAAAATGTAAATTAGGGGTAATAAAAAAATAGAAAAATTAACTTATTTTCTTATTTAAAAAATGAAATAATGTTTTTTGTTCTCGATGTTGTTTTTGAATAATTATTTCAATATTGTAAATTAAATTAAAGGTTTCTGGTAGTAAATTATTAACTTATTCAATATTAGCAAAATTTATTTGTTGCCCAATTTTATATAAATAATAAGACAAAATACTTTGTTAAATAGATACTTACACATATTTATTAAAAAAGTTATAAAACACAAGTTATTAAATTACATAAAAACCTCAGGAACCTGGACAGCAAGCTCCCGAAGCGTTACTATCCGATCTTCGAGGAGAATGCGCTCAATCTTCGCCACGACTTCGTCCGACACCGATGGCCTCCCACTCCTTTGCTCGTCGTGGACGTCTGTGCGTCCTTCGGAGAACTCCCTGCACCATTTGCGGACATGTTGGACGCTGATGCAAGCTGTGCCATAAACTTCTTCCAACTGTCGATGAATTTCAACAGGTTTAAGCTTCTTCGCGTTTAAAAATCGAATCACCGAACGGATTTCACACCTGGCGGTAACGGCGATGGCGGGTTCCATAGCGGATGGCTGTCAGGCCTTTACTGAGCGTCGCAGCGTTTGCTCCCGGTAGTGGGGATGTAGTTAAGGGACCAACAATCAAGGCGGTGTTGCCGGATTTCGCCTAGCATCTCGCGTGGCGAGTGTACAGCGTAAGGAACCTTATTTTTTACTTGGCCCTCGTATTTATTCTGTTGTAACTGCTGCAAGGGAGATTTAAATTCACCCAAACGACGGACAAAACATCAACAGTAAATGTTTGGGGATTTCGTTTAATTTACGTCGGGGGTGATGAGCATGTATTTGCTATAATTATAGTTTGTTGTCTGTAGCCCGTAAGGGGTGGATGTGTATGTAGGTCGTACGTCATCCGTCAGGAGGTGCTGTTTCATTGATGAATGATCTGTATTTTTTTTTATCTATGCTTGTATTTTTATTTTCAGTATACATTGTTTCCTGAAGAAGATACCATAGGTATCGAAACATGTCGAATAAACAATAAATAGCGGTTTAAATAAAGTATACTGTCTAATTATTTATGTAAATTACTAATACTAGTAAAATATGCTTTGAGGCCTTCAATATACCTCACGATATCATCTTTTATAGGAGCTGGGTTGATGATATGAGTAGACACTTCTTCATCTGTCTAGTTTTCGTTTATACGACTGTCCACTAATTCGTCAACTTCCACTCCGTCCAATGTTATTACGTTGGGCGTATTAAATTTTAATCGAAATTTGAATAAATTTTAGACGTAAATCGCGGGAAAGAAAAATGTAAAACAGGGTTTTAAATGTACCAAAATGTTACGGGATTGCAGAAATAACACGCAAATGGAGGGAAAACGTGAATTCCGGGCATGTAAAATCGGGATTTCAATGTATATGTAACATATCTATCGAGCAGGTCTTCTTCAGCTCAAAGTTGTGTCCAGGATAATCTTCGTTTCTAGGCTGACACTTTAACGTGTAATGTGGCCGAATAATTGGAAGAATCTTTTGTTCCCGGCTTGCTGTGATTGAATTTGTTGCTCTCATAGGATTAATTGATTTGAAGACAACTCTCGGTCAACTTCGTAGTCCACGTGCACACACCGAGACTCGCCATTCTTCACGCTTTTCGCACCGACCGAAATTTAGTAACCATTTATCTCTCAGCAGTCTTCTCGGACGCATTACTACTAGTCATCAACTTTATTCGAAATTTAACTTCGACCTATGTTCTTTTATTTGTGCATCAAGCTACAATAAACTCCACTAATTGTAAGTCAATGTTTTATTTAATACACCCGCTCTAGCCACAGCTCATTCCCACACACACACATACATCCATATACACGATGACATCAAATACACGGTGTGAGATCTGAGTAGATTTGGGATCCTCAGACTCAACTTGAAGCAAATTCTTGTGATATATCTATGGTATACAGATCATTAACCAATGAAACAGCACCTCCTAATGGATGACGTGTGACCTACATACACATTCAACTCTTATGGGCTACAGACGACAAACTATAATCAAAGCAAATACATGCTCATCACCCCTGACGTGAATTAAACGAAATCCCCAAACATTTTCTGTTGATGTTTTGTCTGTTGTTTGGATGAATTTACGTAATTTAATAACTTTCTGAATAAATATGTGTAAGTATCTATGGTTCTATGTAACGTTTGTGCGCACGTGTCGAGTCTTGCTGTCAAATCGAACGCCGTGTGCTCGGATCGGTCCTACCCAAAGAGGTTATATACACTGACTTGCACACCAGAATTGAAGAAATATTAATATAAGAAATGTTATATTAAAAATAAATAAATTTTTATTCTTATGTAAAAGCCCACAAGGGCGTTGATGTAAATAAATAAATATTATTATTATAAACTAGATATGAACTTAGGTCTTGTGCGCAGCAAAACGGTGAAGCCAGGCCTTGACTTGTACTTGTCTCATTCCGTGGACCTTCCTCTTCAAAGCTCACAGCTACGGTTGTCGGCTTAATAACCACTTCACGTTTCGATATTATATTTGTTTTCATTAGTATTAACTGACATCCCGCGACGTTTACTTTCATTAACCAAAAAGCTACAGTGGCAACATTTACTTTTAGATCGTTCTTCAAATGACAGCTTGTCTGACTTGTTATTCCAGAAAACGGCAATTCCGGGCGAAATGAGACACCGGGGGCAATTCCACGCTTCGACCGATCGTGCCCGGAATGCCAGAGGACTCCAGTCCCTGCACCGCGGGCGCGCAGAGGACAAATTTGAAACTGCTCACAATGACAAATGGAAGAGGCGGCCGTGGGCTCTCAAAAGGACCGCGCGCCAGCCATCAAAATGCACCGCGTTTATTCGTATATTTTGACTTTGGCGTGTCTCATTGACAGGTGATTGATTCCATAGCCGCGAGTGTTTGCTTTGAAGATGTTTTGTTCTAAAAAACTTTTAAAATGTTTAACTTCTGAACCGCCCAGCAAATAACAAAAGTAACACGGGACCTGATGAATTCTGTTATAAAACAAATTCAATTATTATTTTTTAATACAACTGAAATTAATCGATTAGAAATTTTATGCTATTTTCCTATCCCGGGAAACACGTCAGCCTTTCGCCATATCAAATTTTACGTTTTCGACAAATTTGAAACTCATATTTTGTAGTCTTTTTTATAAGAATTGATTCATCTCTTATTCTATTTTATATTGCAACGAATCCCAAATGCTTTTGAGTAATACACCTTACAGGTGCCAGAATTAAATTGATTAATTTGATTAAATATTGATATACTCTATCATGATATATATTTTTAATGATAATACATTTTTGTTATGAAGTTGAAATTTTTATATCATTGATATTTTTAAATACAAATTAAATTACTTTTAAAATTAGAAATATTAACTTTGTGGTTAAAATTCATATTTTTATTTATTATCTTTGTTTTATTAACCACTTAACTTGAGTTTAAATACATCTACCGGTTTCGAAAAATACCATTTTCTTTTTCAGGATGTCATAACTAACTCAAACATACATTATTGTTTCTTTACCAGAATCTATTTTTAAAAAATCTATAAAAAAAAAAAATTTAGTACCTTACTCAAATTGCAAATTTACTCGAATAATTTTTAGGAAAAAATTGACTTTTTTGTTTCAAAATTCTTTTCTCTTTAAAATAGCATTACAAACATATCAATGTACTATATTAAACAAATTTTGAGTAATATATACTTGTCTGCATGTTCATGCTTGTATCATCTGGAAAAATTCAACAATAATAAATGTAAACAAAAAATTTATTAGATTTACGAACATGTCACGTGATTTCTTTGACCTTTGAACCCACGCACTTTTGTACTTATGTTGTAGTTTTAATATCTCGTTAACTCTTCTTAATTATCAATTCGTAATACAACTTTAATTTTTTACAATTTTTCTGTATTTTTGAACCATAAAGAAGTGTATTCTGTAATATATTGTTCCCCTAATTGTCTTAAAATATTTTTACATTGTACCTCAACATCATTATTTGAGTCATCAGCGATTTGTTGATAATCTATATGTTTAAAAATAAATAATACGTCTGCGGAGGCCTGCTCACACCTCACAGACCTGGCTACTGAAAATTAACACTCTACAGCTATGCTGAAATGCACCGACCAATAGCAGATATCAATACACCGTGACAAATGAGTTCTAGAAACTAGCGAAAGCGAGCCACTTCTCCGCAGACCGTTCTTTCGACAACATCTCAAGCGAGCCACTCCAGTCTTCAACTTTATTCGCGTAATAAAGGTTAACTTTTGTAAGTTCTATTTAATACCTTCATCTAGACAAAGCATAAGTACTCACATGCATATTCATACACGCTGATACATGCACCCACACGCGTGAGGCATTGAAGAGAGTTAAGGTCTAACCTTCTGGTTCGAATCGCATAACCTGCAAACATCGGTCATTCCATCCGACAACCCAGGTCACGCATATCGATCACAATTCATAACATTGCAATAACCCCTACACTGGTGACCCCGTATAACAATAATCCCTAAAAGTTTACACATATTTCTGCTTTGCAACTATGTAGATGTTTTTAAATCATTGTTAAGTTAATAAATTACCAACTTACCGAAGGGTTGACGGTTTTCTGATAAAGCGACAAACGAGAATTAATTTCTGAGGATCGCATATTTGTGTGTGATTGCGGAGGGCAATAAAGGGCTTATAATTTTAAAATACGACAGGGCTGTCCTGTGATCCTGCCCGAACTGCTTTAGTCACGCCGCTTCCTCTCGACGAATTATAAAGGACACCGGAACGGATTAAGTCCTTTCAACTCATTATTAATTTTGGTAGGATGTGACGATACTATAGTGAAACTAATCTTATCGTCGTATGTGTGTTATGTACTCTTGAAGAAATTTACATATAAATTCGAGGCAGTCTTTGTATACCGCGTTAGTTATTTAAAATTCTTTATTTTTACCCTTTCGAATCGCTGCGATAAATTGAAGTACCCGAAAGTTATATTCTTATTAATCTTGCAATAAACGTACACAAAGTTAAGTATTGAACAAAAGTATTTTATTCTCGTTTATTCAATATTACACAAAATTGTATTTATAGAGCCAGCCTCACTGGGCAGTGCTCGTGCTGAGACAACGTTAAAAATAGCAGGAACATCATAAGAGAATGCTTGAAATAGTGACAAAATACTTTTCTAAAACTTCCGAATAATCAGAACATGAAATGTACAGAATCAGAAATAAATGTGTGACCTTTGTTTCTTCACTACGCTATTATTATGGAGTCGTAAGAGAACCATGCCTGGCATTGCCAAGGATCCACGGAATTGATAGTGGGTGTTGGGATTTTTGTCGGTGGGAGGGAGGAATGTCTATGTTTAGCCTAGGGTCCTAAAGCGTAGTAATCTACTGGATCTTCTTCCGTATTGGCTCCCGGTTTAGCTCCTTGATCTTTATTTGTCACTTCCTCATATCTTTCAATCACTCCTCTCGTCGTTCACTCTGCCGATCGCTTCTTTTGATCTTCAAACACCTCAGCCTTCTGTTCGTTCGTTAGACTTTTCATTATCTTTAAACATTTATCTTTTCTGTAAATCATTGGCACTTGTTCGTTTATTGCGTCACCGAGAGTTGAAATATAATCTTTTTTGTCTTTCTTCTAATATTTTATTCTCTCGCGTAATTTTAATATTATTCTAGCAGTGATAAATTTTTAAAACAATTTTTGTAAATTACTTTTTATGTATTAACACCGTTTAATCGTTAAATATTTTTAACGATTAAATCGCGTCAGAGATTTAAACACATACTTAAGCATTTAAAAAAAATGATAGTTATGCGATTATTTCGATTAATTAAAATATTTTATTGATTCCAAATTATATGCCGAATATAAAAAAATAAAAGCGAGAACATACTTTCGAGCGACTAGACCAATTTTGTTAGATGATTTGAGGCACGATGCAATGATATAAAATAATAATGAGTCACAAACAATGTTACCTTTAAGGTGTGCGGTTGTGCGCGCGTACACAATTCGATATTATAGCGCAAACTAAAAAATATAGCGCGCACACAATTTTTAACAAGGCTTCTGCTTCATATGCTGTCTTACATCGAACCGTGTTGATTTATTCCGTATAGAATTACCGATATTTTGTCACTTTGTCCACCACAACCATAATCTCTTTCTGCCTTCTATCTTCCCCTGCAAAAAATTATATTTTTCATTCTTCGCAATTCTCATTCCATTCCTCGATTCTCGTTATCTTGACTTATTTATGCATCTTAATGCAATGGTCAACCCATTACCCTTCAGTGGCCTTATACCGGTAAAATAATGTTTTTTTCATTTTCTTCCCCAGCCCACACGAGTCCTTAAAATTGCACAAATTACTTTTAAACGCACCCTGTGATCCAAAATTACAGGCAACATTAGTCACAAATATTTATAAACACATGTACAGAATTTCTAGATACTTTTCAATACGCAATTCAGTCAAATTCGATGACGTTTAATTTTTTGCAATCAATAAAATATTTATACTTTTAAAATTAGCAATATTAACTTTGTGGTTAAAATTCATATTTTTATTTATTATCTTTGTTTTATTAACCACTTAATTGAGTTTAAATACATCTACCGGTTTGTGATATCCTGAAGAACAAAATTATATTTTTAGAAACCGGTAGATGTATTTAAGCTCAATTAAGTGGTTAATAAAACAAAGATAATAAATAAAAATATAAATAAAATATTTCAATTAATCGAAATAAACGCATAGCTGTGATTTTTTTTAAAATGCTTATTAGACACATATCCCTTCAAATATTTTCGACACGTAATTTAGTCAGGTATCCATCCATAAAATATTGTGTACTAGGTCTGTCACACCCTGTACAGTAGAAGATGAGCCTCCGCAAGGTGAAAATGGTACATACATTGTATTCGAGAAAACATCCATTATGTTATTAAACCAAAGGAGTTTTTTAACTACTTTACGAAGCCTTTTCTGGCTGTCGGTGGCTATTCATTGGATCCCGATGTAAGCTTACCATTTAACTACTGCAGATCAAATAAGCATGGGATAATTTATGTTACCATAAACTGCAGACTGCTCTCAGCAGAGGACGTCTGTTTAATTACTTTTAAACTTGTTTTTACATTAGCGGGGCTTGAACAAGTTCTGCACCCGTCGAAGTTTACGAAGTAAAGATTCCCAACTGCGAAGCGTCTCGAAGGAAAACTATTACCGTCAGTGTTTAGTTCCGTTACGACTCCGTACATTTTTATTTGAGAATGACCAGTAAATAAGTATAGTTTTCACGTGTATTTTTCAAAATAAAATATTATTTATAGATATACATACATTGGAAGCAGTGGCGTGCAGTAAGTATAGATTTAGGTTTTGCTATTACACAATCATATACTATACATGTAATACAATATATGCACTTTCGTTTAACCAACGTCGTTTATACAACCCTACCATGGATTTATTTATAATTTGAGAGCACTATTAATAGTGTTTTTAAAGTTTAAACTTTAACGTAAAATAATACCTTCTTACCCATATAAAAAATGTATGGACGTTTTTAAGAACACTTTCTATGACTGAACATGATTAATTTATTGTTTGAAAATCCTTCACGTAATAACTAAAGGAAATAATTGCTTTTATTTAAAATTAACGTAGGAAATAGTTCTGCCAATTGATTTTTGTTTTTCCCAAATCAAAAACCAATCCATGCACCAAATTTAAAGAACAAACATGAATTTAACACGTTAAAAACAGTAAGATAGTAAAATTCGCGAATGAGTAAAAGAGGAAGTAGAGATTTCAATGATTTGCATGCAGTTGTAACCCTTTCTAATATTATTCTGTTTAAAAACAGCATACAAAACGAATCAATCGAAAGGAATTTTCAAGTCAGTAAAAATGGCCATTTACATGACGAATGATTACATTTATATGAGTAATTCACTAGCTTAAAGATAGAAGAGAGTAATGTGAATAGCTCGATGGCGCGAATACAAAAGAGCGCCATGGGTACAGTGGTAGTTTTTAGAACTAAGCAATTGAAGTCTCTACTGGTACACAGATGGCGCTAATTGTAAAATAATGTTTTCGTTTATGTTAATCGAATTATTTTAAGAATATATCTTATTTAGCATAATTTTCCGTTAATCAGTTTAGTAAGTGATGTGCTGTGGTCGACTACTCATATTTCATAACAAATTTTATTATTGAAAAATAGGTTCTATCGAAGCGGCCAATCTATAGGCGCTAGGTCTAGTGCACATATTTATATTACACCATATATTTATGTGAAATAATTCAATGGTGTACGTGTTAGCGAATAAAAGTATTTTAGTATCTGAAATGTAAAAGAAATTGTAAATAAATTTTATAAATAAGTCATTTGCACAAGATTATTAAAATAATTTCTAATAATCTAGCAGTAGAACTGATTATTTTGTTGTTTTGAACGAGACTGAAAATTTAAAAACTCGTATTAAAAAAAAAATAATAATAAAAATCGGTAAAATTATTTAAATTATAATATACAGTCGATTTCGCTTAATTGGACCGCCAGTTTATCGGGACAGCCGGTTATTAATTTAAATCCCAAGGAACAGAAACCAAATAAAGTAACGAATAGTAATTTACTTCGGTTATCTGGGACACCATTCCGTTTAATTGGGACAGTGAATTAAAAATTAAAAATAAATATGTTAACAAATGCCCGACATCTGCATTGAACGCCTGAGCTGATTTAGTACAATTGTAATTCTAATATGATTTTTATGACTTTTATTATAATTGTTTGTTAATTTTTTTTTTGCATGCGTTGCAATGGCACTCAAAGAAAAAAAATGTTTGTATTTTAATTCTGATTACTGAAGTGCTTTTGGATACACAATATTTTTTGTTTTTCCGTCTGGTGCGTATACGAATAAATCAGAAGGTTTTCCAACGCGTGAGCAGCCACATACAGCTGTCCATGTGAGAAGCGTGGATTTTCCAAATTTAGTCCACACACTTGTAGCGATTGTGCTTTGTTGATAGTCATTGCAAATGCCAGTCGCACCGTTAACTGCAGACGTTTAAGTTCGAATGGCATATCTGTCGGAATCATTGGGATGCGCGGCAACAGCGCATCTTCTCCATTAAAATTTCCATTTAAAATTGTAGCTTCGATGATATTGTTCTTTATCTTTTTCACTAAAAGCCTGGTGCCGTTGCAAAGTCGTGGTGGATTTATATTTCGGAGAAGAATGATAGGTACGCCAATTTTCAATGTTAAAACGTGCGGCGGCACGCCTGGCTAATCAAGTGAATTTAAGAATTCAGTTGCATAATTGACAACTTCGTCTTGATTCAATTATCGATGGAATTATACGTTGTCTTTTCGCCTGGTATTTCGTTTTCGGCAAAAGACTATATGAAATACACACATCTGTTGAAACGACTCGCGCGCCACCTATTGTAAAATGGTTGTACTAATTTAGAAACTTTTGCGGGCGTGTGCACAACAACTCACCAAAGTTTCATCGCAATCGGATGAACGGTAAAGGAACAAACAAACATTAATTTTTATATATATTGATTTTTCTGCGATTTAATAAAGTTTAAAAATATGTAGGTACCATACATATTGTTTTTTAATTTTACCTTAAACTTTGCTTATTAGAGCCAGCCGCTAATTTGGGACAAAAGTTTTGGGCCCAATGTGTGCCAATTAAGCGGAATCGACTGTATTACCCGTCAATAACAATCATATCACAAAAGATTATTTGTTTTATGTTGCTACGCGACTATATGTTTACATTTATTTATTCTGTTCATGTTCTTAATATACGTATATATTATACATTATAAACATTCTTATAAATATATTAAAAAGGCGAACAAGCTTCATAATGTAAGAGATGTTCACTGTCTTCTTAACTAGTCCGAAGTCTGTACTAAAGGAGACAAGTTCATCCGTTGTCTATCATACAAATATGAAAACCATTATTATTGTAATTAATATTTTTTTATCTAAACTAAAAATATTAGGAATGAATTAAACAGGGTTATAAAAGAATTCTAATAAAATAATAAATAAGTCAAATACTCTCGCTATCCCATGATTGAAACACTATGCAAAACAGAAAATGAATATAAAGAAATGATGTTCTGTTCATGTGATCATTTCCATGAATCTTTGCTCAGTTTCCTTTCCGCCAACAACATCCAATAACCAGCTCCTGAGATGGTGTTTGACTTTGTCCATCGAGAATTGTTTCATACTGCTCGGCAAAATGTTACAGCCTTTGGGAGCCAGAAACATGGAAGGATTGACCAAAGATTGTTTTCATTGCCACGCGAAACTTTATATGTTTTTATGTTTGTTGCTAAGCTATTTAATATATGATTGTTTTATTTTGGTGCGTGTACGAATCAACGGATATAATAAGATTGATATGAGAATTTTTCACAAAATCAGGATTGAGCCCTTTTGTAGCAGACATGGACATCGACGTGTTAATTAATAAATTGGACCATCTTGGTTTCAACATCATTCGGCTACCACCAGCGGCGTAACAACTCTAATTCTATGGGGCTATAGATTGTCGTTTACAATACAAAATCATTTATCACGTGTATTACGAAAACATAAATATCGATATATATATACAGTAGTGCCTCGCTAATAAATGGGTGACCAGGCTATCGTCTGTGATTTTGTTCGATTGTAATGATGATTGATAACTGATGAACGTAATTCTTCAAGCAATTACTAGTTCACTAGAAAGTAAGCCTCCGACAGTTAAATCCTACTTATCAATCATCGTTAAATCCCAGTTACCAATCACCGACACAATCACAGTCACGTAACGGTTTATCCAAATAAACTTGTCAACCGTTTCATTAAAATAATATTGTTAATAAATCATAAATCGCCCATTTTTTATAATTATTATCTGTATATATTTTTCAGTATCTAGTTTATAGCTCAAACTTTAGTAATTGTTTCCGATCGATGTTAAGTATGTCATGAATCTTTTTTGATGGATTCGATAAGGATTCCATATGAATGGTGGACTATTTTTATGAAAACTTTCATTCAGTTTTTTTAGAGGACTTTTTAGATACGCCACTGGTTATATGTAGTATTGATAATATATAGGTCCCTTCAATGACGGTATAACGAGTTTTACTGTATTCCTAATTCCCTTTCGGTACGAAAATGGTTGTGCATATCAACACAGGAACGGATAAATACAAAAAAGAATGTTAGAATGAAAACGAACAACGCGAGATATTTTTTACGATGACAGCAGCCACAGCTCCAGATATCGTGCGTGGCCGAACAAAAAATTGTTTGCGGATTTAAACAACGCAGAATAAAATAAATCGACCGGCGGGTGGTCGTTTCGGGATCGCAGAACAACTCGGCGAGTAATGGAGCGTGAAGTCGGCCGCGCGCAGGGGCGGAATGAGAACTTTGCCACCCCCGCCCGCCCAAATAATCGAACATAATAATTTTATATGTTTCACGCGCGAACGGGCGGCGTTATGTATTATTTGATCTGGCGCGAGATGACATTATCAAGTCTTGTATACATACGTACAGTTCGATACATACATCCTGGTCTGTAGCGAGTGAGAGTTGTTCAAATTTGAACAGTTTTGTGGGGAAATTTGATAGATTTATTCTTCTTAAATAAAGCGGGTGAGCGACTGCACGCTTGTTAAAAATATTCCGTCTATTTTTTCGCTCGAAGTATATTTAGTATCCACACAAATTAGTAGTTCTTCATTATTTTCACTTTGTAATTTGAAAATATTATGACACATTACATAATAAATTTAATTTGATTTTTTTACGTGAAACTAAGCACCTGCGCTATGAAAATAGATCTAACATTATGGTCTCTTTGGGACGAAGCACGAACCCCCGACGTTTGATCGCTAGGCGAGTACCTTACAGGTAGGGTGTCTGAAAACCCGGGGTTTTGGAACCCGCCGAGTCCGGGTCCAATATTTTGGAAACCCGGCGAGTTCGAGTCCGGGTTCAGATCCTAAATCGTTATAGTATAAACATAAGAATAAAAAAATAAACGATTTTATTATGTTTATTGCAAATAATGTTATAGCACTTATAGGTTATTTAGTTTTAGAATCTCTTATATAATAATATTTTAGGAATACTAATGCAGAGAGGGACTAGAATGTTCGCTCATTGTCAGTCGAAGTTGGTCTCACAGTGCAAAGCGCGCCGTAGAGCCTCTCAATAAATGTACACTTTTTATTGTTTTAAACAGGGCTAATTCTTCCCTTAAACATTTAAAATTGTCCGTTTCCTGTTTCTCTGGTGTTTCAGCATCTTTTAAAGTGAGATCCAACTTTTCATCCATCGTTAATACCTTTTCCTTATCGTCGATTAATATTAAATCTTTTATACTGTCCATAGAATTGACTTCTGAAACCTAACTTTGGAAAAGCCTGCTCATAGGTTCTGCAACCAAACTTAAGGGTTCATCTGAAGGATTTAAATTTGGGTCTTAAGGCGCCTTAAACAAATTGATCAAATTCGATCGTACAGTCGTTTTCCAATGTTTTGCAGCAATTCGCTTGAAACCCGAACCCGGCAGGTTTCGACCCCGGGTTTCGGATCCGGGTTTTAGGGTCATTACCCGATCGGGTCCGGATCGGGTCGCGTCGGGTCCAGAAACTCTACTTACAGATAGACCGACATTATTTTTACCTTCGTGTATAATTTTCTTATGTCCGTCTGTCCGTATCGCATAGTAACATAAAACAGACATATCTACAGTTGTCCGACTCGCACCCGTCAATTCTATCACGTAAAAATTTGCATTTAAACCCTGATTAGCTTATTACGTCAAGCACAGATACACAAGTATATCTTATATAAATATTATTAATTAAAATTATTTTTATAAACCCATAAAGAAAATATTTTAAAGGCACTTGTACCAACGCAATAATATGTTTATACGCGATATTTTTATACGTTTATTTATTTATTTAATTCTTAACATAGCGCATACATAAGCACTCCTACATATGCTCTAATATAAACAAAATTAAGTATTTTCTTTTACTAAAACTTATCTTTTACATATTTAGACAGTTTCATTTTAAATCTATTTAATTTCTATTCCTTTCTTATGTTTTCTGGCATTTCATTAAAAATCTTCATCGGCCTTCTTCCTGAATGGCAGTCTCAGTCTATTCCCCCCTCTTGTACGATGCTCGTGCTCATGTTGATTTACATCAATTTTTCGCGTAGATTCCGCTGATATTTCCTTATTGAAGATTTAAGAAACGAATACATTGCATTCAATATGAAATATAATTACAATTAAGCGATTGCGTGTGAATGGCATAATTAAAAAATTAATAAATATAAAGAAAATATTTTTTATTTTAAAATGAACACATTATTATTTGTGAAGTTGTAACATATAAGTTCGAAAATTAGCCGTCTATTTACGGGGCTGACGTAGTGTAATTGGTTATTAGACTTCTACGGATAGGAAGAGATCCTAGTTCAAATTCCGGTGGCAGCTAAAATATTTTTTCGAAAAATTGAGTTTATCTGTATGTACGACTATATCTTTCTAATTGATGCATTTAATTTGTAAGAAAATATAATCAACTATGCTACAGCGACGATATTTTTAGCGACAAATTTTCGAACCTATATGTTACCTTTTTTTTGATATTAATACATTTAATTGTTCCATTATTTGAAAGAGCCATCTACCTTATTTTTACAGAATCTCAAATACCTTTGAGTAATCTGATAGCAGACGCCAGCATAGTTGGATAATGCACCTTCCTCTATTTGGAAAGAGATCCAGGTTCGAATCCCGGTGGCGCAACAACAACATTTTTCGATAAAATTTATTTTATATGTATATTTTTCTAATTAATATATTTAATTCATATTTAAAATAGTTTTATTACTTACTTACTTACCATCACGCCGTTTATCTGCGGGGGTATACAGAGAGGATAGAGCGCCACATTCTCGCCTCGTCCACATTCATACATCTTCTCATACATGCTCTACGATTATTGAGGCTTCTGACAGGATCATCATCCAGTATCTGGATTACCTGGTCGTGTCAAGTCTTCCGCGGACGTTCTCTATTTCTGGTGCCATCAACACTTGCGTCATATATCTTTCTCACCATTCTCTCATTCATCCGTTTTATTTGTTGATATATTCTATTTAAATATTCATTATTTTTGTTTTTAAGCTTATATTGTTAAACATATTTTCATTTTCATCATCATCATATCAACAATTTTAATGGTAATCTATCATGCATTTACTAACATTAAAAATCTGTTTATTTTTGTCTTTACCAGCGCCATCTCTGAAACAAACAAATAACATAAATCATGTGTATAAATTTGATCGCGATTAACTTTTAGTGTACTAGCCAAACAATCACGAAGGAAATTAAACGCTACTAGAAATAACATGTCGCTTACGTACTAGTCGATACTAGTGTAACATAATATGGTATCGAGATATACACACATAGAGTGAATATTATGTTCCAGGCCGATTTTATTTTACCACAATTTTGGTTTCAAAAATATTTGTTAGTCCATATTTAATAGTCGTAAGGATTAATTGATTACAATTTATTATGGAGTATTTAATGTCTCAATAACGTGTTTAAGTTATTAAAACATTTTACCTATATAATAATGGCAATTCTCCAACCATTAATGATGATCGATATCGTCACATGTCTTGGTGGCCGAAACAACGGTTGGGTCTGTAGCACATTTAGTTTAAACAGAACGGTGCCGTGCCACTTTACACACTGCCCGAGCTACGCTTGAAATTTTGCGAGAAATTTTTCCCGGCCGCGTAATATCAAAAAGTGGTGATATCGACTGGCCACCTGATTTGACAGCTCCCGACTATTTTCTGTGAAGGTACTTAAAAGGAAAGGTCTACGCCAATAAAATCAATAATAATTTCGATGCTATATTCGAAATGAAATTGCTGAAATAACAGGCGAAGTGTGCGAGAATGTTATGAAAAATATGGTTAAAAGAGCACGCTGCCAGAGGCGGCCACTTCGCCAATGTCATATTACATACATAATTGTAATAAACATTATTATCGATAAATAAAAATCAAATTAAAAAATTGTACATCTAGTAATTCAAAAACAACGTCGGCCTGGAACATAATACTCACCCTGTATACATTGTATTGATGGTAGAATTTGTCGGCTTGTAGGTAGCTGAATACAGTTTACTTGTGTCATCTTCTTTCCCTTAACTCGCCACATTTAATCTATACAATAGCGAATATTTTGAACGACAATGGTATTGACTTGTAATGTTCTATAAAATTATTGTACTTTTTTCTATAAAATAAAGTTTTAAATTGATTAATGGCACAAATCACTCTTGAAGAAATGCATACGTCTTGTAGATAGAGCAAACAAAAACACAACCGATGTCTTTATATATGCAAGAGATTAGTATTATGAATATGCAGTTAAATATACCACATTCATAAAATTGACACCCTCATTATTCAAGATCTTTCATATTTAGAGGTGCTTAAATAAATAAAAAATAATGTTTCTTTTGGGAACACTCAATAAAAACAAAAATATTTTAACATGAAAAAATATTCTGGTCCCAACATATAATTTTATTAATTTTAACATGAAAAAAAGTACACTTAACATGAAAATATTTCGCATTTCAGAAGATAAAAATAATGTACCGGCCGCCACATCGTCACCAACATGTTTACTGTTTATGATTTTATGACTCAATTTCTATTAACTAGACCGACATCTGATAATAAATAAGGATCCAGCCTGCCGCGTATTTACCATTTAAAATTTTACTCACATTATTTATCGGCCACGTCGTTACCGATTTTTTTACTGTTTATGATTTTACGACTAAAATTACTATTGACTAGGTCGGCATATGTCATTTCTTTTAACATAAAATTCGTTTAACATGAATAGAATATTTTCGATTTCATGTCATTTCACAAGAATATCTGAGACAGCATGTGTTAGATGTTAATATAGATTTTTTTTTCAGAATCTCTTCCAGTAAAATTTGTTTGCCAGAAACACTGCGTTAGAAATAGCGCGTTAGAAAATTTCGTTACATTTTTGCTCTCACTTATACCTTGTGTTTTATATTAACTTTTATTTCAAAAAGATTTTGGAAGCGCCGGGTGTCGATCCCGGTATCTCTCACATGCTAAAAGAGTGCTCTATTATCTTAGCTACGCCTGATGACACCAACGAATTGTTAATGAATAGATTATTAATAAAAAATAAGATACATACTAAAACTCAAAAACGTTAAAAATATAACAATAGAATTAGCATGTTTGAAATATCACTGAATTGATTTTTAGTAAACATTTACAAGGAGGTTCGCGGGTGGACTATAATATGTAATATCCTTGTTTTGGATATTTAATACATATGATAAATATTAATTAGAAAGATATACATATAAAATCAATTTAATCGAAAAATATTATTGTTACTCCACCGGGATTCGAACCTGGATCTCTTTCCTAACTGGGCAAGGTGCATTATCCAACTATGTTACAGCGACAATATTTTTAGCGACAAATTTAAATTTCACAGACCTATGTTCAGAATAATTACAACTTTACAATAAGAATGTGTTCTCCTAATAAATTAAAGTTGTATCAATCAATGTGTCTAAAATTTAATAAAAATGAATTGATAATTCTGGCGTCTGCTATCAGATTACGCAAAGGTATTTGAGATTCTGTAAAAATAAGGTAGATGTTTCTTTCAAATAATGGAATGATTAAATGTATTAATATCAAAATAGGTTATATCAATATAGGTTCGAAAATTTGTCGCTGTAGCATAGTTGGATAATGCACCTTCCCCGGTTAGGAAAGAGATTCAGGCTGGAATCCCGGTGGCGCAACAACAATATTTTTCGAGAAAGTTGATTTTATATGTATATCTTTCTAATGGTCAGATGCTGTGTTCTCGGTATTATTTTATGGACTGGAAACATGTACACTTACCGAAGAAATTATAAGGCAACTTGAAGCATCTGAGATGTGGATCCACTGAAGAAGGCTCAAAATATTCTGGATGGATAGTCTGGATGGATGGATAAATAATGAAAAATAAGTATTTAAAATAATAAAAATCCTAAAACTTCAATATCTCGAAGATGTGATAAGAGAGATAGAGATAGAGAGAGAAAACTTATTTTATACACACGTCCGAGACATTTAAGAAACATTTGCTCTTTTAATCTACGAGTACTTAACAAAATGACGCTACCTTTATACCACGGTAGTAAGGTGAATACGTTTCTGTTCAGTGTAGAAAAAATAGAGATACCACAATTTTAAAATTCAGTCCGTATATCTCCTGATTTATCTGTATGCTCCATCGGTGTTTTATTGCTCAATTCCATTCCAGACTTGTTTCCCGCCTCGTCGCATCGACGGAAACAAAAGACGTTCTGTTTTGAAAATGGAGTCAAACTCGGTAAGCACATAAATTGAGAATGCACTCGAGAAAGCTCGTTCCACCGAACGTAACCGCCATTAAGCGTCTCGTCTCATCGAAGCGTTACACATTTTTTCCCGCTAAAAGTGGAACAAAATGAAAATCGATTGTCGTAAATCTGACAGTATGTACTTTTGTTTTTTGTAAGGATTTCTCGCGCATTTTCGAGCCGTCTGCGCCCTGTGTTGACCTACGCGAAAGTAATATGGTAGTGTACAAAACAAAAATAATTGGAAAGCGCTTACTTACTGCTATGCAAGTTGAAACTATCGTAACTAAAATGACCGTTTCGGAGACATCTATCAACAGTGGGAAGTATATTAGGCACTTTGTAGTAAAGAGCATTTTCTATTCACTGAATATGGAATGCAATGGCGTAAATATTATATTACATGCTATCCCGAGACCCTGTTTGTATTTTTCGCATTTATTAAATAATTTGCGACGTGCAGGCGGGACGTTACACGCAATAATTCAGTGTCAGGAGCAACGTTCCCGCCATTAGCCTTCGTGTGCGCGGTAATTTCGCGCGCCGCATTTTAGCAAAAGTTGTTCCCTTTAAATCGTGGACTTGTAATGTCAAGTGTTGCCACCTTTTTAACCACACTCTCGCCACGGCGATGGCGGCGAGCCGAGGGAAGGGGGGTCGGATGTATCGATTTCCATTTGTAAACGCTTTCGTAGCCAAACAGGATTGTAACTTCTGTGGATTTACGCACGGGTTTTACGGAAATAAGTATGGGATTTTGTAAGTAGAGTCAATCTGCTCTGTTAAATTGTTTATTTACAATGCGGAATTTCGCTGAAGTTAATACTAGAAGGGTATCGTAATAAAATAAGATAAACTCGTGTCGTTTGCAAGTTAATTTAACACGTGGAATAAATTTTCGTTGATACTTGTACAAACTAACCCTCCAGAACACGAGTTACATGTTTAATAGCTAGAGATTCAATTTATAATTTTGTTTTTAAATATTTTATTTTCAAGGATTATTTTCTACCCAAAAACCAATAAAATTGACTTGAAAAACAATTCTGAAAAACTATTTACACAATATGTATCAATACATTTTAATTCAGTTCACAAACATCTGAAAAATGACATAAACACCATATTAATGTAGAATATATTTTTCGGAGGCTTCTCGAGTTAAATGTGTCACGAAACTGCATTAAAAAAGCATGTTATGAAAGAGTGTAACATTTAATTTAAAAAAAAAAACAGATTCTATGTTAATATGCGTTACGTGTAGATATTACACTACCTCTAAATGGAACATATTTGATTTAACATAGTACAAATTAAATTAATCAACTTGAAAACCTATTTATCTAAAAAATATTCGTATTGATTCATTTAATTTGTATTAAAATACCATAGAACAATGTTCTGAAACTGCAGCTTCACAACAAAAATGTGTTCTCCTTAAATATTAAAAATATTACATTATTTTTGGTGTCTACAAAGACATTAGATACATTATAAAGTGAACGTCCTGCGGAATGTTAATAAATATTCTAACGCAGTTTCGTGACACATCCGGGAAGCCTCCGAAAAAACTACACCATATGAAATTAAAATAAAATTCAGACAATATTTAAAGAGACCAAAACAAGACCTAAATCCAATGAGTGTTCTATCTCTTATTTAACTCTAAATTGTAATGAAATACATTTTATTTTTGTGACATACAATTGTTTATATATTTTGCACATTCTCTTATCTACGAGTATCTCGTATGTATATTTTTTAATATTTAAATAACGTTCGGTAAAACAGCACCAATAAAAAAAATAACAATGGAATTTAAAAGCCACCGAATTTATTGCAATGGAATTTTGTGTCATGTTCAATAATTTAAATTTAAATTAAATATAATTAAAACTTTCTAATATTATGATTCGCGATGATAAATATGATTAGGAGCAACTAAACCCTTAAGCGTGCAACTCTGCCACCAAAGTGTAGAAAAAATACAAGATAACTTGTTGCGGATAATTAAAGATTTTTTACACAGAAAAATAAAGCCCTTGGCAAAATATGCTTCGAAAATGTTTTAAATTCGCGAATTTTGCGGATCTTTGGCTTTTCTTTACTCACTGAAAAATAACAAAAGGTATGTATGCTTTGTGCACCATAAAATTTGAAAGCGTAAGCAAACAGTGAAATAATAGTATGCGAACCTAACCCCGAACAGGTAAAATAAACATTTGCCTTTCCAATTACGCTTGCGCAGTCAGCGCATTCTAAAAACTTTTCCCGCGCATTTCAAGATCTTTTATAGTCCTTCCTTTTTTAAATTTCGCGCTCGCGTCGCACCTGCCGGCACTCTGCTCCAATCAGAGGCCTTCGAATCGAAGTGAAATTCAAGGATGTCGTATTTATGGAACGAAACTTTTTAAATAATACACGAGGTTGGGTTGAAAAAGATGTTCTCTCACATTTTGTCAACTTTGCTGTCCCGGTGCCGCGGGGCGACGGTAGACAGAATATATTATATAATATTTTGTATTTCATATTCATTGTTTCTTATGAAACCATTTTGTTAACAAGCATTTTTGATAAACAAACAAATTTAGAATTCAAATTAAATGTGTCAATTTTATCGATAAATATTGTTGTTGCTATCGGGATTCGAACCTGGACCTCTTCCAATCCGGGGAACGTGCATTATCCGTTTATATTATATCAACACAGTGGATTGACGACAAATTTTCGAACCAACATGTTACAGTTTTCAAATTAATACATCTAACGTTCTATTATTTGAAAGCCATCTACCTTGTATTTAAAATATCACAGACCGTCTGTTCTGAGTAATTACAATTTCACAATAAGAATGTGTTCTCCTAATAAACAAATTTAGTTTCCACTCAACAAACTGATGTCTGTAATCAAGATGTTTATGATTTACAAGACCTGACTATTGATTTATTTGTAACTAATTTTATCTATTGATTATTAACATTTTAGATTTAAATTTCAATAAAATATTGTTCTACCCATATAAAATTGTGCGTGTATATCATTATTGAACTTTTTAAAAATAATATTATATTATATCCAATGGTAGATAAAAATAAATAAAAATGGAACGTTATAATTCGTAATTGCACATTTAGTAATCAATTTAAGAAAAAAAAAAATCTTTTAAATTTTTTTTTGATATTAATTTAATGTATTTATTAATTAGTAATACTTTTTTTTATTAGGTACTATTTACTAGGTATTGTGGTCATACGTATGGTGATTACTATGCGGCCAACTACACAAGTGAGTTACTATGCCCGTGCTGAGGTAATGATAATAGGTTAACAGTAACAAATTACATTCATAATATTTTTTAAATAAACAATTGCATTTACAATATGGTATTATTGGATGGGGAGGAGTATATAAAACTTCAATTAGAAATCACTCAAAAAATTATTCTAAAAAAAACAAACGACTATCCAAGTATCCAAATCTTCACAGATTTTAAAGTACCTAAAATAATAGACATATATTAATTTTAGATATAATAGGTTTAATTTTATAAAAATTATTAATTTTAAATTAAATATACGTTCTGAGGATTTCAATTATGATTATCTCCTTAGCCGTTTGAAACTGTTAAACTCATCAGTGAGCGTGCGATGACCGACCTTATATTTCTATACAGGATCATCAATGGTATGATAGGCTGCCCCCAGATTGTTGGTCTGCTTGACTTTTACGCACCATTGAGGTCATCAAGACACAATTCATTGTTCTTTTACAGTGGTAATGTCAGAACTCATGCACTAGCTATCTCGGCAGTCCCCAGAATGCATTCTTTAGAGAATTTAAGCGGAGGTAGTCGACATTTTTGCTGTTAATTTAATTCTTTATAGGACTACACTCTTACAATTTTTTGTGTCTCAACTCAATGGTGACGGATACATTTCTACTTCACATTTTATATTTATTATTTATTTTTAATTATGTAAAAATGTGTGAAAACTATGTAATTTTTTTCTTTGTGTATTGCACTTCTGTTGTAATTTTATCTTATTTTACAAATTATGTTAATGCCTGAATAGGGCATATATAATAATAATAATAATATACAAAAAAAAATTATCCAAATTTTAACAAATAAAAATAAATAAAATATTAGAAGTGATATCCGATCTACAAGATTTAGAGACCAAATTGATATTTCAAAACTAAAATATACCGCAACCCAAAATCACTATATTTATCAAGGCATCATTTTTTTTTAATAATCTTCCCATCACAATTAGAAAAATTACAGACTACTATGAATTTGTATCTGAAGTCAAAAAATTTACTCTCATAGAGAAGAAATAAGTGTTAAAAGAAATATATATATATATCGTAAATTATTATTTTTAAAATGTATTATATCTTCTAATATTAAAAAAATAAATAATGTTTAAGTTTATGAATCCTTCAATTTTTGGACATCTTGGTAACTTGGAGAAGGTTGTTGTGTTGGGCTAAATCTTGGTCGAAAGATGGAGAGTAAGAGAATCCCCTACCTGTTGGACCAACCAAGTGAAAAAGGCACTTCTTTGATGACAGCTCTATCATCTACAGGATTCCGAGAAAAGTGGAGAAATTTAGTCAGTAGGGTGGCAGTTCATAAAGATCACGTTCACTTAGTAATGCATAAAACTTTCAAGAAGACTAATTATTATTAATGTAGCACAATAGTGTATTTTGTGGCATTCATAAATTATCTTTTACTTCTGGTGCCTTCTATCGGAGGTTGGCAATCGGTTAGCTCGGTTAAACTATAGCAATACCACTCGCACAGGGTGGTATGGTTCATTAGCAAGAGATTCGGCATATTCCTTTTCCTCTTCCTCTTTTACCGTTCATTTTTCTTTGGATAATTAATTGTGTAATATCATAATTAATGCCACTCATAATGTGGGCGAGCTATTGGAGTTTTCTTTACCCATTCGGCGGAGCACTTCAATGTTCGGTACACGACTTGTCCAAGGAATTTTCAGTATTCTTCGGTAGATCCGCATCTTAAATGGTTAGATCCGGCGCGATATTCCTGTTTCAACGTCTACGCTTCCGTTCTATTGAGAAAACAAAATATGTAACAATGAACCGTGCGCATTCTAAATTCTAAGTTCAAAACACGATTAGCGAAAATGGGTTTCATTTATAGAAAGCCACTTCTCGCTGTCTCTATTTTTGTTCGTCTGCATATTTGTGTTAGTTGTCTTGTTGCACAGATTCAGACATAGCGTACGTTTCTTACTCGCTACTAAATGTTTAGTCTTCTTGATATTGATACAAGTCCATATTAAATTTACTTGCTTTAGCATTCTTGACGAGGATAACAGTGTCTTCTTCAAACCTAATATAGTTGATAGGTCTGCGATTGGCTACAACTTCCACAGTTTCTTGGTGTAGAGCTTCATTAAATATAGCTTCAGAAGTAGAAGTGATCACAGTTACCATAATATTTTACACAGATTTTACAAAATATTCAAATAGCTGAAATATTAAAATGATTGTAAAAAAATCGTTTTGATACTTTGTTGAAATATACAAAGTGAGCCCAAAATCATAACTAAGTATTTTAAAATGAATAATTTTGATTTTTCGTTTTATTTACCTTTTAAAAAATATTTATTAAATGACCTCCATTTACATCTTTACAAATACGAGCTTAATGTATAGAAAAAAAAATCTCCATATTATTTTGAATATCACGTAAAAGATAAATACAAACAAGTTATATAAAAAAAATACATATTTTCATGTATAAGTAAAAAAAATTCGTGTAAAATATCGTGACTTTTGGCCCGCTCTGTATGTTTAAACATAATAGTTTTTATCGCTGTGGCATTTTTTATGTAATTAATAAAATAATGGTTAATTAGAAAACTGAATCATATATGTTGAAATAGGTTTTATCCTATTAAATAACTGAATTTGTATACAATTACCGTAACACAATATAATCGTTGTATATTCGCTCGAAGCCTTGACACATGACGCGCGCACATTTTAACCTTTACCATACCGTGATACAAAATACCCTAACGCAGCCATGCTGTCAACTCGTGTTACCGTAAGTAACAGTTAGAAAAAATGTTTTTATTAGCTTAAATGGCTTTAATGGCACGAATTTACTCTAAATATTGAGCATTTCATTTTGAAAAAATAATTAATAACATAATTTAGAGCATTCATTAAGTCCTTCCTTCTTATTAATTAGTGAGAAAGAGACAATTATATTTGTATGTTTGTTGTTCTTTTCACTGTGAAAATAGTGTGTGATCTCTGTCTTTCATATCACAAATTGTATTTTTACCAACGTATTAATTTTACAACGGATTGAATGGAAAAAATAATTGTTTTTGTACGATTCCCTTTTTATAATTGGTTTTTCACTAATCATTCCTAAGCGCTAATATTTTATTTAGAATTATCTAAAATATGAGTTTTATGTTGCATGTATTTACCGAAATATTACAGGTTTAATTATAATGGTAGACCTGTGTTACCGCATGGCTTGGGAAGGGTTAATAAACCTATTCGTATATTGGATTGAGCTATAAGCTTAACAGCGCTGGAATTAATTTCTGTTACAATCCATCTAACCCACACATCGCCCAGTTGTTATTAAGGTAATGGAGAATATTACGCTTGTTGAATTAGGCTTGCTATGAATTCGAGCAGTGGCGTAACTTCACGGTGAATTTTCTACAAATATGAGAAGACTGAGTATAATTCGTCTGTGATTTCCATTTGGTGACAGATGTCTCGGGTGAGACATATGGGAATTACAACTAATTTGTTACATATCTCTCACCAATTAGAAATGAAATGGAGGATGGCGAATGGAAAGAATAGATACATGCTTGGGATGCAGATTAAATTGTTGACGTGACTTGTGGCCTAGTAGTTACGAAACTCGCCTAGTGATCTAGTGATCGAGAGTTTGAACCACATTCCAGGAGGCCATCGAGTTAGTCCTATTTTCGTAACACAAACGTTTAGCTTAGTTTGAAAATAGTAAGAATATTAATATGATACGTATTCCCTGTACGAATCTCTATTTAAAATAATGAAAACCCTACTCATCAACATTAAGACAGTGTTGTGCAGCTATAATCTAATTTAAATTTGTGAAAAAGAAGAGAACGACAGCGAGACGCATAAATATTTTATGCTACAGAAGAAACACATCAACAATAGACTCTCAAGTATTTGCCTAAGGCGAATCATTAAATTTTTAGACATCTTGCGAGAAAATAAGGTAACTTGGATAAATTTGTATGAGCCGAAAGACGAAGACTGAGAGAAAGATTCTCCACTTCAAGCAGACCTAAGGGTTGCTAAAAAAAAGTAAACAAGTATAGTTGTCAGGGCTGTATTACATAAAAATCACGATCCTCAGGTATAAGCCTTGTACTCTTCTATGGAATATACTAATGGACGCTCACTGAAACAATGCTAAAATGATTTGAAGCATTCGAGATGATGAGTTGCATTGTGGGTTAAGTTTCAACTGTTGCAAGTTCACCATAACATCGGCCCTGATGTCATAGCGAACTCTGTAATGAGATGCGAAACATTTACCGGAGACGTCGGTGACGTGCGGCCTAGCTAGAGAACTCTATATAAAAGAAGGGGTAAGAAGGCGTAAAAATAAATTTGAATATTCTGACATGTTTTATCGTATCCCTAGAAGGTCATTATCTACTTCTACGAGTTAAAGATGCCTTGTGAGACCCAATCGAAATTTTAATGAACAAAAAGAAACAGAAAAAAATATAGTGACGTCTTTATTTTCTACTTTTTCTCTCACTTCTATTAATTTTACTGTTATTTTTTGTATTTCTACAATATAGCAGTAAGTTATCTTAATTTTCATTTTTTTTATGTTTCCTATTATAAAGTCTTAATAAGCTATTTATCTATTTAATATGTCGTTTTCAAATAATTGTCTCAGAGAAACCACGTAATTGGTTAAATTTTTGTCCTGGTTTTATGATTTATGATTTTTGTTTATATGGATCGACAAGCAATAAAATAGTTTTTGGATTCCAAGCCGCCTGAGTATTATTTTAATGCGTTGTCGAAAAGTTGTTGTTTATTATCTTCTCTGCATCTCTTATGGCCATTCAAATATTTTTAAATGTATCCATAATTATAACAATATATTTACAATATTTTGAGTATGTCCAAATCTTTGTAGGAACTAATTATTGGGTTTTATCCCCTGGGGGATTGTCATCAAGATTAAGATATCTCACAGAGACGAAGCTATTTTTATTTTTGATCACTTTACACAATGTAACGTTCACCCACGCTACCACATCTATCAAATTTTTGGAAGTTTTATATATTAAATCAAGATGGAACATTTCACTTATAAGTGAATAAAATAATATCTATAATCAAATTCTACATATATAATTTCGTTACATCTGTCCGTCCGTCCGTCAGTCAGTCTATGCCGCATAGCAACCAAACAACAGCGGTTCATTTGGCATCGTTGTATTTTAAAAAGTGGAAAATTCTACATAATCATCTAAAAACATTAGAAAATGACTATCTCAAAGAGTACGCACTCGTAGTATACAACCAAAATCATTTTAAACAAAATCAAACTTGGAATGTCACGATAATTTTAAACGTGGAACGTCATTGATCGACATTACACTAAATAAGTAGGTACTTGCATACATTTAAACTAATCTTATAATCAGGAGAACACATTCTTATTGTGAAGTTGTAATTATTCAGAACATAGGTCTGCGATGTTTTAAATATGAATTAAATATATTAATTAGAAAGATATACATATAAAATTAATTTTTTCGAAAAATATTGTTGTTGTGCCACCGGGATTTGAACCTGGATCTCTTTCCTAACCGGGGAAGGTGCATTATCCAACTATGCTACAGCAACAATATTTTTAGCGAAAATTTTTCGAACCTATATGTTACCTTTTTGATATTAATACATTTAATCGTTCCATTATTTGAAAGAGCCATCTACCTTATTTTAATTTTATTTTTAGGTTCGAATCTCGGTGGCGCAACAACAATACTTTTCGATAAAATTGATTTTATATGTATATCTTTCTAATTAACATATTTAATTCATATTTTTAATCTTATAATCATTGAAAATCATAGAAACATAAGGAGTAATGTGTAATTTATCGATAAATTGATTTGCAATAATATGTAGGTATATATGTAAATGTTAATATTTAACTTTTGAATTTTCGCTGTTGATTAATAAATTAAAGTTAATAATAGTTATAATAAATTAAACTAATAATGTGTTTATTATTATTTATATTTTATTTATATAATGTAACTTCAAATAAAACTGAGGCTAAATCGTAAAGATCATTACCTCTGTTTTGCTGCTGTGGCTGTGTATAGGTGAATGTATGATACTGATATTATACATATACTATGTGAAGGTATGTATGTATACAATTTATTGGAAGCTTAAAGCCGATGGTCGACGGCACTACTTAGGATCGACTTGTTAAGACTTGTCTAGACCCAATGGCGGACTTAAAGTGGATTAGCTAGTTGGATATTATTGCTGGAGCTTAATAAAATCCGCGGGAATATTGAACTACAAGATGGTTGATTGTTATACGTGTGCCGTGGACTTTATTCTGGGTAAATAAACATGCTAGAATATAAATTCAAGTACATTAAACAAATTAAATTAAATAAAGATGAGGATGTCGGAACTGTAAGATCGATTTGTCTAAGTCTCTCCTTTGGTCGATGTGCTCATGACTGAGTATCGTGCTCTTCTATTTTTCTTTCAATCTTTGCGATTTTGGGTCTCGTGTTGCGAGGCTCCGATAATTCGTTCGTTTCACAGTCCATTATATAAGGGCTTTGACCATTCGCACTTTTTAATTTATTGAGATGGAGTGGATCATCCAAATTTTTGTCAATTTCGACTTAGCAAACTTGGCCATACCAATTCGTATTCGGATCTCGGCTTCGCAGCCTCCATTTCTCGAGACGAGAAATACCAGGTAGATTAAATCACTGACTTCTTCATAACCGTCAAGAACATTGGTTCTCGACATTAGGTCAAAGCGATGTACTCTGTGTGTTTTTGGCCTTGCTACTGTTTCCTTAATCTTATGGATTACTTCTGCCATTTCGTCTTCACTGGTCTATCATCCTGTCTAAAAAATTAAAATGTGAAATATTCTAGGCCGTTCTAACTAGAGTAAATTATTATCGAAAACTGACAAATGAAACGAAATCTTGCTACGGAAGTGACATCATGTCTTTCACCAATTTCGCTACACAGTATACCCTGACACCCACAGTACAGCGCTACATGGCAGCACCTACATGTTTAATGCTTGCGCTCATCACACATTTGTAAGACTGAGTGACTGAACGTTTTATCGCCAAGATTTCGCTGTTTGCGGTCCGATTCGGCAAAATAACTCGTCTTACTAAACTTGCACTTCACATTAATCAAAGATGCTGTCTTCATTTATCATTATTTTTCAAACACCATCAACCTTGACAACGTTGAGTTTACGGCCAACTACTCATTTCTCTCTTTCGCATTCCTAAATGTTGTTGAATGACATCGTTCTATGTATCTCCAGCATTCGCCGGCAAGATGTAACATATCAATCTATCTTGAGAAACAGAGTCTCTCGCAATTTTTTTAGTCTCAGCTTAAATAATTTGTTTTATTTATTTGTTTTTATAATTTTTATAATTCAATTAACGTTTCATCGCTCAGTGATGTGTAATGATGGTGCATACATCATGTTCTGTAGTCATCAATCGTGTCATTATTTTTTAAAATTAAATCTCGTTTAATTTTAGATCATTTGAATTGAATACAATAGCAATGTTTATCACCTTTTTTTACAATTCCTTAGAGTCTACGATTCTCTGAGTACTCTACATGCGGCTAGATCGCCAAATCTACTACTACAAGTGCATCAGCGCTAATAGCTTTGACACTTTTACTAACTACCTTATTGTAATAAACATCATAAGTGTTTTTTATTAATACATGATTGGAAGGGTAAAAAATTCTGATAAAAAACCCTCTAAACAATTTACTGGAAGTTAAGTATTTCTAATTAATTAGGCGCGACACTTTATGTACAGTGCCACCTTATTCTAACATAGTACCTATAGGTAAACTAAAATAAATTACTACTAAACTTAAGAATATTGTTTTTTTATTTTTACAAAGTCATTTATTGGAGAGTTCAGTCGACGCTGTCCGCTTCTGTGTGCATCTCAGTCCGGAGGATCGAGCGCGTTACTTTGCTTCAGGAAATAGTGCCTGGGAAATCTGTGTTTGTATCTGAAAGGCATGAGACTGATGTTGTGCTCGTACGAGCCGAGACCTATGTTTATCACCTGATGCATCACCTCAATATATTCAAAAAAAAAAAAATTCAAATCTTTCGAGTCACGTCCATTCACTGTTGGAGAAATGCTGCTCTTAATGACCGCCATTCCTTTCGATGTACATTTCATTTCGGCTTCCAGAATGTTGCCTTCATTCTATAACTTTTTTACTTGATTACCAATGCTTCGGTTGAGGTGCCAAACCTATTATCGTTTCAGCCTTCGAAGACTGCGAATGTCTTCATTTCTTATTCCATCTACTCCATACTCCAAGAATAGTATTTTTCATGGCTCTCTGGATAACTTTAAGCTTACGGATGAGGTTGTTTTAAACATACAAGTATCTGTAAGACAGGACAAGAATGACGAAAAATTTCGTTTTAAGGTCTTATGGAATTTCCCTATCGCCTATCAAATTTTTTGAGACAACTGAAACGTTAAAATCGCGATGCCTACCGAGACTTTTAATATCCCAATTGTACAGCTTGGTCAAAGTGTATTCAATCGATAAATGTTTATGGACCGTGTCTATTTTTATGAGATTGTCGACTCGAGACAATCCCTGAGATATGGATTACGCTCTCATGAGATTCTTAGGAGGCAACTCGGCTTTCGTAGTTCACTTTTCGAGTCTCACTGTCAAATCGAACATAGTTTACCTATCTACACGTGTTTGAGTTTTTATCTTTTTCTACTAATCTCAAGCTGATCTCTGATTTTATCTCTCAATCAAAATCTCAACACATGTATATGGTGCTGCGATTTATCTCACTGTGTCTCGCTCCGTGGATACGGGCCCGTTACCCACTCACACGTAGGATGATAGAATTCTTTTTTGACAATATTCTGTTCAAAATAGGCAAAAATATTTATGCTCGACAAATAAGGGGATATTTGTCGAAATTCGTTTCCATTCGACAATAGAGCGCCACGCAAAAAAGGTCAAATCCTCGCGGATGAATTAATGTAGGTCAAATCGAATTCATTGAATGATTTTAATGGATTGTCTATCTAAAAAACATGTCCAACAGATACATTTTAAACATTACCGACCCGAGCCGGAACCGAACCCAACGTACAATGGATGGAGAGGACAATCGACCATTATTAGATTGCCGTGCGCCGTTGGATAAAATAAAGTATGTATATACAAAATTGTACAGTACGCCGAATCCACTCCGCAATATTTTACGGAAACCTTGCCTGCGGTCGAAAGTGTTTAAACTGTATGTGAACATGAATCTAAATAGTAGAATTTTTAACCTAACAAATATTTTTATAATTAAAGCATATTAAATGAGTTACTCAGAAAAAATCTATGTATCGAAATAATATAAAATTACCGCTGAGACTTGAGGTTGTAAATGCATTTTCTCTAGAGAATGAATTATCATTAATTATTATTATTAATTACACTGCGTTAACCAATAACTATGTTTAATTTTCGATTTTATTTGTGTTGTTTCTATTTTAGTGATATCTAATATTTACAATAAAAAATTGTTCTTCAAAAATGCGTTCTCATTAAAAATATATTAAAAAAAATATTTCGTTGCTATCAACCTTTATAGGTTGAAAATTTTGTAACCAAATATGGAAAAATAATTCATGCTTAAAGTCTGTTTCTGTTATATGCAGCTTAAAGTAATGAATTTTTATTGTACAAAACCAAAATTAATAATATTTAATGAATTTATTCTAATAATGAAGCACTCAGCTAAAGATAGGTTAGGTAGATTAGTTTTCTCAAGAGTGTACGTGTTTACTATTTCCGAGGTAAGTTTGTAGAATTTCATAATCACATATGTGAAAATAAAACACTTGTTTTTTTAGCAATATTTGAATATGTTTAAGAACATACAATTATTGGATTTTTCCTTGTAAAGGTACTGTTATTAAATAAATATCAGATATCTCATAGAGACAAAGCTATTTTATAATATTTTAAAGGAATGATATATAGAAATATAGGGGTAATTTACAGGGCTTACGACCTGTCTTCGGCTGGCTTAAGTGATCACTTTATATATATATATAAATAACGTTCACCAATTCTCACCCCTTAATCTCCATATTTATCAAATTTTTATGTATATGCTATTACACGGACCCGCCGCTTCGAGTACCACTATAACATCGCCATCTATCGACCAAATTTGATAATTCATTTTTTCTTGAAACAGCATATTATATGTCAACTCAATGAGAATCTGATTTTTGTTGAAAATTATTTAAAGCAATATTCTTTATCTGTAAAATGTTTTTAACACATTATATTCAACATATTCAAATATTGCTAAAATAATATACTGGTCAAAATAAGAAAAATATTGATTTTTCAGGCGTATCAAATCAATCAATCAACATTTTTCAATTTTCATATATCATTCCTTTAAAACATAATAAAATAGCTTCGTCTCTATGAGATATCTGATATTCATTTAATAACTTGTTTTTTTAATTGTTTGTTGAATTTCAAAGAATAATGTTGTTCCTTTTCATCTCATGCAAATAAAATTATATAGCTATCCTCCATTATATTTATAAATATAAGTTGTTGAGTTAAATTGATAGATTGATACCCTTACAAAGTGAAACATGTCTCAAGTAGAATCAAAAAACAAGTAGTGCTTTATTTTCACTATATATAGTGTACGTGTTTATTATTTGTATTTGTGTGGTTGGGTATCCAATTCAGAGTATATACATCAAATATGTGATTAATTATCTGACTTTTTCTTGATCCTAGGTTCTTGCCGTCATTTGGAGTCAGCCCTCATAATCTATATCTTCGGATCATGGATTTATTAATGGATAAGGTTTTCAGGTCTTTTAGAATCGTTTATATTCATCGTTAGTAGTCTTCCACGACTTCTTCAAGCCACTTCAACGTTTTAGTGCTGCTTTCAGTAGGTTTCTAGAATATGGGCAACCATGAAGCTGCTTTGAACGGCTTATCTCGATAGTAATACTTCTAGACTATTTCAGCATCTTTTCGGTAACGTGCAACATTTGTTTTTCTTGACATCTAATAGCCCAGCATTTCGAAGCATAGATGAAAGTTGATCTCACACCAGCTTTATATTGTTTACCTTTACCTTATGTATGCATTATTTTGTCGCACAATACTTCAGAGAGATATCGAGTCAATCTTGGATATCGCATTCCACCTTTCTTTTGTACTGAGTCTAGATATATAAATTGGTTTCGCAGCACTAATAGGGTGCTTTCCTGGCATATCTGAGATTGCTGTGTCGGTGTGCTGAGAATCAGCAACTCACGAATTCAGTTTTACTTCTGCTGATTTAGAGTCCATTTCTCTCCTAAGGGTTGATTGTATTTACATGAGCGAATATTTACAACACCATTTGTTCACAATCATGCCTTTTCTTAAGTACCTTTTACGGTATCTTAAAAATCATGTATTAATTTATATTATACAATATACAATAATTGTGATGTACTCAGATTAAATAGTATTTATATATTTAGGAGAACACATTCTTATTGTGAAGTTGTAATTATTCAGAACATAGGTCTGTGATATTTTAAATATGAATTAAATATATTAATTAAAAAGATATACATATAAAATCAATTTTATCGAAAACTATTGTTGTTGCGCCACCGGGATTCGAACCTGGATCTCTTTCCAAACCGAGGAAGGTGCATTATCCAACTATGCTACAGCGACAATATTTTTAGCGACAAATTTTCGAACGTATATGTTACCTTTTTGATATTAATACATTTAATCGTTCCATTATTTGAAAGAGCCATCTACCTTATATTTACAGAATCTCAAATACCTTTGAGTAATCTGATAGCAGACGCCAGAATTATCAATTCATTTTTATTAAATTTTGGACACATTGATACAACTTTATTATTACGAGAACCATATCTCAATCTCAAATACCTTTGAGTAATCTGGTTTGGAAAGAGATCCAAGTTCGAATCCCGGTGGCGCAACAACAATATTTTTCGATAATATTGATTTTATATGTATATATTTCTAATTAATATTTTTAATTCATATTTATGTATTTATTTAAATTTTTCGTTTATTTAATACGTTCAATATTTATTGTGTTCCCTGTCCACCTCGCTAGGTCAGAGACGGGCAGTATTGGAACTAATCTTGAGGCCGTAACGATTGACATATTTATATTTAATAGAGATAGATTTGTTTCGAAGTATTTAAATAAAAATACTTTTGAGTGTTTGTATAAATAATCATATTCTTCAAAATATTATACTTTTCAGACATTGCTAGAACTTCTTTCACAACTTGTTGAGTGGACTCAAAACAATATATGCGTTTCTCATATTTGTGGTTGGCCAATCGTTTGCCTTCACCATCTACCTTACGGGGTGCGCTCCGTAGGGTAGGTAATAGTAACGGTCATTACCTTCGGTCAAGGGAGGTTTTATAGTGGTGCAAACTTGTGAGAGGAGGGTAAAATGAAATTCAGAATGTATTCGTATTGAATGGTCAGTCAGCTGAACTATCGCCAAGTTTGGGACATAGACATGTTATTTAATCAGGAATCATTTTCAGAGATATGTGAAGTTGTAATTATTCAGAACATAGGTCTATGATATTTTAAATATTAATTAAATATGTTAATTAGAAAGATATACATATAAAATCAATTTTATCGAAAACTATTGTTGTTGCGCTACCGGGATTCGAACTTGGATCTCTTTCCCCTAACCGGGGAAGGTGTATTATCCAACTATGCTACAGCGACGATATTTTTAGCGACAATTTTTCGGACCTATATGTTACGTTTTTGATATTAATACATTTAATCGTTCCATTATTTGAAAGACCCATCTACCTTATTTTTACGGAATCTCAAATAGCTTTTAGTAATTTGATAGCAGACGCATAGTTAGATAATGCACCTTCCCCGGTTTGGAAAGAGATCCAGGTTCGAATCCCGGTAACGCAACAATAATTTTTTCCATAAAATTGATTTTATATGTATATCTTTCTAATTAATATATTTAATATAATTGTGTTGGCTGTTAATTACTCCTTCGTCAGAAGCTTGTATCAAACCATCGAAAAAAAAAATCATAATCATAATCATTTTTTAATTTTTAACATTGTTTTATTAACCACTTATTGAGTAAAAATACATCTACCGGTTTCGAAAAATATCATTTTCTTCTTCACGATGTCAATAACTAATAAAAAACATATGTTATTGTTTCTTTAACGGAATCTATTTTTAAAAAGCAATAATTATTTAAAAAATTAATTTAGTAACTAACTCAAATTGTTACTTGATGATACAGAATTACTAGAATAATTTTTAGGAATTTTAACCACAAAGTTAATTTTGCCAATTTTAAAAATAAATCATAATCAATAACATATTTTCAATTAAGTGCGATTTTTACTCGCAATTGCTTTGCGTACAAAATAGATGCTGCAATGAATTATAGCTCGCTACGCGTTCAACTCTGTACGGACCTTTGTGTGTTTTCGAAACTAGCTTCCGAGATACGTCTCAAACCTGTATACGCCTCAGTCGTACTCTAATATCTCTTTCTCTCTTAATTAACTAACTAACTTATCATCACCCCGTTTCTCCTCAGGGATAACCAGAGAGAGTATACACACCATTCTCGCATCATGCACATTTATGTATTTTCTCATGCAAGCTCGTCGACTTTTGAGACTTCTAACATAGTCTACTTGGGCACGCCGAGTCTTTCGCGGACTTCCTCTATTTCTACCGCCATCAACACTCTGAGACATGTGTGGACTACGAAAGCTGTCTTCGAAGAATCTCACAGGAGTAAAACTCGTATCTCAGAGATTGCCCAGAGTCGACAATCTCTTAAAAATTAAAGGTACTTTTTTATTCCCGACAGCGAAACTCCTACAGAGCATCGTTGAATTTATTTCCAGTACGCAAAACAACAAATAAATAAAAACAAGGTACATGCTTTAGAACAAATTTATTAATTTGTTTCACCCCTTAACGAAGTCAAGATTAGGCTAATAAACTTGCTCAAGTTCCCGACTTAAGTACCGTCTTGTAATACCAGTCTGAGTCGTGAGTTAAGTCGGCCGCCTTGCACGCGCCCGCTGACCTCGCAAAGCCTTTAACCTTTTCACCGCCTCACGAGATAAGGCATTCTCTGCGAGCGATTAAGGGGTGTTTATTCATGAATCACTTCGCTAAGGAAAAATAATCAATTTTAAACCCGGTGAAATATACATCACCGGGCTTAAAATACATTTATAAACATGATAAAAATCGAAAAGCGTGGATCCAGAAACTTAATTTATATATTAAATGTTAATTAAAAAGATAAAAATTAACACAAAAAAGATCACAGTGTAAATTTGGTTCCAACAGGCATATAATTAAAGATATTTTTAATATCTACCTCAAAAGTCATTTTAATAAACTATTTACAGTCAACTTTGTATTAGAGTGAATATGAATTTTATGTAATATTAAAAACCAACAAAGTTTTTTTCCCCAATGAAGGAAAATGATCTTTTTCAAATCGACATGTTTTAAATATAAGACTTATAACCAAACTAATTGTATAAATTTTAATTTGCTTGGTATGCAGGTAAGTTGTAAATTAAAAACGATCTTTGTCATACATAATATGGTGTAAAAATAATTTTAAATTTATCTTGGCGCGAGTTGGCAAATATTTTTCTACTTCTTTATTTTAGTATTTTTTACAACTTTACCGCTGTTTTATTTATTTTAAACATTTCTGTAAACAGTATAGAATAAATAACATCCTATTGGTTCTTAAGCGTTTTCTTCTATCAATCTCTGTTTTGCGTCGTTCTATCCAGTTCTGGATCTCTATGGCAGATACGTGTTTGAGAACATTGTCGCTTCAGCTTAGTTGAGGCCTTTCCAAGCTCCTGGGTCTGTTGATTTGGTGTTCAGTATTAACTTCGGTTTTTGCTGTTTGCTCATTCTCTTTACATGGCGCAACTACCAGAGTCACCCTATTTAATAAAATTTGAGACATATTATAGTGACCATTACTATAGTGCTCACTAATTAATGCTATTTAATTAATTGTATAATATATTCATTTCAATAATAATTCACATTTTTTGTGTATACCATATAGAGCACTTATACACAGTAACATAATAAACATGAAAATAGATGTGTACATACAGGAGAGGGGTTTGGAACATTAGTTGCGCATTCTTGGTGGAAACATAAATCCGATAGTTAATGACACATTTATTCAACAGTAAAAGTATTTAATATTCAAAAATGTAATCTTTGTGTATTTTTTACATTAATGCATATTATTTTATTTATTTAGACAAATATAACATATAAGCATTGTACAGCTGCAAAAAAAGACAATTTGTTACATATATTTTACACAAATTTTAAAATGCATTGCCCAACTAGGCAAACCTGTTTTAGGGCAAATTGGTAAACAAATTACATTTCACATAACCAAATAATTAATTAGAGGCAAAACACAATCAAATAGAATACGTAACATAATACAAGGCAAGTAAAAGTGAAAATTTAAAAAAGAAAGAAAAAAATACAAATGTGCAATACAATATGTATAAATAGAATGTATGTACATTATATTACCAGCGTTAAATTTTTTTTCCAATCGAGTCATATAGGTATTTTAAAAAAGTCGCAGAGATATTTGATTGCGTAAGTGGTACCAAAATGATCACGTGGGTGAGATCAAATTGAAAATATTGAAACAAGAAATATACGTTAGTTGATGTTTATATTTTTGATAGTCTGTGACACTTATGTATGAAATTGAAGCCTAGAAATAGCATAAAAAAATCTACCCAAACTGAATGCGGTCACTTAGACGCACGTGTGCGATAAATGAATGAATTAACAAATTAGGAACGATTTGGAACGTAGTCGACAGAATTAATAAAGGGTTGTTGATGTTTTGGTCACATGGAACGTATGCTCGAGGAAAAATATATTAGAACACATTCTTATTATGAAGTTGTAATTATTCAGAATATAGGTCTGTGTATCAATATGTTCAAAATGTAATAAAAATGAATTGATAATTCTGGCGTCTGCTATCACTTTACTCAAAGGTATTTGAGATTCTGTAAAAAATAAGGTAGATGGCTCTTTCAAATAATGGAACGATTAAATGTATTAATATAAAAAAGGTAACATATAGGTTTGAAAATTTGTCTCTGAAAATATTGTCGTTGTAGCATAGTTGGGTAATGCGCCTTCCCGGTTAGGAAATCCCGGTGGCGCAACAACAATATTTTTAGATAAAATTGATTTTATATGTATATCTTTCTAATTAATATATTAACAAATATATATATGACTGCAAAAGACCTAGTATGATCAGATAAACCAAATATTGGAGAACGACCCTATTACGAGCTTCATCTTCCGAAGAGGATGCACGAGAAGATTTATGAAAGTGGAATAGACAAGAGTGGTGTGCCAAGATAGAAGAGTATAGCATTCTGTCCTCTCTGCCTACCTATTCGCAGAAACGGCGTGATAATAAGAAAACATGTCACGTCAATATCAATACCATGATTGCAGGTTTCCCAGGCACGAATTTAACCCCGACTTCTTCTAAATATTTTTTCAAGTAATATATAAAAGTGAATACAAATTAAATGCATCAATTAGAAAAACATACATATATATTCAAAAATATATTTTAGCCGCCACCGAGATTTGGACCAGGCTCTCTTCCTATCCGGGGAAGTGCGATATCCAATTACACTACGTCAGCTTAGTAAATAGTCGACAAATTTTCAAACTTATATGTTGCAATTATTTCAAATTGATACATCTTACGTTCCGTGTATTTGAATCACCATCACATTTTTATTGCGGATATCTACTTTGAGAATTAATCGCTAGGAGACGCCAGAGATTTTTCAATTTCATTTTATAAAGTTATTATTATAAACTTATATATTTTTTAAAGAGAATACATAAACATGGTTTAAATTCCGGTGGCACCTAAAATATTTTTTCGATAAATTTAGTTTATCTGCATTCTAATTGATGCATTTAATTTGTATGAAAATATCACAGAACTACGTTCTGAAAAAATTACAACTTCACAAACAATAATGTGTTCTCTTTAAAATATATATAAATTTAGTTATATTATCCAATTAAAACATGTGATCAGGGAAAAACATTACTTAACCAGATTTCCATACATTTTAAAATTTTGCGTGTAATATATGTAGACAATTTATTTTTAGTATCCGTAGTTCACTGCCACACACTAGTGTTAAATTGGAACAACTCTTAGCCAGTTTCTCGAACTTGTCTAAACTTATCCTTTTACGTAGGTAATAAATAACCAGATAACACGGTTGAAATTCGTTGTAATTGCAATGCTACTATTACACACTACGTGTATTATGAAACAAAATGGACGTCTTTGGTAACTTCTATAACATAATAAAGGGCGATCCAAACTCAACTGTTATTTTAAACATTACTTTTTTTTTTATCTTTCAGAGTTAGAAACGTTATATATGACATTTGTCAAATAAAACTATAGGTACTGTTCCCGTGAATGCCTTCGACAACTGTGGTTCTTGAGTTTTCTATTGATAATATGGTCAGATATGAATAATACAACTAATCTTTGATTGAGCGCGCTGACGCTGTCATCGTAGCTGGTCCGGTGATGTTGTATTTCTTCTTCTGGGTAGATTTCTGACCGAACGAAATGCGCATTGATCTTTTTATCGTACAGTGTACTGAATGCAATTGCGTCTTGTCGTTTTCCGCGCTCTCCAATCTCCGAAAAGGGTGGCAATATTCTTGCACATATGTAACCAATACAAAAACAAGAAATTCCAGGTGTGCCAGTCGAAGTAACAAAGGCGCGTAAACAGGTACTGTTGACTAAAATGATTCGATACACGATCGAGCAGTGCATTTAAATCGTATAACTCACTATAAAAACGCGAAAAGATAATTTTCTTTTGGACGATATCTATTTTCAGCAGGGTAGGGCTTCGTGCCACACAAGCCGGAGAATAATCGAGTTATTACTTATGGACTTATATATTTAAAATTATATGATAGATAAGGTCCACACAAATAATTCAAGCCAATATCCGAGCTCTTATTGGTAAAATAGAACTTCAATTATGTAAAACAATATTTAAAATAACAGTTGAATTTGGACCAACCTTTATGTACCGTAGCCTGGTGGCGAACCAGATATTAGCCGTCTCGCATTACGCGCAGTTCCTCCGTATTCGAGTCCACTAATTGTAGCGAAATTATAACTCGCCCAGCCTCAATTGCCGATCGGACATTCGCTTCGTCTCGTCGTCCGACGGACCAGTCGCTGGGGTGTGTCGCAGTGACGGCACCGCCAATTACCGAGTAGCATCACTTATTTCACGCATACACGTATTCTGCAAAGCAGTGGAACACAATTATTTTTTTAACAAGGTTTTAAAACTCTTTGTTACGTAATACACGCAATAAGCTCACACGGGCTGCTCAAAGAGATTAGCTACCAGTCTAGTTTTCAATTATTTTCCTGTTTTAAATTTATTTACTCGCACACACCGGTAAATGAATATACGTGAAATAAAGTGCACATATAGGAGTGGGATTTGAAACATTAGTAGCGGGACGAGGGACATTCTACAGACATTCTCGGTGGAAACATAAATCCGATAGATTACGACACATTTATGCAACAGTAAAAGTATTTACTCTTCGAAAATTCAAGCTAGTTTGTTTTTGCTTGTAATTTTAATTCATGGTATAATCTTGAAATGAGATGCATTCATTGTCTATGACACATGTACTGCTGGACTTATTCCAACTATTTCTCAAACTATGAAAAAAAGGCTAACTTGCTAATCTGGGACGAGGTCTGAACCCTCGGCCACTTGTTATCGTTAAAAGAAACAAAGTTATTAAAGAGAACACATTATTGTTGTGATATTAGAGATTTTCAGAACATAGTTCTGTGGTATATTAATAAAAATTAAATGTATCAATTTGAAAAGTATCCAAGAAAATTCAATTTACCAATAAAAGGTGATAGCTTTTAAATTTAGAATAATAGATTTATTAATTTGGAAGTACTACAGCATATAAGATCGAAAATTTGCTATCAACTTACGATGTCGGTGTAGTGTAATTGGTTAAGGCATTTCCCCGGATTGGAAAGGATCCAGGTTCGAATCCCGGTAGCAACAAAAATATTTTATAGATAAATAAATTTTCCTGTATATATTTCTAATTGATACATTTAATTTGTATTGAAACAAAGTTTTGTTTTAAATAAGCAGATTTATTGTAGATTTGAATATGCAATATTGTCGATTTGTAATGATTTAATAATTAACGTAGACCTATAACTAATTATTTACATAACCACTTAATATTTGACACATCATTAAAATATATTATTATATTTATACTCACATGAAGAAATGTATTTTTATTGATTGACCAAGTACACAAGTTGTAATACAGAAAAGATATAAACAATGAATAGCGTTATTGTGGAAAAAAAAAACAAAAACAATGAAAATTTTCAAAACTTAGTCGCATCGGAGCAGCATCCATCAGCAGATTACTTTGCATAATTACGTTTAAAAAAATACTCCCGTTCCGGACTTGTTCATGAGATTTATGGTAAGCTTGTCCTAGTCGTAGTTGGTGAACCGGGGTGGAAAGTAAAAAAGGTTGCAAAAAACGTACCCCGATTGACGAGAGGATGCTGTGAACGTATTAGATATTATCTTTACGCATCACTTGTCTTGTGAATGCTTAATAGATTTTGTCGTACTAAGTAGATAACAAATATATCGCAATAAAAACACAAATAATTTTTAAAACAATTTGAAAAATTTGAATACTCGTTTTTAATAATTCAAATAAATATTCTCTTCTCCGAGTTCGTTAAACTTCTTGATCTAAACATCATATTTATACACATCATCAGAACTGAAAAAAAAGATTGTGTAATATTGTGACAATAATAATTGATATGTCTCATATTATATATTATACTTTTAAAATTAGCAATATTATCTTTGTGGTTAAAATTCATATTTTTATTTATTATTTTTGTTTTATTAACCACTAAATTGAGTTTAAATACATCTACCAGTTTCGAAAAATACCATTTTCTTCTTTAGGATGTCATAACTAACTAAAACATATATTATTGTTTCTTTATCAGAATCTATTTTTAAAAATCTATTTAAAAAAAAAAAAAAAATTTTTTAGTATCTAATTCAAATCATTACTTAATACAGTAAGTAAATTTGAGTAAAAAAAATATTCGAGTAAATTTGTATTAAGTAATGATTTGAGTTAGGTACTAAAATTTTTTTTTTTTTTAAAATAGATTCTGACAAAGAAACAATAATCAGGTCTATTCTCAAAATTGCAATATTGAAATGAAGGTGATTGTTACACCAACCCTCAAAAATAGTGTTATATTTGAATGAGAGAGAGGGAGAGAGAGTGAGGGAGTGAGGGAGTGAGGGAGATAGATGTACCATAATCTGTCAAAACTATCTGTCTATTTTTGAGGGTTGGTGTAACAATCACCTTCATTTCAATATTGCAATTTTGAGAATAGGTCTGAATATATGTTTTAGTTAGTTATGACATCCTGAAGAAGAAAATGGTATTTTTCGAAACCGGTAGATGTATTTAAATTCAATTTAGTGGTTAATAAAACAAAGATAATAAATAAAAATATATATATTATATATTATTACTCTGATATTTGGTTGACTTAAATTTTTTTTTTAAAATTGACTAATTAAAAATGTCTCTTTCTCTTTTTAATAAACTTATACTGTTGCCATTATTGAGAACATGAGCGAAGGTATAAATTGTTTATATAAATTTATTGTTATTTAGCAAAACGTTGTTAACGGCACGGCGCTGTTATATTTTATTTGAATGGACTTTTTTATATTAAATAAATCATTTTCAGCACTGATTGGCTACAAAAATTGGGTAGATTTTGTCTCTGTGTGTACAAGCGTAGTTTTTACTTTGTTTTTAGTCAGACATTAACCGAATTTTGAATTTTTTATGTTTTATAAAAGTTGTGGAAGTTACTGGCTGATTAACAGACTTGACTGAGATATCTACTAGGTCTAATTTACAGAAAAGTTTGATCGAAATCTGATAAGTAAAACAGGAGTTATCGAACCCACAAGGGTGGAGGTCAGCGTTCTACCCTCTCACCGGCTAGTCAGCGGTGAACACAAGTTCCGTCGGTTCTTCGCCTCAGAAACGCATACCCATTTTAATTTGTCACATTCTGCCTTCATCCGAAACTGGGAAAAATTTATTAATAATAACTGGAGGAGATAAATAAAAAGGTTTTATTTGTTATATAATCTAATCATTCAAAATAACATAAATGAAGTTCTTCTTCTTCTTCTTCTTTTAAACAGGCAATCCACCCTTCAAGAGTGATTTGTGCCATTAAACAAGTTAAAACATTATTTCATAGAAAGCAGTACAACAATATTATAGAATAGGGAATATTGCGTCACAAGTTAATACCATTGACGTTCAACAAATTTGCTATTATATAGCTTAAATGTGGCGAATTAAGGGAAAGAAGATGACACAAGTTAACTGGGAGTTGAAAATTACCATTGACAAGATCATTGTAAAAATACCTGTGATCCGCAATGGACAGGCAAAAAAGACATGGTCAAGAGTTTCCTCCTCGGCACCACACTTACACATTGGGGAGTCTATTATGTTCAATCTAAACAAATGTGAGGCCATCTGGCAATGCATAATTCTCATTCTAGAGATATTTGATTGATACTGTTCTTTAATGAAGTTAATAAATGAAGTTAAAATCAAATACAATTCACTAATTTCGTCGGGTTGGGCGCGAGTTCGACGTTCTTCATGCAGGCTGGAGACAATAAGATGTTACAACAGATGCCATTACTCCGGTCCATGTTCGTCCGTGCACATTCCATCGTAGCATTCCATCTCCATGAACCATCATCGTAGTTGGTCCTCAGCATCCATGCCGACGCCATAGGATTCGTATGCAGAATTGTAGAAAATAACATAGCCTGAAGTAGTAATGTAAGCCGAAGGCGAAGTTGTGAAAGTAACCAAAGGGAAACGTCTCGTTTCCTGTAAAGATTATTCATCATGCGATTAGATTAACAAGTAACAGTAAATTATGCACTAGTGATTGAATAACATAAAAGTATTTACACTTTGGCTACGTTGGATACTCACGGTTACATCTTAGATCCGCTGACTGCAGCAGTGAACCGCGTAATTTTGACAGCTCTACTCGATGAATTGAAAAAGAACCATAGATGGTGACCGTTTTTATAACCTTCAAAAGAGATCACCGTACCAATGTAAGGGAAATAATTCGTGATTATGAAGTACTTGGCATTAAAACTAACGTCTAACGTGACATCAGTTTGTAATGTCACAATATATATATAAACATTTTAACTGAGGGTGGTTTCAAAATCTTCTGGCCATGTCCGAAAATAGTGCGTTAAAATTTTTCCGGAAGTTGCCTCATGGGACCCTCTGTAATAGATAGTACCTATTTATATCGAAATCTATTTAAAACATATGTATGTACTAAAAAGTATCTCGATTTATAAACAAGATTCCAGGAGCGAACCCTAGTCGTTAACCGAGGGATACAGAATAAATAGCCGAACTTGCTGATCGGGTCGGCAAATCAACAAACGACATCCGGTTTATCAATTATATAATATTTAATTTTAGGGTAGATAAAAAATTATTGTCTCTACATAACATTCAAAGCAACCACAATCAGTCCGACATCTAACTATACAGGATGGGCCAAAAAAAGTGAGAACATCTCGTAACACATGAGTTATTTCAAAACATAATATAATTAATTATAATTCTTAATGTAATTTTTTTTGCACTATATTTAGCTAATCGGAAATCATCGAAACACCTCATATTGCATAATCTACTGGGTTTAAATCTGGGCTGGCTCGATTAAATTAACATTCTCACGAAGAAGAAAGTTGATTATATTTCTGGCTGTATGAGATGGAGCTCCGTCCTACTGTAATGTCTAGTTGTGCTGTAATGTCTAGCTATACTCCAGGCTTTGTTTTGAAACTCTGATCATTTTCCTAGCACCCCGACGTTTTTCAATTCGCAAAGTTTTTTCAGAATACGGTCTTGCAGTGATTTTTGTCATTCTGGGCAACAATTTCAAAAAAATCAAATATAAACAATGGGAAAATTAATAATCAAAGATATTAAGGTAAATAGGTAAGTAAGTAAATTAGTAAACTATTTAAGCTACGTTGATACAGTTAAACTAATTTTGATGTAATTATATCACATTTTACGAAATTTTCTCACTTTTTTTGGATCATTCTGTATACTTGTAATAATTAAATCGTTATTTAGACTGTGACTGTGATTTTGTTCGATTGTAACAATGATTGGTAACTGATTTTTCGTAATTCATCGAGTTATGACTGGTACACTAGAAAGTCAACCTCAAACAGTTATCTTAACAGTTAACATCTTAGTTATCAAACATCGTTTAATATCAATTATCAACCATCGTCATATAACGGTTTACTATCATCAGTATAAATTAGACATTTTTAAAAATAAGTATCCCAAGACAGCGCATTAGTTCCCAGCACCTTATGAAGCGGGCTCCCGGGAATGCTCCTCCTCATAATCTTGAAGTTAGCAGCCCTCCGGAGTCAGGAGGAAATAGTTGTGAGATATAAATCCCGACTATCAGTATCCCAGTCCGCTGCAGCCGGGTCGGCCCCGCCCACCGGCTGATTTATCTCGGAGCCTGTGTACTCTCTTCTCTTATCTAGCATCCTAGTACGCGAAAATCAGCCAAAGTTTTTTAAATTACTCTTTATTTATTAAATTATTAACCTTCGGTGTGCACGGTTTTAGAGTTTAAGCCTATAGTGTCCCCTCATGGGTTAGCACTGATTCACGCAAACATTAAACATTAAAACATTAAAATTGGATACTTCTCGATAAGGCATCGGATATATTTCATAACATTGAGAATTGCTGTTTATTTTGATAAGTTCAGCACTAAACCAAGTAGTAAAAAAACACTGGAGAATTGTATATACGGATTATAGGGAATTGTATATCACATAATTGATATTAATTTTCCAATAAAAAAACACATTAAATACAACATAACAAAAAAATCGTTAAAGGTGACTTGAGGGTAGTACATTGTATCCCCTTATAAACAAGTACAAATTACTAACAGATTAAACTGTTTATATCCAGGTGCTCCAACCACATAAGAATAATATGGTTAATATCTTAGTAACCTACTAATCAATAATAAAGTAATAAGTTAAATGTATCAATTACAAAACAATTTATATAAAAAATATTTTTGTTGCTACAGGGATTTGAACCTGGATCTTTTCCTATCCGCGTAAATGCATTAACCGATTACACTACACCAACGTAGTAAGTTGACGATAAAATTTCTAACGTATATGTTGAATTTTTAAATTGATACATCTGATAAGAAAAGATCCAGATTCGAATCCCGGTAGAAACAAAAATATATTTCGAAAAATTGATTCTCTCTGTATATCTTTGTAATCGATATATTTAATTTGTATTAAATACCACAGACCTATATTCTGAAAAATTTCAACTTCACAATAAGAATGTGTTCTTCTTAAAAAAATAAATAATAAAGTAGATTTAAAATAATGAATTTAGCGAAGAGGTTGTCTATATCTAATTAGTAAACATTTTACGAGTTTAAACATTTCTTCTTTTTTTTTAGAACAGGAAATATTATATTACAGGTCTATACCATTGTCGGTCAAAAAATTCGCTATTATATAGATTAAATGTGGCGAGTTAAGGGAAAGAAGATGACACGAGTTAACCGTGAGTTGAAAATTACCATTGACGAGATTACTGTAAAAAAACCTGTGATCCGCAATGGACAGGCAAAAAAGATATGGTCCAGGGTTTCCTCCTCGGCACCACACTCACATTGGGGAATCTATTAAGTTCAATCTGAATAAATGTGAGGCTACTTAAAAATGCCCAATTCTCATTCTAGGGATATTTGAAATTGTTCTTTTGGAGACTCCTTTTGGAGAACCAGGGGGTGCGTGGAATAGATCTTTGAATTATTTTAAGCTGATTACCCTTATGATTATTTGGATCCATCCATTGTGCAGTCCAGATAGAGTTCTAACGTTTTTTTACCATATTTAGTCTGTCATACATCGAGATATGGAATTGATGAGGGAAAACTCCGGAAAGAGTGGCCTCCTTGGCCAGTTTATCAGCATTTATTTCCATGAATTCGCTTATGTGCAGGATTCTAAACAAATGACACCTGTTGATTGTTGCTGTACAATTAAACAGATATCTTCTGATGGGACTGATTATCTCATTGTCGAGTAAAACTTTTATATTATCATATTTAATTATGTATATATATGTAATTCATGGATCTTTTATTAGATTAATTTTTTATAAATTATTTATGTACATTTGAGGTAGTATAAGTACAAAATAAAAACGTACTAACTTAGCTACAAGTTAAATATGAGTCAAAGTCGTATCCGGTACGAGAATTGTCTAAAGAAATATTTTTTTATCGTTCGATTAACACTTCACATTAAAAATGTTTGAATCACAAGACTAGATTAATTAATGGAAATAAATATTTATAAAAGATTATTTCGCGTACTTGTGGTCCAGCTTCGCTTAGAGAGTTAACTCTAAGGCGCCGGACATAAGGGCGGCCGACGGTAGAACATCAGAGCGAGGCGGGGTGAGAATGATAGCGAAAGGGGAGACCGGTAAGGGTAGCATCACGGAGGAAGAGCGGGTGATGAGCGGAAATGAGGCAGAGGGCGGAAGTCAGACGGACAAAGTGACCTTTCTTCTCGTTTAGAAAATGTTGATAAGGTTTTGATTGCTTTTGGTGATCGTCTGGGAGGTGTATAAAGGAACGAGCCAACCAGGATAATAATATGTAATCCCCTAAGGGCTAAACAACGAAATTAATAGATATAATATTTCTTGCGGTGGAGGAAAAATTAGGTTAATTGAGCTCTTCTTTTTATAGAACTGGAGGCTGTTCAGGCTGTCAGGGAAATATCATTATTTTTTATTACTGACATATCTTATGAACCTAGTTGCCATAAAATTCTCTTGTAAATATATTATAACTATAATTATTAACATATAACGCAAACATGTTGTGGTTTATTTTAATAATTAATAGTTTATTAACTTTGTTTTTAAACAAGGTTTTTCTAAATTAAATATTTATACATCGTTAGAAATAAGTACATCGTGTAAAACTAACCATAATATTATAAATAACCAACTAAATTTAACCAATAGTTCTATCCTACGAATTTTTCACATAATTTAGAAACTTTAAATCAATTTCCACATCTTTCATCATCGAAACAATTTAAGTTAGGTACTAGATTTAATTTTTAAATAATTTATAATTATTGTTTCCTTCAATTGAATTTGTAAACATAAGAACATTTTGATTCATGATTTTAGTTAGTTTTTTGATATTCTTGATGATAGAAAAGGTATTTTTCGAAACCGGCTGCTGAATATAAATAACTTATAGTGGTTTTAATAATTAACTAATTTACCATCTCGCCGTTTCCCCACGAGGATAGGCAGAGAGAATAGAACGCCAAACCCATCTGTCCTGACACACAATTTTCTCTTCATCCACATTCAAACATCTTCGCCGATTATTGAGGCTTCTAACAGAATCATCTACCAGTATCTAGTTTACCTGGTCATGCCAGGTCATCCGCGGAGGTCCTTTACTTCTGATTCCATCAACACTTGCGTCATGTATTTTTATTATCATCCTCTTCTTATTTATTCGCTCCATATGACTAAACCACCGAAGTGATCCTTTCTTAATCTTACTCACTATAGTAAAATCAACATTACATTATTTTCTTATTTCTTAATTCTTTACTCTGCCATTAATAGATCTGCCACATATATGCCTAAGTGATCTCATTTCTATTGCATTCAGTCTACTTCCGTTCCTCTTCTGCCAGCTCCAGGTCTCACTTTCATAGATTAATGTCGGTACCAGGACTTCATTGTAAATCGCTAGTCTTGCCTCGGTTGACAAGTTTCCGTTAGATATGTTAGATATAGGTTTTAAAAACAAAGTTAATAAACTATTAATGAATATTATAACTAGTAAATTAAAAATGTTTTTGCTTTCGGGTCAACAGATAATAAATTATTAAATAAACTAGTTTTTAAAACCCATCCTAGGACATTGTTTAAGGTACGCTTTTTCTAAATTGGTTCTCTTTCCATATCTATTATACACCACACACACTTTTTAATAACCAATCTCTTAAAACGTTTAAAAAAATAGACGTTTTGATGAGCGTCATTTTTCTTTCAAATTTTCCACCGCGTAACACATGAGAAGCATTTTGTACATATAAGATTTGTATAGTTGTAATTAATTATTGAGTCAGATTAAACTCATTATGAAGTAGTTATATTGAAATCACGGAAATTAGTATTTGTTTTCTTCAAAATACATATTCTTTATGAGTTGATATTGTTAATTTAAATTAATCTATTCCTTAGTAATTTTTTTTATGATTTTATAAGATAAATTATCAATGAATGCCTCATCAGTCTTGGACCGGGCAAAAATGTAGGCGAACAACAATTTATAAAGACAAAAAATAATTACAACTAACTTATCATTACACTATTTCAACAAGTATAGACAGAGATGATAAAACACCACACACTTCAATTCTGGCACATTACTCTTACCTCATCCGCTTTCATACATTTTTATAAGATTCTTATGCAATATTTTATGCTTAAATAAACATGATATATTTTTAGAAAATTAGACAGAAAAATCTTTTTATCGAACAAATAGCGTTACCACCGGGACTCGAACACACAACTTTCTATTGCCCCTATATTGCCTTTCCAGCAATCTACAGATTATCGTCTGGTTTTGATCTATTATATATATATAAAACAAATAATAGATATCTCATAGACACGAAGCTGTTTTTTTAAATTATATTTAATGGAAAATACTTGGAAGTATGAATAATTGACCTGTCTTCGGCTGGTTTAAGTGATCACTTTATATAAATATAACGTTCATCATTCTCACCCATCAATATCCATATCTATCAAATTTTTGAAAGTCATATGTATGTTAATATATGGACCCACTTCGAGTACCATTACATTATCGCCATCTATGGACTAAATTTGATAATTGATGAAATTATTTAAAGCAATATTCAATTTGATATATTTTCATACTTTGACTATTAGCAATATTTGAATATATACACAATTATTGGATTTTCACCTACAAAGGCACTGTTATTAAACAAATAATAGATATCTCATAGAAGAAGCTATTTAAAAATATATATATTTAATTGAAAATATATGGAAGTATGGGTAATAATATTATATATACCTTATTTTTTTACGTTGATAGTTTTTTTCTGTGTATAATTTCTAAGTGAATTATTAAATAACCTGTTCTCAAAGGAACTGTGTTTTGAAAAATCGCAACGTGATAAATAAAATGTTGTTATTTTTTGAGATTATATTTCTATTGAATTGATGTAATATTAAGAAATTTTCCCCATCAATTGCATATCCCGATGTATGACAGACTAAATATGGTAAAAAAACGCAAGAACTCTATCTGGACTGCACAATGGATGGATCCGAATAATTATAAGGGTAATCAGCTTAAAATAATTCAAAGATCTGTTCCCCGCACCCCCTGGTTCTCCAAAAGAACAATATCAAATATCTCTAGAATGAGAATTGGGCATTGCCAGGTGGCCTCACATTTATTCAGATTGAACTTAATAGATTCCCCAATGTGTGAGTGTGGTGCCGAGGAGGAAACCCTTGACCATATCTTTTTTGCCTGTCCATTGCGGATCGCAGGTTTTTTTTACAGTAATCTCGTCAATGGTAATTTTCCACTCCCGGTTAACTTGTGTCATCTTCTTTCCCTTAACTCGCCACATTTAATCTATATAATAGCGAATTTTTTGACCGACAATGGTATAGACTTGTAATATAATATTTCCTGTTCTAAATAAAAAGAAGAAATGTTTAAACCGCGTAAAATGTTTACTAATTAGATATAGACAACGTCTTCGCTAAATACGGTAAATTCATTATTTTAAATCTACTTTATTAAACCCTTGACCATATCTTTTTTGCCTGTCCATTGCGGATCGCAGGTTTTTTTACAGTATTTTCTTCTCCTGGTTAACTTGTGAACTTTTTGAACGTCAATGGTATTGACTTGTAATGTAATATTTCCTATTCTATAATATTATTGTACTTTTTTCTATAAAATAAAGTTTGAACTTGATTATTGGCACAAATCACTCTTGAAGTGTGGATTGCCTATTTAAAAGAAGAAGAAGTTAAAATAGTATTTAAACCCATGAACGTATATTTTAATGAGAATACATACGCTTTAGTAAGATTTCTTATATATAAGTTTATTTTGTTTGCAAACAACAGTTGAAATTATTGATGACGAAATATTAATAAATATGATTCATTCAATAATATTTTTTTATTCCATAAATAATATTTTATTTCAGGCATGAGACAGACTCCTAGATAATCAAGGCTTTCAGGGAAAATAAGTCAATTTAAGATGTAAATCATGGCTAATGAAGATATCGTGCCGCAGGTTCCGTTATTCACAAGGTGTGTCCCATAAACATGGATTAGGTTACGTAGAGTAGGTTACTGTCTGTATTTACTTCACCGTAAGACTCTATTTAAAATTACATATCCCATCGGGCACTGTGGTGGCCACAGTAATCAGATTTAATATTTTTTGTAAAATAATGTTTTTTATTTTTTTTTTATCTAGGATCAATATATGAATTTTTAAAGTTTTTGAATAGCCGCTATTTTTGGCATTAATTTTGACAGATCGGGCTGACTAACGAGCTTATCCGTGATATTTACTAGGTTAATTTTTCAGAAAATTTTGAACACAATCTGATAAGAACGAAGTTAGGGACTCATGGTCACCACAAAATCTGTAATTATAATAGAAATATACTTAGATTTAAATATTATGTTTCTAATATAAAAAAAATAAATGTATTTTTAAAGTACGCAAATATATAAGTAGGCACGTAAAAGTGACTTCTTCTTCTTTCAAACAGGCAATCCACCCTTCAAGATTGATTTGTGCCATTAAACAAGTTTAAACATTATTTCATAGAAAGCAGTACAACAATATTATAGAATAGGGAATATTGCGTTACAAGTTAATACCATTGACATTCAAGAAATTTGCTATTATATAGCTTAAATGTGGCGAGTTGAGGGAAAGAAGATGACACAAGTTAACCGGGAGTTGAAAATTACCATTGACAAGATTACTGTAAAAAAAACCTGTGATCCACAATGGACAGGCAAAACAGACATGGTCAAGGGTTTCCTCCACGGTACCACATTCACACATTGGGGAGTCTGTGATGTTCATTCTGAACAAATGTGAGGCCACCTGGCAATACCCAATTCTCATTCTAGAGATATTTGCTACTGTTCTTTTAGAGACTTTCCTGTTGGAGAACCAAGGGGTGCGGGGAATATATCTTTGAATTGTTTTAAGACGATTACCCTTGTGATTGTTTGGATCTATCCATTGTGCAGACCAGATAGAATTCGTATGTTTTTTACAATATTAAGTCTGTCATACATCGGGATATGGAATTGATGGGGAAGAACTCCGGAAAGAGTAGCCTTCATGGCTAGTTTATGAGGACATTCATTTCCCTGAATTCCCTTATGCGTAAAAGTGACGTGGATGACAAATTATTTTACTTCATAATATACTCGTAGTTCGTGGAGGATAGTCCGAAGCCTGGGTGATTACAATTTTATATTATAAGTAAAAGGTGTTCTATTTGTCTTCATTTGTAAGTCTGCGATGAAAACAGATGGCCATGTTTTTTTCATTTAATATATTAAACAACTAGTTAGGGATTTCGCCGACAGAGGAACAGATTGCTTTTCGATCTGTGTTTCTTTTAACGATCGAGAGTAGCGCCGTACGTAAAATCCGGACCACGAAAAAGAAACGGTGTTCTGCAGCATCCGGAGTGCAGTGATATCTCCGTTCTTCACTACAAAAGTGCGAGTCAACTGGAAGTAAAAATTGACGTCCAGCCCAGGACTGAGATCAAAGTAGGCCAGATCCATCTGCCATTATTCTTTTCTTGTTCCATTTCGGATTGCCTCAACTGACCATTAATTAAATCTATACAGTCCACAGAATCTTGTTTTGTCTTGGAATTGTTTATACCTAGATTATTTTTATTACACACTATTATCGTTTTGCAACTTGGAATTTTGTTTTTCTATTTTTATATATTTTTCGACTCTACCTAATTTATTCCCAGATTTTGATTTGAAATGCTGTATTAATAATACGATATTACATAATTCTTCACTAATATTTACTACAGAGCCTCGAGTCTACTCCAGCGTGGTTAATTTGAAGAACCTTCTCGGACTACCTGCATTATATAATTGAACAACGTTGTTACCTACGCCTGGAATACTGCAGCTGTGACCTCAGCCATACCTCACGCACATCCGTTGGTTGATCTTTCAACTTTCATGCATTAGCGGAAGGTAGAATATAAACGAACTAATGCAGTATGAACTTAATTATGATGTTAGGTGAAATTTCCTTTATTGATGGTTTGCACTTTAGAAAATTTATCTCAGCGATACCTTGATTCACTCAGTGATTGCTTTGTGGTGATTAACATTATTTTTTAGCACACTGTCTCAGAGATTCGGCAATAGCGCCGCGTTGGAAGATTTCGGATCAATTTATAAAAGGTTCATATGAAAACATTTTTACGGGAATATTAATACTCTCATGGTGTATGTTATATAATATGCTGTTCACTAAGAAGGAAGAAATGAAAATACATTATAATTATTTTTAACAATGTAAAATTTCATTATCATTAATGAGAACATATTTTTATTGTGAAGTTGTGATATTTTAAATACTAATTAAATGTATTAATTAGAAAGATATACATATGAAATTAATTTTATCGAAAAATAATATATTACCGGGATTCGAACATGGATCTCTTTCCAAACCGGGTAAGGAGCATGATCCAACTATGCTACAGCGACAGTACTTTGGACGACAAATTATCGAACCTATATAATATAATATATATAATATATCTATTGTCCCATTATTTGAAAGCTATCTACTTTTTTTTACGGAATCTCAAATACCTTTGAGTAATTCAAGAGGAGACGCCAGAATTAATAATTCATTTTTATTAAATTTTGGACACATTGATACATCTTATATATTATTAAGAAAAACACATTCTTCATTCACAATATTTTTCGATATGATTGATTTTACATGTATATCTTTCTAATTAATACATTTAATTAGTATGTAAAATTTAATTTATTAAAAAAAGTCTGCTTAGTATTATTATATATGTAGGTATAAGGTTGGTATTATTACTTAATTAAAAAATTTAAGTTGGTACCGTGTAGGTGCTGAATTCATAAAGACCTACTTACTTGGACGTATTTGAATTTTTGATCATGTAAATTACTATAAAGTGTCAACACGTAATTTTGACGTTTATGAGTACTGAATATAATATGTAGTCACTATGGTTATGAGCACGGTGCATATGTTTTATCAATTTTTCAAATTCTTAAGTACAAATCATTTTGGGGGAAACGTGAGCAATGATGTTCACAAATTAAAAATGATTAGATAATGTTTAAATTGGAATTGACAATAATATGTGTTAATGAAGAATGGTCGTAAGGAAAAAAATTAATACAGTTAGGTATGTAATAAGTTTACAGTTTTAGGTAACACCTACCTTTCGACTATGGTTCCGTTTACCCTGCGTTCGACAGTTCATTTTGAGATGCTGAGTAATGCACACTGTCATTCAGATCTGTTTCTGATATAATTTGACTATCCGGCACGCGCTGAACGCACCCAATAGCACGAGTGCATGCGTAAATAGCAGCGATTTATTGATTTACTGTCGCGAATATTCCACACGAACACCTATATATACATATGATATATACATGCCAAATACCTACATAACGAACATCGAATGAGATCCCGAGAAAAGAGGCGTGTACGTCTTTTGACTTCTGGTACGTATTATACTTGTGGCGGACTCATAGTGCCACCTAGGGATGCACAGCGAGCTTGCAGTAGACACTGACAGAGGGACGCGGCGCTAGTACACGATACCCTGGCCTGGAGACGAGAGCACCAAGCTCAAAAATTAATTCCGTTTCCTTGGCTGGTGCTCTCAACAAGTTATCTCTTAAAGTGTAAATTATTGTGTAACTTGCAAATCTCTCCCAGTAATTTATAGCGTGTTCTGATTACGGATCGCAATAAACCAGATAACAAAACCCAGGGTATGGTTCTTTTTATTTAACACACCCTAGATGTCATTTTTCCCTACACCTTTCTGATTAATGGAGATGAATAATTATTTAATTGGCTAGTAAAACTTGAGTCAGCTGAGTATCATCACTATACCTTTTAACTAATACAAACATTAATCACAGGACACAATACACTTTATAACCTCTAAACTGATTTGCAGTCAGACAACATTCAATATTGAATAACTTAGACTTTTAGACCAAAAGATGCAGAAATTTTGTTCGACCAATCAACTTATATTTCTGTTCAGATAGATACACCAAATGGTTTACGTTCGGCTAGATCATTAAGCTCTTCCAGATCACTTCTCAGTTCATCCAGCCCAGAGTCAAGATGAGACGAATTCTTTTGTGTTTTTTTTCAGGCTTTGATCTTTTAATTTCCCTTCGAAAACTCCACATTGGTAGAGATCTAGTTCGTTAATTTCTACACAAACACATTCTTGCAACATTAAGAATAAAGTGTTTAGGGTAGGAAACGCGTCAGACATGTCCAGTGTTCATTCAAGTGTGAGATAATAATTTAACGAGTTTTATATTATAAATAAATATGAATTAAATATATTAATTATAAAGATATACATATAAAATCAATTTTATCCAAAAATATTGTTGTTGCGCCACCGGGATTCGAACCTGGATCTCTTTCCTAACCGGGGAAGATGCTTTATTCAACTAAGCTACAGCGACATTATTTTTTAGCGACAATTTTCGACCCTATATGTTACCTTTTTGATATTAATACATTTAATCGTTCCATCATTTGACAGAGCCATCTACCTTATTTTTACAGAATCTCAAATACCTTTGAGTAAACTGATAGCAGACGCCAGAATTATCAATTCATTTTTATTAAATTTAATACAAATAGTTTTATATTATCATATTCACTAAATATTTTTATTACATGCATTACCTGTTCTCTTTCACATATAAGTCTTTCCAATCTATATAAGATGACATGGATCTATACTGGAGTGAGTCATTATTTAGGTATAAGCTTTTAAAAATAAATTATATTATAGAAGCACTGTACAATAAAATAATTTTTAATTATTGTTCCGAATTCGTAAAACACACTTTTAGTGCGTCTTTTTGATTCAGCCGCGACCAACGTTATTGATACATTTCCGCGTCCAAATTTCCATCCATATATTTCCTAATGCATGTCTTTTCAGTATGAAATGTGACCTTGACGCCAGCAGACGTCAACTTGACCGTTATTTGTTCGATCTCGGCATCGCGATAGCATTCGCGGTGTGGATCTTTCAGCACCAGCACTGTATTGTTTGTGATCCTGTGATTTGTATGAACAGTGATATTGTTTTGTTTGTGCCGTAAGTGAACTTGTGACATCGCCGTATTCAATTGGGATCGGAGATCGGCTCATCCGCGTGCCCTTTATGTGATCTCGCCAGCGACTGCTGGGATTACGGAGGCGTCATATACAAGGTAAGACGAGCAGTTCCTTCCGAATCCCGGTTCCCCAAAATTCACTGGTCTTTCGACTAAAACCTCTATCCCCTCACCGACCTCATCCTGTATTAAGGTTTTCCTACTTTCCTCCCATACCTTGCGGTGATTCCGATTTACGTCCGGAATAGTCGTATTACATTCCGCGGGACGCGCGACTCGTGGATTGCGCAATTCGATCATTTTGATTCTATTGATCCGGATTTACAGTTCGAATTCAATTATCATAAATCTGTTTTCCGTAAAACTACGAACACTGCTAAAAATAAATTTACAACGTATAACACTGCAGACTATAAGAATAGACATTTTTAAAATAATTAACATTTACGGCATTGTAATTTATTTGCCCAACAACAAAAAAATATTTACATGGAATTAATGAAAAACTCAATTTTAGTCCAATTATAGTTGTTTACCGTTCGTATAAATAACTTGAGATTTAAATAATCCCCCGAGGATTTTAAAATTTGAATTATTTACGTAAAAATTGTTAAAATATGCGCATAAATTCCATTACTGTGTGATTTTCATTCTAATTATGAATTATTTTCACATTTCAATCATTGTTTTCCTTTCTCATTTTTTAAAATTATATTATACTAGCGAGTACCCGGCATGCGCTGCAATGCCACTCAAAGAAAGAAAATGTTTGTATTTTAATTCTGATTATTAAAGTACTTTTGGATACACCATTTTTTGTTTTTCCGTCTAGTGCGTAAACGAAAAATTCGCCAGAGGGGCGATAATTCGTGGAAAATTCGCCACAGATAATCCTTAAAATAGCCAATCAACGTGTCCGTATTTCACATTTCGATCCCTTTCTTCGGCGAACTTTCTCATTGTAAAATGGTTGTACTAATTCAGAAACCTTCGCGGGCGTGCGCACAGCAACTCACCAAAGTTTCATGGTAATAAACTATATGAAATACACACACCTATTGTAAAATAGTTGTACTAATTCAGAAACCTTCGCGGGCGTGTGCACAACAACTCACCAAAGTTTCATCGCAATCGGAAGAACGATATAGGAACGCATACGGGACAAACAAACAAACAAACATTCATTTATATATATAAAGATTGCTTTTTTCTTTCATATATGTGGTTCACATATATTAATGATCGATATACGAGCATTAATAGCATATTATATGTTATATAATTGTAATGCAAGCCGTTTTGCCAAGACTATTTTGACTGGGGCTATTGTGTGAGTAGGGTGTATTGTCGGAGCTATTTTGATATAATAATTAATAAACAGATATGTGTGCAATGTAATTTATATTTATAAATTGATACGAATTAATCTAATACGCGGTCAATGCAATGTATAATGTGAATTAAACAAAAAAATATTACAAATAAAGAACAGTCTATCTTATCATATTTTGTATCTGTACTTCATATGGTAAAAGAGTATCTTTCGTAATAAACTTCTATATAGACTGTTTACCTTCTGAACGTTATTTGTTTGACTATGAGGGAGAATATTGGCACGGAACAACCTCTGTATAAAGAATAATGATGTTGTTAGATGTCAGTACGTGTCCGCCGCAGGGAAAGGTATGCAAAATTACCCGATACTGAGAATCCTAAACATTAAACTTATTGTACTGTTCATGAAAATATCAGAGTTTTGTGTTCGGCTTATGAACAATGCTCGCGTTGTGAAATAAGGGCAACACAATACAAATTTGTTAAATATGAATTAAATATCTTAATTAGAAAGATATACGTATAAAATCAATTCTATCGAAAAATATTGTTGTTGTGCTACCGGCTCTTTCAAGTAATGGAACGATTAAATGTATTAATATCAAAAAGGTAACATATAGGTTCGAAAATTTGTCGCTAAAAATATCGTCGCTGTAGCATAGTTGGATAATGCACCTTCCCCGGTTTGGAAAGAGATCTAGGTTCGAATTCCGGTGGCGCAGCAACAATATATTTCAATAAAATTGATTTTATATGTATATATTTATAATTAATATATTTAATTCATATTTAAAATATCATATACCGTCTGTTCTGAATAATTACAACTTCAATTCAATTTGTAGTCAACATTAGCGTCCAGACCGTCGTTTGGTAAAAAGCCGCCCATGGGCAAGTTTCAAAATGGCGGCCTAACAAAATACCTCCCCTAACGTGTGTGGCACGCGGGCGGCCGATTGAGAGTGCGGCCAACTTATGGGGATGGTATCACAAAAATTGAAAACATCATCTTCAATTAAGTTACTCGGGTAGAAATAAATAATCTTGCCTGTGGCGGCAAAAAGTCTAGCGCCGGCGCTGTTATCATCTCAATCAGAAGTGCAAGTCTGAGCTCCTCTTAAAAAACATTAATTTTCCTAGTCGTTTCAGTAACGACGACAACGCCAGTGAGAACTCCCCTAGATAAACTTCTGGAACCTTCCCGTATTTTAGAGATCCTCTTGATAAATATAACGCATATGTAAGACACGTATGCAAAGCACGTTCTTGGAAAATGCGCCGCCACAGCTGTGATATGACGTCGCAAGAGGGAGATTTACGGTCCCATACAAACACCTGGGTGATCTGAGTCGGCCGCCATTGCACGTTCTGCGGGGGAATCGCCATTATTGTATGAATTAGATTATTCTAGAAGGAGATATACACTAATCTCGCAGTTTTATGCAATAGATTTAACATCACGGTAAAAGCCGGTAACTAATCAGACTTGTTGTTTCACTGGAATACTATTTGAAAATGGAGAAGTTACATTAATAAGTATACCTGCGAAATATTAATATAATGTTATGTAGCAATATTTGAATATGTTCAAGAACACACAATTACTGAATTCTTGCCTACAAAGCAGATATAGAAATATCAGATATTTCATCTCTATGAAGCTATTTTTATTATATTTAATAGAAAATATATAGAAGTACGGGATAATAACAGCGCCTTTGTAGGTAAAAAACCAATAATTATGTATTCTTGGACATATTTAAATAATGCTAAAATAATATACCAATAAATTATTCTAGTTTAATGTGTTAAAAACATTTTACAGATAAAGAATATAGATTTAAATAATTTAAAAAAAAATCAGATTATCATTAAGTTGACATATGCTGTTTCAAGGAAAAATAAATTATCAAATTTGGTCCATAGATGGCGATGGCGTAGTGGTATTCGAAACGAGTCCACATATTAACATATATACAACTTTCAAAAAATTGATAGATGTGATCGTTATATTTATATAAAGTGATCACTCAAGCCAGCCGAAGACAGGTCGTAAGCCCTGTATTTACCCAATACTTCTATATATTTTCAATCAAATATAATAAAAATAGCTTCGTCCCTATGAGATATCTGATATTTATTTAATGTTATATAATCTATGGGTATAAATATATGAAATTGAATGTCTGTCTGTTCTTTATACAATTTTACACCGATTCCAACCAAATTTTGTATAATTACTCTTTAGGACACTGAGCAAAACATAGGCACCTCCCCTTCTCTCCTCCCACCTCACCATCCATACATCGATGTAAATGTAAACTGGATATTTCACACTCCTCCTGCCTGGGCTGATTTTTTGATACATATTAAGGAACTGTGCAAAACAACGGTGCCCCAATTTCTGTATCTCCCAACCCCCTATTTTAAATTATTATTCAATCTAAAGCCCGAGCAACGCTGGGCTCGGACTGTTAATCATTCCCCACGTTACATTCATCACAATGCACATTTTAGCTCGGATTTGAACCATCATAATCGTTGTATTATCATCATCCAGGGGTGTACATCTAAGTGGAGTACATCACACGGATCCCTCTGATTTCGATGGCTTTTACCAAATATTTAAAAATAAATAAATAATGTATTTTGTGTATGTACGGTATATAGTACCTACCATTAGTAATTTAAAAAAAAACCACGAGTTTTTTCCAATTATACAAGTCTAAAAATAGCAACTATAAATATAAAACAATATAGTAGTATGTATATTAAAAAACATATAAAGATAGTTAAAATACCTGAAAACACAGTGAAAACAAAACATATTATTTTTGTATTTTTTTACACAAACCATAACACAATATTTGGAAAACTTGAAAATAGTACCTACTTTTATGGGATTTTTATGAACAATTCTGTGATTATTTCATAATAATTTCTGTTAAAAGTGTAGAGTAAAATGTATTTTTTTTTCCTTATACGACTAAATGACTCTTTTAAATTCGTTTTCAAAATTAACTAAATTCTGCATTTTTAAAATTGTGTCACGTTTCTATCAACGAAGCTTCATGTAAAATAGTAAAAATAAATATTTATTAAATATTCTTAGAATGTAGACATGTCTGGCATATTTTTACATAATAATAATGGAATTTAATCCGTCGTGTATGTACTTCGTTCATTCCATTTTTTTTTATCGTGGCTCTTTCAGATCTTGAGTATTTTGAAATTGGTAAATTTCCAGAGATTTTTTAAACAAAATTACCCAACTCGATAGAGAAATCAATTTAAGTTTTTAAGGGAGTATAGAAGTACGATATAAATTAAATTATTAAATATATACGTATATGGTACAAAAATATAATCAAGAGTTATGTCAAATTCATTGAAAGAAATTAGAACTTGTAATTGCTGTCGGAGTGAATGATTTGAAGGCTTTATATTTTTTTTCTGTTTTGATTTTATATAGGAGGGCATTAATTTTTTTAATATCTGATAGGCGTAATGGTGTTGAGAAGCACTAAGTTGACCCACGATCTTGGTCGGTTACTCACCTACTTTTGTGGAAATTATTGAATTGAAATGGTTTTTATGAATTTGTAGCAACGCTCTTTTGAAGATTTTATTCAAACTGAGAGTCTATTGACTAAAGAGATGCTGAGTATGTTAAGAGCATCCCTCTAGACAATAATATATTCGGTTTTTGCTAATTATACAATTTACTGCGAATAGTAATACCTACTGTATTTCTTTAAATATTTTTTATGCAATACCTATTCACACATTCGATATAAGATTATTTTACACTTACGATCGAGTTGCGTTCATATGTAGTTAACAAGTAGGTACCAAATGCTGTTAAACTATTTCACACTTGTTATTATTAACATCATGTGTAGGTAAGCTAACCCATCATCCATCAAACATTTTTCTAGGTAGGAATCTAGATACTTAATATAAAAAATTAATGGGTTTTCATTTATAAATAAATGTAAAAAGTTTACGGTGTTTTTATGGTTTAATTAAAAATGATTAATTATAGTAGTTCACCATCTTTTCTGACATATTCCAAATGGACGAAACGTATTTAAAACGGGTCAACGGCGAATGTTTTTTTTTTTTACTATAATCGCGTACATTTGTATAAAAGGATTTTAGGTTTTTCACTTTTCTGTAAAAATATAGTCTTGGAAATTAAGCTGTTTAAACACCGTATCGTACTGCTGCATAATTTTTTTTTTTTAATAATGCGCGATGGAATAATGGAATATCTAAATCTGAGCTTTTCTGCAGCGGGACAATGCGATCTGAAAGAGATGAATCACGGCGCGGGCTTTGTATGTTAAATATGTCCTGAATGCGCGCCGGATCGTGAATGTCATTTATCGGCAGCATAAATTAATCATTTAACCGATGAGTGTTTAGTTGAAAAGGGTTTATCGGGATACGCCGATAGATGGCAATCTCTGTTTGATACACAAAAATTATCTACAATTATTTTTGCATTACTAGAAATTACTCGTCGATAATGATGAGAAGTACTGCAAAGTGATGCTTTATAATAAAAAAATATATTTATAATAATATCTACATGAAATTTTTTAAAGAAAAAAGAGAAATTTACATGTTCAATTTACTGGCCCAAATTTAAGCATGGCATTTAACCTATTTTGACCTAATGCGTAACGGGAATTCGGGTTGTGTAGATTTTAAATATGATTTTCGAGATTATTATGAAGTAAAAATGAGCGAAAATGACAAATTGATATATTTTAATATAGTTTCATTTTGCCCGGACGAATAAGAGAATGGTTTGAAACAATAAATCTTACGTGGTAATTAAAAACGTTATGTTTGATTAATTATTTACAATTATTGTTTGTAGAGATTTTAATATGTTGAGAGGAGGTAATTTTTTTAATAGAACACATTCTTATTGTGAAATTGTAATTATTCAGAACATAGGTCTGTGATATTTTAAATAAGAATTAAATATATTAATTAGAAAGATATACATATAAAATCAATTTTTTCGAAAAATATTACCTCAAATACCGTTGAGTAATCTGATAGCAGACGCCAGAATTATCAATTCATTTTTATTAAATTTTGGACACATTGATTGATACAACTTTATTATTATGAGAACACATTCTTATTGTAAAGTTGTAATTATTCTGAATATAGGTCTGTGATATTTAAATTTGTCGCTAAAAATATTGTCGCTGTAGCATAGTTGGATAATGCACCTTCCCCGGTTAGGAAAGAGATACAGGTTCGAATCCCGGTGGCGCAACAACAATATTTTTTGATAAAATTGATTTTATATGTATATCTTTCTAATTAATATATTTAATTAATATTTAGGTTATTTTTTAAATTATTATTTTATCTTCTTCGTTGTTACTCCATTTAGAGAAGGTTGCAATAGAAGTTGATCGAGTATTTTTAACCTTTAAATATTTGTTTTCACATAACACAATCTTTGAATCTTTCCAGTACGACATGAATATATTTTCCTGTTATCATAAAATCTCCAAAGTACCCGATTTTCTCATCTTAAGCATTTCAAATGATACTATCCCTTCTATACTGGCCAAAGTTATGTTAAGTCTGTCGATGATTCTACTTCGTATAGTTCTTCGCGCATTAGTTTAGCGCAGGTTTAGTTTACTGCAAGGAATGATCCGCATTTGCATTTAGAATATGCAGTTTCGTGCCATTTCAATCTTGGTTTTTATATGTCGATAGTGATCTCGCTGATTATTCAGCCAGCATCCCGGCTACATTCCATTTCCAATTTTAAGTAACGTAACCAGGTTTTTATAATTTCTGTCCATATTCCTTTTATCAAAATGTACAATATTTTTAACAGTGTTGCCAATATTCACCGTTTATTAATATTTATTTCGATAATCAATGTTTTACTTTATTTAAACTGTTTTTTTTTTTCTAAATACTTTTGTAGCTATGGAGAGGGTCCTGTTTAAATCGTTCTTCACCAGCATGTATACCTACGAGCTCTGATCGAAATACAAGCAAGTGACGTAAAAATCGATTCGTGTCGGTTGGTTCAATTTCTCTCCACACAAAATTATTAACACTCTATGCTTATTGTCGCCCTTTTTGGTTAAATTGTAATTTAAATATGTGGAATATTAAAATTGCATTGTACTGTTGGATTACTTAGGCGTCGACGGATTTGATTTCAATTATAGTAGCTTTTATTATTCTTCAATAAGACAGCGTAGAAAAGGACATTACCCTGGGCACCACGACGATGAATGAGTGCGTTGTATTTTCCTGGACCAAGACTTGTGGGTGGGCATTACAAGCCATGTCTCATCTGATTGACGCTGAAAGATGAAAAAAGTCAATTTCAGACACAAACATTGAGCTAAACATAACCATAGATATTGTAATTATTTTGAACATAGGTCTGTGATATTTTAAATACTAATTGAATATAAATATCACAGACCTATGTTCTAAATAATTACAACTTCACAATATGAATGTGTTCTCCTTAATAATATATTATATAAGTTGAATCAATGTGTCCAAAAACAAAAGTAGATGGTTTTCAAATAATGGAACGATAGATGTATTAATTTTTAAAAACTGTAACACATGGGTTCGAAAATTTGTCGTCAAAAGTACTGTCGCTGTAGCATAGTTGGATAATGCACCTTCCCCGGATTGGAAAGAGATTCAGGTTCGAATCCCGGTAGCGCAACAACAATATTTTTCGATAAAATTGATTTTATATGTATATCTTTCCAATTGATACATTTAATTAGTATTTAAAATACCTAATCTTAGAAATATATTTCATTTTCAAATCAAACTCTTTTTCAATATATATTCTTGTTTTATGTTTCAGTTCAAATTCCTTGTTAAATTAAATGCTTGTTTATAAAATATTTTCATTTCAAATGCCTTATATGCAATATAACACTTATATTTGTATATTTTTTCAGTTCAAATCATTTTATTATCAATCTAAATACTCGCTCAAATATTTTTTTCAGATCAAATACAACCTGTTTTTGTCTCGAAGCAGAAATAAGATCAGGCAGCTGCCGCGGCGCTGCGCGGGGACGGTTGTACTTGACATGACATGCCAAAGCGACCGCTCGCTTAGTTATCAATCTACACGGAGAGAATATACAGAGGATATATTAAAGCTAGTAAGTGGGCGCTCTAATAACAAGAAAAGATTGTTCGGTCAACATGAGCACCCGGCCGCCTGCCCACGCTCGAGATTGAATTGCAAACCAGAGGTGGATAGTTGCATTACAGCATGACTTGCAATTGATAATGACGTTAGCAATTATTCTTCATTTATTTAATCCGGTTTCTCTGCGATACTTAGACGACGCCTACGAGAGAGCTTCACGCTCGGTCCGTACTGCGGAATGCAACCTGTGGGCTGCGTACTTACAATTTTATTATACAACGAATAATTTCCCGTTTAAAATGTTTTCGCGCACAAAATAATTTATTAATTAATTAACCTTTTCAATCCAATCACGGCACCACAACATGTGGTGGACTTTGACCAATCAAGAAGATTATTTCCTCTCTACTCTGAGCCTTCTAAGAGAAATAAAATAACAGTTCTTTCTACCTAACTTCAACCAGAAATGGTGAGATAAGATCCCGTGGACTGTAATTTAGAATGGTTTTAAGTATTTTACGCAACCCGAAATGGAAGTCTGAAGGAACATAAGGGCAAATGGATATGGCCTACCTTGCTTTGAAGTCCTGGATTGGGCGTCGATTGCACCTCCGGTTGACGAGCACGTATATTATGCCGAACCGATAACGGCACTTCCGAAAACGATTCACTTCCTCTGCGCGGTCCAAGCGATACGCACGGCGTGAGTGTAGGGCGGCAGGAAGAAGCACAAAAAAAACCTTAATGCTTCGTGGTCGAAGCACAATCGGATCATTAGTTAGGCAATTGTATATTCGGCAGATGAGAGAGACATTTTTGAAGAAAAACACTAATAAATATGTGCCGAATATGAGTTTAGTGATATTTTTATGCGTGCAATCACCACAATGATCTAAGATAATGAACTAAATAATGACTATTTTAAGTATAAAGCAATAATAATAAAATGAAAACAATCGTGTCGAACCGCATGCATTAATAGCATTATGAATATGTTATTCTATATGCTTTAGAACGTGATATAATACATCCTAATAAAGCAAATAGAAAACGTCATAAAAAAATTGTGAACCAAATTATATTTTCATAGAAAGCAGTCATATTAGATTAAATAAAATATAATCACTTTATATGAAACCGTGAATTTTATTACATGCCAACCGGTTTCGCTTAGATCATGCTTCGTCGGGAAGTATTTAAAACTAACAATAAATACAAAAAGAGTGCACTTATATATATACATAAAAAGGGAGATAGAATATAAAATTACATGTGAAAGAAAGAGACAGAATATATATACAGTTAGACGGAACATTAAGGAAGGGGAAAATACAGTGTTGATGGATTTCAAATTGATTTTAAAAGAAACATACTTAGTATGGAGTTAATGCATAAATTAATTTGATTATACTGTTTTTTTTATTTCGAGAGCTTCTAAATTGTCCAACCGGAGGCCAAACCCGATTTTATGGAGGATATTGGCCCCTGTGAAATTATTAAAAAATTGTATTTTTCAATAATATGGTTGGAAAATTTTGAGAAACCATTACTGTTTAAACATTTATGATGTTCTTTGACACAAATATTGACATTACGAGCTATATATTATATATTTATATTCTATCTCCCTCTTTGTGTATATATAAGTGTACTCTTTTTATATTTATTGTTAGTTTTAAATACGTCCTGACGAAGCTTGATAATAATATTAATCCCATTAATATTATTTACACCCGCGACTTAAAAGTTTTTCATACCTGCTCTTTATAGATTTCGTGTACATCATTATGCAGGATGTGTACAAAACGGTCGATTTCTTTATCACAATCTCCGAGGAGAGCCATAAAAAACGTTAGGCCTTTTGTCGAATTGATCGACATTATAAAACTTTTTCATGTCGATTATTTGAGTCAATCCTGAGCTGTTAATAGTTCGTAGTCCAACCGCTAGATTGCCCCGGTAATCCTCTTATCTGACGTAACTGATCGGATGAAATATGCACTGGATTATTTCTTGTGGACCATTTGCTCTCAGACCGGTCACATCTCATGGGTAGGTAATCCTGCCACGGTGCTCTTCGATCGTAAAGCTTAATTCTTAATGATGGAACGAACCGTCTTATAAAATATTACGTTTAATTATATTCTATAGAATTTAAAGAAAATTTATATTTACGAATAAAATTAATTATTTGTATTATTTTAAACATAAGTAAATCAACAAATTAAGGTTTTTTTTGTTGACTTATAAAGGATTTTAATAGAACGGTAAATATTTTGAGAGATTTTAAAGATCTTGGAGACTGGGATGGAATACGCATAAATGTCCCTTGGTATGAATTAACTGATTCGTAGGGGGATATTATTACATTCAGACAAGACATCTTCACACACAGCAAACAAAATGAAAATAATAATAATATTAATTATTTAGCCACTTTTATGAGTTAAATTTAATACACCAACCGGTTTCGGAAAATACATTTTTCTTCACCGGGATGTCAAATAAACTAACTAAATCCATATTTTTAATTGACTTAATGTTTTTAAATTCTATTAAAAAATATATTATAAAATTATAATTATTTAAAATATATATCTAGGTACCTAACTTTGATACGATGGTGAAAGATGTGGAAAATTATTGTAAATTTTTTTTGAGGAAATTTTTTACTATTGGACTTGTGGTTAAATTTAGTTAGTTATTTATAATTTTTGGTTAATTTTGCACGCTTTACCTAATGATTCAAAATTATTCAGTTTAAGTCCAACATTGTTTAAATGTAAAATAGACAATCACAAATTTTTATCAAAAATACGGGAATGATCTAGAGCTGCAAATCGAGTCACAAGAATGATCCAGAACTGCGAATAGAGTCCCGGGAATGATCCAGAGCTGCGAATAGAGTCCCAGGAATGATCCAGAGCTGCAAATAGGGTCCCGGGAAAGATCCAGAGCTGCAAATAGAGTCCCGGGAATGATCCAGAGCTGCAAATAAAGTCCCAGGAATGATCCAGAGCTGCGAATAGAGTCCCGGGAATGATCCAGAGCTGCTGATGGAGTCTCGAGAATGATCCAGAGCTACGAATCAAGTCCCGGGAATGATCTAGAGCTGCGAATCGAGTCCCGGGAATGAAAAAAATCCCGAATTTTTAACACTTAACTCGGATTTCGTTATCACCGCACACCATAAAGAGTCCATATTCTCCTTTATATTTCACCTTCCAGTCACAATTCAACTACTAATCAGTAATTTTAACGAAAAAATATTAACAACAACTAAAAAAAATATAAATTCTAATACATTAAAAAAATCAACACGTGTGTAAAATTATTAAACAAAAATATTTATAAAAGCATATTATTTTACAAGATTGTGAAATGTTGGAACCAATTTGCAACCTTTGAAAGAAAGTCGTCGGTAACAAGTTGGTAAACTAAATCCGTACAAGTCGGAAGACAAAACTTTGAATATTTCAAAGCGCACATTTTCTTCGACTGAGCGCTAAGCCGAAGTAGATTATCCCCGTTTGTAGAAGTGAGATCCTAGCCGGGGAGGGTGGAGAAGGTCCCTATTTATTTATTTGTTTTGTAGACATCAAAAGCAACTTAAACGTTAAGCATACATACTTCATAATCACCTGAAACTTTGATACTCCCCTTCTCGTCCACGAATGCGAGTTTTAAGAGATTTTCGACTCGGGACAATCTCTGAGGTACAGATTTTACTCTCGTGAGATTCTTTGGAGACAAATCTCAACATTCAACGAGACTCGCCACCTCGTGCCTTACTTCACGTCAATTATCATTGTCGTTCGTGATATGAGTCTCCGCAGCAGCAGTTGAAAGTGAATAAATGTTTGTAAAAATACGTCTTACATTAATGTTAATGTTTTATATCTAACTTTCAATTGTAGTGATTTAGTATTTGTCTCTGAGTATTTGTCTCTTTCTATCAATCTCATGCTGATCTCTGACTTAATCTCAACACATGTTCATGGTATTGAAATGTATCTCGATTAAATCTCTAGATTATCTCATCGTGTCTCCTTCCTTGGACACGGACCTCGAACATGTGCTCTGCGTGTTATGCAGTTTACATTTCAAAACATGTTGTTATTGAATACAAAAAACATGTTACCGAAAGATTTTTGATAATATGTGGCTGAAGGATTCTAGCATACTTTAGACACGTTACCGGAAGAAACAAGAAGGGCATAGCACAAGCGTTTGGCTTAGTTTGAAAATAGTAAGAATATTGATGTGACACGCATTCCGTGTACGCATCTCTATTTAGAAAAAAAAAAAAGATGTGTAGACAAAATGAAAAAGTTAACAGGGCCCTATCGAGAACGGGAGGAATGGAGATGTATTGTGCTAAGTTCGAGATATGTCAGAGGATCGGTTTGTTTGACACGACAATTGCGCCCCGGATAAATGCGCCCCGACAAATGCGCCCTCCACAAATGCACCCTGGACAATGAGGGTAGATCCGCCGCTTACCCAGGACCATTTATAAGCAAAAACTCCTATATGGTCCTAAATGGCAGCTATGCAATTCCGTCTGTCACTAAAAGTAAAAGTAAAAATATACATTTAAGGATATCATCACAAAAAACATAGTACACAAAAAAAATTCTAACATACAAAGAACAGTTAAATAAAATAAAATAAAAAATTTTGAGTTACATAATTTCAGAACCATAACAGGGAGACAACTTGGTAAATGGAGCTGTAGTCGGGGAACCGAGGGAAAAAACAAACACGCACCCGAAAATGGGAAAAAGACAAAACAAAATAATAATTATCTGACTTGTCATCACAGCACCACCACTGGTCATTCATCCCCAACGACAGGAGAAACAGACAAAGAAAGCACTGATATTGGTATTATTAGTTAATACCCCTAAATAATTCCCACCTAACTCTCATAAAGGTCCTAAACAATTTCAGATTCCTTTTGCAGCTGAGGAGATCGGAGTTTCGGATGGACATCAAACCATCAATCATACCCTCACTTGCATCCGTCAATATTTCGCATCGCACCCCGGACAAATACGTCCCCGACACATGCGCTCCAATGAGAAATGTATTCATATTAAAATGTTAAAGAACAAGATTTTGATACGACGCAACGCCGCCATCGATGTCTTATATAATTAAATGGGAAGAGATAAACGAAACTGTAAATTACACTCTGTATATAATAACTTAATATTGTAAAGATTATACAAACTAAAGAATAAAAAATATTTTATTAAAAATGAATGTGGATGAGGCGAGAATTGCGCGTCGGGACAGAAGTGTGTGGCGCTCTATATTTTTTAATTTATTTTTTAATTTTTTAATTCAACTTATTTCCATCACAAATCAGGCTGACTTATGAATTTTTCCGAGATATTCACAAGATTAATTTTTAAGACAAGATTGACAGTCAAAAAAACAACTATACCACTATAAATTAGAAGTCACATTTTTTTTTTTCCAGGCGAAGAATTGTTGGATAACAATTGTGACCCCGAACAATAAATAAGCGTTCAATATTCCGGACACCACCCATAATAGACGCTACATATGTTTTAACTATTTACTATCATACCCATTTAAATAATAAAAATAGTATGAATTTGATTAATTTGTTTAAAAATTGCGAGTACTTATTAAAGTAGACCAGTTATAACCGTGAAGTCTGTGTTTTTTTCTACCAGTTACTTTATAAAAGACTGTTAAATAGCCTTAATAAATCAAACATCTCAAAATCATATTGGTTAACAATGGCCATCTCGTATCGAACATCAATAACGTATTGTTACAGGAAATTGTACAGCCGAAATTATTTTCTGGCTTCGTATTTGGGAGCAGCAACCATTCGCTGATTTATTACGTGATAAAGGCACTATTAATTTGATTTATGAAATTATTAAAAGTCTATAATTAAAGTAAAAGCTTAAGACTACGTGGGCACGACGGAAATGGCGGCAATGTGTTTCGAAGGAAAATATTTTAATTAATTAACTTCGGTTAGACTGTTATTACTGAAATGACAAAGCACTTAGTATGAAGGAAGTTTAACTATTTGGTGTACGAATAAATAAATGTAAATTTGCTATTATAAAGAACAGAGTGGATTGTAGTAAATCTCAGTTCACTGCTTCAGAAGTAAAATATTAAATATATATAATATAAGACATTTTTAGGATCATCGCCTTAATTGAATATACAATCATCATCATCTTCAGCCATTATTGATTCACTGCTGGATGATGATTCTGCCACATTCTTGTTTGCCATGTCAACATATTCTTCATGATAATTAACTTACCATCACGCCGTTTCCCGTTTCCCAGAGCGAATAGAACGCCACACTCTTCTGTCCTGACACACACTTCTCGCCTCATCCACATTCATACATATTCTCATATAAGCTCGCTGATTATTGAGGCTTCTAAAAGAACCATCCCCCAGTATCTGGTTTACCTGGTCGTGTCAAGTCTTCCGTAGACGTCTGGTGCCGTCAACACTTGCGTCATGTATCTTTCTTACCATTTATATGACCAAACCACCTAAGTGATCCTTTCTTAATCTTACTTACTATACTAAGATCAGCTTTACATTCTTTCCTTATTTCTTCATTCTTTACTCTACCATAAATGAATCTGCTACATGTACGCCTAAGCGATCTCATTTCCACTGCATTCAGTATACTTTCGTCCCTCTTCTACCAGCTCCAGGCCTCACTTCCATACATAAGTGTCGGTACCAGGACCCCATTATATACCGCTAGTCTTGTCTCGGTTGATAAGTATCATTTAGATATAATTCCATTCTAAGCGCCGTTCACTTTATTCTCTGCAGTCACCCTCCTTTCGATATCTTTTTCAGTCTTCTTTCCAAATGCACAAACTCGTCTACTTGTTCCAAACATTCATTACCTACAAGTATTTTGCGCGGCATCTTTTTCCTCCTTCTCGAATACCGTAACTTTCGACTTTATATATGGATTATCCTTATTGCTATTAAACACCTTTATATACAGATTAGTCATGTGTAGTGCATGCCAATGACCGTCGAAGACTGGCGCTTGTCACGTGATTGGACTTCGTTGACCTTGGTACCTAAAAACTTTTGTACTCGCGCGGTAATTTTTAATATCTTCTTTAGTCTCCTCAATGGTCAAAATAAATCATAACCTTAATTTATTTTTTTTGCACACAGTTTTCACACAAACTATCCATCAGGTTCATTAACTACCTGTTGATTATATGTATACCTAGTAAAATAAATAATGAGATAAAGCATATAAATACACAGTGAAGAATATACTGATTTGATTTACATAAATTATTGAGTAATTTTGAAGATTTTTATTTTATTGTACCTATCTACATATTTCGAAATGTCGTAAAAAATATTTTTATCTCAAATATCAATTAAGTGGCCTTTTGTTACAATATCTAATGGCTGATTGGTCACCTCCGGATTGACTGCCAAATAACTTATCCATTGGTTAAATTTATCGGATCGTTAAGAGTCAAAGAGCGGTCCTTCAAATTTACACTTTGAAGTTCTTCTGAATTCTCTGCATATTTCACATATACCATTTCGAGATGAAACTGAGGCTGGCAATAAAATCAAATCTATTTTGCTTTTTTTTTCCATACATTAGCATATCTTAACGTTAATCTAATAAATACCTATCTATAATAATATTATGGTTATCAAATTCGATGTACAAACGTATAAAATTTGACTGGTTGATTTAAAATTTAATCTCTGGTAAAGTTAATAAACAAAATATTATAAAAATCAACAGCACAAGCAAAATTAAAAAAATATATCAATATTTCAAATATTACTGAATATTAATACTAATAATAAATAATAAATACTCTCATTGTAATCATCGCGCGTATTTATGTGTTGTTTGTATAGTTTACTGGGAAGGAAGGAATTACATTTTGTTGCATTTATTTTCGACATTAAAACGGTTACTTAGCATTGCATAGTATACAATTTATATTATATATGTTTAAATATATTAATTAAAAATATATACATGTAAAATCAATCTTAACGAAAAATTGGACCTGGATCTCATTCCTAACCGGGGAAGGTGCATTATCCAACTATGCTACAGCGACAATATTTTTAGCGACAGATTTTCGAACCTATGTGTTACTTTTTTGATATTAATACATTTAATCGTTCCATTATTTGAACGAGCCATCTACCATATTTTTACAGAATCTCAAATACCTTTGAGTAATCTGATAGCAGACGCCAAAATTATCTATTCATTTTTATTAAATTTTGGACACATTGATACAACTTTATTATTAGGCGAATACATTCTTATTGTGAAGTTGTAATTATTCAGAACAGACGGTCTGTGATATTTTAAATATGAATTAAATATATTAATATATTAATTGTTGTTGCGCCACCGGGATTCAAACCTGGATCTCTTTCCTAACCGGGGAAGGTGCATTATCCAACTATGCTACAGCCACAATATTTTTAGCGACAAATGTTCTGAATAATTACAACATCACAAAAAGAATGTGTTCTCCTAATATATATGTTTAATTTGAGGTTTTCGCGAGCACTGGTATATGTATGCAACTGTCGTCTCTTCTGGGTTAGATGGCGCTCTTGTATATGGTTTTCTTGGGGAAACCTAGACCATAGTGCCATTGTCAAGGAAACCATGCACAAAGAGCGCGATCTAATCCAGAAGAGACGCCAGTTGCGTATATTATATATATATGCATATATAGTAGGAATGTGTTTTTTTAATAATTCAAAATTTTATCTGGGTACCGTGTTGATTACACTGAGACGTAATTTATATTTGAACATGCGAGTGTTGTGGCTATATACATTATAATTTTATTTTTTGCCAAACTGCATGACAGTTTAACGACAAGGATTGTATTTTACATAGTTATTATTAAAGTTTTATAAACAACATATTTTTTTTATAAATTAAGTATAACAGAGGAAATAAAATTAGATAAGAAGATGTTATGAACTAAAAGTATGCATTATCCTACACAAATTGGTATGTTAATATAATATACGGTCATTTCCGTTTAGATTGGTGGGACACGCTTATAAATCATTTTATAGTAAAGTTAAAAGAAATTAGATGAATTTCTTAGAAAGATATAAAAAAAAATTAATCTTTCGGAAAAATATATAATATTTACAGGGTGTAACAGATCTAGGATATACAATATTTTATGGGTGGATACCTGCATATAATATAATATAACAAGGAAACCAAAAACTAGATAAGGATATGTTATATTACTCTATATTTTGAAGAGGTAACTGGGGTCTTATAATTTTTCAAAATGTTTAATAAGTCTTTATTGATTTTGCTAACTATTCTCGGCATAATACATTGTCTCGTTCTCGAAAATGTGAATTTCTAATGCCAGCGGTCCACTCTCGCCGAGGCACGGCGAGAGGGACCGAGCACGAAAATGTACTGCGGTTCTCGGCTCTCATCGGCTATTCTCGTGCCGTCTGCCCTCGCCGCGAGTGTACAGCCAGTCTTCGGTTTCTCTCGCTCCGCCTCGCCCGTCTCCCCACTCGGGTCTCGGCGAGAATGGACTGCTTGCATAAAAAGTGTTTTACGTATATTTTACGTTTACTGGTACTGAATAAAATATGTGGTCACCATGAACTGAACAACACTTATTCGTCACATATGTTTCTGAGATGTTGATTTTCAGAGAGACATCGCGTATAATACTTAAAAATAATATCGCAATATTGTCTTTTGAATCAGTCGATAATGGCCGCTTGCCGAAATATCTACGAAATCATTACTAAACCAATGGATAAATAAAATTAGTTAAGGTCGCTCACCGAGGTTTAGGTCCTTTGAGTTATTAGTTGTCGTCGAGAATAATTAACAATGACTGAGTAGGCATTCGTGCAATTTGGATCTTGGCTACGTTGCCACTCGTGCTCTCGGAATTAACTCCAAAATGGTTCTGTCGAACGGAGAGCGGCCATTGTTGCATTAAATTAAATTCCAATCGGGTTTCTTGTTCGGGAAAATTGAATTTGGAAGTGACACCGGCGCGGCGCCGCCGCCGATAGGACGAAGCGCGGGAATTAGATTTCCAAATTCAAAGTCTTTCAAGTTCGCCCGAAAATGGACAATTTATCTCACACAGTTTAAATCAGTTCCACTTATTTCTGGAAAAAAAAAAAGAAAAATACTTTTTACAAAAGACCAATTAAGAAGAAAAGCATTTTATTACTTTAAAAAATCTTCAGTTGGTGTCAATGATTTGGAATATTCTACAAAAAGTTTGTTTGATACTTTCTTAGAATTGAATACGAGATTAAAAATCTAATCTCTGAAGTTGGTATTTGAAATCGGCGGCACTCTTGGCTAATGTTGGAAGGGGCGCTAAATTGAAAAAGGCATTTTGTATTATTATTTTTTTGTTTTCTCAATTTTAGAAAGTGTTGATTTATGTATAATTAGAAACTGGTACAATTGTTATTTTGTTTTCACGTGTCATCAGAAGTAAAAATCCTTTTGTCAATGTATATTTTCAGTTTACAGCATATTTATTGTGAGAACTGTCACTTTAGATATGTGTGTATGTGTGTGTGTGTCAGGAGAGTGAGTAGACGAGTGGTGGGGGAGAATGCTTATAATAATAATGCATTTATTCCAGGGTGATCAGGCTTTTTTTTTTAACCCGATTCGCCATAAAGATAATACATATTATATAATACATTAAAGTTACGAAATAAATATTATAATGTTATGAAAAAGAAAACCAGAGAAAATATAAATAAATAAAAAGTTCACACATATATATAAATTAAAACAAAATATAAATACTACAGTCACACCCATATTGTATATGTAGCTATTCTGTAAGTGTTGCCATTCTCTGGTCAGGGAACCAGCTTTCCATGAGAGCGCCGCTTGCACCAGAGAGTTGGCGCTGAGCCAAACGGCCCGCAACTCGATGTCTCAGAAGCGGAACGAATCCATGTGTACGGCCTTTGGTAAACATTGTAGATGCGCTGCAATAACGCGCCAATCCGAACAGTATTCTGTATAAGTTGTACTGAATTCGGAGACGGTTATACGTCACTTGCTTGTATTTCGACCACAGGTCGCAGGTATACATGCTGGTGAAGAACGATTTTAACAGGATTCTCTTCACCTCCTTACTGTATCGGTAGAAACGCCGTAAGAGCATATTTACACGAACGCTCAACTGTCTCCTCTGCCGTTCTATATCATCATCGTCTTGTCCATCTTCATTGAATATATGGTCAAGGTATTTGACCTTATTTTGAACGCTCAATTTCGTTTGGGGGAACGGGTCTCTTTCCACCGCCACTTCTCTTTTATTACTACTCTATCTCTGAATTGTATAATTACACTTACTGTAAATACTTTGTATAATAAACGTGTAATTGTCACCTGGACACTGAGTTATTATTACAAGGAAATGGAAGGAACTCGACAGTAAAGAGAGGATAGAACATCGAGGGAATCTGGTGGTACTACGAAGCTTACCACATTTATATATTTTTACTTTGTATATGTGTTATTTAACTCAATATTGATTTACTCTTTTTTATCTTTATAGTTTACATATAACACTTATTGTCTAATTTTACCTTGTTTTGTATGTTACTATACCGGAAAAGCATTGTCCAAGTAAAATACTAGTGTGGCAGGCGGGGCACCGAATTATATGTTCTTACTTTGCTGCAATGTTTTATCCTTATTTTTCTAACAATATAACATACTGTAGTATGAATCTAAAATAAAGAATTATGATTATAATTGACCGGACAAAACATAATTTTAAGGCAAAAATATAAATTTTAATTTGAGTAGACAGTACAAGCAATTTAGTGTCTTAATTTTTTTGGATACACAATTAAAGAGCAAAACTCAATTATCATTTATGTACTAAAATTAAGGGCCGGCTGTAGTAAAAAAGTTACTAAAGTGTTTTTTTTTGCAAAAACAGGTTGGTAAAAAAATATTTACTTCTCGAAAATACATCCCGTAGTAAACTCATTTTACTCTGCGATATCCGAGAGTAAAAACGAGAATCGATAGTTAAATATGGCAGATTTTTCACAGCTGTTCCAAAAGTCATCCGACACATTGATTCATTTAAAGTTGCAGTATACGACAATTACTCATTCAATATCCCGCATATTTTAATGATGAGAGTTCATACGATGATGATTTCGTTGTTTAATACAATAATACTATAAAACTTCACCACCAAAGTGACAGATTTCGAACGTCTAGGCGAAAAAATCTATAGATAATGCATAAAATAAAGCATATTTTATTATTATTTGTCGCGCCTATCAACACTCCATCTATGCATTGACAGTAGTAAATTTGATGTATCAACAACCCGCAAAGGATTTTTGCTACGGGCATTAGTAAAAAGTTACTACTGATCACACAACTCTTTCCAACAATTCCACCCCATTTTAAATGTGTATTACATTGTATGTCGTCTATCCTAAATTTTTCTCAGTTGCACTCTAGGATCTAAATGCAAAAATGTCACCCTATTCTAAATTATTAGGGAATTTAATTATCTCGGGTCTATGATTACAGACGATGGTATCTTAGAACTAGAAATCAAACGATGCGAGATTTTGGTGAAGAGTGTTATGTTCAGATTTGACAAAATATGGAAGGACCACGGCTATTAAAACAACTAACGTGTGGTTTGCGCAGTCTCTGGTATATTAAATATTTGTTTATGGTGTAGAATTATGTTTTTGAGTTGCGGCGTTGGAGGTACATTCTGCACCACACATCGTGGACAGCAATTTCTCTGTTATGCAGGAGTTACACATCAATCACTTGTCTGAGATGCATCGTTCAAATTTTCGGACATTTTGCGAGAGAGGAAGAGAAAATGGAGAAGATTTTTGTGGTGGATCATGATGACGGATGAAGAAGACGAGGAGTATGCCCGCCCGTTGGATCGTTAAAATGGAAAAAACAAAATGTACTTCCCGCTTATTTTTTTAAATACTAATTAAATCTATTAATTAGAAAGATATACATATAAAATCAATTATATCCAAAAATATTCTTGTTGTGCAACCGGGGAAGGTGCATTATCCAACTATGCTACAACGGCAGTATTTTTGACGACAAATTTTCGAACCCATATGTTATATTTTTTAAATGAATACATCTATCGTTCTATTATTTGAAATGAATTAAGTATTAAAATATCACAGACCGTCTGTTCTGAATAATTACATCACAATAAGAATGTGTTCTCCTTAATAGCTTATTTTTCGATTCTATTCGTTTAATTTACTTTAGACGCGTTTCTTGAGATTGTGATCTAGAGATTGATGATGCCCTTACAAGGCGAAACGCGTCTCAAGTAAATTAAATGAGTAGAATAAAAAATGTTATTTCCACATATGTGATTATGGAGTTTTATAAACTTACATCGAAGACGCTGAGAGAAGTGAAGTATAGTCAAAAAGGGAGAGTTAGTAACGATCGCGATCCTCGTTTACGAGGGACCGACCTGTAAGAATAATATACAGTAATACATCTACTCGTGTAATAATTTCGTAAGTGGCTCATATTGAATTACCGCAAACCGCAATAAATAATTGAAAAATTGCACTGTGAAATTGTGCCAGCGATTTAGCCACCCGAATGCATTCGATTGGAAAAGGTTCGACTGTGAACTGTGTGCAGTAAACATTATATAATATATGCACGGGTAGGTTATTGTTGTTTGATCAAATTGGCGCGGCGCACGTGCAGTGAGGAAACTGCAAATTGTATATTGCACCTCCATTACAGTGTGCACTTTGAGTGCATTCTGCGACCGCGGGTAATGCAACACAATGCCTCGGTGGGTATGCCTTTAATCTCGACCAGTTAGAAATCGAGGGCGTCGGTTGGAGCGAGCGGCGAGCCAAGAGAGTGTCCATGTCAAAATATTTATGTGCCGTTTCAAGGATATCGTATTGTTTTGTCAGATACGTCATAATTGTTCATTTAGCTATCAGGCTAGATAAAATGTACCAATTCCGTATCCTGTTAACCTGTGAAGTGCTATGTATAAATAAATATATTTATTATTTTAAATATGAATTAAATGTATTAATTAGAAAGATATACATATAAAATCAATTTTATTGAAAAATAAAATATAAATATTTTTTTTCGATATAATTGATTTTATTATTTTATTAATTATTAATTATTATGTAAATATGTACATGTTGTATAAATGTAAACTAGATGCTGACAGACTACATAGATGATAAGATAAATAAGATAAAATTTTACCATTGATAATATAATACAGAGGTGAACTACAATGATTTTGAAATAATCAAATATCATAAATATCAATTGATTAGAAATAATTTACCATTTAATACTCTAAACCATTTGCCTGATACAAATTTTTTCCTTGCAAAATCTCGCAAGATGCCCAAAAAATTTAGGCATCTTACACCTGAGATGAGAAGATAGCTTGGAGAAGTTTGTTGTCGTGGGCCATGTCGAAGGACAAAAAGGATCAATCTCCCACCCGTTGGACCGACCAAGTGGAAAAGGCAACAGGCACTTCTTTGGTGATAGTCCTAATTTATGCAGGATGCCGAGAAAAATGGAGGAACATAGTCAAACGGGCGGGAGTTCACGGAGATTATGATTCTCAGTCACGAGGGACTGACGTAGATGATGATGATGACCATTTAAGATTACAAATAATTTTTTTATGGTTCGCAGTGTATGGTATATCAATTTTGATAGTTATTCAGTCTTGTACTTGTCTGCATTAAAATTTAGTTCGGTTTATTTCGTAAGTCTCGATAAAGCGCTTCCACCTTTCACTGTTTTGCGCCGCTTCAAGACCAATCAAGAACTAATTTGCCTTCATACTGTCTATGTTGCTGTTTTTAACTAACTAACTTATCACACCGTGTCCCCACTGGCGTAGGCAGATAAGGCAGAGCGCCAAACTCTTCTACCCTGACACACATTTCTCGCTTCATCTACATTCATACATCTTCTTACACAAGCACGCCGATTAATGAGGCTTCTAATAGGACAATAATCCAGTATCTATTTGCTGGCGATAATCTGGTTTACCTAGTCGTTACAAGTCTTCCGCGGACGTCCTCTACTTCTGGTGCCATCAAAACTTGTGTCATATATCTTTCTTACCATTCTCGCATCGTTCATCCGTTTCATAAGATCAAACTATCTAAGTGATCCTTTTTTAATCTTACTCACTATTAATCTTACTTAGATCAACTTTATATTCTTTCCTTATTTCTTCATTCTTTACTCTGTTGTAAATAGATCTGGCACATATATTGCTGTTTTTCCTAGTTTAAAATTGATTTTGCGAATGCTAGGTGCTCTCTGTACAACGTGGAATGGAATTGTAGATATTCACTGATACAATGCATTGAGATTTGAATCTAAAGACGAATACTAAAAACAAACCAGGTAATAATAACACTGTATTGATTCAGTTGCTACAGGTACACCAAAATAACGAATCCCCCATTTAAGGAAAAATTGTTAGCAGAAGAAGTTCTAGAACATTCTAGTTGAAGAATTTGAAGCAATAGTTCGAAAAGTCTTCAGTCCAATTATGTTTAGGGGCTGCAAAGAAATAGTTGTTAACATAATCAACTTTCTCGTAAAAACTCTTCCCATAAATTGCCGAAATCTAAACATCGTGATTAAGTTGTAGCGAAAAATTTCTTACACATTTTTCTAACAAGTGCGTCACTCTTCTCTGATGACAAGCATCTTTTATTTATTTCAAGTTAGTAAATATGTTACGTATTCTAGAGGTAGTGGAAGGGTTAAGAAAACTAGTTATCGAAGTGAGGTCACGGAGGCTTCGTGGGCGAGTAGGTACTGCTTCCGATGAAGAAAACAAAATAATAAACTAATGCACATTATTATCTTAGTAATTTGGACAAAGAAAATATTAATGGAAAACACTTCTGACTTTATCAATCAATTGTGTATGAGATTCAATCAGTTTGTTATTATAAATTCCAATAAGAAAAATTTGAAAACGTATGTAGATAAAATTTAAAATACAAATTAAAATATTATTATTTAGAAAGTAATCAATTTTATCAAAAAACATTATTGTTGCTACCGAGATCCAGGTTCGAATCCCGGTAGCAGCAATAATATTTTTCGATAAAATTGATTTTATATGTATATATTTTTAATTAATACATTTAATTTGTATTTAAAATATTACAGACCTATGTTTTGAATAATTACAACTTCACAATAAGAATGTATTCTCCTTAATAATAGATAAAATTTGACGACTTCTGCGTTTGTCATTGCATGTAGCTTAATCAATAAAGCTATCTATCAGTATTAAAAACCGGATTTGAATCCCTGTGATAACTATAATTTTTCGATAGATAGATTTTTCTGTATCTTTGTAAGTAAGTTATCTAAAATTTTAAATATGAAATAAATATATATTAATTAGAAAGATATACATATAAAATCAATTTTATCAAAAAAGATTGTTGTTGCGCCACCGGGGTTCGAACCTGGATCTCTTTCCTAACCGGGGAAGGTGCATTATTCAACTGTGCTACAGCGACAAATTTTCAAACCTATATGTTTCCTTTTTGATAAAAAAAATACATTTAATTGTTCCATTATTTGAAAGAGCCTTCCTTATTTTTACAGAATCTCAAATACCTTTGAGTAATCTGATAGCAGACGCCAGAATTATCAATTAATTTTTATTAAATTTTGGACACATTGATACAACTTTATTATTAGGAGAACACGTTCTTATCGTGAAGTTGTAATAATTACAACTTTACAATGTTCTGAATAATTACAACTTTACAATAAGAATGTGTTCTCCTAATATCTAAAATTTGTTTTAATTATCATTTATTCGATCTGATAAACGGCAACTTTAAAAATAAAGTATAATTTCATTAAAATAAATATAATATAATATTCAAAGGGTATTAGTCAGTTTTTATTACTACTCATACTTAAACAAATGTCTTGAATAATATAATCTTTTGCATTGCAGATATTATTGTACGTACCCAGCTATAATTCATCATAAACCAGTTTGTCACATACGAGCACATATGATTGATCATCAAAGCAATTCGTTTTCATTTTATCTAGAGGCTCATCTACAGGCTTAACTCTTTCATTTTCACATTTCTTTCTTACTTATACACATCATTAGTCATCTTGCTCATTAATACAAAATTTCCCCAGCATTCAGTATAACACTCTTTCAACATTTCCGTACTCATTTTCCGGTGTAACTTATTCATAAATAAACACATTTTAAAAATAAGATAGCCTACGAAAACTTATAAGAAACTTACTAGATCGATTTACCATTTTTCTGGGAGTAGTCAGAGAAGATAGAATGCCACACTCTTCTAGTCTGGCACAACTTTAAGGTATCTTTTCATGTAAGCTCAACGACAACTTGTTTTTTTTGCATGACTTCTGTCGCCTCCAAGACATACATTTTTTTACTTTCCTCTTTTCACTCATATGCCTACGTGCCTAAAACTTTTTAGAAACCCTCTTTTAATTACAATAGGTCTCAATTAAATGTATCAAATAAAAATATATACAGATAAAATATGTTTTTACCACCGGATTCGAAGCAAGAATCCTTCCTATCCAGAGACCATTGCACGATGTCAACCCAGTAAATCAAAGACAAATTTTCCAACCTATATGTTTCACTTTCAATTTAACACATCTGTTACTCCATTTTTTTTAAAGCATTCAACTTCATATATGGGGAGAATCTCAAATAACTTTGAGTGAAACCCGATAGGAGACGCCAGATTTAATTAATTGTATTAAATTTTTTAAACATTTAATACAACTTGTATATTTTTTAAGGATAACACATTAATATTGTAAAGTTATCATAGTAATATATCATAGAACATAATTCTGCGATATTTTTAATACAAATTAAAAAGTCTCACTGAATCATGTTTATGGTGACATAAACATTTTGCATCTGGCTCATGCACTAGCTAACTCCTCAGTCCCCAGACTGCATTCCTTGGGGAATGAATATGCGGAGGCAGTCGACATTTTTGCTGTTGATTTAACTCTTTATAGGACTACACTATTACAATTTTTTGTGACCCAACTCAATGGTGATGGATAAATTGCTACTTCCCATTTTACATTTATTTTTAATTATGTATTAACATGCTGACACTACGTAGTTTTTTTCTTTGAGTATTGCACTTCTGTTGTAATTTTATTTTATTTTACAAATTATGTTAATGCCTGAATAGGGCGTGTATTGTAATAAATAAATAAATAAATATTTATATGTGTCTATAAAGTAACAGCGTGTAATTTTTTCATATAAATTGTATTTTTTTTCACTGAACACAATATGAAGCAAGAATTCTTTAATAACGATACTTTACGTAGGAGGTGTCAAGATCCATTATCATAATCATAATTCTTAACAATTTTGCAGCCAGTACTATATATATATAGGCATATGCATTCCCTAACTCCTTTCAAGCTCCACTGTTATTGCAATCGTGGGCTTACTGTCTATCCGCTATTGTCCGTATATCATCGGTCCAGCCAGCGACCAGCCCACAGTTCGCCTTCAACCGATCTATATCAACTCGTTCTTAATTTATTATTTCTCCACTATATCATTTATAGATTTTACACGCGCGCACATCTGAATGATCACATTATTATTTATTTATTTATTTATTATGATTTTACACCCACAGGGCATTCGCAAGTTATAATATTGCATTTTTACATGTTTAAAAAATATTGTTTTAAATATGAATTAAATATATTAATTATAAAGATATACATATAAAATCAATTTTATCGAAAAATATTGTTGTTGCACTACCGGGATTCGAACTTCCCTAACCGGGGGAGGTGCTTTATCTAACTAAGCTACAGCGGCATTACTTTTAGCGACAATTTTTCGACCCTATATGTTACCTTTTTGAAATTAATACATTTAATCGTTCCATCATTTGACAGAGCCATCTACCTTATTTTTACAGAATCTCAAAATACCTTTAAGTAAATCTGATAGTAGACGCCAGAATTATCAATTCATTTTTATTAAATTTTGGACACATTGATACAACTTTATTTTATTTTTTTATCACAGACCTATGTTCTGAATAATTACAACTTCACAATAAGAATGTGTTCTCCTAAAAAAAATATTGTTTTATTTAACAGATTGTTTGATCAAAATAAAATATTATACGTTTTAATTTTGGCGGTATTGGTAGTGAAGAATTGACAGTCAGGATGTGTTAAATAAAGATTAGACAGCTTTGGGTTTGTGTTGCTGATTTATTCTCGTCTGAACGGTAACACATTATTATTTAAAGGTAGATAAGAAATATGTAAGTACAGAGATAAGTTACATTAAAATAGAACTTGTTGAAGACACCAGACACGGAATCAGAATGAATTTCTCGTTCCCCGCGCCCAGTAGCCTAGCGGGATGTTCCCCTAGCGGGCGTCCGATACACCGTGTCGGTACTCAGTCGGCTTGATAGTAGGATCGTCAAATGGCCTATGGTGCCTTTTGCCACATAATTAAACTAAATAATTACCTGTAATTAGTAATCAAATACAAATGATTATAAACATTGTAGATAAGTAAATCCAATGAAAAAAAATTGCGTAATATGTCTCAGATATATGTATCATACTACCCCTGCATCAAAAACGTCGGATTCGAAAAAAGTATTCGTAATATTAATATAAAATTAAATCATTATTGGGAGTAGGCGGGGAAGCGAACTCAGGTCTACCGTGTGATAGGTGGGGTTACTTATCACTGCACTATCGAGAAACGCAAATAAGATATGTAAATAACTATTTAAAAATAATCCAAGCTTCCGAAAGTTAGTAGCAGATCCATTTATGACAGAGTAAATAATGAAGAAATAAGGAAAGAATGTAAAGCTGATCTTTGTATAGTGAGTAAAGTTAAGAAAGTATCACTTAGGTGGTTTGGTCATATGGAACGGATGAATGAGGAGAGAATGGTAAGAAAGATATATGATATGACGCACGTGTTGTTGGTACTAGAGATAGAGGATGTCCGCGGAAGACTTAGTACGACCAAGTAAATAAGATACTGGAAGATGGTTCTGTTAGAAGCCACTATAATCGGAGAGCTTGCATGAGAAGGTGTATGAATGCGGATGAGGTTAGAATTGTATGTCAGTACAGAATAGTGTGGCGCTTTATCCTCTCTGCACACCCCCGACATTTTCGCCAGCAATAAATGTTTTTAAATATAATTATATATTAATCTTAAAATTTGATGTTAATTATGCAACAGAAACATTAATACTTTTGAAATTAGTAAAATTAACGTTGTGGTTAAAAATTATATATTTTTTTTAAACTTTGTTTTATTAACTACTTATTGAGTTTAAATACATCTAACGGTTTCGAAAAATACCATTTTCTTCTTCAGGATGTCATGTATGTATATTTCGAAACCGGTAGATGTATTTAAACTCAATTAAGTGGTTAATAAAACAAATTAAACAAATAAAAATAGAAATATTAATCAATACATTATGTTATTATAACACAAAAGAAATCGGCATTATATATTTATATAATAATTTGACGTCACAGGGGAATAGTGAGATAGGTAGAGCGCTTGCTGAGCACGCCATGATATACGATGCCTCAAAAATCAGGTTTTAGAGGCGCCGCAAACGCAAGGTAATTTAGAGAAATAATAATAAATTTTACTGTGATACCCGCTGAACAAACATTCATTCAATGGAATACGAAATTAGTTATCGTAACTGATGGATTTTTCTCATTAGAAGAGCTAGTCGGTATTACTTACGATCTTGCAGCTTCCGAACGACGTCACTCCGTGGAGTACATTTGGCTGGCTGTAGAAGATAATGAATCTCGCAAGGGAAATGTTCCATTTGGACAGGATACCGAAGGAGATATCTCGTGTGGTTTTAGTTAGGTACTGGAACAGCGGTAAAATAATATATAATATACACATTTATTGTATTAGTCCCAGTTGTAATGATGTGACTAGAACGAAAAACGAAAATTAATGTAAATTTATTGAAAAAATAAACTAAATCGAAGTTTTAATTTTATTAAGGTATTTTGACAGTGTAAACATATTATAACAAACTTAATAACGATTTAACATATGGTAAATCCACCAAAATATTTAGATGCAGAAAATAAATTAAAAGAAAAAAAGAGGGAGAAAGGGTGGGGAGGTTGCGACTATTGTTGCGGTAAAGGGAAAGCGAGATGTGTTTATAGGTAAAATGATTGGTCAAAATTGAGATAGTAGTGGTTCATAAGAAGAACCCTTTGAGCGTAGTAAGACTAATGTTGTAAAAGTCAATTTCTGTAAATTTCTCATTATGGTATTTGCATGACCGGTGAATGAATGAATTTTGTATGTAAGTTGTTCTACTTCTGGGAATGTGGAAGAGTACGTTTTTATATCAGAATATTATTTACCACGTTCACGTTAATTATGGTTATATTAAGTAAACAATTTTCAAAGCGTATTTGGCCCGTTTATTATTCATTAATCAATGCTGTAAATAAAAATACACTTTATGATTAATTTTGCCGTATGCTATTTGTGCTTGTAGTCTGTTTCAGCGGCTATCCTAGTAAAATTTGTCGAGAAAACTGTGCCGAATACGATTCCGGTACGCTAAGTGAATACAATTCTTTAGACTGTCTGTCAAATTGTCATATTAGTATTAAAAAATGTATTAAAGACATCGATTTATATTTTGATATTATTTATACATTCTTAATATAAAATTTTAATACTGAAATTAAAATTTATTTAAAAATATTACACCCAATAAACTTATTAATATACTTATTTATTATAAACCTTAATAACCTTTCTCATACGGTGCTAAAATAATAACGCGAGCTCCGGTGCTGTAAACTCAGTGTGCATGGGGACTTTTGCGATTTTTAAGTCGGATAAATATCAATGTTTTATATTTATTACTTATACTAATCAATAAAATAATAGTTGATATACATATATAAGTGAAGGAAGAAAGGAAGGTGTAGTGCGCGGGGCGCGGGGTGCCGGATACCGATCGTCACTTTAGTTAGTGGCAGGGGGACCGCGTACGCTGACCGAGTTAGACGTATCTTATGCGTCTTTGTACTGTCGTTCTGTATGACTAATGTTTGGTTTGGTTTGACCTTCCGCACCACTCCACACGTACACATACAAATCACGTCAGGTTCTTCGAGAAAACATTTTTTATTATTGCGTATGGTAAATACTTATGTATTGTAATTATTTTAGTCATACATAAATATATTACGGAGGAATATCTTAAATGTGAAGTTTGTATTTAGTATATTTACAGAGCTATTTACATAATTAGAGGCTATGTCAACTCAGTTTACATCACAGGAGAGGAAAGGTTAATAACGATATTTGTTAAAAATTTGATTCACGTTACATGGAACAACGGTGTTCGGTTCTTTTAAAAAAATTATTTGATATTTTTGATGGATGGTACACATGTACCTGAAATATGTAAAGAGTCTTATTTAATTATCTTACTTTTTATTAACTAAATTTTATTTCATGTCGTACTTGCTTACTTGTGCACACTTGTTACAGTTGGACACACTCTTGTGTCCTGATACACGATTCTCGCCAAATCCTCATTCATACACCTTCTTATAGAAGCTCGCCGATTGTTGAGGCTTCTAACAGGACCATCCTCCAGTATCTGGTTTACCTGGTAGTGCCAAGTTTTCCGCGAACGTCCTCTACTTCTGCTGCCATCAACACTTGCGTCATATATCTATCTTACCATTCTCTCCTCATTCATCCGTTCCATATGACCAAACCACCTACGTGAACCTTTCTTAATTTTACTCACTATACTGAGATCAGTTTATATTGCTTGATCATATTGTAAAAATCTTTATTATTTACAGTAACTTATTTTAATTATTTTGGTTTGTAAAAATATGGAAAAATATTGTCTGGAATAAATTTTTATAAATTGTGACCGGGTATAAAAATCATCTCTGTTTTATCTACATACCAGAAAATGAATAGACATGAAAAAAGTGTACATATAAGCGTTCGTAACACATTCTTATCTAATTATTTAATTTCTCTGTTGTATTACATTTTTTATTATATTAAATGTCAAAAATATTACTACACCGTTACCGAAAATATAATTGTTTGAAATTGTTACAAAACCAAGTTTAGCTTTACGTCTACGTACTTCGAAATAAATATTTACGAAATTTATCCAGGCCCTTTTACTTAAGACCCTAAATAACATATAAAAAAAAGTTTGTGACTCAAAAATCGATGACCTTTAATTTATTATACTCAATAGGTAATTTGAAATTAATAAAATATTTTAATTAATCGAAATAATCGCATAATTACGATTTTTTTGAAACGCTTTTATTTCTGAACTAGTTAAGATTAGGCACATATTGCTTAAGCATTTTTGATTCATAATTTAGTCAGGTGTCCACCTATAACGTATTGTGGACTAGGTCTGCTACACCCTGTATATGAAATTAAGGTGCGAAAAAAATCATTAGTTGCGGGACGAGGGGCATTCTACACACATTATTTGGGGGAACAACATAAATCCGATAGTATGTGGTATATGTATGCAACAGTAAAAGCTTACTCTTCTAATATTAAATATTGTCAGTATTAAAATTTTCGTTCCAATCAAGTCATATATTTAAAAAAAATCGCGGAGCTATTTGTTTACGTAAGTGTTACCAAAGCGATCACGTGAGTGACACAAAAATGAAAATATTGAAACAGGGAATTTCCGTTAGTTCATGTCTATATATTTGGTAGTCTGTGGTTTTATCCATTTTCTATTGATGTTTTATGCACGTCGTACGTACAATAGAGAACTAACGCGGAAGGAATTTTCAAAATATTCCGTGTTTACATTTCGCTCGGGCTGGGCGGTTGTTTTCTGCATAGCAAATGTCTGTAATCCCTATCTGCGATAACTTGTTTTAATCTAGAAGGCTACGAGCTGCGGTGAAGGGTACCAGATGCCCGATACACGCCGCGCTACTCCGAGCGTCCATGCAGCTGTCACTTGGGTGTGGTCAGCAAGTAACAGTAAGAACGATTGTGTCCTACCTACGTGTGTGTACTGGGAAAATTTCGTTACCTTTCCAAAAAGATTTAATTTTTAAAAAAAAGTATTTTTTTTAGCATATGTAAAATACGTTTACTCAGCTGGTTTTCCAATATTTTAAAATATGAATTGATTATAAAGATATACATATAAAATCAATTTTATCGAAAAATATTGTTGTTGCGCCACCGGGATTCGAACCTGGATCTCTTTCCTAACTGGGGAAGGTGCTTTATCCAACTAAGCTACAGCGACATTATTTTTAGCGACAATTTTCGACGCTATATGTTACCTTTTTGATATTAATACATTTAATCGTTCCATCATTTGACAGAGCCATCTACGTAAAAAGCCATGTAAAAATAAGGTTCCATCATTTGACAGAGCTTAAATGTATTAATATCTAAAAGGTAACATATAGCGTCGAAAATTGTCGCTTAAAATAATGTCGCTGTAGCTTAGTTGGATAAAGCACCTTCCCCGGTTAGGAAAGAGATCCAGGTTCGAATCCCGGTGGCGCAACAACAATATTTTTCGATAAAATTGATTTTATATGTATATCTTTATAATTAATATATTTAATTCATATTTAAAATATCACAGACCTATGTTCTGAATAATTACAACTTCACAATAAGAATGTGTTCTCCTAAATATTTTTATGTACTCTGGACTTTTATTTTGTTAGAGCCGGTTGTGTGATCAGTAATAACTTTTTACTAACGGGTTGTTGATACATTAAATTTACTACTGTCAAATCATAGATGGAGATATATATATATAAGTGCGACAAATAATCATGAAATATGCTTTATTTTATGCATTAAGGCGGTCGAAATCTGTCACTTTGGTGGTGAAATTTTATCGTATTATGGTGTTGAACAACGAAATCATCATCAGACAAACTCTCGTCATTAAAATAGCGGGATATTGAATGATTAATTGTCGTATACTGCAACTTTCAAAGTGTCAATGTGTCGCATGACTTTTGGAACAGCTGTCGAGAGTCCGCCACATTTAACCATCGGATATCGGAGAGTAAAATGAGTTTACTACGGGATGTAATTTTGAGTAGTAAATATTTTTTACCAACGATCAAACAACTATAATACTTTAGTAAAGTTAAAAGTTACTACTGATTACACAACCGGCCCTAAGTACTTTAAATTCACCTTAATCAATATCAAGCGATTCTGAAAACTTTTTGAAATCGTGCTGATTTTGACACTCGTGAATTAATTATTAATAAAAATTAAATGCTCATTTTTACATCTGTGAATTGTTAAATTAATTAATTATAAAAAACACGAAAGTAAAATGTATTTATCTTTTAATAGAGTTTAAAAAAAATTCGGAACATTATATAGAATATTCGCTGTTAGACTGTAATATATGTATAATGTTATGCACATTGTTACGGGTATTTAATATTTTTGTTGATACTAACAAGGAATACACGTGTAAAAAAAATAAAATGTAAGGGTGGTATACTATATGTGTCAGAGACATGAAACACGTTTTTATTCTCTCTAATTAAACGAACAATCAAAATTGTATGCATTCAAGTGTACACGTAAATAATTCAAAATTAATTTGTTAACTAGAACCACGAAAAATTTAAGTATAAAGTTGTGCTTTTGTCTTTTGCATAATTTATCACAAACGAATATGGACTAAACACGGTAATTATCTTGCTCGCGCCGCGCTTTGTTTTGAATACACGTCTTAGCTTAAAATGATGTGTTGGAAAATATTTTTAACAATTAATTAAGCAATTCTACTTTTGAAGCGGACTTGTCGTGTACATTCTGTTATGAGTAAATGTTCTGAAAGATTATATTTTCTCTTCTAGCTTAGATGAACAGAACAATCTAGTGACAACACCAGTCCATCGAATAAAAAAAAATATTGGAATAAGAATCAGTTTATAATTTTTTAAATGTTAAGGTATTATCATTATTTTTAAAAGTTCTACATTAAATAATGCGTAAGAAACTATTGAGGGTGAAGAAAATATAAGTAAGGTAAGACTTTTGTCCAAATTTTATTTTGGGCTTGTACTAAAATATATAAAATTATGAATAGAATTTAAAAAAATATATTTTATTTGAAATTAGCAAAATTAACATTGTGGTTAAAATTCATTATTTTTATTTTTTTAACTTTCTTTCATTACCCACTTATTGAGTTTAAATACATAAAATTAACTATTGGAGTAGGATTTTATACATAAATAACTTTTCGAATAAAATATTTAAACACCTACCACGAAACATTAGACCGGTATTTTATACAAATAATAATACAGGAAATTTACTCATAAATTCTAAAGACAAAGATGATAAATTTAACAATTCTGGTGTCTATAAACTTAGTTGCAAGGATTGTGCTGCATTTTATATTGGTAAAACGGGTAGAAATTTAAATTAGGTAATATAAGAGTAAACGAGTATTTGAGATGTTTGAACAATAGTTGGTATTCAGAATTTTCAATTTTGCATGTAAACGGTGTTGGTCATAAATTAAATGATTTGGAATGGTTGGATATAAATAAAACGTGTAAAACTAATCAAAACATTCGAGCAAATTTGTATTATAACAATTTGAGTTAGACACTAAATTTATTTTTTAAATAATTATTGTTTTTTAAAAGCAGATTCTGGTAAAGAAACAACGTATGTTTTTAGTTAGTATTGACATCTTAAAGAAGAAAATTGTATTTTTCAAAGTTAAATATATATTCAGTCGATTTTTAAATAATGTATCAGATGTACTATTTCATATTATGCTTTTGGGTCTGTTACAGCCTCATTCGCTGAACATGGTCTTTTGACTATGAAGGATCTGTACCACAACCCTCCCGCTTCTGAAGTAGAGGGTAAGCTGAGAGTTTGATGCACTATTCAAGTTGTCTGGAATGCAGAGCTCTTGAAGATACAGAGGCGCTGTACTATGCATTGCCTTGCACATCAGTCGGCACAACTCCATCAGGAACGGAGACAATGTGGTTCACGTTGAATTGAATTGTTTTTAAAAATGTGCTGATTAAAAGCTATGCTATGACAATAAAAATATGCTGATTAAAAGCTATGCTATGACAATAAAAATGTGCTTATTAAAAGCTATGCTATGACAATAAAAATGTGCTTATTAAAAGCTATGCTATGACAATAAAAAAATGATTTATTTTATAGATGTGCTTGTTTGGGCTAGCGATAAGATATTCATCTACTGATTAAGAGCTAGGAAGTTCGTGCACGTCCCAGGAGACTATTGATCAACCTGGACCAACATTTCAACATAAAACTAACCTCATAGATTATTTTTAAAAATAGTTAACACATTTAGGTGACACGTATTACGTCATCTCTATTTAGAAATATATGCATATATTAAAAATATTTATTTATCGACATACTTAGAGACTGTTTCATCAACCGATTAAATTAAATTCTGATTAGCCTTACTCGATGATCGCGTAGCTATACAATTTTTAAATATTTTTTTATATTTCTATTATATCCTATGTAAAACTTGTCATGATACTATACTTTACTACATACTTGTCAGCAGGCTTCCGAGTATGAATGCACCAAATATACATAATATATTAAATCAATAATATTTAATCTATTTTGCATGCACAAACCTATAAATCATTTAATAAAATATATACTATAAATATGCTATATTATCAACCATAATCCAATTTTTATATAACGTAAACAATTTAGGCTTTCAAATATCATTAATTGTATTCAATATTTGGAAACCTATCCACGGAAATAAAAAACAATTCAAAGCGATCGAATAAGTGACAGACGAAATTGCACAGCTGCCTATTAGCATTAAAAAAATGCCAACCTGGCGGCGAATGAGAAGGACCATATAGGAGCTTTTGCTTATAAACAGTCCTGGGTAAGCGGCGGGTCCACCCTTATTACCCATCGAAATTTTTTATTAGGCAGATATTTATTAGCATTATATTCTTAAACGATGATGCTGTTTCTATTACTTAACTTTTCTTATTAGTATGTATTATAAACAATGTGTAAATTAAGATAATGACGTAAAAAAATAATTTCTTAAAAAGTAGCCCTTGAAACTTCTTCATGACTGAGGATTGCGATTTCCATGGAGTCGCTCATCGATTCTTTGGACAGCATTTCACAATTATTTTCAGAATTTTGCAGTTCTCAGAGCTGTTTCAACTGAAGATCCTGTCGCGGTATTCAGTCGGTCCAGCGGATGGGAGATTTGTCCCTCCACCTGGACCCTTGCACGGTGCCGACCATCACAAACTTCTCCAGGTTGTCGTTCTTTTGGCAATATGCCAGAAATGTTGAAGAATGTAATATTATAGAAATAATGTAATTTATTTTTATCTCCTGTAATATGGAGACATTGATGGTGTTGATGAAGGTGCGAGGGTGAGGTCCGAAGGAGAATTGGTATGGCCCAGTTTTCTATATCGAAGTTGACTAAAATTTGGATGAACCGCTCCATGTCGAGAAGCATAAAAGTGTGATTGGTTAAAGCCCTTTATGGGTTCGAAACGTGTACCCTGAGAAGGAAATAAAGGAATGTGCTCGACGCCTTCGAGATATGTATACCACGGACTGCGAAACAAACAAATGTCTCTATTCTTTAGGAATTCCGCACTAGAGAAGGGCTCTCGACAACACGCCGGAAATTAATTCGAAATATGATCCCATCTTTCACACATACAACCTTCTGATGAATACTCTTTCACAAAAAATAGTCACACGCCGTTATCTTATAGTTTTATCTCCAATAAGATGGACATAACCGGAGCTTAGCTACTAGTGGAGCCAAGCAGTTCGCGCTGTATTAGCACAATAGAGAACCAGGATGCTCAGTCATGAGCACATCGACCGAGAGAGAAAGAGAAAGACAATATTATTAGATTTATGAATGTATAAACCTTTCTTTACATTCATGTTATCTATCACAACTATCTCCAACTTTTTTGGGAGCTCGTAAATTTATTTCAGGTTATAGTCAAAGTTTGAAGAATAAAACACAAGTTTTATTGGTATTGGAAAAGCGTATCCAAGTAATATATGAAGATAAGTAATCCTAGTGATTTGGCGTAAATAAATAAAACAATAAAATAGTATGGAATAAATTTGCGATATTTCAGGTGGATTATGGAAATGCGCGAACCGTTGAACAATTACTCTAGTGGCGAACGTAGGAACTATTTACTTACGACTGGCCATCTATTATCGCTCAACTCGTGACTCGCTACCAGGGCGGACAGATATACGGAGGCTGGAAATACAAGACGGCCTCGGTGTAGAAGGTACACTCTGAACAACGGGATATCACTAACGATTATTATTTCCTTGGAGGTTGGGACATTATTTCATTATCTTACCAAATGTTTGAAGAAATATCAAAAATAAAACTAACTTAGTCCCACGGGGATTGGAAAGAAAAACGTGCGCGAAACTTGAAAAACAGAATTATATAGGTATAAGAAGAATATATAACCGATTTTGTTGTAACACTGTACAACATAGCTACATGAAACAAATAAACAGATATATTGATATCTCTCTGTGTCGTACGATAACATATAACAAACTTCTGTCAATTTCATCACGTGAAAGTGTTCGGTTATCGCGTCAAAGATAGTAAATTATTTTGCTATTATATTTTCGTAGATTTTAATAGATAAATTTCGCATCATTATTGACGAGTTATTTCAAGATGTAAAATAAAATAGAAATTGACACTACTTTTTAACACATAACAGAATCTCGATATGGGTCATATTAACCAAGGTTGCGGATTTTAGTTGCAAAATATTATTTGGGCGCGCCTAGATTTATCGTTTATGGTTGCGTTAACTTTTTAGTATTTTTTTAAATTCCGAATTTTTTTGGCAGTGTTATTTTTTTCTTTTCCACGTCGGGTAATTAAGAGTTTACTGTGTTAATTTACATTTGAACATAGTTCGGTAGAGTTTTGTTATTCCCGTCGAAAGGCACGCGGATTGGAAAGGCGGACAAAGAATAAAATGACATTCGCTTTTATCATAAAAAATAATCGCTATTCGCAACGGCTCCAGCGGAGCTGTGTGACATCACGATCTTGACAAAAAAAAAACCATTCCGGCTCGTTATTATATATGCGGCCGATATTACCATGCAAGAGTCTGTTATTGTCGGGTGTGATTTGATACGGTTTGTATGATTTGTTTAACACGTTTGAACACCGTTAATAATAAGCTTATTACACAAGGAAAACATTCATCAAAATGTCAGCTTAAAAGTGTTAGAAAGCGGTTAATATGATTTATATTTAAGACGTGTAGCTGAGTTGAAACGCAGTATCGGCAAGGATTTTATTAACGATGTAGATAAACCATAAAAAAATAATTCAAATTCAACAGCAGGAAATATTGGACAAAATTAAAATAAAAACTAAAATTTAAAACTAATTATCAAACTAATATTATCAAAATCGCCAGCTTAATTTTATTTTGTGTATTATATAGTTGAATGAAAATTATGTCTACGTTTTAAATCGTATTTAGTAGTGTTACTTATATCCTGGATAATCTGCAACCTCGAATAATGCGGCCTCAGATAATGGAGAGTTTATTGTATAGGTTGTTTCAACAAGCATCTATTGTTGGGTCAGTTGGATTATATACACATGGAAATACCGATTTTTCGATAGTGTTGTCTATAATCACGTTTTCAAGCACAGCGCCTCGCATAGAGAGCCCACTTCTTCCAATTTTGCCATTAAATGCTGAATTGTTCGCTTAGCAGATTCCTAATAGTGACCGAAAATTGCATGTAATTATAAAATGCTTTCACAATAAGTAATCGTTACTGAACCGTGTAGCGCTGATAGCATGATAGCTGTCAATTATCAACTTACAAAAATCACCGCTAGAAAAATGGTAATTGAGAAATAATAGATAATCAAAAATCATCAAATTTCAAATTGGCTACCTCTTGTTTGAGAACACCCATTAAACCACGGTAGAAACTTGGATTTATTCCGGACCTTCATTAGGGTGTGAGTGTTCAGGTGGGAAATCCTGAGGAGACCAGCTGCGGCGGGGGTCTGATTGGTTTCCCAATCAGACTCCCAGGTGTAGTGTTACCTAGATGATGTCGGCCGGCAGCGATGCTCGAGCTGCGAGTCGACCAGTATGTTTTTCGTTTTGTTTTATCTTGTCTTCCCTCTAGAGGGAGTGTTTTCTTTTAAGTCTGCCTCTCTGCTCCCCGCTCCCCGGCCTTCCTGGATTGTGTCTGCCTCGGTGCCATCTCGTGAGACCCGGAACGGCAGTTCTATTTGTTATATACGTGGTAATATGTGATACGTATGTGTTTCTTCACTTACTTGTACAAATTATTATTGTTATATGTAAACTATTATATTAAATTAATAAAAAAGAGATCATTTAAAGAGAACACATTATTAATTGTGAAGTTGTAATTTTTTCAGAACATAGTTTTGTGATATTTTTAATACAAATTAAATAAACTCAATTTATCGAAAAAATATTTTAGCTGCCACCGGGATTTAAACCAGGATCTCTTCCTATTCCTATTCCTATACTACGTCAGCTCGCAAATAGACGGCATATTATATAACATGTACGTTGCAGCTATTTTAAATTGATACATATATTTATTAAAAAATTCTGATGACGCACGTTCAACATTTCAAAATCTTATCATAAAAATATAATAAAACATTCACAGAAAATAATGAAGCCATTAACACAAAATAATAAATAAAATATACATTAATTAAATTCAATCGGTATGGTTAGAATTCGATAATAATATTTCTTCGGTCGCAGATTCGCGTATTTGGATGACCATTCGGGGTCTGCGAATTTCTTGTGCGGATAAACAATTTTTTAATTGGGAATAAACAACGACAAAGAGTGGAGAAAAGTGGAAGGGAATCGAAAGTCTCCATGGCTGCCCAATTAGGGAATACCGCGTATCACCGCGGGATGACAAATCCCCCTAAATTAGATGGTCCGGCGCAAGATTTCGGTTTTTCATATCTTTTTCTCGGCTTAGTCGAATAAAACTTCTCAATAAGATATTTTATTGTTAAACCGTGAAGTGGTTCACGAGACTCCTGACGTAACTTTAAACGTATTTATTTATTTTTATTATCATAATAACAATTATTACTTAAAATTACTATAATATGTTTCCATTTGTTCGTGGAAGCGTTCGTGTCTGTATTTTATGTATTTATTTTTTGTAGCATAAATAGTACGTATGAAAAAATAAAGGTAATTAATTACTTTACTAGACGTGGTCGGTTCTAAAGCAATTACCTGTACAGTTTTTAAAAGTTGTAATTGCTTAGAGGTAAGTAAGTATATTGTTAAGTAAGTTATAAAAAGTTATGTGAAAAGAGTACAATCTGAAGTTATAAAATATTATTGAAAAAAGTTATAAAAATATTATTGTCTGTAATATACAATAGTTGGAGACAAAAATGTGTAGGTAGTTAGGTTAGCACAAATGACAAATTAGATTAATTTTAATTTATACCCACATCAAGCAACCACTTTTGTTATTTTTGGTTTGAAATCGTTAATCACTCTAGACCCTTAAAGGTCTAACGATAATTTGTTAAATATTCGCGGAGCACAAAATAAGAAAGTTCGTTGAACGAATTTGGTATTAAATTTTGGTACTGAAAAGTATTTTAAGGTTTTGCTCCCAGTTTCTTTTGGATCGGATCGTGGAAGTAAAGTTAATTTAAAAAAATAAAAAAGTTTTAAGATTGCTCTGGTAAACATTTGTCTTATATCCAAAACTTGGAAAGATTTAAAGAGTTCTTCAGAATTATGTCTAAATTGCCTCTTGTTTATTACTCTGATGACCCATTTCTGAGCCTTAATTAGAGAATCCATTGAAATAAGAGTTGCACCGCCCCATGCACATATTGGGTAACTGATGAGACTCTGACAAACTGAATAGTATACCATTTTTAATAAAGTAATATTCATGAAGCTGCGTAAAATTTTGAAAATATAAATTAACTTTTTTACTTTGGAGCTTACTCGATCGATATGAGGAACCCATCGTAAATTTTCATCAATTGTTAATCCGAAATAAATGACCACACTCGATTTTTCAATGATGTCACAGCTACATATTTGATTTGAATCCGAAATGCATTTATGTATTTTAATAGTGTTTGGGACGACATGGTTTTCTTGTTTTTTTAACGGAAAGGCAATAATTTTTTTTTTTTAGTTGAGATTTTTGATTTCTGCAGTGGCTAATTCTGCCCTTATATTTCTATTGATTTTATTTATTTTGTTTTAATTATTTTTTCTCCCTTCATAAGTTATTTATCTTTTTAATTAATTCGTTTCTCTTCAATAATTTAAAAATACAAACAAAAAATATATTTGCCTTTTTTCCGTAGAACACATTATTTTTGTAAAGTTGCAGTTTTTAAGAATATAGTTCTGTGATATTTTTAATACAAAGTAAATTAATCGACTAGAAAGACATACAGAAAAAATCAATGTATCGTTAAAATATTTTTAGTTGCTATCCCGGTAGCAACAAATTTTTTTCTGTATATCTTTCTAGTTGATTCATTTAATTTGTATTAAAAAATTTACCAACCAGTTTCGAAAAATCTTCGGAATTTTTGAATTATTAATAAAAAAAATATTTTTCATAAGAAATTAAAAAAGATTGTAAAATTTATCAAAATATCACATATAACCATTTAAATTTAATCACAAGTCATTCTAAAAATGTTTCCAATAATTTCGGGTCATTAGGTCAATTTCCACATCTATCATCATCATTAAATTTTATATTTTATTCAGTCGGATACAGGAATTATTTTTTAATTAATTTCCTTATATTTTTTTTATAATATGACAATAATTTGATATTTCGTTTTAGTCATCGAAAAAGATTTTATCGAAACCGGTTAATAATAATAATATTGGATAATTTTTATAGCGCCATTTTTGTAAAAAAAAATTACCTCAAGGACGCTTTGTTGGTGTATATATAAAACTCATGTTACAAAGTTTCTGTATAATTTTATAAAAATATATACATTTAATTTGCAAACTAGGTATTTTAGCACAATCATTGTGGGATAATTGGGTGGTACCAATATATGTATTTAAAAATTGAATTTACAATTTTAAATATTTATAAATAATAGAAAAACGTAAATAATATATATATTTTTTAGATATTTGTACAAACATAGATGTATTGAATTCTGCCCCATGGTTACGACTCATTATTAGAATGTAGGTACATAATACAAAAAACAGTCAAGGCTACACTCAAAACACTTTTTAGCCCGACGCATACGATGGTGCCGTCCTGGACCTGTCTGCACCGATCGTCAGAGCGGTATTTTAATTGGCGGCAAACCGAAAGGGCGGGAAACCTCCCCCCATCGTCCGCACCCCCTCCATCTAACCCAGATACCAAGGACCCGGGAATAATTGGAACCTCCTACTATAAAAATGTCCGCCACAACATTAATTGGATAGTTTCGATAGATACGCAGCGTCACAAAACTTTGGCAATAGATTACAGAACCAGATTTTCATTGGGAAATCGATAAAAAGTTGACAGGTCCCAGACGTTTCCGTATCTACAAGCTATGGGGTGCGCATTGGGGTAGATACATATGATATGAGATCATTTATTTAAAGTTTAGGAATTATTAATCGATACAATAAATCAACCACAATTTTTTGGTTCATTATTTAATTATTCCAAATAATTAGACGATCGTTTCGGTTGTCAACTGATAAAATATAGAACAGTGTGGTGAGAGCTTATATGCAAATTTTGTTGTAAAGTTAGGTATAACATATTAGATGATTAAGAATACAGCATTCCCTTAAAGCTAAAATTGATAATGTTGGAAATACCCAAGGATAAATATCTTTAGTTACATGTCATTATTGTCGTAAGTACAGTAATGTTGGGGAAAAACAAAATTGTATATTAAGAGAACACATTCTTATTATTCAGAACATAAGTCTGTGATATTTAAAATATGAATTAAATATATTAATTAGAAAGATATACATATATAAATTAATTTTATCTCTTTAGGCTCTTTCAAATAATGGAACGATTAAATGTATTAATATCAAAACGGAACATATTGGTTCGAAAATTTGTCTCTGTAGCATAGTTAGATAATGCACCTTCTCCTGTTAGGAAAGAGATCCAGGTTCGAATCCCGGTGGCGCAACAACAATATTTTTCGATAAAATTGATTTTACATGTATATCTTTCTAATTAATATATTTAATTCATATTTACAATTGTATATGTTTAACTATCATTAGTACAAAATATCTTAACGTTATCTACTTCGTGTTTGATTTATTGTGGAGTTCTATAAAATATAAAATAAAAGAATTTAGGAATTATGTCTGTTTTTAGGAATTTATGAATTTAGGAATTATGTCCGTCTGTGCTAAAAAAATAAAAGAATTTAGGAATTATGTTTGTGAACTGTAAATTCTGCGGTTGGCAGGTAAAACTTCTTATGCCTTAATTTGAAGAAAATGAAATATTGATACCACATTATATAATAGCTACTCTTTTTTGGTATATTATTCATGTTTCATTTATAAGCGGATAAAAGTTCTTAAGTCTTCTTATCTAATCTTGAGTCGTGAAAATCTTACGGTGTAAAATATCTTAAGTCAATTTAAATGCGTAACAATATAATTTTTAATCTGGTGTACTGTACAGTCGAAGGAATGTAAATAAACTCAGATGACGAAAAATAAAAAATATCGATAATTTTTTAAATTACACCATTTAAATAATTTTAATATGTATATTTCATCGCCCATTATCTTAGTTTCAACATAACTAACATAGTTTTACTCGGCAAAGATGGAATAAATGATTCATTAAAACTGGTTGTAGTTTTAAGAATCTTACACGAGTCAATATTTATTACACGAAACTTAACAATCAAATACAATTCATTCCATTCCATATATAAAAATATTAAAGATATTAGTAATAATATAAAAAATAATCATTTATTTCACGTAGCAAGCAAGGAGACCATATTTATATAAAAAAAAAAATATTTTTTCTATTTGGTACAATTTAAATGTTAAACTGCATTAATTTCATATACCCCCAATTAAGAATGATATTGAATTGAGAGAGCGGCTTAGACATTAGATGGCATACCGATCTAATTTTAACATTACAATAAAAAATATATAGTGCAAAACACTATTTATTTATATTGTATAACTTTCAGCTATTTTAGTATATTTTGTATAAGTTTACATTTGTTTCCAGTTTATTGGCAATTGGTTTTGGCGGTGGTCTAGGAGCAATGTATGATGGATGTCTTTGTCCTATTCTTATCATATGTCTTTTAAAATGATAAACTTGTTCATTAGTTTTACTTCTTGTCTGATGTGGTGTCTACTCTCCCCTTTCGGGGGTGCATGATTTCTGCCCTCTGAACTGATGTGATAACGAGTCTCACGTCAAATTGTATAGGTATGGCTCTGGTACGATGATACCACTAACTAACCTATGATGGTATTAACATATATATTAAAACAAATGTAATATTTACGAATCGAAACGAGAGTAAACAACTCTCTAAACGATTCCGGGATAAGGTGTAAATAAATACCTAGTTCTTGTCTAATAATTATGATTAATTTTAATTTGGTCTTCTTTAAAAATGTAATAACACTAGTATAATTATATAAGTGTATTACGTATATAATTTAAAAAATTTTTCAAGAAAAAGATGTATAAATTATTTTTGTATTTCTATTTTAAAGAGTAAGATCATTTTTTAAATTCAATGTGACTCCGTGTGTGTGAAAAATAATACATTATAAAATAATAGAAATATTTACGAATACATAGAAATGATTTTATTAATATGACTGAATTTAAATAAATGTTAATAAATAATTAATTTTTCAGTGCACATAAAATGAAATGAAATAAATTAAATGAGAATGCAAAAAAAATCCCTAAATGTGTTTGATGAATTTGAACCATTGATGATCTAACAGCCAACTGACCATACTGAACTTTATTCGCCTTATATTAGCACATAAACAGTCATGCACATAATGTGAGCACCTCCATTCTGCATATAATTGTTTTATATAGGTAAGATAAATTTATAAACAGTAAAATCATTGAAAACTAGACTGGTTAGGTAATCTATAGCCTTTTTTAAGATGTAATTATATGTTTAAGATGTGTAGGATAAGTTGCTCCCATGAATGTGCATCCAATACCTATAATTTTTGAGAAATAAATCTAAATTACATATTTATTTGATATATAATGTATTAAGCATGTATGCAGGTTTACGCGTAAATAATTCAAAGTTTGAATGTTATTGTTTCAATTAGAATCATATAGTGGAAAAATTTAGAAACGACAAATAAAGCTGGGCATGTATTTCCCATAATTTTTGCAAAATCTGTCCCAATCGTACACTAACTAAACGCAATTAGTTATGTCCATCGCGCCGCACGGTGTTTTGTTTTACACGTCTTCACGTGAACATAGGTTTTGCAAAACTGCGTAAATGTTTTTCGAAGAAGGACATGAATGTATGCGTTCCATACAAAATTTAAACGTGGTTTTATTTTATATTATAAAATATTTTCAACCCTCAATCAAATTTCCCAAGAATAATTATTATGATAATATATTTCAAAAACGGAAATTTTACATTTTATGAAAATATGCTTTTTAATGATAATACAGTCCGTCTTTCTTTTACAGCTTCGAAATTAACAGCATAACTTAAATATAAGCATCCACTGGGTTCCTCCCCAGCCTATAATTTCGTTTGAATTATAATATTGAGTCTACTAGTCTAGTGCATGGTATATTTTCTTGTTTTGTAATACATGATATTGTTTGTAACCTATATTATAATTTCATTGTGTAGTTAAATTTTCGAGTACGAGTTTTGGTGAAGTTCATTTAATCCTGTATGTACAATATGTTCCGTAGTTTGTACACTCACATAGGGGAGTGTTAATCAACTCTCATTTGTGTTGGAATATTAATAAAGCGAAGTACATATTTAGTATACGCATACCTGTTCATAAACATATATATAAAACAGGTTAACCTTAATTAGACGAATTAAAAAATATTAGCGTGCATAACCTACGAAAACGCAACAATATAATAAAATAAATAATTACCAATATTCTTTAATCAATTTTTGGTATTAATTAATTCTCTTGCCATTATAAAACCTAGTTCCACGTATATTTTTTATAAATGATTTACAATATTGTAACTGGTATTTATTTATTATTTTTTTAGGAGAACACATTCTTATTGTGAAGTTGTAATTATTCAGAACATTATTAAATATCTCAGACCTATGTTCTAGAATAATAAGAACAATAATAGACAATAAGAATGTGTTCTCCTAAAATAATAAAGTTGTATCAATGTGTCCAAAATTTAATAAAAATGAATTGATAATTCTGGCGTCTGCTATCAGTTTACTGAAAGGTATTTGAGATTCTGTAAAAATAAGGTAGATGGCTCTGTCAAATAATGGATCGATTAAATGTATTAATATCAAAAAGGTAACATATGGGTACGAAAATTGTCGCTAAAATTATTGTCGCTGTAGCATAGTTGGATAATGCACCTTCCCCAGTTAGGAAAGAGATCCAGGTTCGAATCCCGGTGGCGCAACAACAATATTTTTCGATGAAATTGATTTTATATGTATATCTTTCTAATTAATGTATTTAATTTATTTATTATTTGATTATTAAATATATCTACCGGTATATAAAGTTCCAGGTTCGAGTACCGGTAATGACTGTATTTTTCGATAGATAGATTTTACTTTTGTTGATTTAATTTATCTAACTTTAATTAAATTATCACGGAAATATGTTCTGAAAAATCGTAACTTTATAAATGAAATGTGATTCCATTAAAAATAATATTATTAGGGTTTTGGCTTAAAATATTAAAAAGTGGCAACACGTTCATGTCTGGTATATATTCCATACTTTGCTGCTATCCGAGGTCTAGCAAGTCTTCAGCTTGTCCACATTTAGTCCCAGGTCACCACTAAGTCACCTTTTTAGTCCACCTGTTGTCTTCTTTGTTTTCTCGACTTTTTACATTTTAATAAAATTATTTAAAAAAATTATGATACAATTTTAATCCAATATAATCCCTGGAAATGTAATTATCCAGGTCTAGTTTACAGAATTTATGAATCCCAAATCCTCAGGGGTGAAAATTTTGGATTAATTTCGGAGTATCAAATCTAAAAATAAATCAAGACTGTGATAAAACACTAAATGCTTTGCTTTGAGCATACTATTCATATTAATAATAAAAAATCACATTTAAATATTATATGTCAATCTTGCATTATAATTTATATTATTTAATATTTAAAGGTTTCTTACTGACCTCCTTAAATAATTGTATTTGATCTGTATGCCTTTTTTAAAAAATATAACATTAATGAATATATGACCGATTCATCGGTTTTCTTAGCAGAATTGAAGAGGTCTTGGACATCTGCGTACTCCGGAACGTCGATAAGGTTGTTATATTCTCTGACTCGCAAGCAGCTCTTGAATCCCTCTCTGCTAATATGAAAGTTTGGCTAGACAATGAGATAATCTGTTCCATCAGAAGATGTCTATTTAATTTGGACAGCAACAATAAACAGGTGTCATTCGTTTGGATTCCTGCACATAAGGGAATTCATGGAAATAAATGTTCTGATAAACTGGCCACTCTTTCTGAAGTTTTCCCCCATCAATTCCATATCCCGATGTACGGCAGATTAAATATGGTAAAAAAACGTACGAATGTTATCTAGACCGCACAATGGATGGATCTAAATAATCATAAGGGTAATCGGCTTAAAATAATTCAAAGATCAAAAGGAAAGTCTCCAAAAGAACTATATCAAATATCTGTAGAATGACAATAAGGTATTGCCAGGGTAGCCAGTCTCACATTTGTTCAGATCGAACTTGATAGATTCCCCAATGTGTGAGTGTGATGCCGAGGAGGAAACCCTTGACCATATCTTTTTTGCCTGTCCATTGCGGATCACAGGTTTTTTTTACAGTAATGGTAATTTTCAACTCCCGGTTAACTTGTGTCATCTTCTTTCCCTTAACTCGCCACATTTAATCTATATAATAGAAAATTTTTCGAACGACAATGGTATTGACTTGTAGTGTAATATTTCCTATTCTATAATATTATAGTACTTTTTTCTATAAAATGTAGTTTTAACTTGATAAATGGCACGAATCACTCTTGAAGGGTGGATTGCCTATTTAAAAGAAGAACAAGAATATATGACAATTTTTTTATCTCTGGAATCCCGATATACTGAGATCGTGATTTTGATTCGGGATTGGATTCACTATACGTGATCAAATGATCATAAATTGCGTCCTTTGCTATTGGAGTCGTTTTCTATAAGTAGATATTGAGTGATAGCGAGAACGACTTTAATTTTCAATAATTTAAACAGATTTATTGAATAAATCATTTACCGTATTCGACAAAGGAATTAATCAAAGCCTTCTACGGCGTGAACAAATTGATTAAAAGCGATGACTTTACGAAATTATTTTTCCCGATGAAATGTTTACTGAGCCCTCGGCAATTACATAACTCGCGCACCAAAGATCAATAATCAAAATCCGCCCGAATGAAGATATTATGAATGAATCCAAAAAATAGTATTTATAATACAATATAATATTTCCGTTACGATTTGTAATCGCGCGTCCGGTGGTATCGTAGACCCGACTCGTTGTAAGTAATGAATGGAAGATACAGGTCATTCCTTCCATTCTGCTTAGGTGGGCTGCCAGTGAACAGGGCCGGATCGGGAGTACTTTATCAAAGAAATCTCAAAAATGGAAATTGTTCCCTCATGACTGAGTATCGCCACCTTCATGAACTTCCGCCCTCTTGACCACTTATTTTCTACTTAGAGGTTTTTGAGATACATTGCAATTAAACAATGGTTGCATTTAATTACTAAGATGAAATTGAACGATAATCTATAGCAGTCTACCTGCAAGGTACCTGGTTCGAGTTCCGCTGGTGACCAATTTAAGATGACCTTTTATCAATAGATTTTTTTTTCTGTGTATCTTTCTAAGTGATTAATATACCTTGTTTTTTTAATATTGTTCATGGGATTAAATAATCATTACTTTAATTACTAGAATGACACTAAGTTAAGTTACGATTAACATCATGTAATTGTATTCGTAACTTAACTGGAGATAGTGAAAAAACTTCTTTGTTAACCTAAAATTTTAAGCATAATTTAAATATATATTTTTTTATTTTCCTAAAAACAATAACTGTTTTATAAATAATAAGGAAAAACACTTTTTTAAATCACTATTTATTGATAAATCAACATGTTTCAATACCTATGGTAGCCTCTTCAGGAAACAACGTATACTAAAATTAAAAATGCAAGCATAGATAAAAACTAAACGATAAAAGTATAAGTGGTGGGTAACAAATTAGGAACTTATGTGAAAACAAATTTAAAAGGTAACTATTTGCAAAAATTTGGTTATTTATAATAATATGATGTTTAATTTGCAATTAACACTTTTTTTTATTTCTAAAAGTTCAAATGTATCTAATTGTAAACTCGTAATATTGTCAAATAAATAGTGGTTTGAACAAAGTGTTTTTTCTAATTATTTATATAATATGTTGCCACAAAGTAATTTAGCTAATATTGAATAAATAATTATTCTCTTTGGATCCGCCCCTGTTCGCTACTGGGTGATGACTCTTTTTTCTTTTCCCGATAATCAAATGAAAAGCATTCCATATGGCAACACCGCCTTAAAATACGGAGATTTCATTGACGCGACGTGACTAGGCAAAAATGGCCTCCCGATTGGCTTCGGATTGTATCGGCGATGTTTCGGTTTTATTTAATTAATAGGCTCCAGTGGCGTGGTTCTAATTTTTGTGGGAGAAGTGGAATCCTGCCGTGAGATTAATTTCATCTTTTTGACCGATTTGCCACTAAAGTTGTAGGAATAATGGCGGAACAAGGGAGTTGGATGTTGCCGCGTTTAGCAATTATTACCCTTCAAGTCGGACATTTAGAATACAATGCGCTTGATGACTGGTACATAAGAGTACATACTATTTTACTAATATATTATATATAAGAGTATATACTATATTATTAATATAATGATCTAATTTGTGTCTGTAACGCTTTTTCAAGAAAACTTATATTGCACTATAATATTTTGAAGTATGCGAGTATGTTACTGTTTCCGGGGTAAGTTTGTAGAACGATAATATGGATTTTTGAAAATGTCAATAAGGGGAGATCTATAAATATTATTTTAATAATTAGAAGCATTTAAAAATGTATGCAAATCCTCAGAATTCCAATGAATAATGTTGTCCCTTTTCATCTCACGCAAATAAAATTGTATAGCTGTCCCCCACTATAGATATAAATACAAGTTGTTGAGTTAAATTGTCAGATTGATAATGCCTAAACGCGTCTCGAGTAAATTAAATGAGTAGAATCAAAAAACAAGTGTTGAAGTGTATGTATCAATTTCCTTTGAAATGCGAATTAGGTAGATATGTGACCTTTTTCTTTTAAAGGTACATTTTCAGCTCGAAAAATAAACAAATTAGAATAGGTTTCTTAATTTTACAATTTCATATTCTCATGACCTTTGTACTTACTGTTAACTGAAACTTTAGTACGTTTTTTTTCTATCTAGGTACCGTGCTGAATATTTTAAAAATAGATAACATTATAAACGATCAAGTTAGTCTGACAAGTAATAACACATTTTTTGGGTAATATCCTTAGATCCTTTCTTTCCGAATTTATTCAACTTTATTACAATTATATATCCATTTAAAGCGGAAGCTTATTATAGGCTGATCTGCATTCAATGTTAAGTATAGGCTTTCCATTTATAGCTTTCCACAGACACTATTGCGCTTTTCTTCTAATTTTGCTCAACAATTTATCTTATTATCGCGTCATAGGTAGGAATTGTACACATAATAATAATAACATTGGATAATTTTTATAGGGCCATTTTCGTAAAAAAATTCACCTCAAGAGTGCTTTACACTTAAATTGTTTGTAGTCCTACACTATGTATTTAAAATAAATAAAATTATTTAAATTTATGGAAATGGTTTTTTGAAAAGGTGCGTTTTTAATCTCTTTTTAAATATAATCTTTGATGATGCACTGTTTCTTATGGCGGGGGGTAAAAAGTTCCACGCTTTTGGGCCTGCCACCTTCAATGCCCCGTTCACTAAACTTAGACTTTTTACAATAGCTGGTTGGTTCTACAACTGCTAAACGGTTAAAATAGAGGCTGACCTAAAAGTTTGACGTCTACTATTCAAATCGTCTGGGATGCAAGCGACTTGAAGATACAGAGGCACCACGTTATGTATTATGCCTTGTACATCAACCAGCACAATTTTAATTCAACTCTTTCAGTGAAACGGAGCCAATGTAGCTCACACAAAGGGGGTGTAATGTAAGAGAATTTAGAAACTCCAAATATTACCGTATTGCCGCATTTAGAATGGCATCTATCCAGCTGAAACATTGGCAGGCCAGCACAAATGCTGCCACAATAGTCCATACATGACACCACAAATGCATTTATGACTTGACGGGCTGCTTCAAAGGGAAGATGTCTCCGAATACTTTTTATCTGTCTCAATTGATAAAAGCATGCATTGACAATAAATATTATACCTTATTTTAAGTGATTTTTTTTTCTTCTTGTTCTAGCTAGCGAACTATAATTTTTTTATTAACCACTAAATTAAGTTTAAATACATCTACCGGTTTCGAAAAATATAATTTTCTTCGTCAGGATGTCACAACTAACTAAAACATATATTATTGTTTCTTTGCCAGAATCTATTTAAAAAAAAAAAAATTTTAGTACCTAATTTTATTATTTATGAAGAAGAAAAGGGTATTTTTCGAAACCGGTAGATGTATTTAAACTCAATTTAGTGGTTAATAAAACAAAGATAATAAATAAAAATATGAATTTTAACCACAAAGTTAATATTGCTAATTTTAAAAGTATAACTATAATTATATTGGAGATTTGTCTATTCCTTGATCGATCAATCCGAATCTTCACGTATTTTCTTCCATAACGATCTCGTTTTCACTGCAAACATCTGCCTTTATTATTTCTCTGCTTTTTAGCTGCCGCACGCCTCTAATAGATAGAAAATAACAGTCTAATTAAACAGCCACCGAAATAATCTTTTACGATCTTCCCAATTAAGCAGTGATATTTATTGATTTCAACAATGCAATAATATTTTATGTGTCTCATCAAATGGCGTGTCGTCTTCCTGCTTTTGTAGCTAATGGGTCAGTAGCGTTTATAGTTATTTTAATAGTGTCGAAAACATCGTGGGCATGTTAATTAATGTTATTTCACAACAGGTGTTAGAAAATTGTCGGATTGAATGCGGAATAGTCGACTGCTGCCCGCGGTATTCCAGTTTATTAATACCTACATAAAAGTAATTGACAGATTTATGAGATTTATGAAGTCATTCAAGAACATGTGTGTACGCTGTGTGTTAGTTTTCAGATCGTAATAATAAAAAATACAGATGTATTAATTATTATTATTATCTTAATTAAAACATTTTAATTAAAAACCAGTAGGTGTGATAATTATTTTTGAAATACGATCTCATTTAGAATGTAGTTTAATTTTTTTAATGATTTTTAAAATTGCTCGGTTTCCGTTCCCATCGCGTATAAGCAACGAGAATCCGCCGCCAAATCTTCAATATCACATCTTTGGAGAATTGCAGAAATACGTTATATTCTTAATATATTAACCTCTTTCAGAATCTCTATCTCTACATGTACGGTCCATCAGATTAAATGATACCTCCCCCGCCATTCCCACTCACATAAAAGCAACATCAACTCACGGCAAATTTCTTTATATAACATCACTCATTATATGTGTTTAATTCTAAATTCGATGAATTAGACTTTCTTCTCAATTCATTCAATAAAAGAGTATTATAGCCATAGTTCAAAAAAAATATTTGTAATTATATGCTATTCATGGCGCGACGTGAAATGTTCTAAGGGCACAATAAAGTGTCGGTGTGGTTGGTGGAGGGAACTGTGGGATAATAAACCCAGGATGGTGCGGGGGGAAACAGTTCTGGGGTGGGGTAATGGGGTCTAATAGTTTTATAAATATTTATTTTATGATGTAGAATTTGAAGTGCACAGCTACCTGCCAAATTATTAGATTCACTACAAAAATATATATATATAATGTAGTATTATTAAATTGTTAATGATATTTTTTTCCTCGATATCATTCACAGCACACACTCTGGATTTTCACATAAATTTGTAAACACTCCGATGAAAATAAAAATAATAAATTTACATATCGACTGCGTGGCATTAAACTGCTGTTAATAGTGCTAAGTCCAAAAACTATTTATGAGTGTTGACACAAAAATAAATGTGATTTTTTTTTGACAATATAGATCATTTTTCAGAAATATATGATTTTTTATAGTAAGTCTAATGATTTGACTATGATTAATATAATGTATGGAATGAATAGGACTAACCTGTTGGTCTGGAATACGAACAAGATAGATCGTATGGAAGTAAGGAAGATAATTAAATTATTTAGAACACATTCTTATTGTGAAGTTGTAATTATTCGGAACATAGGTCTGTGATATTTTAAATATGAATTAAATATATTAATAGTTGGATGATGCACCTTCCCCGGTTAGGAAAGAGATCCAGGTTCGAATCCGCAACAACAATATTTTTCGATGGAATTGATTTTATATGTATATCTTTCTAATTAATATGTTTAATTCATATTTAGAATTATATTAAACTCGTTCTAGCCGTTCTGTTGCTAATATTTCTCTATGGAGCAGAATTATGGCCCCCAGAGCTTGAAATACCGTGTCGAAGGCGTTGTTGGAATACCGTCTGTATGCGCATGAATATAGAAAATCTCGACAGATTATTCACAGCATATCTAGATAATCTAGATATCCCGCCATACTGTCTACATCAGTTCTGGTGTCAAGAAAGAGAAGAGTACCTACAGTGTGTATTCCACTCCTTATCTTGTTCGTGCACGCGATGAATTCAACGGAAGACTGCTCAGGTCGCTGGGGTCGGCTCCTGCAGACGTCTCCATAATAATTAATTAAGCTGGTCAACTCTAGCCTGCCGGTTGGAACAAATTATCTACCTGAGGTAAGAAATGCTCGGGAATCTTTTTATTAAGAGGAGGAGGAGCTTGTAGTTGTTACACATGTTTCTAAATATTATAAAATTATATGGCTTAGCATGTTATGGATAAGCATATTAAACATCGAGTGAGTACATATAGTACTCTCATGATTACATGTTTTTTATGTATGCAGAACACTGGGAAGGAAGGAAGGAAGGAAGAAAGGAATGACATTTTATTATTTATTTACGTTGTGGAGGTCTATCGCCTCCACAATCATCACCGATGACGACCCCCGAACTGGCCTGACCCCCTGGGCGTAAAACAGAACTCCTGATAGCCTCAAAAACACAACATGCGCCCGCAACCGTCTGCAAGGGCGCCTCCTGTGTGCCACTCTTCTCGCTGCTGCCTTCCAGTTTTAAGATCTCCGCAAACGCTCTTCAGTGTAAACTTTTCATTCTATATTTCTAAACTGTAAATGTGCTCAACCAATAAACTAGTAAGTAGTTTCTCGTCTCCAACCTACTCTAGTGCGGCTACATTTAGACATATGACACTCGTACATTCGCCGATTCTGATCCCGTTTTTCTTTTACAACGTCGCACAATCCCCCATAGCGTTATTAGGAGAGACGTGTTCGTGCTGGCTACACTAAAGACAAAGCCGGACATGTCCAAAGAATGCTTCATCACGTGGTACCATAATCTGGGGTGAATAGAGACAGGTTTCCATCGTTATAGATCGACACATGGAAGAAATATTAACACATGAACGACAGAAAAAATTCCATTTATGAGCTCCGTTCCTATTAACCTTACGACTGGGGTTAATAGGGACAGTTCAATTATTATTTTTAAATCAGTTCTGATACTTATTGTACAACAATATGCCTATTAAATTAATTTTTTTACGGGATAAAAATGTACGTATTTAGGTAAAAATATCACGAATAATCAAACTCAAATAAAAAAGAGAGAAAAACGTTTTCAATTGCCGTTTAAGCGTGGTAAGCATACAGAAAGAGATATTATAATTTTTTTTGCAGGACCAAAAAATGCACCCTGTCATTTGTCAAATGACTCGGGAGTCTGGTAAGGTATGTAATAGCCTATTACGATCTAACGCCACTTTACCTGTTTTATTGAAACCTGTATTGGTGTATAACTTTATTGATTTATTTTAATTTTGGCTATTAAAGATGGGAGAAGATGGGGGAGCTATTAGATTATTTGACTCATCGCCACTAGATTCATATAACCTTCACTAGATTTTTGCTCCTCTTTCTGAGATGCTTAATAAGATTCTGTGTTGGCACTGCAAAAATCGTTGCCATCGTTACGTATATTGCCATCTCCTTTTTGTGATGTTTCAATATTACGTAGACTTCTCCTGGGATTTATGGACTATAAAAAATACATTGTGACGTTACGAATATAGTCACGTAGTGATTGATGATTATTACGACAAACACATTTTTTTAAACATAAAAATAATTAACTTTAATATGAGAAATAAGTAGTCACTTGGGATAGATTTTTTAAGATGAGCGCGTTCAGAAACTGGTATCCCCAGATACGCACAAACTTCAGAACGCACTATCTAGTGGTGGCATTTCGTTTAGAAGTGAGCCATTAGCTGTCAAAACTGAGTGCTGCGAGCACTTGCTGTCAGCCATGGGCTGGCAGCTGATTATTGTATTATTGTTGGAGCTGTCGACCAAATAAATGCGATATTTCCTTCTTTGGACGGGGCGAGAATTCTCACACTTTCGAGTCGCGGAGTAAATTTCACTCCTAAATGTCAGGATAACCCCAAAATCATGTAGGAGCAATCTCACCGGTTAGCTATATAAATCTGTAGCTAAGATTGTATGTCTTCAATATGCGATCAAAAGTGAGGATGGCACCTTGGGCGTGATGGAACGGAGAGATTCCTCAGACAATGTTACATCTTCCATATCAAGTCTTGTGCTTATTGTTGTCGTCGAGCCTGCTGCTGCAGATCCACCGTAATATTATAATTACTAATCACAAATTAGGCTGTGCCGATGGTTATTGCTTTAAGATTAATTTTGTTGTAGATTTAACATAGAAAATTTAGTAAAGGACATTTTGTTTATCCTGTGAATTTCACTCATTGAAAATACTCACCATAGGGTAAAACATGATTTGATATCCTATTGAGATTATTGTAGTAAATTCTTTCATGGTAGTATAAACATTTTTGTAATGATGCCTTATATGCAATAGATTAACAGAGGAACAGTAGCGGAATGCAGCAGACGGAAGCAAGTTTGTGATCCTGGGATCAAGAACCCACATTATCTCTTGCTCTCCGCAAGCTAATCGGCGGTGGATAGATCTCCTTAGTTCGACCCCCAACAACGTTTATTAATATTGCAGAACTGCACGATTCTCTCAAAATCTATCGAAATATGATACGTCACTACTGACGCAAAATACGGTAACTCTTACAAACTTGTTAACGCGATGAAGTGGGGGGGAATGTGTGAGTGACCGATGGGAAGATGTATCCCGACTGTGAAGCAAGCCTGAAATGTTGGTGATTTTTAATCTGCTAGTGGGTCGTGTTGTTCCCATTGGGAATCAAAGGGTTGATGAATCAGTCAGCACATAACGGAAGGTCATTCATAAATTAGGATTTCGGTGGGTGCAGTTTGAAAATAATCGCCAAACATTGACGGCAAAACAAGGCATTCTAACTGCTATAAGAGCATATACATAAGGAAGACCTATTGTTTATAAATTATATTGTGATAATAAAAATATATGTACCAGCAACAGATTCGTCAGTGACCGACTGTATAGTGCCATGAGTAAACAATCGACCTGTACCAAAATGTAACCTCTTGGCAACTCTAGAGGGAAGGCGGTCAGTGAGTCGCCCCGGACTAATCTGGGAGAAACAGTAAGAATGTTAGATTGAGTCATGATTGAACAGCAAGTACTAAAATGGCGCAAAACAGTCGAAAATGGAAGGACCTCGTTGAAACTTTGGGGTAAGCTTCAGGGTAAATATTATGTTCCAAGCCTATGTTGTTTTTGAATAACTAAGAAATGAAACATAATTTTTTAATTTGGTTTTTATTTATCGATTACTTGGTTTATTACAATTATGTACGAAATATGACATCAGCCAAGTAGCAACCTCTGGGAGCGGCATAATTGCGTGTTCTTTTAACCATACTTTTCATAACATTCTCGCACACTTCGCGTGTTATTTCAGCAATTTCATTTCGAATACTGTCCTGTAGCATCGGAATTGTTGTTGGCTTATTGGCGTAGACCTTTCCTTTCAAGTATTTCTACAGAAAATAGTCAGGAGTTGTCAAATCAGGTAATCTAGGAGGCCAATCGATATCGCCACTTCTTGACATCATGCGGTCGGGAAAAATTTATCGTAAAATTTCAAAAGCAGCTTTGGCTGTGTGTGAGGTGGCACCCTGTTGTAGGCCCAATCGACCCGATTCGGTCATCAAGAAGTTTTTCAACATGTGACGATAGCGAACACCATTAATGGTTACAGCATTGCCATTATTAGATAGATAAAATGTTTTAATAACTTCAATACGTTGTTTAGGGGTTAGATTCTTCATGATAAACTGTAATCAACTACTTTCTACGACTACGAATATAAAGAATATGAACTAACAAATGTCTGCTAAACCAAAACCGGCCTAAATCATATTATTCACTTAGTATAGGGGGACAAAAATGATAATAATGAACGTATTAATTAATAATTATTATAAATAGATGTCACTCAGTCATAAAGATTCACAGTGTTAACCCTTCCTAAACCATGCAGTAACACAAGTCTACATCATAATTAAACCTGTAATATTTCGGTAAATACATGCAACATAAAATTCATATTTTAAATAATCCTAAAGAAAACATTAGCGCTTAGGAATGACTAGTGAAAAACCAATTATGAAAAGGGAATCGTACATGAACAATTATTTATTCCATTCAATCCGTTGTAAAATTAATACGTTGATAAAAATACCATTTGTGATATGAAAGACAGAGATAACACACTATTTTCACAGTGAAAAGAACAACAAACATACAAATATAAATATCTCTTTCTCACTAATTAAATGAAGAGAGATAAGAAGGAAGGACACATTGTATTAGATTTGTTATTAATCATTTTTTCAAATTTGAATGCTCAATATTTACAGTAAATTCGTGCCATTAAAGCCATTTAAGCTAATAAAAACATTTTTACTAACTGTTATTTACGGTAACACGAGTTGACAGCATGGCTGCGTTCGGGTATTTTATATCACGGTGTGGTAAAGGTTAAAAAAGAGAATGTAAAGATTTGTCTTTCTAAAGCGTAGCGTTTATGGGATACCGACCCTTGTAGACAGTATCAAGCTGCCCTACAGAAGTCGGGCCGTTTGAGTGGTTCCCGGCAGCGGGGAGGCAGTCTCGTTAATATCATACGGTCTTTAAGAGAAACGGCACAGTCATGCAAAGAAATGAGTGAACACGAAATTTAGTGTGTATTTCTAGTCATCCTGTATACGGTTATTATTTTGTAACTGCAGGTGTGTTCAATTTTAAAATAATATTTTTTTAATAGTAAAGCGATTAATCGTCGCAAGGTGCTTGCGTATCAGTGGAACTGGTACAACGGGCCTCATTTTCAATGTAATGGCTAGCAAACCATGGAAGAATCAGAAATGAAGACATTCGTAGTAGGACTTACTGTGACCTCTTATGATCACCGCCCGGCGTTACCGAACGCACCATTCAGAAACCGGTGCGTGAAATCAAGCGACTAGCAGCCGTAAAGCCTCCCAGTGCCGACTCCAGACGGCATTACTTTTATTATATGGTCAAACTACTCTATATAATAAATAATTCATATTTCCGCGCTGTTTACAAAAATACTGGATTTATTATTCATTTATATCAGAAGTTATACACTAAATTTGACTTTTATTAAAACAATTACTTAAATAGAACTTTTACACTAATGTTAAACTAATAAACTGAATGTTATTTGCCATAATTAAGAAAATACAAGCATTATAAGAAAGACCACGTCCATTAGATGGATTTTCCGCGTGCCACAAAATTATCTTAATTTTGGTAAATTATTGTATAAACGTAATATATTTTCTTATAATCTTGAAGCCAAGATTACGGAAACAAATCTGCATTGAACTAAATAAGCAAAATGTTAAAAATGAATAGTGTTGTAAACCATTCAATTTGCAATATATATGATCAATTTTCGACGTTTTTAAAACATTTTGTGTAAGTGAAAAAAATGATAATTTCTAACTAAATTTTATTTTTTCGATCCTTATAATATGCGTATATATATAATCAGCGTTTTGAAATAAAAAACCCAAAAAAAACACATGTATCTAAGTAATAGTTTTAAAAAAAGTCAAATCTAGTGTATAATTTCTGATAGAAATGAACAATAAAACCCTTAACAATAAATCAAGTCACAAAAAATATTCCTTCACATAACGTGCAGCCTGCCACATTCCGCATGCACAAAATATTTCTCAACTATCAATCGAACACGTGAGTGATGGATGAATATTGGGGCATCCACAACTCACACATTAAGCAGTCTCATCATACAAAACATAATTCTTCTGATTCGCATCACAACAAGATTCATACATCATTAATTCAATATCGCCAATATTCTTCTCATACCGGCGATCCAATCATACTACACAGTGGTAACCTTATATTACACACGTTCATACAACATGTCGATAACCTCATCACCCAAACTGATGATTTTCGTTATTATCCCATAACGTTCTTGGTGATTTTCCTTCAATTTTCTCTGCAGTCTGCAGTTCGGAGAGCCAGTAATATCTTTGGTAACAGATTCTCCACCCTTTCAATTTTTCCAGGTAATCATCCATTCTACAGAATGGTACAGAAAATGTATTAGGCAAGTGCTTAAAGCAACATGAACAGGATCTGGCATGATCAGATATAAATATTAGAGGACGCTCCTGTTGAAAACTTCAACAGCCAAAGAGTTTGCTTTGCTTGCGAAGATAAAAAGGGTATAAAATGGGACGAACCAAAAGTGTTATAATAATAATAATAATGCATTTATTCCAGCGTGTATAATACAAATTATATAATACATTAAAGTTACGAAATAAATATAACGTTATGAAAAATTTGCCATTCTCTGGCCAGGAAAACAGCTTTCCATGAGAGCGCCGCTTGCACCAGAGAGTTGATGCTGAGCTCCAAGAAAAAGCTCTCAGAAGCGGAACGAATCCATGTGTACGGCCTTCGGCAAACATTGTAGATGCGCTGCAATAACGCGCCAATCCGAACAGTATTCTGTATGAGTTGTTGTACTGAATCGGAGACGATTATACGTCACTTGTATTTCGACCAGAGGTCGCAGGTGTATGACAGGACTGGAGAGTGTAGTGTTCTATTCTCTCTGTCTACTAAAACGGTGTGATGGTGAGTCAGTTATTTAATCATCCACTCACCAAATTGGAGGATGTGGATGATATATCACGGATGCTTAATTGTTTCATAATTGAATCATCAGTACCGCATAAACGAAAATTATGCAAAAAATTCTTTACATAACTTGATCGAACCGACACGAGCAAAAATGTCTATTTCATTCATTCCATAGCATATGCAAGCCGTGTATCTCGTGAAACATGAAACATGTTTAATATTGAAATGTTGAACTTGTTCGTAACAGCACTTTGCAACATGCTGGAAAAGTTTTAGAGGTAAATTACATGAAATATTTTGTGTATGTATTCAAATTCGAAATGCTCACACGGATCGTGGAAGGGAAAATATTATATTTAAATGCTTTCGGTTAGTAATCCCGAATCAACAATTTGCAATTTGCATACATATTAACTGAAAGTTACCTGTTTCACAACGGTAGCGTTGAATTCTGGATATTTAGAACAATGCACTGTATAGGTTCAAAGTATTGTTAGTTTATTTATAAATATTAATAATTTTTAAACGTATATACCTACAATGAGGGCGGACCCACCCCTTACCCAGGACCGATACAATACTCCTATTTATTCGTCGCCCAGTTGGCATTTTTTAATGGTACTAGGCAGCTGTTCGATATCGCCCCGCATATTGACAGGCCTATACCGCACAGCTGCCAAAACAAAATTTGCCCTCTATGTCGCCGGTTGACTCACTTTATTAGCAAACAATATTTACAATAATGTAATATAAAATAATTCAATTAACAAGGCCGGGGAGCAGAGGAGAAGTGAAGAGGCACTCCCTTCCGGGAAACGAGACGGACACAATATATATAAGATCACCAGCATTTTGAACATTAAACCAGCTCCTGTGGTTTCATAACCAAGATAATTTATCTATTTCTTTCTATCGACGTCTCTGCTACCTTCTATCTTCCTCTGCACAATGAGTTGTAAAATATCACATTTTTCATTGTGGAGAATGTGTCCGAAGTATGCAGTTTTCCTTGATATGTTTTATTAGTTATCTTGACTTATTTATGCGTCTTAATACATCAAACCAGTCAGACGTCCACATAAATACATAAACTTAGTCGTACCCATATGTTTTAATGGTCAACCCAGTCGTACCCATATGTCTTAATGGTCAACCCAGGTTTTACTAGCAGGTATGGCAATGTTTTTCTTATTGAGAGAACTATCACCTTGTAAATATATATGTGTGTGTGTGTGTCATGAAAGTGAGTAGATGATTAGTAGGGGACGAACCTTATAAGAGGCCGTCTTTGGGGGAACAGCTCTTTTCCATCACAGCGTCTCCTGAATAACTTATCTATCTCTGAAGTGTGTAAATATTAGTGACTGTAAATACGTTGTTGTAATAAATTTAATATTATTACCTAGAGATACTGAGTTTCACTCACAAGGAATCGGGACCCAAGAAATCAGTCATAATCAGAGGATAGAACACCTAGGGAATCTGGTGATACTTGAAAAGTATAACACTTATTTTTTCCCACAGCGCACAAATGACAGTATTGGTATTTAAAATTGTACGAAAGATTTTTGTGCTCACACCGTAATCCAAAATTAGAGGAAACATTGCCTACAACATATGCGGAAAATGCTGAATCATCTTAGATACGCTGATGATATATAAAATGATTAGCGAGAATAAAGATGACCGCATTTTCTTCAGTAAAATTGATCTCAAAAGGAACCTCAATAAAACTAAAGTTATGAGAAACCAAGACCCAAACGTAATTGTACGTGGAGTATCTGAATTCGAACTATAAATCCAAATCGATTGGATCTTAATGAACGAATTGCGCAAACTCCGGGTCGCGCGTCCTGGGGAATGGAATTACGACAATTCTGGTCGTAAAGGAAGTAGGGAAACCTTGGTACAGGATGAGGTCGGTGAGGGAATAAGGGTTCTAGTCGAAGGACCAGTGATCTCGGGAACCGAGATTTGAAAGTACTGCTCGCCTTACCTTATATATGACGGCTCCGTAATCCCCGCAGTCGCCGCCGAGATCACACAAATGGCACGCGGATGAGCCGATATCTGATCCCAATTGAATACGGCGATATCACAACACGATCAAAACACAATATCACAAAATAAAGTGTTGGTGCACTGGAGCTGAAAGTCCACACCGCGAATGCTATCGCGATGTCGAGATGGAAAAAATATCTAACAAGTTGACGTCAGCTGACGTCAAGGTCATACATAATACACAGTGACAAGACGAGCATGAGAAAAATTCATCCATTCCATATGATCAAACAACCTAAGTGATATTTTATTAATCTTACTCACTAGACTAAGATCAGCTGTACATACTTTCCTTATTTCTATATTTTATATGTTAAGGTTATGCACCTCTCGGGCCACACTGTACTCACTGTACTTTACGATGATCGACTCGGTTATCAGTTGCGGAGTGAGTAGCTATGGACGGACATATAAAACATATACCTACTGATAAAATTAAACAGTTAAAACTTATAGTAGATAACAGAACAAAGTATTTTAATAAAGATGATTATTCTAAATTATTTACAATATGCAAAATCTTACCAGCTGATAAAAGAGTAACATATAGTATAATTTTAGAAGAAATAATAAATAATATAAATATGAATACTGACCCAAGACTTATTAGACATTATGAAAAATAAAGAGACACCCCAGTGACTACCCTAAAATATAAAGTGAAAGAATTCATTCTCACCAAGTGATCCTTTCTTAATCTTACACACTATATTAAGATCAGCTTTACATCCTTTCCTTATTTCTTCATTTTTTACACTGTCATAAAAGGGCCTGCCGCATATACGCCTAAGTGTTCTCATTTCCACTGCACCAGACTACTTTTGTTCCTACTCTGCCAGCTCCAGGCCTCACCTCAGTGTCGATTCCAGGACTTCATTGTGTACCGCTAGTGTAACCTCGATGTATTATATAACTTTTTACCACATACTAGTTTTACCGCTCGTCATAAATGTCAGTATTAGGAAAATTCAGTTAAGTAATTGAAATAGCAACAACTATTCTGAATTCGCCAATCATCTTTTGGAAACAAACCATTATTTTGATATTAATAAGGGTTAAAAAAATTTATATACAAATATCAGGGGTTTACAATTAGAAAAATTATAAATTTTATAAATAAAAAAAGTGTTAATTGCAAATCATCATCACATTGCACATCATATTATTGTTAATAACCAATTTTTTTTTGTAAATAGTCGCCTTTAAATTTGTTTTCATCAGTTTATTTATTTATAATGGTTACCCACCGCTTATAGTTATAGTTTTTTTTGTCTATGCTTGCACTTATAATTTTAATATGCATTGTATCCTGAAGAAGGGACCGTTAGTCTTGAAACGTGTTGATTTATTAATAAACAGTGGTATGAACAAAGCTTTTTATTATTATTACCACAAAGTAACTTTATAATTATTGAAGAAGAAATAATTTAATGTTCCTCTTTTTCTTCAATGACCCTGCAGCCCATATCGAGCCTTGGTCTCCTGAATCATGCGTCTCCACATGATTTTCAGTGCGGAATCTGTGGCAGTTTTACTTTGTTCTTCTTTATGCCATCCTCTCAGCGAAGTTGAGGCTTTCCCATTCTTCCCCAACCATTTGTGTTTCCATTAATGATTATTTTTGTGATCTGCGCTTCTTGCATCCTCTGAACGTGACTCGCTATAGTTTCATGTGGATGGAGAGTCTGGGATTCTGATAAATTATATACATCTCAACATTGTATGTTACACTCGAAACTTCCCCATCCCGCACAGCTCCATAAATTCTCCGCTGCGCGCGTTCCCTTTAAAACTATCCAACATTTCTCCCAATTTGACAAGAGTTCTCCATGTTTCACACCCTTAAGTAAATACAGTACAGATTATAGTTTTATATACAGTATTTAATTGAATGTTACCTATGTTGATCCAACTAACATTAATTTACTAAATACAAATTAAATGTGATAATTAAAAAGATATACATATCACTTCCTATGCGAGGAAATTTAATTAACCGATTATGCTACACCGACGACAAGTTTTCTAACCTATATGTTATACTTTTCAAATTGTTATATATATCGTTCCATTATTTGCAAGCCATCTTATTTATCTTTACGGAACCTCAAATACCTTTAAGTAATCCGACAGGAGTCGCCAGAATTAATAATTAATTTTTATAAAATTTTGGACACATTGATACACCTTGTATATTATTGAGGAGAACATTCGAAAATTTGTCGTCAATACACTGTGTTGGTGTAGCATAATCGGTTAATACAATTTCTCCGGATTGAAAGAGATCCAGGTTCGAATCCCGGTAGCATCAACAATATTTTTCGATAAAGTTGATTTTATATGTAACTATATCTTTCTAATTAATACATTAAAAAAATCCCAGACCTATGTTCTGAATAATTACAACTTCACAAATACGAATGTGTTCTCCTTAATAATTAATTTAATATATTAACAAGATTTATTGGTTTATTTTCTAAAAAAAACTCACCGCGAAGAGTTTCCTTGACAGATAAAATCCTTCCATTTTCTCTTCTCCCATAACATATGAAATAAACCGTGGAAATTAACAATCTGTATTTTAAATAGTTCTCAAATAAACGGAAGAAGTAAATGACGTCATAAAATTAATTGAACGTATTTCTCAAAGCATTTATAATTATTAAAGCATTTAAACGTTTGTTGATTTTGCAAATCAAATTTTCACGCGACCAATTAGTATTTGTTATTTGTACATTATAATTAGTAATATTGCCAACTGTGTGTGTACAGGCACAGGTGTTGTTTGGCGCAGTATTTGAGGCGGTACTATTATTACAAACGAACGAAGCAAAACATAACTGATTGAATCATTTTTCATTAACCAGTTTATTTTGTTGGGTCCTCAATCGCGCTGTTTGCTAACTGTTTGTTGTTTCAACTACTATGCCGACTAATTGAAACCACGAAACGTGCGAAATTAGAAGTAATAGGCATAATAGTTATAGTGAAATTCTGAGTATTGGGTGCTAGCTAGAATCAGTACAGTAAAATGATTAAATAATTAATTGTTAGTTTAGGCGTGAAAACGGATTATTTTTTAGGAATAATATAATAATGAATACATCAGAGAAAGTTTGAAGATGAGAGAAGCCAGGTTACGATGGTGTGGTCACGTAATGAGAGACCGTACGAACACATCGTTAAAACTGCGATAATGATAACTGGCAGAAGATAGTGATGAAGAAATGAAGAACACCCGCATAAAGTATAACCCTGCTCGCGCCTTATAACTACGCGCTTGATAACCATTCAAGTATGTCCAGTACCGTCAGAAATGCAAACAACAATACATCGCGATGCAACCAGTCTGATAAACCACCGTAACCGATCACTCCTGGCCATCTTCTCGCGCGTTCTCAGCGCCGCCTCCAGTGAAGTTTGTTAATCTTGAACTTTAACTTATAATGTAGTAAACAGTGTAATTTAAAATGTGATTCATTTGACTATAAACGCAATCTTTTGTAAGTACGGTTTAATTATAATCAACTTGCTCTAGCCGCAACACCAACATCACACGCACTCTTGGTAACATTAGTATACAATGCGACATTTCAGATACATGCGCAAGAATTCGAAGAGGAATAGAACCCTCAATTTTCACCTTAATCAATCCTTCCGATACAGCATAACCTAAAACATCAGTCGCTTCATCCGAGTGACTCACATAATGAATGCAATCCCTATTGGTGACTCTTTCAAGTCTATATTAACTAATAAAACCTAGATTTAATAAAACACAATCACTTTGTATAAAGTTACAAATTTTATTAAACGCCAACCGGTTTCGCTTAGCTCAAGCTTCGTTAGGGCGTATTAGAAACTAACAATAAATACAAAAATAATGCACTTATTTATACATAAAGAGGTAGACAATATAAAATTACATACAAAATTCGTGGTTTTATACAAAGTGAATGAGATTTATTTAATCTAATATATCAAACCACAAAGTGATTGATTTCTACGAAAATATAATAAAACCTCTCCCCCATAACCCCAAGTAAATGGTAAAAAAGAAAGATGAAGACGATTTAAGATGGAATGGAGGTCTTCGGGGGGCCTCTCGCAAAAAGTTTAAATTAGGCTTGGATCATAGAGCCTCTTGTTAAATTAAGAAAAATCTAAAATTATCAGATCAGACTATTATACTATATTTCCATGATTATTATATTAATCATTTAACTTTTATTAAAGAATTACGGTCCACATTTATAAATATCGATGTTTACAAACATCTGAAAGAACCACGAGCCTGCATTTGAACTACCGACATAATGAGGACGGCTTGGAGATATAGAAGTGATTTTCTTATTTGAAAATAACGAGCTATTGTAGGTGTAGCCAGAAGCTGCGAGATGCTGCGGTGGACCCGAGGCGCCAGCGGAGGCTGAATGATAAAATTAGAAAACATCAAAAGGAACCCAGGGGTCTTGTCTGCATTCAAAACACCTACAAAAAAGCTTTAAGGTATTTAGCTTAAATTCAAATAAGATTATGTTAACGCGAAAAGAAAAATATACGTTTCTTTATGAATAAATGAGTGAAATATTTAAATGTTAATTAAATTTACTACACGTAATAATAATTAATAATTATAATGTATAATCTGTGTGTCGTATTTTTCCTCTTTTATTTCTCCACTTGTGAACCTTTTTTCATCAGAAATCAATATTTTGAATGGCCATAGTTATTACTTCATTAGGTGAAAGCCCGTGATAATAACAATAAAAAATCATATTACACGCGTATATTTTAAAATTTACACAGAATAGTTGGTTGCAAATAAAAAATTATCACCAACATGATAGCCAACGTTCGACAAGCATTAGAAAAAATGTATTAATTTATTTTTAAAAATCAGTCGTCCAGAGAGCATTACTTTTTCATATCCAGTCAAGTGACAAGATCATTATATAATTATTTTATTTAAAATATGCGTATATAATGTTTGCGCTTTATATAGGCCATTATTTAAGTGTGACATGAAAACGACGAGAATTATATTTGTTTATATTCTGTTTCATTTAGAATATAATGTCATTTTATCAATCATAATGTAAATTTAAAAAAATATATAATACTATCATTTGCAATCTAAAGGATTGAGTAAAAAAAGTGGGATTAATTACTTGAAAATGTATTAAATATAATTAGGAATGCAAAATTCTGACTTATTAATTAAAATAAAAGAACTAACTTTGTATAAACCCCATTGATTAATTTAATATTATTGATATGATTAGTTTATACATAGTTTGTAATTTAAAAAAATATATTATCATGTTTAATCACACAGTCATATAACGTTGTACGTATCAAAAATGATTTTTCAATGGTAACGAATGGAAATTTGAGAATGTACATAATGCAAATATTTCCGAAATACACTCAGGTCTCTTTTTATGCGGTAGATACGTTCCACAAGAAAACGCATAAAAAAAGACTAGACACACGTTTAAAAATAAAGGATACGTTCCATAATTTTCTAAAATCGCATAAAACTAATTCAATAAGTTAAAATATACCGAAAAACGAATAAAAAAAGTTTATTAAATTTTAGAAAAAGAATATCTTAACATATTCCTTCCAAATTTATATATAAAAAATAGTTATATTTTTAAGAATTATCATCGCTATATGACAGTGTTAGGCATAATTTCTAACTGATTCGAAATCACTTTCATCACTAGAATAAATAGTCAGATCTAGATCAGATCTATGTCCCGAAGATAATGATTCTTCACAAATAAAATTAGCCTCAACTTCGCATGTAGATTTTTCCCTTTTGACAACATAATCAGTGATTAAATTAATTTTTTGTACAATTCCTGATATCCAGAAATGCAATTCTGAAACTTGAATGCTCGTTCTTCGTTTTTGACCCTTTCAACATTTCAAATTGGTTTAAAATAGTTATTTAAAAAAAAAATGCTTCTTGAAACCGCATAACTTCAAAACCGCATAAAAAGAGACCCGAGTGTACTTTAGAATGAAAACTTAATATGGTATGGCATTACAATTCCTATGCGAATATATACATTTGAATGAAATTAAAACACAATATTTCTTTTCAATTTTATTTATTTACTTCTTCAATATTTGCAAAATTACTTTGTGGCCTCATTTTATATTAATAATAATAATATAAACATGTAGAATAATGAATAAATAGTGATTTGTAAAATTATTAATTTACATTGTTACATAATCACGTTGTTTTAATCCTGCAGGAAAACAAAATCCTCAATTTGGTGTCAAGTTGCGTTAAAAGAATTTCAATCTCATTAATGCGTATACATCGAACTATCATGCATCGTACATCAAAATATTAGGTACACAATTAAAAACTTAAAAGATATAAAAATCAATTAAATCTTTTTTTGTAGTATAATAAACATGTAGATATTTAATTTTATTTGAGGCTCCACGTGATAAGAAAACAGTAACATTAAATTTTATTATGGATTTAAATTTTTAGACTAGTATTCGAAATACGAGATAGTTGGTACGTGAAACAATAAAACTACTGTCGATAAAAACAAACATTTGCCTCGTTTTTTGTTTACATATTTAATGTATTTTCATAAAAAAATATTAAATGAAGTACACCTGTGGAACATTGTGAAGAAGCAATAATAATAATTGCTTCTCTAACTAATTAGTAGAAGCAATTTTTAACAGGTTACCAGTAGTTATGTGTACACAGAAGTACGAGTCATAATTGACAAGCAATCAGAGTTGCCTTTCTTAAGGCAACTTGTTTAGAAATGTATATTTCATTTGATTAATGGGTTACGTAATGAAGAGGTATTTTTTTCATCGGATCCAATTGCTAAAATAATAATTTTGTTATCGAATATAAATATATTGCTTATCATGTTAACTATTCTAAATGTGAAATTACACGAAAAATATTTACTGTGATGTAGCGAGTGCGTGACGCGCGCATGTTGGCAAGAATGACACGCGAACGAAATGGATAAAAGATCGCCCGGCAGTCGGGCGCGCTCTCTCGCATCTGAGCCGTTGCTCGAAACGAATCCCTTGTAATTGACTTAAAACTGTATAGCTTTGAATAATAAATACTATTTTTACCACTATTCTTGTGCTACTACTATCACATTTACCATCACGCCTTTTAGGTAGACAGAGAGACAGGAAGAGAGAGAGAGAGAGAGAGTTTCTAGTGCTATCAACATTAGTATTGTTCATCTTTTTTATCATTTCTATCTTCGTATTCATTAAATTCGCGTAATTAAAATAATAAAATAATTAAAATTAATTATTTTTTAAGAAGTGCATTTCTCATATTAATTTACAAATATGCTTATTAGAAGATAAAATTCAATTAAATAAATTGAATACATGGGTGGTTAAATAAAACGACCATAAACAAAACCTTAATATCATAATTCCTACAGGTAATAAGGTACCCACATATTTCATACTTATTTAAAAATGATTACACTAAACATTCTGCGTTTATTACAGATATAAAACAAAACTGAACGTAAAGTACTTGTAATTTAATGTACTAATAATATTATTTATAACATCGAGGGGTCCGTACCTTACAGATTTATTAATGCAATTTATTATAAAGTCCAGAAACAAAAGCTTTTATCTACAACCCTTGTTAATACATATTGCATTTCTCCGGCGTGCGGGTTCCGCGGGCGGGAGCGTTCAATTTGCTCGGGCGAAAAAATAAATGTGCAGAAAGTCTGCCAAAGGAAAATTGAAGAAATATTGCTCGTATAACTCATGCAACCCTGATAGCTCTACTTTGAGCAGACAGACAATATAGAAATATATCAAATTCATCTTAAATAAAATTATTAATATAATATTATAATCAGGAAACAAGACAAGCAATCAGATCATTTTTATTTATTTATTTATTTACACAGTGATTTAATTTAAAACTTAAACTGCATAATACAAGAAATGTGCCATGGTTAGGCAGGTTAGGTTAGGTTATGAAAAGCAGTGAGTATACCAACGTCGTTTGAAAAGTTCGTGACTTAATATATAAAAATCGGTAATATATCGACCCCTCCCGATAACGCCCCCTAACAAGGATCCATCCGACACTGACATTGTTTTGAGATAACAAGCTCAAAAGTGTTGATGGAATTTCAACATATATTCATGTATATTTTGTTTTGAGTGTGCAAATGTGATCTTAACTAATTTTTAGTTATATATGAATTAAATATATTAATTATAAAGATACACATATAAAATCAATTTTATCGAAAAATATTGTTGTTGCGCTACCGGGATTCGAACCTGGATCTCTTCCCTAACCGGGGGAGGTGCTTTATCCAACTAAGCTACAGCGGCATTATTTTTAGCGACAATTTTTCGACCTTATATGTTACCTTTTTTGAAATCAATACATTTAATCGTTCCATCATTTGATAGAGCCATCTACCTTATATATTAATATATTTAATTCATATTTAAAATATCACAGACCTATGTTCTGAATAATTACAACTTCACAATAAGAATGTGTTCTCCTAAAAAAAATTGTTTAGTATTCCAATGACCATAATAAGATGAGCGATATTAAAAATATTGTAAACTAACAATAATAATCAATACATTGAAATAAATAACTGATGCAGTTGAAACTTTCAGCTCTTGCTATTTCCCTTAATATTCGTTGAATAGAATTGGTGTGTATGTAAGAAATAAATAATAATGCATTTGGAACCCGTTCCACGCAATAACTCAAATGAGCCTAAAATATTAATTGGAACCTTGTTATCTTAAGGGGTCGATACGTAAAAAAATTGTTTTGTTGTATTGTTATACCTATTTTATAAACAGCTGTCAATTTTCAAGTTGTTTAAATAAAGTAATCATAGTGTGGTTCGAAAATGAGTATAAATTAATATCTTATAAACATTTTTTTTTTGTTAAAAATGTATTAAGGGGTTGGACAGTTTCATAACAAATGTATAAAAATGATACGTGGAATTTAACGTGGTCGTGCGAGTATAACAGGTGACCCTTGCAGTGGACGCCCTATAAATGCCACAACATCAAAAAATATTGTTTTAGAGCACTGCCAATTAAAAGTATTTGAATCTGAAAGGTATCAAGATGGGTGCCGCGTTTGTAAACAGTTGATCAAAAAAGCATCATTCGAATGCAGATTTATCAAGACTGCACAGTTTTAAATAGAGTTTATTTTAGGTAGGAGTTATACTAATCGGTAAGTTCTGGATCAAGTACTGTATATCATAAACGAAATAGAATCAACAATCAGTCAAAACAATGAAAATAGCTATTCTCTACCACCAAAGAATGCTAAGTCTATTTTTTTTGTCTATTTTTTGGACCAATGAAATCAAAATAATTGTGAAAAAGACCAGGTTTATTCAAACGAAAAAACCTTTATCATTAGGATAATGCGGATCTCCATACATGTGTGGTTTTTATTTAGAAAAGCGATGAATTTAAGTACATATTATACAATTTGCAGCCACACATGACTCCATCTTTATTAAAGGATAAGAGTCTTGTATGACTTTCATTCGCGTTTTCTTTAAATGAGCGGCGATAAATTGCTATTTTAAGAAATAATATTTTATAAAGAATTATACTTACAGGTTGAGATAATGACACTAGAACTTTTCTGGACAATGTTTTGGAGATATAAAGATTATATTAAAAACCAAAAGTAATTTTAAAAGAAACATATTCTTTTCACTGTCAGGTCGAGAACTGTTCAAATGAAACTGGAGATTTGTTGTCTTTCCAAAACATTATCATCTCTTTAACATATAGGTTCGAAAATTTGTCATCAAAAGTACTGTCGCTGAGCATAGTTGGATAATGCACCTTCCCCGGTTTGGAAAGAGATCCAGGTTCGAATTCCGGTAGCGCAACAATTATATTTATCTTTCTAATTAATACATTTAATTAGTATTAAAAATATCACAGACCTATGTTTTGAATAATTACAACTTCACAATAAGAATGTGTTCTCTTTAATAAATTAATATATCTCTTTTTTATAATAAGATGATTGACGTATTAAAAAATATACAACTTTTTGAAGAAGGTATTTAAAAATATGTGTGTAAATCCCTTCACGGATCTTCGTGCAAGATGTCCTTTGAATTTTAGCTATATCACCGAGGCTTACTTGACTTTGTAAAAAACTTCCAGATGAGGGTAAAAGTTATGCAAATTGAAAATGTATCACCGTCAGACGATATTAATTTTAAAATTCCCCACAACGTGTAAACTTTTTAAATTAAATTCTTTACCATTTTGGTTTTGCCATACAAGTGATAATTTATTTTAAGTAACATAAATTTCTTGATGGAAATTCAAAATCAAATTAATGAAGTAAGATAAGTTTTATCTTGCACATCCTCTGCTGCTTCCTTCTCCTCGTGGCCGGTTCTTCACTTTGCGACAACGTCAGACCACAAACCGTTTAACAACTAACCTAAAGAAACATTTGGCGCTGTGTTTATTTAATTGATAACTCAGATAAATAGGGGTTAGGGGGGTACTATCTTTCGCCATAAAATTCTTGCGGAAAAAATCACTCATCTTCCTTTTCTCGGTGATCTACTGTTGTCTCCTGATTTTTCTTCGTTTGTTTTCTCCAATTCCCGGCTAGCAAGCCCTTCAGAACTCAATCTGATCCGATAAATACCAAAAATAATCCGTATTCCGCGTGTACCGCCGTACCGATTCTGGCCGGCAGAAGTTTTCAGTCTTACCCACATAAAAATAGAGTTCACGTACTCAAGTTTTTAAAACCAGGGCCAACAACCAAAGCATGTATATGCTTGAACACTAAAAATTATATCTTTATTGAGTTCCCTAAAGATAGTAATAAATATGGACCCCGAGAAGAAAAGATTAGGACATGCTCGACAACTTGGAAATGTGGTGTTGGCGTCGCATGCTACGAGTACCATGGACTGCAAAACGAACGTACGAGAGGTTGATCTCCAATAAGTCTGAAAAATGACTGGAGCCTCCCTACACGTCGCCATAAACAACGCCGAAGATCGCGAAGTGTGGAGGCAAGCAGTTGTCACTGTGGAATCAGAATACACCGCGATACTCAGTCGTGAACACACCGATCGAGAGACAGAAAAGTAACAATTATTCAATAATAGTGATTTTTCACCACGCAATAAAAACATTCCTAATAATTCAGCCATTTAAATTTTAAATATATTAATTAGAAAGATATACATATGAAATCAATTTTATCGAAAAATATTGTTGTTGCGCCACCGGGATTCGAACCTGGATCTCTTTCCTAACCGGGGAAGGTGTATTATCCAACTATGCTACAGCGACAATATTTTTAGCGACAATTTTCGAACCTATATGTTACCTCTTTGATATTAATACATTTAATCGTTCCATTATTTGACAGAGCCATCTACCTTATTTTTACAGAATCTCAAATACCTTTGAGTAAACTGATAGCAGACGCCAGAATTATCAATTCATTTTTATTAAATTTTGGACACATTGATACAACTTTATTATTTAGGAGAACACATTCTTATTGTGAAGTTGTAATTATTCAGAACATAGGTCTATTTAATTTACACTCATAGAGTATTTACAATACTATAAATTATTTTACATCTTTGTAACGAAAAACACAATATCCATTTATATATCCTATTATAGATTTGCTCCTCCTACTATAGATGTATTAAGTTGATGGTTATTGATTGAATTATATTTGATTCTTGATGAATTCTGAAAACAATAGGCTCTAATAAAAAACAATGCAACATTACAGAAAAAAAAATTAAAAAATAAATATATGATGACTCTATTTTAAATCGTTCGAGTGATCATTTTTCTCCCCTTTACCGCGGTGGTCGAACTTGCTTAGAACATAAAGTTGAGATTGTGTTGCCGGAATAAAAGGTAACGCGATAGCGGTTGTGTCTGAGAGTAGGCTTGGTCCATGCTCTCCTGTTTTACCTTAAATTAGAGCGTAGTATAGAATATCTCCGCAGGTGTGTTTTGCGGTTGTGCAGTCAATGGAATCATGAAAGGATCTCAACAAAAAATTATCACTTTAATATTAAAATTATTTATCATATTGTTGGGGATCTCAAGTTGATAGGGCTGCAGCATTGTGGGCTTGGCACCGCTAAGCAATAAATATATCGGGCATTTGCTGTTTATTTGTCATTTATTTTACATGTTTATTAGAATGAGTGAATTTTTAAATGCCTAATATTCGAAAGTCAAACCTCAATAATTCAATTGACAAAAACAGAGGGTAACGTATTTTAAAATTGAGATAACTGTGGTTGATTGACAATTGCTCTTGAAATATTAGTATGTTTTAGAAACATTTTTATCAAAAGTAGATGTATCAATTTTAAAATCTCTACTCTGGTTATAAAATCACTTACCAGTACGTTTATCTCAATTCCGTCAATTGGATAGTGGATGTTTTGCTTTTAGACCTCTCATATGCGCAAACAAATCAGGAAATAGAAATATACATGGCTGGACATGTTTTTCGGAAGCCTACGGAAAGCCTCAATAGAGTACCCCTCTCATATACACAGGCTTATCGAACGTCCTGCAGTAACAATACATAAGTTGTACTCGATGACATGAAACTGATATTGGAAGACGCGAAAATGGCAGAAGATATACACAATAGCTATTACTAAAAGGTACACATATGAATTAAGTCACTAACATTGAAATTACAACATTTGGAGAATATTTTACTCATTTCGTGTGTGTTATTTTTGCGTGTATTATTTATTAATATCATATCTCACTCGACCAGAAAAGTTTACAATACGTTAATGTTAATTTGAATAATCTGCAATTGGATAACAATTTTTAAACTTAGCGTGTCGAGATGTAGCTGAGTAACTATTCATTCCACGTTGTCTGCAAATCTTTGGGCCGATAGCAAGCTGTCGTTTCAGTGCGGTTCTTGTTTTTTCTCGATACAGTTTCCTTATTTTATGAGGGTCGAGACGAGATTTCTTTATTACGCCCCCGATACCGCTGCACGCGCCATCACTGGAATAATATTTTTTTTGGTCATCTAGAATAAAATTGAAAATAATTGAATGACGAAGAATGATCTAGGAGAGATTTAGGAGTGAAGGGAACAGATGGGATGCGAAGATAAATTTATCTACCAATTAATTGTTTTTATACTATTTCAAATAATCAGGGTGAAAAGGGACAGTTTTTTCCAAATTTATTATCTTGACCTGTCCTAAATGATACTCTGTAATGATAACAAGTAACTTAACACATATCATTTTAACTTGATCATTTTCACTTAAAGAAAACCTTATTTAATGCGATTAATTTGACCTTGCGTAAGTGAAATCGGAATTATTAAAATAATTGAACGCATCAATATTCAATTAAATGAATCAACTAGAAAAATATACAGAAATAATCAATTTATATTCTGAAAATTCTCATTAAAAATGTGTTCTCCTTAATAGTGTCTGAAAAAATTTATTAATATTTAATAACATATGATATAAAGAATACTTAAGGTTAATTCATTCACTTAATAAAACATTTATTTAACCACAATAAAGTGATAAGTTGTATGTATTAAAAGACAAATCAGAGTAAATACTTAACCGGAATACCTGACCCTACTCGTACATAAAGAAGGGTCAAAACTTAACAAAAAACAAGTACGTAGGTAAACAATTTTATCTCCGTAATTAATCTCGGTTAGTTTCGCTTGCGTCCGAAGGTTCCGAAAGGATTGCCAAAAAGGTTTCGGAATTTAACGAAGGTTTTTTGCACGCAGTGTAATATATGGAACATCTAAGTGAATTTTAGTCTCAACTAACCACACAGAACGCAGAAAGGTATGTACTAGTGGAAAGGTATTCCTGTATTATGTACGGTGTATACTTTCTATGGTCTATGAAGAAACCTTTCCGCAATTTGACCCTTACCTCAAGGCAGGGATAAAGTTCTCAGCCCTTCCGATATCAGCGGTCTCTGAGAGAATTTTCGATAAGGTCCTTTGAAAATAGGAGCTTTTTCGATGATCATACGTGTCGTAGTATACAAATATATATAGTACAACTAGATAAGAGTTTACCTTTAGCCCAACTTTGATAACGCAGGTGGGGGGTGGGGGGTAAGAGTTTACCTCACGAATCCGATTTCCGAATCTTTAACTATTACAATGACAAATATTTGATTTATTAAAATAAGACGATTCATAAAAGTATTATTTAAATTAGTTTCCGAGGTAAGTTTGTAGAACTTCGTAATCACATATGTGAAAATAAAACACTTGTTTTTTGATTCTATTCGTTTAATTTACTTGAGACGCGTTTCGCCTTATCAATCTAACAATTTAACCCAGAAACATGTATTTATATTAATATAGTAATTATATTAATATAATATATATTACCTATGACTTCAAAGTATGGAAATGAGACTGTACTGTATTAATGCAGACTGTACTCAAATATAAAGCATGCACAAAAAGAGTATTAGGAGTGGGTACCTGCGTAATTGACGACGGGATCGGGTCGGATATTTTTTGATAGCAGGAGAAAGAGAATACTCACGTAAGCTTATTATTTTCAGAATAAGTATTTTTTTTTTAAATAAAATTATTAATAGCCAGTAAACAGATGAAATGATAAAATAATATATTTTCATTTTGTGGTTTGACGTATTATTATATTAAATAAAATAACAATCACTTTGTATGAAACCACTAAATTTATTATACGTCAACCGGTTTCGCTTATCTTAAACTTCATCAGGACGTATTTAAAACTGATCATGAATATAAAAAGAGTGCACTTATATATACATAGAGAGGGAGATAGAATATAAAATTGCACGTGAAAGAGAGAAACAGAATATATATATGTAGTTAAATATAACATCAAGGGAGACAGAATATAAAATTATATGCGAAAGAGAGAGACAGAGTACATATACAGATAAACGGAACATTAAGGAAGAGGAAAATACATTGTTGATGGATATAAAATTGACTTTAAAGGAAACAACCTAATATGGGGCTAATGGATAAATTAATTTGATTATTAAGAATTGGCGTACCACTATTTATTGCCATTTTTATTTCGAGGGCTTCTAAATAATAGCTTTATATTAAAAATGTGTTTGCAATAACATAAAACACAGACTAATTTACGTAATAAAACGTGACCTACTCATAAGCTAGTGATTAATTACGCCTCGTTATCAAAAATCGATGAGAAAATTTATTTTTTCTATCCGGTATAACCCATTTGTCGATATGGCATGGAATGGATAATAATTATTACTCATTCATAATTACCCATAATAGTGAGTAGCATTTGGACACGGTCCCAACAGCTCTGGGCATATTTCCAATCGGCTAGAATCGATTCCCAGTCAGGCTGTCATCCGGTCTCATACATTAACCGCTGTACCGCAATAATTATGGCCAATAGGGATGCGAGTCTGACATTATAATTCTCTAAAATAATGCCATATATCTCATTAAAAAAAAAAACCAATTAAATATCGAAATTAATTATAGATGTCTCATAGAGAAGAAGCTATTTACATTATATTATATGGGTAATTACAGGGCTCACGACCTGTCTTCGGCTGGCTTAAGTGATCACTTTACACAATGTAACTCTTACCATTTCACTTCTATTCGAGAAAAAAATTTGTTGCTACCGAGATTGGAACCTGGATCTTTTCCTATTCGAGGAAATGCATTAATTAATTAATTTAATTTGTATTAAAAATATCACAGCCCTATGATTTGAAAAATTGCAACTTCACAATAAAAATGTGTTCTCCTAATAATAAAGTTGTATCAATGTGTCCAAAATTTAATAAAAATAAATTGATAATTCTGGCGTCTGCCATCAGATTACTCAAAGGTATTTGATATTCTGTAAAAATAAGGAAGATGGCTCTTTCAAATAATGTTTCCAAAATTTAATAAAAATGAATTATTAATTAATTTTGTCGTCTCCTATCGGATTTTACTCAAAGGTGTTTGAGAAGATGGCTTTCAAACAATGGAACGACAGATGTATCAATTTTAAAGTGCAACCTATAAGTTCTAAAATTTGTCGTCAACTTACTATATTGGTGTAGCATAATCGGTTAATGCATTTCCCCGGATAGGAAAGGATCCAGGTTCGAATCGATAAATTGATTTTATATGTATATCTTTCTAATTTATACATTTAATTTGTATTGTAAATATATTTGAATGAAATTTTTACAAAATCATGTTAAGCTTTAAATCTAAGTACTTCAAAATAAATATTTGCAAAATGTATCCATTATTAATCTATATCTTTGCTTCTGGCCCCAAATCGTCTAAGATTTTTTTTGTATTCATAGAAATATTTCAATTAATACTTATATCTCTGACATGGTTGAGATTAAGCACATATTCCTTGAATATTTTCAACTCGTAATTTAGTCAAGTATTCACCCATAAAATATTGTAAACTATGTTTGTTATACCTGTGTAGTGTAGAGCAGACAGCCATCTTCAGCCACCAGAAATTGCGACCGTGAATTAAATTCGCACTATGTGATTGCTATGGTGTCCAGAAACATCAAGTATAAAATTGGTTTAACATTAATAAACAATTTATTAATCGTGTTACTCTATATTATCTGTATAAATTGAAAAACATGTTAATAATTATACAAAATACATAATTTAAACCACTATTTATTAATTATTCTACATGTTTCAATACCTATGGTATCATCTTCGGGAAACAATGTATACTGAAATTAAAAATACAAGCATAGATAAAAACAAAACTATAAAATTGGTTTAAACAAAGTATTTTGAATATAATTATTAATATAAAATGAGGCCACAAAGTAATTTTGCAAATATTGAAGATGTGAAAAATATGTATTTATTTTATTTTTAATAAACAGAATATGTTGATGACCCTGACAGTAATATTATGACATTAAGGTACAATGTTAAAACATTTTAAGACAATTAGGAGAGTAACATGTTATAGATTACAGTTTTTTTTATGGTTGAAAGATTACAAACAATGTATAAAAAAAGTTGTGTTACAAATTAAAATATTAGAAGCACTGTATTAAAAAAAAAGTTACGTTACGAATTAAGGAGAATGAATAGAATGTTAAAACTACTGCACGAGTACGGTAGTGCGTGGGATCCAAGGGCAACGAGGTCTAGTCACGTGATATGCGACAGTCGTCAGCGTTCCAAAGTGAATAATGCGAATGTGGTTTACGGTATTATTTATAATATTATTGATGTTTTTAAAACAATTACGTTTGCTTCTTCATCTTCCCCTTTTTTCCATTTACTTGAGGTTGGCTCTTCATATACAAAAGCGCCAAGATGCTTCAGACTTATGCTGGCGTCCTTCATTTCCTTCTCGAAGTTTGACATCAGGTACACTTGTCTTTAACGCAACACAGTTTTAACGATATGCTAACGTGACTATATCATCTTAGCCTGGCTTCTCCCATCTTCTCTCTAATCAGCCCAACTTCCTTCAAACTTCCTCTGATGTACCGATCTGAATTTTATCCAGTCTTGTCAATTTTGAGATCGTCGGTGTTCATTGGTGCTGGTGGTCTAGCATTCGGCACTATATAGCATCACGGGTCGTTCGGCCGTCTTGAATACTCGACCTTTAACTCTTGACCGGCATTTTTGGGTCGCAAAGCACACCAGTGAGAGCGTTACTTTTGCCGTTCGGTTTGTATTTTATGAGTGATGCCAGTCTCAATTTCAACTGTCGAGTCTATCGTGGAGTCTAAGTGTTTAAACTTATAAACTCTTGGTATAGCACATTTCTTGGGTTCAATGACTAACCGATGTATCATCACGCCGTTTTCCCACGGGGTATGCATGGAGGATATAGTGCCACATTATTTTGACCTAACACACAATTCTCACCACATTCATATTCATATCTGTTTTGCTTGGTCATGCCAAGTCGTTCGCAGACGTGCCATCAACATTTTCGTCATATATATTGTATTTATTACCATTCTCTTCTCATTCATCTGTTCCTTATGACCAAACCACCTAAGCGATCCTTTTTTAATCCTATTCAATATGTTACAATCAGCTTTATATTTTAAAGAAAAGGGTCGAATTCGCAAATCATATCTTCGGTTTTACTACTTATTTATTTAAAAATATGTACATTCAATTAATTAAGAGAAAATTTTAAGATAAGGAAAACACATTTTTGTTGTGAAGTTGCATTCTCAGAACACAGTTCTGTTGTATTTAATACAAATTAAATGTATCAACTAGAAAGATATACCAGAAGTATCTGGTATCTATCACATATATAATATATAAGAGATACCGGCAGCAATTTTTTTTTTTCGATAGATAGATTTTTTCTGTATATGTTTTTTAATTTTATTAATTTGTATTAAAATTTTAAGAAATAAAAATTAGGCGCAATATCCTGTCGAATATTGTATTATTGAATACCAATATTTCATGTCATTTCATAATTCGCCACACATTTGGTAGATGTCTAAACAAGGCTTCATCTTTTTCTTCTTCTTCTTCTTCTTCCACGGCACTATATTCCAGGATGGAATTTGGCCTCCTCCACAAGTGCTCTCTATCTTCTACTCCTATTCCTGACCATTCTTCTCCAATTCTCGGACTCTCCCATCCTGCTCCAGTATTCAATATAGTCAGTCTATCTCTTTCTTGGTAAATCTCTAAGTCGCTTCCGCTGGGGTATCCACATGGTCATGATCTTTGATGTCCTATCATCTGGCATTCTTTCAACATAGCCAGCCCATCGCAGTCTTTGGGACCTACCAAGTCTTACGATTATTTTTTGATTAATTAAGTTATCGAGCTCATGATTCATTTTTAATCAGTAAGATCCATTTTCTAGTCTATAATATTTTCTTAATATTTTATGTTCAAAAATGCTAATTTGATTTGGGTTAGATTATGTATGCATATTTTTTATTTAAGTAGTTGTAAAAATTATAATTGTCTTACATCTAGTATGCAACACTAACATAAAAAAAATAATTATATCGTATATCAATTAGTAATCTCTACAGTTCACATACGCGAGCCCCACCTGGGGTTCAAGTAACACAATTTTTTTAAAACCAAACAAAACTACATCCTTAGGAGAATCACAAACTCACCCTGGTTTGTCAGCAACACAATAATTCACAAAGACTCGAACATACCCTCACTCAAACGACACGTACACTATTTATCGTCAAAATTTTATTTTAAATTAATTTCCATCCCAAACCCTTTCATAAACTCCCTCGGCCTATATGATCCCTCATCCGATCCATTTCACTTATTTACCCTGTTTTTGACCATACTGAATAAAATTCATAAAATATAACAATTTGTAAAAAATTCAACAAAATCGTACAAAAAAAGAATTAACAAAATATAAAATAAAATAAAATGTATTGTATAAAAAACTTTACCCATTTATGATACTACTTTATACAATTATATACAACGTTAAAATTACCTGATATTAAAAAACAAAAACACCACGTTCCCCGAATAGTGTCCCCCAAAAAAAATCTTACGCCATTGTTGTTACCTCTTTTGTCGGAGACAAGAGGGTCAGCCCTTATCCCTCCCACCTTTAACAATCGAATCAGAGATATCAATTAGCATTGTGTATAAAGAGATTATAAACATAAAACGGTCAAACCATACGAAATGCTCCAGCACAGTTGCTCGACCATTTTTAACAAGTCTCACATGTTTGTGAAATCACCCTAACTTGTTGGTAGTTTAAAATGACTAATATTTTTATTTTATTGTTTTTTGTTTTTGCGTGGCAGTCATGTTTGTTTAACGGGGCGTAGCATATTTTGCAATGTAAAATGTTTGCGGAAACTAAAATATCTCAACTCCTATCTGTCCTGTCAACGTGGGGTTATAACCAATTTATTTAGAAAAAAACGGGCTATAAAATTAAATTAATACAGTTTCACCTACATGCATTCCCACAGTGTAAAATTTCAGCCTTAGTTCAAAGCTTTCATTTTAAAAAAGATCCATTTTCACGGGAATGTTTTCGCAGGAAGGGTTAAAGTTTATATATCAAAAGTTTTTTTACAAATAGGTGGAAACTAGTTGTGCTCACACGCCAAATGATCCTGAGACTTACACCCCTTTTGTTCTAAAAATTCTCAATAATTGGAAATTTATAAAAACTGCACTTTTCAAGGCTAAATATCTCTGGAGGAGAGACAGATCTAAAAATTAAGCCCAAAATAGTACCTACTATATGATGATATTATATACCAAAATTTTGAGAAATTTTCACACGTTAATGGGCGTATATATATTATATTCGAATTAAACCAATGAATATTATTAATAATATACTAATTAATATATAATTAGATTACATGTTTTAAGGATATGCGGGGGTTTGAGTTTGAGCAGACACAGGTTTGTTCAGACATGCATGCTGTGTATTCCCTTTCAGCTTGGTCTTCAGTCTAATTTAATAGCCCAAACTATAGGTGGTTTTTGTATGTTCTGTATGTCACAGTTTTTATTTAAAGAACAAACAGTGCTGCAATTACCATCTGTAATTACCATGAAATCAATTTTTTTGTAAATTACTGTCATCTTTTTGGTAAATCTTGGCGTGACTTGCTAAAAATCCATAAACGAATTATAATTAAAGTTCTTAGAAAAATCAAAGTTGAACATTTATTGAGGGAAACAAATCAGAACTTTGCAGACACTTTGGATTAACCCAAAAGAAAATAAACACATGAAAAATGATCGAGTTATTAAATTTAGATACCTACTACATATTCTGCACTACGAAAAGTAGCAAGACTAGTCGCTTCCTTCACATTTGCTGGCAGTTTATTGTATAATTTAAAACCTTTATAGTATAAACTTTTTTGTGTTCCTGCCAGATTTGTTTGTGGAAGTCTAAAATCCCACCGACTTCTCGTAGGATACGCGCGAACTTCAAAATTATATTTTTATTCGTGGATTATATTCATGTATGATGCAAATAATCGATTTTTAATTTTAAATATCTATACTAAAACATTTTTTATATGTTTTTGTTTAACCGTCATTAATTTTAGTTGTTCTAACAAATTATAATTACATACTATAAAATTCTGAGACATATTTAAGAAATCATAAAAATATATATCTTTTAGGAGAACACATTCTTATTGTGAAGTTGTAATTATTCAGAACATAGGTCTGTGATATTTTAAATATGAATTAAATATATTAATTAGAAAGATATACATATAAAATCAATTTTATCGAAAAATATTGTTGTTGCGCCAGCGGGATTCGGACCTGGATCTCTTTCCTAACCGGGGAAGGTGCATTATCCAACTATGCTACAGCGACAATATTTTTAGCGACAATTTTCAAACCCATATGTTACCCTTTTGATATTAATACATTTAATCGTTCCATTATTTTTACAACAATATTTTTCGATAAAATTGATTTTATATGTATATCTTTCTAATTAATATATTTAATTCATATTTAATATATATCTTTAACGCAATAATAAAAGATTGTATTATCGAATAATAATATTTCGTGTCGTCACGCCACAGATTTGGTCCAGATGTCCACACATGGCTAGGGACAAAAAATAGTTGTGACCTAAAAGAGAGCACTTTGAAAGTGGCCCCGGTCACCGTGACCGCTGCTGTAGTTAGATACGTATCCGGGCCCGTCGGACCATTCTGGTTTACAGCAAATTCAACCAATGAAAACTTTCTCAATTGGAGAAACATGCTTTTGTTTTAACAAGAACACGGAGCTCCTGGAATCCACCGGCGGTTATACACGTTCGCGCGCCCGTTTTACCAGGCGGGCTCACACTGATATCTACAAACACTTATTGAGATCAAATTATATACCGCTCTAAAGGATTTGTGGTGTTTGATTGCATTACATTAAAGTACAATTCTTAGGGTAATAAATGGTCGTCCCTTTAGATATTCATCAGATCTTATATTTAAAGAGTACAATGCCCTAGACATAAAACAAATCTATATGTTGAGACTCGTCCAATATTTCCATGCCAACAACAAATGTTATTAGCTCCGAAACTGTACAACACATTCAGCACCAACAATATATATATATATAATCCAATTGGGTATTCTAACATAATCATTATACAGAGTCCACACTAATAATTCATTAGTTCTACAACACTCTCACTACATTTTTTTTCTCTCTATTTTTATTTTTATTCCTGTCGAATCTTTATCTTTCTTGAATTAAATAACACCACAACAGCACGAAAAAAACTGGCTACTTTAACACAGACTGCAGTCTAGCAAAGTAGCCAGGACAATGCTGTATATATCAGAGGTGGAGTCTACTCCATCCCACACAATAAACTACGAGTATTTAATTGCAATATAATTGTATGTTATGTTTATCATGTTATATCATAATATATTTACCTCTGTTACAACTAAAGCATTTATGTGAAGAATGTCTAATAATATTAGATAATTTGTATAGCGCCATTTTCGTAAATATCTTCACCTCAAGGGTGTTTTATATTGCTACATTATCTTTGGTATTAAAATTAAAAATGGTTGTTTTAACATATAGAAATGATTTTTTGAAAAAGTGAGTTTTTAGTTTCTTACGCACTGTTTCTTATGACGGAAGGCAAAGAGTTTCACGTTTTTGGGCCTGCCAGCGCAAATACCCGTTCACAAAATTTAGACTTCTTGTGACGGTCGGTCGGTTCTACTACCCTTCCTGCGGCTGAAGTAGAGGCTGATCTGAGAGTTTAACGCATATCATTCAAATTGTCTGGGATACAAAGCTCTTGAATATACAGAGGCCCCATGTTATGTGTCGCCTTGTACATCAAACAGTACATTTTAAATTCAACTCTTTCAGGGAACCGGAACCAATGTAGCTCACGTAAAAGGGATGTTATATGAGGGAATTAGGAAACTCCATATATTATCCGTACTGCCGCATTTATAATGTATTGTAATCTAGCCAATTGAAACATGTAAGTTAAGTATTTCTCGATAGCTTACATTCCTTTAAGATTAAGAATTATGGATCAAATTAAGATATGATTATGTTAGATTAGGTTATTTTAATTCAACGTCACGGCAGCAGAAAAATAAACTGACTGCGTACAGTTGTCTACCTGTCTTGTGTGTAGTTGTCTTGTGTGCAGTTGTTTTATGTGTAGTTGTCTTATGTGCAGTTGTTTTGTGTGCAGTTGTCTTGTGTGCAGTTGCATTAAATACTTGCGACACTTCTTTACAAATAAATACATTTGATATAACAATAAAATAACTGAATTTTTGTGTTCCATAAACCCGGTATAATTAATTTTGTCAGACGTTATGGAGACGTGAATCTTGTATTTTCTTGTACATCGCTACTATCACCAGCACGAGTCAATCCACTGCACGATGATGGCCTCCCCATGATGTTTCCGCTAGTTTATGTCCCTGGCACCCCGCTGTCAGACCATTATGGAATGGTGTCGAATCTCGTCTGTTCTATGATATAAATTAAAATTTTATTTTTGGAACAGAAATAATTTAAAGTTTAATTTAATTACGCACTTTCACACCTGCGTTCGAAAAAGTTTGATAAAATTATAAATTTAGTCTGGAACTTTTTTGTAAAGTTCTGTTTTTCATGTAGATCAATTTTGTCCTCAGTAATCTAGGAGCAGACTGAAGTTGAAATCTTTATTACAAATTAAATGCATCAATTAGAAAGGTATACTCAATTTATTAATTTATTAAATGCGTCTCAAATAAATTAAACGAGTAGAAAGAAAAACCTTTTTTTACGTTTATTTTCACATGTAATTATGGAGTTCTACAAACTTACCTCAGAAACAGTACATATAAATATTTTATTTTTAAAAAGAATCTTCCTATCCTGGAAAGTGCAATAACCAAAGCATCCTGGTTCAAATCCCGGTGGCAGTTAAAATATTGTTTCGATAAATTGAGTTTATCTGTATGTATATCATTCTAATTAATGCATTTTAATTTGTATTAAAATATCACAGAATTATGTTCTGAAAAAATTACAACTTCACAAATAATAATGTGTTCTCTTTAAAATATCAATTTTTAATTCAATATTAAAAATATTTTTTACCTTCAGAGCGTAGAATATTAGCATTTCTTTCACATCTGCTTTATATTTTTATATTATTTTTTAGTTTACGTTGCTTTTAATATTTTATGACAGTATATTACATACATATTTGCTCATTATTGTGCATATTTTTTCTTCTAAAATGACTAAAAAGCTTCTTCAACGGCCTCACGTTTGAAGAACTGGTGGTCCTATATTGATTAGACTCAACACATCTCAGCATCTCGATGTTACATACATACAAACAAAGAAAAAAATACAGATTATCCAATTGTATTATTTTATTAGCTAATCTAGTAATTAAGACAATCGTTTATTGGTGTAGTGGTCGGGAATTCGAGCCTTCATAGGATACCATAAAATTAGTTATATTTTGATAATGTTAGCATTTAGTTTGGAAATAGTAAGAATATTGATGTGACACGTATTTCGAGTACAACGATACAAAACCGATAGGTATCAAAGGATAGGGCAACACACAAGCCAAATAGGGGTATATAATCAAAACCTGAGTCCATAAAAGACTTTCAGATAATTCTATAAGACATGGCATCAAACAAATTATTAAAAAATTTTAAACGATCTAGAATAAGGATGTCTATAGATATTGGTCACAATATATCGTGATATTTGCAATTTACAAATAGGTAATAATTGCAGTAGCATCGTCTTCATTCTTCGAACCACTGTAATTAGTGTTATGTTGTTAAGTCGTGAGTAGTAATCAATTTCTTCCAGGTATGTTCTATCAAAGACAGTGGCCATGCCTAGATTGCCGAGTCCGTGATCCACCCACACATAAAATGTTGAATAAGAGATATAAAAAAAAACCCTAGCAAAATTGATGATGTCTAGAAGCTTACGATTCTAAGAGGTCTGCGGCACGCGACCAGCGGGTCAAGATAAATTATATGAAGGTTTCCTAATGATACCCATTTTAGTATACATCGTTTCATTAATGCCGTATTTCAGTAGGTAGCTTCTCCATTTTATAAATGACGTGTCGAATTAATTTTAAAGTGTGGTCTGATGTTATTCGGTTATTAATAAGTTTAGATTATAAACAGAATTTACAACAATAAGCTTAAAATACTGTTTAATAGAAAACAATATTATAGTTTAGGTCAGCGAAGGCGAACCTTTTTCTATAAGTAAGTATCCATAATAATATTATATGCATAATTCTTTTTAAAAAAATTCGCGTCGGTTAAATTATTATTATTTCTTTTTTGTTTCATAATGGATATGGATTTGTTTTATGGCTGGTCTTGGGGTAGTTATTTTTAAACGGAGTACTCGGTTGGCTCAGGTAGACCAGACACAGAAATAATTATTTGACTCCTATATTCAGAATAAATTTAAGATGAAGCATACCTTGGATCTTGTCTTGAAGTTTACTGCAGTCGTCTGGTTGTACGAAAATAAGGTTACAAATAGTATGCGAATTTGAATATAAGAAATAACAGAATAACGCAGTATAAAAACACACTTCAGAAAATGCAGCCGATCACGTCAAGCCACAGGAATAGAATCGCGCTCATCTCTCGAGCTCTCAGTCTCTGCCGACCGACCTTTGAAGCTATCGGCACTGCCTCTGCCGGCTAAGCCCTCAAGTTCCCACGTGACCCAGTACTAGATGTATGTGTCGCGACTACCGCGTCTCTGCCGCGTGGCGCCAGATGCCGCTCTCTGTACGCCTCAGTTTCCTTACAAATAGGTAACACCAATAACACCGTATTTACGAAAATAATGCCCGCGCGTCACCAAAAGTGGTCCGCGTCACGATTCACCATCTCTGGCCTGTCATACATTTCTAACTAAGATACAAGTATTATAGCAATAGAGAGTGTCTATGAAACATATGGTGAAAAAAGCGAACGAGACATGCAATTTAAAAATATTGTTAAAATAAACAATTTATGAATTGTATGAGGAGACAGATAAGGAAGAGGCAAGAGTTTTCTGGACAAAAGTATGTGGCGTTCTGTCCTTGCCTATTCTTGTGTGCATGTATGTGTAAATAAGGGTTATATTTATAAGAAATCAATTAGTATACACCGGAAAATTCATAACAGTAGGTATTTTTTATTAAAAAGTTTTTTGTACTTAATAAAAAAACCCTTAAATTGTCCTCTGTCCACGATTTAATAATCCTTGTAGTCATACTCTCTATGTAACCATCTGCTAAAAAAAATTAGATGCAATTATACACGTGTATAAAAAAAAGGTTCTAAAATGCATTGCACCCATATTCATTCAAGTCCTAATTTTATCAATTTATCAATATATATTTTTGTGGTATTTTCATAGAATTTTATTTTTATTATTTTCCCCGATAGAAAAATTTCCTGGTACGAATCCCGGTGGCAAATATTGTTTTGATAAATTGATTATATCTTTCTAATTGATACATTTAATTTGTATTAAAATGAATGTACATTTGAATTTATTACTGACATTATTAACAAATGTGATAATAAAAATACAAACATACCTCCGGAACAATAGACTTTGTTTACCGTACACAATTATAAAAGCATCCCTTCCACGATTAGTTGGAAAATATTTTAATAATATGCTCAGTTGATTACCCTGGGATGAATAATAAACCTACTCGTAGGTACATATTTTTTGAAATTTAATGATGAATATATTTATTAAATAATCATGAACCATTAGTCGCGTGCCATCTACCTCTTAGATTCTAAAGTTTCTAGACATAAATTCTACATAATTTGTTTTCTTTTATTTTTATTTCATCGCTGTGTGTGTGCTGCCTGTAAGTGTGGGTGAACACGGGCTGAACATGGGCACTGGGCAGTGGGAATGCTGCAGCCCCGGGCTAATCTATGTTGTACTCAAATGAGACCATGTATTGGAGAATACTATTATATGTCAATAAAATGTTTATGTATTTATCCACATGCATATTTATTTTTATTAAATTTTATGAAACTAAATATACACGTACATAAGAGAAAAAAATATGAAGAAAAATTAAAATGAATTGGTAAAATGTAACAACAAACTGTAACTCAATCACTGATATCTTTGCGTCACACTCACTATCAGTGATAGAGTATTTGAAAACATCCTGATTCGTGAATTGATTTTTTTAAACTTTCCCACAAATGGCACCATTGTAATTTTTCACAAATTGATGACCACTGCCATCTAGTAAATTCTTTTAAAAAGTTTTACACATGTGTGCTGGGAATTTGACTGCAAAAAAGTATTACGTATAAATATGTGTAAAACAGCAAATGCTGGAAATTTGATGCGAAAAATACACTTATATTTTATAAAAAGATTCTATTCTCTTTGTGATTATATTTAATTTAGATTTTTATTTATTAATTATGATAGAATATGTTTGACATTGGTAATGAAATAGTGATCACAGTCACAGTTTTCAATCACTGATATTATAGAATATTAATCACAATCACACCTGTTAGTCAAAAGTAGCATTTTTTCTCATCACTAATTGTATATTGTACCAACACAAGAGGGGAGTCTCAATAGGTATGTCTAGAGTTATCGAAGAAGATGAGATGGATGTAGAAATATAGAACATAAAATATCTAGATATTCTATAAATATAGCAAAACCATGATCAAATAACGTTTCAATACTGAATTGTAGACTTGCGAAATGCTATGTCCATAACTAAACCGAAAATAAGATTGCGTGAAAAATATTTGTTTTTGGTATATTTTCGGAGCCTTTGAATATTCGAGTGAGTATAATACACTATAAAACAATAATCGAAATAATCAATTCAAATAAAACCATGTTAACAATCGGCAGGACAAAAGGGAATTAAGTAAGAATTGGTATCATAAATGCGTAAACAATGAATTGATTAATGAATCAGATAGGAAATGATTTTAAATATTTAACAGGTGGAACTGAGGTATGAGTTGCCCCAGCTTCGATTCAAAAACATAATAGCAGACAACAGTTCGGTGATCCGTACCTGCCAATTACCTAAGAACATTATAACGCGAGAAGCGGACGTAAAAAACATCCAAACAAAACCTTTTTACAAAACATAACCTCTCCGTGCTTCCCGCCTAGAGGCATTTTTATGCGCGCGCAGAGCGAGATAGATAGCTCACGTGTCGCGAGGTTGTATATGTTTATCACTCTCGCATGAATAACAAGCGAGAAAGCAAGCTCACGTGGCGCCCGCCTAGATAGCGGCGTCTCTCTCGCACGAACTGGAGTGGGAGGCCAGCATTCAAGATGGCGCCGCCGCTATCGGCACGTCTCGCGTCAGTGCTACAGTTTTATTTAGTTTACATGCGACAAACGTGCGCGACGCGTGGAAAACTAAATCACGGAAGCTCGAGCCGATGTGTTGCAAATATTGCGCGGGAGTTTGTTGTTGTTATTTTTGATTTTGGTGTCATGTGGTATTGTTTTGGTTGCGTGCGCACGCTGCGCAACAAGTGAGATGGCCGCGCGAAGTTGGAGGCGGGCGGCCCAGAGCGCCGCCGGGTGCCTGGCCCTGGCCTACGGGACCCTGCTGCTGTACCAGGCTGGAGCGGGCGCTGCGCCCCGACCCGGGCCCCCGGCGGAGGCGCCCCGGCCAGCGGCTGCGCCCCTAGAGGCGGTGACACCGTCGCCCCCGGCCACGGCAACCCCTAGGCCGCTGCTAACCGCCCTGCAGGATCTGTTCATCAGTGTAAAAACTACTAGACATTACCACGATCTCAGGCTACCTATCATTCTCAAGACATGGTTTCAGTTAGCGAGGGAGCAGGTTTGTTTACTTTTTTTTTTGTTTATTTATATTTTCTCAATATGTTACGAAACGAAATACTAATTTAATGTATTAATTATAAATATATACATATAAAATCAATTTTGTCGAAAATTAAATTAGTATTTAAAACATCACAGACCTATGTTCTGAATAATTACAACTTCACAATGAGAATGTGTACTCCTTGATAAGAAATACTATTTGTTTATATCTAGTCTGTAGCAGCATAGGTAGTAGGTTATATTTTGACATTAGGGTAACTCACTATTAGAACCCGCTATAAGAACTTTTATCCATGTTTTTCTCGACACTCATCCTACTTTTATGTTTACTTCTGCCGAAGTAAACGTATACATAATTACTAATATAATTCATTATTACACTCCTGATATATAGTGTTTAAATAAATATGTCAAATAGTTAAGTACACACATGCGGCATAGTCTTGAAACTAAACAAAATAAATGAGTATGTAGGCGGGCACGATTAATTCGTGTATCAATAAAAGCATTCAAAATATTATGTACCTACTGTTAAAACAATTTATCATATTATGAATACATTAAAAGATTTATCAGTAAGCATAATTCATTTGTCGAAGCACATTTATTTAGTGTTTGAATAACACACAACTGAGCATTATTTAAAGTTGACGATAGGGACGCCACCTCTCGAAACTATAGTCGCGATCAAAATAATATTTTAAATATGAATTAAATATATTAATTAGAAAGATATACATATAAAATCAATTTTATCGAAAAATATTATTGTTGCGCCACCGGGATTCGAACCTGGATCTCTTTCCTAACCGGGGAAGGTGCATTATCCAACTATGCTACAGCGACAATATTTTTAGCGACAATTTTCGAACCTATATGTTACCTTTTTGATATTAATACATTTAATCTTTCCATTATTTGACAGAGCCATCTACCTTATTTTTACAGAATCTCAAATACCTTTGAGTAAACTGATAGCAGTTTGTAATGTGTTCTCCTAAAAAATAATATTTAGTTTTGATTTATTGAAGAGATTAAAATAATCGTCTTGCGTCACAAATCTACCTTTAACTTTTTTAAATCCCCGGTGTCTCAAATAAATTTAATATTTTTAGTTAGTAAAACTTGTGGTATAATTATATTTACACTGCCTGTATCGTAGAGTCAAAACAATATTTTTTTACGATTATTATTAACTTAATTCTAGAAATAACTCCTTAGTGATGACGGGAAATTAATACTTTTTATAACCTTAATTTATTTTAAAATAAATAAAAAGTACTTAGTTTGACACGATAATTGCACACTTTCATGTGATAGAATTGACAGTAGATTTTGCATGTTTTATATTGCCACGAGACACAGACAGCTGTCAGTATTTGTTTGTTTTATATTGCTATGCGACACGGACGGACATACAAAGTACACATTGCAGCGTTTCTGCGATGTCTGTAGAAGAAAGTTTCAACTTATTTTTCCAAAATTGATGGTTATTTTGAACTAACTAGTACTTAAAATTATATAGCTGCCCCTTTTAAATAGATTTCATATAAATACAATAAAATGGTTAGATTGATAATGCCCTCATAAGGGGAAACGCGTCTCGCAGAAATTAAAAGAGTAGAATAAGAAAACAAATGATTTTATTTTTATGTGTACAAAGTTAACGCTATAAACATAAAATATATACATCGTTTGAATACAATTTTAATATGCGTAGGTAATTTGAATGTGGCCAGTTTTCCCAGGTTGCCAATTCATTAATCGCTCATAATTTCAGTGTGTTCGGATTGTTATTGTTCCCGCCCCGTCGCGCGTGACGGGCCGGCATGTGTCAGCGCGATAGCATCACGGGTGCTGCGTGCGGGCGGACCCCGGAGCGCGGGCCCGCGTCGTTGGCGGAACGCGTGCGTGGGAAAATCACGACCGTGAAAAGCGACACAACCGGAGCGGGACCTCGCTACAACGAGGGTTGATCGAAAATTTGTTCATTTTCAACACACATATTTCCCCAGTAAAAAAATTATCACAAAATTGCTCTAAAAATAGATTCGTAAAAAATTTTTTTTACACTTTTAACCCGTCAATAATGACTGGAATAAAATATTACACTTACGTAATGATAATGACAAGAATAACGAAAATACAACAGCAAAATTAATTACTTTGTTTCACGCGATAACCGCACACTTTCAGATGATATAGTTGACTGAAGATATTTGTTTGTTTTATGTCGTGAGACACAGATGGATGGAGGTGTGAAATTAGAAAATTTTGGAATGTTTTACAAAATGTTCGCGGGTAGATTTTTTTTTTTGTGATTCTTTCGATTCTATCTCTTTTCGTATGACGATTATTTATTTATTTATTCTTAATATAATGTATAAATATGCTCTAATATAAATAAGATCAAAATGTTCCTTTTTACTAAAACTTATCTTGCACATATTTGCTTAGTTTCATTTTGAATCTATGTTGTTTCTCCTTATATCATCAGGCATTTCATTGAAGTTCTTCATCGCACTGTCCATCATCGATTTCTGAGATTTAGCCTTCTTCCTGAATGGCAGTCTCAGTCTATCTTATACTCTTTTATCATCAATTTTTCTAATGTTGTTATAGTAAAGGCTTTGTATTCAGTTTAGTTGCCTTGTGGATTTCTGATTTGCCTCCAATGCATATCCGGAGTCCTCACGCAGTTGACGTCTGTTGCAGTCCATGTTTGTCGGCATTTCTGGATGCTGATTGTAATCTCTGTCTTCCAAACCTGATGTCTTATTACTCGCAATCCCCCGCTTAAATGGGTCGGTTCAGCCTACTCTCCATACAAAAAGTAATATGTAACATTTGAATGAATGAACCAGCACCAATTCTGTGTTGTCATTAATCTCTAGGTACTTGACGTTTTTCGAGTGTAAAACTTAATCTGAGGACACACACCCTAAACGGTATAATACGCAAAAATCATAATTATATTATTATCTCTGTAGTACGTTGAACAGTGGCGTACACTAAGCATGGACCTAAGTTATGCTACTGATATCGATGCTGTAAAAGCCATATGTATTGTCACTAGAGGTTGTATTCATCACGCACTTTTTCAAAAGCATGTTTTAATGAACGTATACCTGTGTGAGATAATTTCCGTTCTTGAAAAATATTACTATTATGCATGGAAAATTCTTCAAGTTATTAAATGAAGGACGTAAAATATAAAATAATACCACGTTTAGACGTGAATGTGTGTGTTCCAATAGCCTTTAAAGCCATACACATTCAAGTCTGCTTCAAATATGTACACAATTGCAGCGTTTTGTAACACGTCTGCTTAAGCGAAGACGTGTATTCGGAACAGCGCACGGCGCGAGTTGTGTTTAGTTCGTACACGTTTAGGGTAGATGTTGCGAAAAAACATATGCGCAGCTTTATTTGTTATTTCTAATTTATTTCGATAGTTAGACGGTTTTAGTTAACACACTAACATGAGAAGTTTGAATTATTTGTTTGTGGACCTACATATCTACATAATTTAGATTTATTTAGAAGATATGCGCAGCTTTTTTGATTAAGTAGAGTGCACGCCCCTGTACGCTACCCACTTTATTGAAGTTTATTTTTTTTGTGTTCCCGTTTAATTATATAATTATTAATAGGTATAGGATGTTTTTTTAGAGGTATAGAACTTTTAAATGAAATATTACGCGTACAAATCGTGGTAATGGCCATGGTATTGGCTTTATTGAAAATATCATTTTATGCCAGTAGTGTTTAAATATGATTTCACGCATATGGGCGCCGCGGCTGGCTCGAATAAAGGGCAATCTGGAAGTCTAATTTTTGACCACTTTTTGGAGCAGCTGGGGATGTATATCAGCAATAACGCGATGAATGTTGGCTTCCAAGTAGTCTATTGTCTCTGGTTCATCGGCGTAGACTAGCGACTTTACATATCTCCACAGAAAATAATCCAAATGTGTTGAATCACACGATCTTGGAAATCAATTCACAGGTCCATTACGCGAAATTATGCGCTCATCGAATGTTTCCTTCAATAAATTGATTGTGGCGCGCGCTGTGCGGCATCTTGTACCGTCTTGTTGAAACCGCAGATCTTCCACATTAATGCCGTTCAATTGGGGAATTAAAAAGCTAGTAACCATGGATCTGTTGCTGTGCACGATGGCGTATCGACTCATTCGGGTCATTCCCAATACTACGCTACAATGCAGCGAGAGCTTCTTCGGTGCGCACTGTACGACGTCTTTGCGAATGCGTATTATCAATTACAGTATGCGTGGTGTGAAAACGATCCGTGGTTGTTCGAATTACTTGTTTGAATGGACGATTATGTCGACCGTAAAATGGATGTAGCGCACGGTAAGTTTCGCGAAATAAATTTGCACAATTAGCAAGCATTGTTCTGGCGTAAGTCTATTCATGGTGAAGTTGTAAACCAAACTGAGCACAAATCAGCTGTCGCTGGAAAAAGTGTTGCTAATTCGAAAAACTATAAAAAACACCTTTATTTTTAAATTTTATTGTGAGAAATATTATAGTCTATTTTAGGCCTAATAAAAATATTTTAATAGATCGCAACACCTGTGCATATATCAATATATACAAATTATATAATATTAATAGGATGTGTATGTCCAATAAAACATATGTGCCCATTTATTATAAAAGTGGTCCAAGTCATGTTTCTTTCATTTCGAGATATTTAAAGATAGATGTACTATATTTATAATTTATTTCGACATATAAATGTTGCATGTAGCTTATAAGGAAATAAAAAATTTAAGGTTGAAATGACTTACTCTATTATCAAAATAAACACTAGCGGAATACCATCGAACATCGTAACAATACACTGAACAAATTTTTCACAATTGTTACAATTTGCATCATATTATATTAACGCGAAATAATTGATAAACTAATTTTTTTCAATTTCTTGACTTTGATTTAAATAATATATTTTTTAATTAATTTGTTATGCCCCTCGTAGTAATGAGGTCATCGTTGTACGCCACTGTCGGTGTAGCGCTGTAATATGAAATGTAACGTGTCGGCCACTTGTTCATCTGTTTAATTACTCGTCTGACGCGACGGCAGCGGAAATCTCGGCTCTGGCCGGGTCCCTCCATGGGAACACTGAGATTGTGGAAGCGATGGCGTGACGTGCCTTCTTTATTGCCGCGGCCCTCTTTCATTTGCCGACTTCTTGCGGCGCACAAGTCTCTGACATTTCTTGCAATTTCAATGGAATCTTTCATTGCCTATGTCTAGTTGAACGAAGAACCCGTTGGAAGTACTGCATTACTACTGATGCCTTATTAAAAGTAATCAATTTAAAACAAGGGAATAAGATGAACTTAAGCGCACTGAACGGGGTCGTTCTGGCGTAGAAAATCTACGTATAACTGAGGGAAGAATTAAAAAATTAGGAGTGAATGTAGATCTATTCGTAGCATAGTCGATAGAATTAACAAAGGGTAGCTGAGATGGTTTTGGGCACGTGGGGCGGTTTTATGATGCAGCTTGTCCAGTGGTGTAGTGGGGCCAGTGCGGCAATTCTCACTTTTTTGACACGGAAGTTAATTTTTAAGTACGTTTAAAAATATTTTGATAGAATTTTATACAACAAATATCGCGTAGCGGACGGATATTACGAGAATGTAAAGAAATATATCCGACCGGAGCACTTTCAAAACGTGAAAGTCATTTCGAGGAAATTTATAGTTTTTTTTTTAAGAATTGGATCTGGGCTCGCAACGGTATCTAGTGATGAGCTCAAAATCACGAACCGTGAATCAATCACTGATATCTTTGAGTCACTTTCACTGTCAGTGATTGAATATCTGGGAATATCGTGATTCAATTATTTTTTTTGTTATAAATTCTATTGATTTTATGACGCCACTGTTTAAATCCATTATCACTTGAATCAGCGCCATTTACTAGATTTTTTGTAATTTATATTTGCTGAGAATTTGATCTGAAAAATATATTTACATTTTTAAAAATATTTGAATTCTTTTTGTGATAATATTAAATTATATTTATATTTATTATTTATGCTAGAATATGGTTTTTATGCAAATGAGGTTTTAATATATAATTATTATCGAATGTCACAATGTCACAATCACACCAGTGAGTCGAGAGTAACATTTTTTCTCAACACTAGCGGTATCCCATTAAGGGTAAAAAAATAAGGAAAACACTGCATCTATCTCTAGTATCAAATAAAATTACTTAAAATATGTATCTAGGTACAAGAATACGATAAATATACATAAATAACCTACCTATATATTTTTGTGTTCACTTTATTGCCAAATCGTGCACATCTTACAGGAAACATCAATCGTTAGTTGTCTCTGAATATAATTATTAGTTTCTAAATAAATTAACGCTACAGTTAGAAAATTTACGTGTCGCGTCTTCACGCTACGAATAAAAGCTGTCTCAAGTTTTATAACCCCCTCCCCCTCCCCTCCCTTCCCATTTTGAGTATTTTCTCGAGTGCTGCAGGTACCATCCCTGCGGTACGACGCTTATTTAACTTAACACGAAACAATAATTACACGTTAATTGTCAGGTGAAGGAAGCGCGGAATTGTTTTAAACTCGACAGGCATTTCTTTAGTTAGACCCGAGGGAGTGAAACTACCACTCACTTTTCACTATCTTAATAATATATATAAACTTGTTTTATCTAGCCGCGGTTCAAAACTTGCAGTGAACGGCTACATCATCAACATCTTTACACTCAAATTTTGTCTGTGCTAATAATGTACATATTTTGTTCATTATTCACAACCAATTGGATCATTTACAGCTCTTCACAAATCTATTTATTGTAAAACAAACATATGCAAAGTAGATTTTTAAAATTGTTAAAAAAAAATAGAATTGCATACATATGAGTATCACATCAATATTTTAAATATTTTATACCATTATAATACCGTCAGCATCAGCAATTGTATGTCTACATGAAAGCTTTCGTATTAGCATGCTTTTTATATTTGTATCGTATTTTGAATAATCATTTTCATATCTGTTTCATCTATCATGTTTCACGTGGATTGTGGATTTATTAAGTTAACGTAATGTGTTTTGCTACACAATTAATACTTTATTCTTATAAATTAATGCGTAAATTTTTAATACAAAACATCAACACTACTGTTTGGACATATATTTATTCTTGAACGACAATAATGTACTGTGCCTTCCCTCTCCCCTCCTCTCCTCACCCGGCACGCCGCCGCCAGTCAAACGGCGACCCTGAACCGGTACGGTAACTAGTGAATCGCGGTATAATATTAAATTGAGACGTCGCGTCTATAAAGTGCAATCTAAAGGACTAGGACCCCTGAACTGAGATTGTGAAAAATCTAAATTTACAGTCCACCTTGGAGGTGCTAGAAGAACTGGATTGTGGTGAGTGCAAACTTCCTTCCGAATATCCTGTTTCTTCCGGCATCTATGCTTGTACGAAACAACTACATACTTAAATGACAATTTGCCACCACAGTCTATCAGGCGAGTAGATAAGATGGCAGAGCACTCGCTTAGCTCATGACAAGTACCGGGATCGATGATGGGCGCTTTCAATTTTTTTTTTATTTTTGAAAAAGGCGCGTGGTGTGTTTGAGTTGAAAATAAAACACATGGTAAAAGTGAAAGTATATATAAAAAAATATATTAAACGAAATTCTTTCACGTCATTTTTCTACTGGGGTACCAGCTAAATAAACATGTTCTACGTTGAGCTATGTTAGGCTGTCAATATTTTTAAATACCAGTTCATTTTAAATAAATGTATAGGATATATAATACAATACAAAAGTATATTTTCAAATGCGTGACCATTTGCCCCATAAAACAATTTACGCTTCGTTCTGTATATTTTTCGAATAAATAAAAAAACACATTAACTGAATGTATGACTAACGCAGGTATAGCTTATAGCGAATAAACTAACACAATTAACTCAAAATGCCATAATCATAATAATAGTTTATTGCTTTAGAAGGCAGTGTTGAGTGTTGTAAATTAATATCTGTCCAGTTCGCAATGCTCCAGTGGGTGGAGTGGGGTACATAGATTTTACCTGTCTAGATTTATGAAGTGTAACTAACTTGTAAAAAATGTGGGAAAGAGCAATTGCTATGTGTAATCCAATTTATTGAGCAACACTGCGGTCATACACATTTAGATATGAAATTAAATTATACAAAAAAGTACAATAATATTGTAGAATAGGAAATATTATATTACAAGTCAATACCATTGTCGTTCGAAAAATTTCCTATTATATAGATTAAATGTGGCGAGTTAGATATGGTCAAGGGTTTCCTCCTCGGCACCACACTCACACATTGGGGAATCTATTAAGTTCACAGATATTTGATATTGTTATTTTGGAGACTTTCTTTTTGGAGGGAAATAATTTATTATGCACATTTTTTTGTTTTCATCGGACGTATTCTATTCACTAATGGATGAAAGCCTTCCCATGTGTCTCGCACTTTTCTCTATACATTGTTATTCGCTGTCACGTACTGATGATTTCATCGGTCTAGAAGGATTTAGGGCCACTTGTAGACTTCTTGATTCCCCTCGTGTACCTCATGTGGATGATTGCTTTTGACCAACGATTTTCCGAGTGATGTGGCCTGCCCATTGAAATTTCATTTTCTTGGCTTATTTTATTTATCGACTATCTTGTTTTTCTTACTCTTATCCAGTGGTGTAGTGCTAAATAAAAAAAGTACCAGGGCGGTATTTGATTTTAACCCCCAACCCCCTCCCTCATTTTTTTCCATGTATTCCCACGGAAATTTGAAATAATCAATTTCGTCTAATCGAATTACAGTAATTCTTGTTATAATCCCCCATTGTAGTCAATTTTATTGTATAACTATAAAATATGTAGGCAAATGGTATTAATGTATACATTTACGATATATTTCTCATTCGTATGGATATGTCTTTCTTTTTTAGTTTTTGTAAAGATATATTTAAGACGGTCAGAAAAAAACAATGACTTGTTAAATACAACACAAATGCGTTTTAATGCGTTTAAAAGATAATTTTAAAAAATTAACACGAAATATTTTTAACAAGATTGATAAGTAATCCTTTTATATATGTTTTTACGGATAGTTAAATGCTTTAAATATTAATCAGTGTGCAAGAAATTTCAATTTAATCTTCCAGCAATATTAATCTCGTTCATAGCTGACGCAAGAAGAGCGCGTTTAATCTCCTCGCAGATTGTCTAGAATGGTGTCACTTTATAATAGAGCATGCATTTGATAAAACAAAACGGGCCAGTGCAAGTGCAGTGTCCCGTGCAATCATTGTTTCAGATTGCACTCGGCTGAAGTTTGCACAATATAACGTTTAATTAGGGAGGGCACGAACCTTTTTAATAACAGTTTACTCTTGACAAAGGGTTCAAAGAAGTTGAGAAACAACGTTTAGAATGGTTTGCTCCGAATTCAACTTGTTTTGAAAATAGAGGCAAAAAAAATAATTCATACAGTGCTAGGTGGTAGTCACAACGCTTGTTGTAAGGCTACCAGAACGATATATACATATAGAAAACAAAATTTACATTACTGAATTGTCTCTTTAAAAATCTTGATGTAAAAACAAATATTTTGAACATTCGCTTTTAAAATATACCTTTTCATCCATAACTCAAAACAGTCGTTTTAGGGGGTTTTGGAATTAGGCGATACATATTTCTATTTCACAAGTCAATAATAAAGGCAAATGAATAGTTCTTATAATCTTAATTCATTTTTAATAAATCAAACAAAACACAACACTAAATTAATTTATGTTGATGTATACAGATGTGACACATCTAGCGTACAATATTTTAGGAGTAGATTAATTGGATTTGATTTAATTGATTAAAAATATGAGTCAAAATTGTTCAAGCTGCATGTGCCTAATCTCAAACACGTAAGAGATTTAAAAAAATCGTAGTTATACGATTATTTGAAATATTTTAGTAATTCAAAATTATATACGATAAATAAAAGGCCATCCAAAGATATAGGTAGATTTATTTCGAAATATATAATGGTTTTATAAAAATCATAATAATATTTTCCAATAAACTTTTTCGACTGATAATTTAGTCAGGTAATTCAATTACTTCTTAAATTATATATTTTTTCTTCCGTCTATGAATTTTGATAGTTAAAACAATAGGTATCTACCAGGGGCGTGCAGTACATACATGTAAAATAGCTATGCATAACTTAAAATTCTGGGAAATAAATATAAATTTAAAAATTTGATTAACATTAACGAAAACATTATTTTGCAATTAGTGCCATCTGTGTACCAGCAGAGACTTTAATTGCTTAGTTCTAAAAACTCACCGCTGTACTCATGGCGCTCTTTTTTTATTCGCCGCATCGTGTTATTTACATTACTCAGTTCTGTCTTTAAGCTAGTGAATTACTCAAGTCATATAAATGGCTATTAACTGAATTGAAAATTCCTTTCGGTTAATCCGTTTTTTATGAAGTCGTTACCTATGCATTAGAAAGGGTTACAACTGCGTGCAAATCATTGAAGTGTCTACTTCCTCTTTTACTAATTCGCGAACTTTACTATCTTACTGTTTTTAACGTATTGATTTCATGATTGTTCTTTAAATTTGGTGAATGGATTCGTTTTTGATTTGAGAAAAACAAAAAACTATTCGCATAACTATTTCCTACGTTAACCTTTAATAAAAATAATTATTTCCTTTAGTTATTACGCGAAGTATTTTCAAACAATAAATGAATCATGTTCAGTCATAAAAAGTGTTCTTAAAAACGTCCATACATTTTTTATATGGGTAAGAATGTATTATTTTACCTTAAAATTTAAACTTTAAAAACACTATTAATAGTACTCTAAAATTTTAAATAAATACATGATAGGGTCGTATAAACGACGGATTTATTTTGTTGGTTAAACGAAAGTACATAGATTGTATAATATAATATCATTGGTGACAGCATAACCTAAATCTATACCTACCGCACGCCACTGGTACCTACGTATCTAGTGTGATGTCGATCAACGATGTTTCGCATTGAAAATTATTGCGACAGATTCGAAATCTGCTCTAGTTTAAAATTATTTATATCGAAATATTATTGTGTATAATTTTGATGCTATGCACGGGTGCGATCTAACATATGAACATATATTTATGTAGGATATTGTTTTATAGTATTGTTACGACTCGTGTGTGTGTGTGGGACTGAAATAATGTTTTACGATTGTGTTTTTTTTCATCAAATGCACGTCTACGCCTATTGACATTCCAAATTATGCATAATTTGTGCATCATCAGTATTTTGGAATGCCGCCAATCGTCAACGTGTCGATCTGTCCGCAGCCGGCCGCACCGGCCATATTTTAGTCGGGGATTGTGGGGGGGATATCATTCGGGATGACGAGAGCTTGCCCAGCCCGTTCCATAAGCCTATCAACAAATTTACGACACCTCCAATGCAAGCATATTTGGCCGTCGTCCAATTTATCAACATAATCATATTGGTCAGTGCTCAGTTGAGTGCTGTTGTTTATGAACCTGTTCAAAATACGATCACATTGTTAAAATAAAGATTATTTGATTATCACTCTATATATATATATATATGTAGATATATACACAAAAAACTTGTCATTTTGTCGGATTTTTTTACAGCACTATTCAAAGTTCACTATTTATGTATACGAAATGCAGTTGAAGCAATAAAAATAAAATAATACCTCTTACTTCTATTACTTCAACTCCCATTCCGTCACTTTCTCGTTAAAGCGTATACACAGTAATTATATTTTGTTATATTCAATTTACGTTTTCAAATATATACATATATCAATAGCTGGTATTATTGTACATATAAAATATGTTCAGTATGATTGATTGTGATATATAAAATGTGTTCTCGAAAATTTTGTGATATAAATAAACAACATAATTAAATATCTCATAAATTTTGATTCGCAATAAATTTCTGACGTCAAATCTTCGAAAATAATGGTCATAAAATTTACCCTCGTGTCGTTCGAGTGTGACGTGTCGTGTCTATTAACTGGAGTGAGTAAAATTATACCATCACACATAAATAGTAAGAAACGTGAAGGGGTTGGTGGCGGGTTATGGTCCTGTGCGGTAAACGGGTCATGCGCGGACATCCATCCAGTTTCGAGTGCGTGCTGGTCACGTGCCGGTCATGTGCCGCGGTGTATTGTCGTCGCCGGGGAAATGTGGTCACGTGGTGGGGTCTGAACTGCTCCCGGCTCCCGAACAATGCGGTTTGGTTTTCTGATTCGAGTGCTTTTACGGTCTGGCGATCGTAAATTGCCGCCACTTTCGCACTGATTTTTACTGCGATATAATAAAGTATCCCGACAGGCCTTTTTCTTAATAATTCATGTTGTTTTAGTGGATAATACAATCGCAATTAAATATAACCTACAGACTGTGATATACTTATTCTACGTTATTTAACGTTTGTTTCGGTTTAAAAATGTTCGTGATGTATATGCAAAATCTCAACCATTTCGTGTATATGAACTTTTTTACAGTTATTTCAAAAGGAGTTGAGTGTTGTCGTAAGACATCATAGCCGAGAATAAAGCATTTCTCGATTTGAGACATCTATTCCAAATGATTCTGACTTTCCAAAGATATTATTCATGTTGTCAACATCTTAAGAGATTTGTCCGAAAAATATAGTTTCTAGAGACAATTTTCAACTTAAGTTAGAACTTAAACAGTTTATGTGCAAAGTTCCCTTGAGGTGAAATTTTTTACGAAAATGGCGCTAAAAAAATTATCCAATATTATTATTATTATTTAAACCTAGCCCCCCTACTCTTTGTGGTGTCTTCCGTGTCAGATATTACTACAAGTTAACAGGTTGATAAAATACTTAAATAAATCATTTAAAGATATACATATTTATCTAAATAATATTTTTGATGCTACCGGGTTTCGAACCTGGATCTCTTCCTATCCGGGAAAATGCATTAACCGATTATGATACACCAACATAGTAAGTTGACAAAAATTTTCGAACTTATATGTTACACTTTAAAATTGATACACCTGTCGTACCACTGTTTAAAATACATATTTTTTATATTTACGGAATCTCAAACAAATTTAAGTAATATCCGATTTCCTCAGATAGGAAGAGATTCAGGTTCGAATCCCGTTAGCAACAAAAATATTTTTTTGTTTAATTGATTTTATTTGTAAGTATATATTTCTAATTAATACATTTAATTTGTATTAAAAATATCACAATAAGAATGAGTTCTCCTTGAAAAAAAAAAATTAATTGAATCGTGACATTTGATAATTTTCGCATACGTGGACATTTTCGACTTTTTTTAATTTACGCGAATTATATTCCGACCCCTTCGTTAAGTGGGTCAATTTTTCCCTAAAATTAACTGAACGAGGACTTGTTCCTGGAATCTTCCTGTTTTAATATTAATATTGCATATACAATAATCATTATGTTTTATTAAAAAAATAAGAAACAATGATAAAATCCCAATGGCATGGAATATAAACATTTTTTTACAACAGTAATATATCAGTTGTTGAATAATATAAACTACGTATAAATATTTTTATATTTATGTTGTCCGTTTTCATGAACAATATTTTTTTAAACATTATTACAGATAATACAAGAAATTTGACGAGGATGTACATGTGTACGTATATCGTGAGTTTCTATGTGACGTAAGAGATGTTTTGATGTTGCGCTAACTATTTCTATAAGCCACCTTTATAGTTTACAGTCACGTTTTTTGTTGCAAGCCTTTCTATCGAGCCCTCCTATCCACTGAGTTAAGATAATTAAATTAGTATCCGTCAGCTTCAGTCATCCTTTTCATCTTGCCCTCCACATACTGCTCCGCTGTTTTAAAAAGCGACGAAATTTTTAATACAACCATTATAAAAATTAACCTAAAATTATTTTATAATCACTGAGGAACTATGCAATGATGTATTAGTTCAATAGTTGCAGGCAATATAAAGGTCAACTTACATTAAAAATATATATTAATCGAAATTAAATTCTATGCATATTTTCGATATGAAAAATATCGTTCTCTAAATATCTCTAATATATTTTAAGTATATTTAATATAAGTTAAAGTTCATTCATCATTCGCACCACATTTCAAAAGGTGTCAAATATGGTTGTGTAATGTCTCCATGCCTGGTCAACTTGTATATGGATACTTGTGTGAAAGAACTGGAATATATGCATGTAGGAGCAAAAATGGGCGATTTGATTGTATGCTGTTTATTGTACGCCGATGATGCAGTACTAGTCACTCAGGCGATTTGGTCACATGTATTTGGTGAATGAGGAGAGAATGGTAAGAAAGATATATGACGCAAGTGTTGATTGCTGGCACCAGAAGTAGAGAAAGTCCGCAGAACACTTGGCACGACCGGGTAAACCAGATACTGGAGAATGGTCCTATTAGAAGTCTCAATAATCGGCGAGCTTCTTTGAGAAGGTGTATGAATGTGGATGAGGCGAGAATTGTGTGTCGGGACAGAAGAGTTTGGCGAAACGGCGTGATGGTAAGTTAGTTAGTTAGTTAACAGTTTTCAGTGATCAACAGGCAGATTAGTAGCCTGCTTGGCTGGTTAGTATTTATTTATGTATAATATTACCATTTACTATTATTAAATTCTTCACTTTTTTTTTCAAACATTAAATACAAAAAAAATTCTTGTGTATCTTGTTCGGTCACCCATATTACTTCGATTATATTCAAACATTAGTTTGGGTTTCTTGATTCGTATAGGTAAATTATGTATCTATTTACATCTTATCGTACAGAATTAGCCTAATCGGCTTATTAAAATTTCTCAATCGAAACCATTAACAATTATAATTTATTTATTTTTTCTTCGACGTTTGTTTGTGCCAGCTCATTCTACCGCGCTGGCTGCCGAGTAATCTTCAGACAGATAATACCCATTTATTTATGGCTTTAAAAATATTTTCATTCCACAACTTTGTTATTGGCTTTCACTTCAGATAAATCATTGGTTTTATAAAAAAATATGTGCGTGTATAAACACAAAATGAAGCAATTATATCTCATTCTCTTATGCTTTAACAAAAATTTTTCTATAATTGTAATCACATCTGTCACGCTAAACAATGTGTACGTAATTTATTTATTTATTATTATTATTACACAAAGAAAAAATTACATAGTGTCAGCACATCATATAAAACGTGAAGTAGCAATTTAGCCGTCACCATTGAGTTGAGACACAAAAAAAAAGTAATAGTGTAGTCCTATAAAGAATTAAATCAACAGCAAAAATGTCGACTACCTCCGCATATTCATTCGCCAAAGAATGCAGTCTGGGGACTGCGGAGTTAGCTAGTGCGTGAGTTCTGACATTACCACTGTAATAAAACAATGAATTGTGTCTCGATGACCTCAATGGTGCGTGAAAATCGAGCAGACCAACAATCTGGGGGCAGTCTATCATACCATTGATGATTCTGTATAAAATATAAGGTCGGTCATCGTACGTCTCACTGATAATTAATTAAACACATTATAATACCACAATATTTTATTGGTGGATACCTGACTAAATTACGGGTAGAAAATGTTCAAGAAATATGTACAAATTCACTACAGAAAATATTTTTGTACGATATTTTTACATCATGTTAGGCTTACGTACGTACGTCGAAATTTTGTATTTGCGAAATTGATCCATTATTATTCTATATCGAATGCTTCATGCCTTAAATCATTTAACAAATAACAGTCTGACCGTTCATTATATATATTCAATATATACTTACATAATTTTGAATTAATAAAATATTTCAATTATTCGAAATAATTGTGTAATTTTAAATGCTGAAACATTTTCAACTCATATTTTTAAAAAGTAACTACCTGTAAAATATTGTATACTAGGTATCCTTCATCCAGTGTACAATGGCTGGAAAAGTTATTTTTAAGTTGGTAGATTGTACAGGGAGTCGGGGATTCAATATCGGACATATAAATCCCGAACACTTGTACCGAATTGGCATCTTAAGTACACGATTTAAATGTTCAGTAAAAGTTTTTTTCTTTCACAGAATATCTGTTACAAATAATACGAGAAAATCTTGTAAATTGGAATAGGCACTTAAAAAAAAAGTCAATAGAGTAATTAAATACTAATTTAATGTATTAATTATAAATATATACATATAAAATCAATTTTGTCGAAACATATTGTTTTTGCGCTACCGGAATTATATTAGTATTAAAAACACCACAGACCTATGTTCTGAATAATTGCAACTTCACAATAAGAATGTGTTCTTAATAATAGAGTAATTAATTTTTTTATTAACGCAAAATGAAAGGTATGGGAAAAAATATGTGCCTTTATAATAATTTGAATATTATTATTGTTAACGTGTTAAAACACTTTTGGAGAACACACCTCGTCTAGCGGGTGGCGATTTATAAAATCATAATTTTATTTCTGAAATCTATCTTCGGTGTAAATTTTTAATCGAAAATTATTAAATGACGTCAAAGCAAGATTTTCTGAACAAAAATAACGACTAAAGTGCGATATTTTTGAGTGTATTGTATTTGGATGTTGTTTTTGCGCTCGATTTAGGTACATTACTATTGAGAAAAATCAGTAAAAGTTTTTTTTTTATAATTATTTTATATTTTTGCTCTCCAGGTTTCACTTTTATACATGAGTGTCGGTACCAGGACTCTATTGTGTGCCTTCAGTGTTAAGAAGTCTATTAAATATATTTTCAGTAATCGCATTTTGGTGCGCATCGATTATTTTTTGTGTTTAAGTATCTGGTTGACCAATTTCGTAAATTATCGTAAGGAAAAAAAAACTTAATGCAACACACTAGTGCACAATATTTTAGGGGTAAATATATGAGTCGAAAATGATCGAGCTGCGTGCATCTAATCTCAACGATGTCGGATATATAAGTATTTAAAAAAGTCTAAGTATTTCTATTATTTTGATGAATTGAAATTTTTTATTGATTTCAGATTATACTCGTATATTGAATATACAAAATAAAACTTCAAGTGGCCAGAATGTTATTTGTTAGATGGTTAGGACCCGAGGTAAAGATATTAAATCCTCATCTAAATGACCATTTTGAGCATAGGATATCTCACTTCTACAAAACTGAGCTTATCGGAAGGGATATACCTTGTAACACCTAACCTCACCTGTTTATTTGACCACCGCGAGAAAGACACCACTATCTACGGTACCCATCGCTGTTTATTAATAGTTGCGCGGGTTCGCGGGCGCTCTTCACGCCGAATTGGCTTCCCATCGGATGCATTCAGGTGGTGATGCATTTTGCGGTTGCCGGTTCGATGTTTGCCCGCGGGACCGGAAAGTTATTAAATCATTTTCGGCTTTTAGAACTTCGCCAAACTGACCGCACTGTTCCACTTTGAGCGACATTAAACATTCATTGGTTTTTCATTCATTTTTGCACTATTTTGTTATTGATGTGTAAACGTCTTAGCGCGCCCCCCCCCCCCTCCCCCCACAATAAATTTCTTAATCACAAAAAATATTTCTCAAAAGTGACTAAACAAATACGTCACATTCTACGTATTTTATTCAGTACCCACGAACGTCAAACTTACGTTTTGACATTTTATAAAAATTCACGTGTTTGAATGTTAAAATGTGTTCTTATGTCTTTTCACGTACACCGGTAAATAGGAAAATAAGTTGAATTTAGTACCTACCTGAATGTTAAAAATAGATATAAAAAAATTTCGACAATTGATTTCTTTGCATATTTTATATATGGATCAGTTAGTGTGCGTCCGTCCTGATGGAAATACAGTAGTGTCGACACAGGTCGACGTTAAAAATGAATCAAAAAAAAAAAGTACATTTTAATGCCATATCGTGATTATAGGTGCTTTGAGGTATTTTAAAATTTATTTTTGTATTGTTATTACAATATTTTCACAATGGTACTGTATTAAGTTCTAGTAGGTATTTATTATATGAGTGTTTCTAACTGTTGGTGAATATTTACTTCCTCATTCCAACACAGGTCACGCGCTGACCGGGATCTGGATTATTAATGCAGTCCATTCCGAGATACCTTATAGGTTACACCCTATTAAGGTCCATAATCCTCTTAGGTTTAGTTTCCAAATGTTTACAGAACACTAAGATACATTCTATTTATACTTGGATAACTAATAGGCCACTTATCCTGGCATGATGACTTTAGTTAAATGTTAATTATTTAACTATTCATTAGATTATTAATATAAAATGTGTATATTTAAATGGCATAATAATATTTCAATGTATATTTAAGTATTATTCAATGAATATAAGTTCAAAAATTTGTCGTAAACCTACTTAGTTAATGTAGCGAAAATGAATAACGCATTTCTCCTGATATGAAAAGATCTAAGTTTTTGAATCCCGGTAGTAACTAAAATATTTTTTCAATAAATACATTTTTCCTGTATATCTTTCTATTTAATTAATTTGATTTGTGTTAAAAATATTAAATCGTGTTTAAATTTATTAGTTTTTCACCATATTCATTAAAACATTTTTTAATATATAATAATAGTATAATGGCTAACAACAAAAACGAACAAAATTAACACCTTTATTTTGAAGATATATTAATCTGTGTACTCACTAAATATTTTTTAGTCCTTATTCATAATATAAAACAGAAAGTTAACTATTTGTTAATAATCCAGTCCATTCGGAAAAAAAATGGTTATGAACCAAAAATAAACTGAGGACGTATACTTTGATGTCGGTGTTATGTTTCTATATGAATATTTCGAAACCATCATCTATTAAACGTCAACATTTACATCGTTATAGCGACAAAATTGGTTCTAACGCTATTAAATCTGAGTACGCCACAGTTGACTAAACGTTCAATGCAACACAGTGGCAATCAAAACAAAGATTCTGTGCACTATTGGCGATTTATGAAAATATAAATAATATAAATAGTGACATATTTTATCAAAAATTGTACATTTTAGATTAAATGAGAATTTCACGATTTAAAAAATATTATCAAGTAATATTTATGATGTTAGAGCAAATATTATCTTTTTATTTAAATACCAACAATAATCGTCTGAATTCATTATTTTGCTTCAATTTGTTGGCATACTTTTGTTATATACTTATAAAAAATATTAGTGTGGGCTGCTACCTTTATATTGTTATAATACGCACAATATTTATATATTATATTGTTTACGAGAAACAAGGCACCACTGCTCCGTGGAATTTTCCACTCCGCTTGTTCAATTGTTGCTAATACACCAACACCACTGACGTGAGTATAACATATTTTTCGGAGCATTTCCCTCTAAAAAATATTCAGTTTCTTTTCTGGCTTTTGTAAGAATCCATGTCTCACATGGATGTGTTATAACAGCAGAGCGTACTATTGTGAGGTAGATTTGATTAACATGAGTTTCTCAAAAGCAAAATAACGGTGATGACCACTTGTGACTCTGTAGTCAATGTGTCTTCAAAATATTAAAAAAATATATATTTAGGTATCAGATACGATACTCTATCGTAACTGTATCGCACAGAATTAAAGGTGTAATCATCGGCGTGGCGCCAAAAATCCGTGGGATAGGTTTCAGGAAAACAACGACGTCTAAGTAAAATGTCACAGCGGTGGTCTGTCGCTGAGTAGGTACTTGCAAATATGACTGTATGTATTGTTATGTATATGAATAAAAGCAGGGTATTCTGCAGATGAGAAGTCATTCTCGATTGTGTCGTGTCGCCTTATTCATTTCTTTCGACCTTTTCAATCGTCGTCATCATCATCATCATCATCGCCGGTTGAAAGAAGCTGAGATTGGCGAACCACCCTTGTTCTACATTCTCGTTTCCTGTGCGGTACACTACCGTTTATTTAAATTCTTGATTTAAAATAATAGTACATTTTACATAATTGGTACCTTTTTCTAGAATATACCTACTATTTTAAATCTTCTTCCAGTACTTTCCGTGAGGTGCATGCAAATCGTGTCTGTTTTCAGGGAACCGATTTTTTCTTCCAGCAATTCAACCCAGAGGGGATTTATGTGTCGGTGTATATCGGATAGGGTTTACTGGATCTTATAATCAAATTTCCTGCTCGGTTGGGTTTTACGTCGCCAGGGGCCACTTAGTTTAAATTAGACAGCGTATATTTTTTGCATGTTTTTGCCGTGTAAATATTTTCCCTTTTTGATATTTCCCAGACTATTTTTTAAAACATATTTACACTTTCATTGGTCTACGAAAAGCAAAGTTTATGCATTATAAATTATTTATCTAACAATGTTACAAAATTTTTTTAAAGTTCATTTGTTAGATGAGTTTTGATGAAATAAAATACTACGAATACATTTTTTATTTTTTTTATTAAATATATATATTTATTCGTGAGAAACAAACAGTACAAATATTTAATAACGTGTGACTTAATACATAATGTAAAAATAAGACCGGTGAAGTTTGTTTTATCAACTGTGAGACATCTTCTTCCTGAGGCGGCCCGTCTACTTGTAAATGCACTTGCGGTGTCACGTGTGGACTATTGTAACAGTATTTATGCTGGCCTGCCAATGTTTCCAATCCAATTCTAAACGCGGCAGCAAGGATAATATGTGGAGTTTCTAAACTAATTAATTAATCTAATAACATCCCTTTTACATGAGCTATGTTGGCTCCGGTTCCTTGAAAGAGTTAAATTAAAATTAAAATAATAATTTTACTGGATAATTTTTACAGCGCCATTTTCGTAAAAAATTTTACCTCGAAGGTGCTTTACACATAAACTGTTTATAGTCCTGCATTGTCTTTGTTTTTTTAAAATTAAATGATTATTTGAAAAGGTGCGTTTTTAGTCTCTTAAACAAAGTCTCTGATGCGCTGTTTCTTATGACGGAGGGCAAAGAGTTCCACACTTTTGGGCCCGCCACCGCAAAATAATTAACCAACTTACCATCACGCCGTTTCCCTTAAGGGGTAGGTTAGGTTAGGTAGAGGGATAGAGCGCCATACTCTTCTGTACTGACACACAATTCTCGCCTCATCCACATTCATACATCTCATAAAAGCTCGTCGATTATTGAGACTTCTAAGAGGACCATCTTCCAGTATCTGATTTACCTGGTCATGCCAAGATAATTAGTATCTATAATGAATTAATCACTTGATTAAAAAACACGTAGATGATGTTTGTGAGAAAAAATTCCCCAAAAACTTGGATAATATTTACTGTCAAAACCCTAGATTCAATATTTAAAGCTAGGATATAAGGAGTTTTACCGACAAATTAAACGTTCAAAAGTACGTCTAAGAATAAAGATACAACAACAAAGCATAGAAAACAAATACATATATTTTTAATTAACGCTTGTCATCATTTTAAATAGCGTTAATAAATGACGTGGCGTTTCATTTTTACGAGATTTTATACCATTTAAATGTTCAAAATTAATTGACACTGCATCTTTAGTCCATTGGTAATTCTTAGAAATAATCTGTTTAATTGGCTGAATTTATTGTTATACTCGTATTATGTACTACATATTCATTATTATTTAACTGCATGTTCTCCGAATAAAATTAAAAAAAAATAGTATTAGATACTATGATATAAAAGAAAACATGTTTTAAATATGAATTAAATATATTAATTAGAAAGATATATATATAAAATCAATTTTATCGATAAATATTGTTGTTGCGCCACTAGGATTCGAACCTGGATCTCTTTCCTAACTGGGGAAGGTGCATTATCCAACTATGCTACAGCGACAATATTTTTAGCGACAAATTTAAATATCACAGACCTATGTTCAGAATAATTACAACTTTACAATAAGAATGTGTTCTCCTAATAATAAAGTTGTATCAATGTGTCCAAAATTTAATAAAAATGAATTGATAATTCTGGCGTCTGCTATCAGATTAATCAAAGGTATTTGAGATTCTGTAAAAATAAGGTAGATGGCTCTTTCAAATTATGGAACGATTAAATGTATTAATATCAAAAAGGTAACATATAGGTTCGAAAATTGTCGCTAAAAATATTATCGCTGTAGCATAGTTGGATAATGCACCTTCCCCGATTAGGAAAGAGATCCAGGTTCGAATCCCGGTGGCACAACAACAATATTTTTCGATAAAATTGATTAATATATTTAAAATATCACAGACCGTCTGTTCTGAATAATTACAACTTCACAATAAGAATGTGTTGTCCTAAAAACGTGTTTTGTTCATTTTTTTATTCAAAACATTGTGTAATTTAATCTTGATACGTGTCAAAAATAAGTAATTATAAAAAAATAGAATGTAATGGCAATATATGATAAACGGAAAAACATTTTTTTTTTTTTTCGTTAGATCCCTTTGTCCCACAACCGCCGTAATATTATAACATTAATCATTCATAACTGATTGTATGAATCAGATCTGAGATTTACACAGATCTTAGTTAATTTGTTCTCATGATGTTCAGTAAATACTAACCGAGCTGTGAATGAGCCCCTATTGCTTCCTATCAGGGGAGAGTTTTTATGTCGGTGGTGCACAACAGCTCCATTGATAACCCCGCTACGGTTGGTGCGGGTGTTTGCGACCCCGGCGTGGGAATATGCGCGCAGCCCGGTCGGTGAGCCGACTCCCCTTTTATTTTAGTATAATATATCACACGGTTAGAGGTTCCAAAACTGCTTGCCTAAATAGATTATTAATTAATCTAGTTTTAATTGAAACCCCATTTATTTATTTCGTTTCATATGTTGTGTGTATATTTAGTTTTTACCGTTTCCGCGGAAAGTTTGTAGTGACTCCATAATCACATTTGTGAAAATGAAACACTCGTTTTTTTTGATTCTGCTCGTTTTATTTACTTGAGACGCGTTTCGCCTTGCAAGGGCATTATCAATCTAACGATTTAACTCAATAACTTGTATTTATAACTATAATGGGGGACAGACAGGCATACAATTTTATTTGCACGAGATGAAAAGGGACAACATTATTCATTGGAATTCTGAGGATTTCCATACATTTTGAATGCTTCCAATTATTCTAAGTAACCATTCAGTTTCAACACCAATGATATTTTAATGTCATGGGTAATTTGTAGAAAAGAACAGCTATATAATTTTACAATCTAAGAAGACAATAAAAATGTCTCTCTTGCCGTATTGTCGTCTTAGATTGTAAAATTATATAGCATGTAAATTAAACGAATAGAATAAAAAAACAAGTTTTTTATTTTCACACACGTGTATACATTTAGTATTTTAATATCTGCCCCACTGGTTTTCGCCCGTGCTGTGGCAAAACATTTCACATTGTTTATCAATAATCATATTACACATAATTGGTTTAGGAAATATAAATTTAGAATAATTAAAGAAAGAAGAAAAAGATGCAATATGTGAACATGAAAAATATCAATTTGTAAAGTAAATAATACACATTCGTTTTCAACGAGTTTAAATAATAAAGTATTCAGTTAATCCTAAGACACCACATAGGGTAAGACTAGGCTTTAAGGGTCTTGACTTTTCTATCAAAAGCTGGGACCTGTTGTTCATAGATGGAAAAATGATTTAAGAATATGAGTTTAATCTCTGCAAGTTCGCAAGGTCTAAAAGTGCGTGTTAACACGCTTATAGCGTGGCGTGACATGCAAAGTTTGGCGTGTCAACGCGCTCATGGCATTTAAAAGGTTAATGTTCCAGGTTGGTGAAAAGTACATACACGCACAGGCTGCTCACACACCGATGTCTTGCCGGCGGCGCAACAACGCAAACGTGTATTACTTTGTCAAACTCTTCATGTTTAATACATTGTTACTTCTTCTTTTTTTCTTCATGTCAGCATTGAAATGTATCAGATGAGACTCAGATCGTAACACACCTCCACAAATCCCGGTCCCGAGTCGCCTTCACAGCTGACTCCCGGGTCTTTCTAGTCAGATGCAACGTATCTATCCACCGCTGTGGCGCTAGGATCCGACCCGACCCGGACCCGGTCGGGTAATGACCTTAAAACCCGGATCCGAAACCCGGGGTCAAAACCCACCGGGTTCGTATTTCAAGCGAATTGCTGCAAAACATTGGAAAACGATGAACGACCGAATGCATTCGAATTTGATTTATTTATTTAAGGCGCTTAAAGACCCAAAATTAAATCCTTCAGACGAAACCTTAAGTTTGGCCACACAACTGATGAGCGGGCTTTTCCAAAGTTCGGTTTCAGAAGTCAATTCTATGGACAGTATAAAAGATTCAATATTAATCGACGATAAGGAAAAGGTATTAACGATGGATGAAGAGTTGGATCTCATTTTAAAAGATGCTGAAACACCGGAGAAACAGGAAACGGACAATTTTAAATGTTTAAGGGAAGAATTAGCCCTGTTTAAAAACAATAAAAAGCGTACATGCAATCTTGGGAGGCTCTACGAAGCGCTTTACACAGTAAAAATAAGATCAGCATCAGGGGATAAGTCCCTCGCTGCATTAGTATTAAAACTAAATAACCTGTAAATGCTGTAACATTATTTCCAATAAACATAATAAAATCGTTTATTTTTTTATTCTTATGTTTATGGTATACTATAATAATTTTGGACCCGAACCCTCCGGGTTTCCAAAATATTGGACCCGGACTCGGCCGGTTTCAGAAACCCTATGTGGAACTCTTCCAGGTTAATTACGGGATAATCTCCTTTTTAGTTTTTTCATCTCGATGAAGGAAAAGGTATTTTTCCGAAACCGGTTGAGTATAAATAAATCACAGTGGTTTAAAACAATGTTAATACATTATTATTTTTTAGGAGAACACATTCTTATTGTGAAGTTGTAATTATTCAGAACATAGGTCTGTGATATTTTAAATATGAATTAAATATATTAATTATAAAGATACACATATAAAATCAATTTTATCGAAAAATATTGTTGTTGCGCTACCGGGATTCGAACCTAGATGGCTCTATCAAATGATGGAAAGATTCAATGTATTGATTTTAAAAAAAGGTAACATATAAGGTCGAAAAATTGTCGCTAAAAATAATGCCGCTGTAGCTTAGTTGGATAAAGCACCTCCCCCGGTTAGGGAAGAGATCCAGGTTCGAATCCCGGTAGCGCAACAACAATATTTTTCGATAAAATTGATTTTATATGTGTATCTTTATAATTAATATATTTAATTCATATTTAAAATACATTATTATTTCAATTTTATTACATATTACAGTTTGAAAAGTGGTCGAAGTGTGTTAAATGAATTGAACAGACAGTGAGAGCTGTTGCGTCCACCCATTTGTGCTCCCCCTATATTTCTGCCAACAAATTGTTCATAAACACTCGTCGGCCTTTTATCCCATTATGGCGTATCAATGGGCCACTTTGGTTTGATGGGACGCTCTGTGTTTTATTATGGCAGTGTCAAATGTACTCAAAACAAAAAAAAAAAGGTACCTACCCGATAAGCGGACCAGTTTCAAAATGGCGGCCCGCTGAAATCGACGGTGAGCACACCGCGTAGCGTATGCGGCTTTGAAAGCACATAAAATAGATTTGCTGTTAATGGATGTTCCTTTTTAGCAGTGATGTGAGAGGTTGTTGGAAAAACGTTTACCCGTTATTTTGTACGTACTTCAACACGATTGTGTGGTTGGAACTATACATTTAAATATACCCTCGTATCGTTGCTGTTCGATGAAAATGAATGAATTTTTAATTATTATACTAGTTGCCGGGCGATAATATTTTGTCATTTACCAAAATAATATTTTTACGCTTTTTTTATTTTTGATATTAATTAGGATGTCGCATTTTTTATGACAACTTGCTGGAAGAAAAAATAAGGGAGGGGCGGTAAGCGAAGGTACCTCACTTTTATCATCGGATGTATGTATATACGGTAAAGGTGAACAAAAATCTGAGATAAAATTCTAACATTGAATATACAGGTAGTAACAGATCTACAATATTTTATGGGGATGCCTGACTAAATTACGAGTCGAAAATGTTCCTAAATATTTATTTTGAAGAGCATCATGTAAAAAAATTCAAATAATAATATTTTCCGTAACGGCGCAGATTTTGCACATATTCCTCGAACATTTTCGACTCACGTAATTTTGTCAGGTCACTCATAAAATATTGTGGTCTAGGTCTGTTACACTCTGTATAGGTTTTTAAAAAATCGCTTATTTTTGAGTGGACAGAAATATCATCAAGTTAATATAGAAAATTAAAAATGAATTTATGCAAAGAACTTCTTATTACGTCAGAATTTTAAACATATACAGTGACGTGCTTTAGACTTTACCGTGTTACAATTATCTTATATACATAATTTCCTTATGATCGTCTGCCCATTCGTCCGTTTCGTATTGCAACGTAAAACAAAAAATCGCAAATGGTAACATGAAATAATTCATATCTACTGTCAATTCTATCTCGTAAAGTGTGCGGTTATCGTGTAAAACTAAGTAATTTATTATACTAATGTATTTTTGCTAATTTTCCTTACACGATTATTGACGGGTTATTCCCAGTTATGACAAATTTATGTATACGTAAATATATTTCTATACCCACATATTAGAATTCTAACTACGTAAAGAACAATATTTGTTATATATATGAAGCCACGAAATTTAATATAAGTCAACCGGTTTCGCTTATCTCAACCTTCATCAGGACGTATTTGAAACGTAGTTTCATTTAATGTTATTTTATTTAATATAATATGTCAAACCACAAAGTGATTGCTTTCTAGGAAAATACAATATTTGCCGTTTGTTTTTATTACTTAAACGGGTATTGCGTAGAGAAACTCCGTATTGGCCGAGTATTGCCATTCCAACAACAACGTGAATTTCTTTCAAAATACTGCCACATCACGCACGACCTTTTTCAATTCCGTTTGAAAAGTAAAAGCGGTGCGGATGTTCCTTCGTGTCACGGTATACCCGGGTATATCGGTCATCGGCCGTCACGGTCGCGTCGGGTCACGCCGAGGCGAGCCGCGTGACCCAGCCGACCCAGATCCGCGCGATGATGCGGTATGAGGAAATCCACCCTCAAATTACCTACCTGATGGAGGAAGATCCCCCGCATATTTTTAATTTTGGACAGAGTAGGTACCTATCTACCGTTGCCAAATGTGATACGGGAAGATTTTGATGTCTGGCTCTTTTTCTAAATTTCTATGCATAGTATTTTTGTCGGTACTTACCGATATAGTTTTTAATACCTACAAAAATTACAATAATAAAAATCTTCCTTCATATCAGTATTGATAATATTATAGTGACCTCAATCAGATGAGACACGGCTTGTAATAAATACATCTTCATACCTGACTCCACCGGGTGCCACTGGGACCAGATGCAACACGTTCATCAACCACTATTAAAATTCATATATTTAATATTAACCCCACGGGTGGCTATTATTATCTTAAGTAAATACGATATTTAATTAGTGACATATATCTAAAAATGCGGAAAGTTTGTAAATGAATATTAATATTCATAATATATGAATGGGGAAGAGAATGGTAAGAAAGATATATGGCGCAAGTGTTGATGGCACCAGAAGTAGAGGACGACGAGGTTAACCAGGACAGAAGAGTATAGCGCTCTATCCTTTCTGCTTACTCCCGCGGGAATCGGCATGATGGTAAGTTATAGTTATAGTAATATTCATAATAATATTTTTTTGCTAATCTGTATTGCCATCTAGCGGATTTTTAAAAGACCAATGTGGTATTTTTAAAGGCTACTTTATTATTTTTTCTTACACTAACATATCCAGATTCAATAGCGACGAAGCGCAATATTATTAAGGATAATTAATTTAAAAAAAAATTATATATATATATATATTATCCGTGGCAGTACAAGTATTTCGTATACAATTTTATTATAATTATTGTAATATTCTGTTTTATATTTAAAATCAATATTAATGTTGTCTTATATTTTATCTAGTACTGCAGTATATATTTCGATATAAATATAGTTTCACCTGAAGTGAAAATAATTTTACTCGTTATTATTAAATGCATGTATGTTTATTGTTTTGTAATTTGTACGGGAAAATAAGGGGTGAGATCGTGATGTGATTTTGGAAGGGGGATGTATTTACGTGTATGTATTAGTGTGACAAAATACGAGGGGAGTCAAATATGACAACAGATAGCGTGATGCGTTACAGTCACCCTCTTAACAGGACACCGCGCGTGAGAAAAATATGGAATACAATTTCGATGTGTTAATTAAATTCAGCATAGTTTTATTATATTTTTTTCTTGGTCTTGATACCGATGCAGGGGGGGTATATATGAGGCGTGCGTCCACATACCAAATATCTTAGAATGTAGTAATCCTTCGATTTACAACCGGATGATGTGTTAGCTAAATTAATAATGAGAAGGCACAATTCTTTGCCAGTTTACAAATTTTTATCGCAGGTACATATTTGCAATATAAACACTATTTACTTCGATTGATAGGTCTGGTATAAATTTTGAATATGTGCATTCTATTTGTGTGGATTAAAAACGGCAAACAAAAGCGAAACTGCTTCTGGCGAGAGACAGTTTCGGAATCGGACTGGTATATTTTACGACGGTGATATAAAAACATTTTGTCTATTATTTTTCGGTTATTAATTCGACGATTCAAGACTGCAAGGAGAGCGAACATCGGCGTCTAACAGCTCAGTTTTTACATTTACATAGATTGAATTAATATATTCCAAATACCAATAGAAAACCCACGGCTAGCTATCGAAGGGTAATTACGGCAACAAACACAAATGAAAAACGATGTTAGAATTTCACCACCCAACCATATATGAATCATGTTCTAAAAGAAAAAAAAAAATTATGTTACATATTTATATTGCACCGTTCGCATGACGCCCGGTTGCTAAAAGTTGAAATCACTTACCGGCCAGCTTGTTTCGAATATTTATAATAATATCAAGTATCGAGGTACCAACCACGATTTATGTGTACTTTGTAAATTTCCGTTTATTTTTGTAACGTTAATTAATAAGTTGAAAGTCGGTGTCGTTCTTTTAAAATCTCTCTCAAAACACATATTAATTCGATTACATATTATATACTGCGCATGCCGCACCGATTTCACTATTTGCCTAGCAAAAAATATTTTATATATTATTTATTTTAACATCTAATGAGATGAAAAAATGTCACCAGCATCTAAAAAATGTATTAGACGCTCTCTCTGATAGCAAAAAAATACCCGTTACCCATTGTCGTATTATACTCCGACGTTTAAAGTCATCCATTCATCGGCGAACAAATAAAAATGTCGAACGGAATCGTGATGAAAAATATTAAAGAAAACTTACCTCTCGGTTTGTCCAAAAAAAGTGAACGTTATTTTGAGTCTAAAAAAACGTTGGAGCTCTTTTGTACAGAGCAAAAATAGTTTGGTAATATTCTGGGCCTTTTAAATTATCTTTTGTTTATTTTTTCACAGTCAATGAACGTTTCACAGATTACATCAGTTAATTGAACGGTTTATTTTATCTTTTAATTTTTCATTGTAATAAGGTTCCAAATCTCTTTAGCGCAATATTAAAGTTTTTTGTCTCATTGCGTTAGGAAATTTCGTAACATTTTTATGCACTCTCTTTTTATCTTGCGTTTTATTTTCATTTTTGCGTGTACCGCGATCGATATCAGGTGCCTCTCACACACTAAGCGGTACTCTGCCTTCTTAGCTGCTCCCATAATAGACTGGTACAAAATTACGCTTCCCCACCTACATCTATGACTCTCTGTATGTAGCTTCAGTAGTATCATTATGGCTGTATAGTGCTTGATTAAACGGACAGGTCTGTAAAAACGAACGTGTTTTTAATATCTCTAAATTAAGATTACTTAAATGTTTTCTCTTTGTATATTCAATAACAGTACCTGTGTAAATATATATTCAATTTGAAATGAAGTGTACATTGTTTTTATTACGAGTAAGAAAAAAAATCGTATATTGACATCTGTCATCTTTTCTTCTGTCTATGGTAGGGAGAAATCTTACTTACCATAGAAATTTTCTATCCACGATTCTTATATGTCATTTTTGTTCGTTTTGACAGCTAATTTACAAAGATGGAATAATTTTAATCCTCCCCAACTCCCTCTTCAAGCACAAGAGCTAGTCTCTTTTTTGGAGAGGTAACTAATTAAAAAATATATGTAATTTTAGTCTTGTAAAATAAATAAGTAACCCTGTATTATAAAAAATATAAAAAATTGTAAAAATTAAAAAAAAAAAATTACATAGACATTTTATTTACGTGTGGTTTGTTTTGAAATATAAATTTTATTGAGATCCTAATCGCGCAGCGGATATCAATGGCCGCGTAGCGGCCACTATAATACCCGTATGTGCTAGTACATTATTATTATCAAATATTTAATTTAATTTATTTATAAATAGTTACTACTGTTGAAATCGGTACCAAGTTTAAAATATTTTTAATGATTATTTTCTCATCTTATTTTTGTTTCTCGGTAGTGTAATGGTAAGTATCCCTGTCACGCGAAAGACTAGGGTTCGATTCGGAGATTTTATTTTTATTTATTTAACTGAATTTATGTATGGTTTTCCGTCTCGAAAATCATCATAAATATGGTATGTGTCAGAAGACACAGAGACATTAAACCTTTTTTTGTTCAAATATTTTCACGATCCCTTTAATTTAATTATATTAGGTAGATAATAATTAATAGGTAGGACATTTAAAAAAAAACCGGGATGAGTTATCTTTAATACGAATTCTATTAATTGTTATCTTCTTTCATTTGCACATGCAGTCAGTCAATTTAATTACACAAATTCTCAGGTTGAAAATCTAATCGCCCAAAAATCAACGCGGAACTCAACATTTTTTCACAACAGTTTTAAATGCTAACGCCGCGGCTTAGATGTATGTTTTAGTATTATTTTTTATATTTGAGCACTATGTTTGGTCATGTTTACGATCAACGTTTAAAAAGTTATCGATCGGGTAGAATCGGACCGCCGATCAGAAGCGGTGCATTGCAAATAATTAATTCACGGACGTGAGTATAAAACATGCCGACAGAGAGGTTGCGGTCGCGTTTTTGTAAAACGCTGACTTGGCAAAGTGATCGATTATCGGGTGAGTTCAGTGTGTTTGGGACCGGCATTGCCTTGCTGTGTTTGGTCACCGTGATAATTTTGTACTCTTTTACTCAGTGCCGTATCTGACATCATGGTACAGACAGATTGAGTATTCCGAGATTTATTCATCTCAAATAATTATAATAATCAAAATATTGATATTTTTGGTTGAAAATGAAGATGTACTGTCGGGACATAGGGCCTCCCTGTTTTCCAAACCAATTTGTCGATCTCTTCGCGTTGTGATGATTTGATTGTTTTAAAACGGCGGGATATTGAACATCGGTGGCAGTCTCACGGATGGTGTGGGCGGGGGAATCGGTTCTTCCGTTCATTGTGTCGTCCTGGGAACTGGGAATCGGCCGCGGCCATGAGAAAGAATTATCGAACAATTGCTGGATTTCAGACAGTGTTCACGCAGTCGTATCGAGATCCGTAAACAACTATAATTTTGAAAATTAAAATGTAGTATTACAGTAAATGAAGCATTATCTCGCATCAGAAGATTATTGTGTGGAATACGAAAGTCTAAGGAACTACAGTGTGTCCCAAAAGTATTTTTCGTTTTGGTTTATTCACTGCACCGACGAACGAGCGGGAGAGGTGTCGAGTATGCCGAAGACTAGCCGCGTCTTTGGGAATTAAGTCGCTATGGAGCGTGTCCTTACCAGTTGTTCGTGAAATTTTCCCTGAAAAATTTATATCCGGCCGAGGTGACATAAACTGGCCTCCACGTAGCCCCGACTTGACAACAATGGACTTTTTCCTATGGGGCTACCGTAAATCAAATGTATACAGTAACAATCCTCCATATCTGGACCGATTAAAAGAAAATATCCGAGAAGATATAGCAGAATACGTGCCGAGCAGTTCTCAGAAGTTTTGCCTCCCGTTTAGAAGAGTGCCAGCGGAATAACGGATCATATTTAGAAAACATTATTTATTCTTTTATCACAGAATTTTTATTATGAAAATGACTTTTGAGACACCTTGTAGAATAATCTTGATGAAAGCTAGGGAAAAGTTATTGAGGAAAACATTATAAATTTTTAATACAGTTGACCAAGCTTCCGGTAAGTACAATACTGGTAAGGCAATTAATTATACATGAAGAATAATAAATTATAATCGTATCAAATTCTCAGAGAAAAAATAGAAAATATCTACCATTGTCTAATTCAATATATTGTGTAGGTATATTTTAGAAACTAGAGGATTGACCCATGCCATGAACGGTTTCAAAGTTTAAAAAAACACGTTGATAAACTTTTTAAAAAAAAAAAACTGTTATGTTATAAAACGATACTTGACCGAAAAATTAAACGAAATGTCAAAACTACAAAATCTTCATACGCGGCTATTATTGATTTTTATTTATAATTTAATTATTACAGCGCGCGCTTCATTTTATTTTGAAAATATTTTTGAGTTCGGTCGAAGTTCAGAGCGTTCCGCACATATTTGGGTGTTTATTATATCAACACTTCTTGAAAATATATAATTAAATCGGTTACATGTGTCGGAAACGGCATAGAATATATTTTTAATACAATATTATATATATATAATGCATTTGTGACGCAATGTGTTTCGTTTATCCAATACTGTCATCTGTACGTTAAATTCCAAAATTTATAACGCATGGTATTTGTAAAATTCTAAATTTTGTGATGTAATGTATTTTTTATCGCTTTATTTTGTCATCTGTATGTAAAACTTTAAACTTTGTAACGCATATTTGTGTTGCAGTGTTTCTTATCAGTATTATCATCTATACGTATGTAAAATCCTAAACTTTAAGACGCAATGTATTTTTATCGCTTTATTTTGTCATCTGTATGTAAAACTTTAAACTTTGTAACGCATGATATTTGTGTCTCAGTGTTTCTTATCAGTATTATTATCTATAGGTATGTAAAATCCTAAACTTTATGACGCAATGTATTTTTTTATCGCTTTATTTTGTCATCTGTATGTAAAATCCCCAACTTTGTAACGCCTGATATTTGTGAGGTAACGTTTTTTTTTCCCATCGATTACCATATTTTTTGATAATACCAGTTCGCCTATTACTTTTGAATTTTTAATGAGGTTTCATACAATTTACCAGTTTCCAATTCGAAAAGTTACATTATCAGTTCCCCGGGAGTAACTAAACGTTACCGGTCGGGAGTGGCAAGGAGCGGGGCGGGGTCGTGTCGAAGTTTTTAATTAATTTTCTTTTCCTTACGCCCGGTGGCTCCACTGCGGTGGAGTTTCTCCATCGGGGTAGGTCGAGAGACCCGATGCATGTGACAGATAGTAATGTATTTTTGATGTATCGCTTCAAAGTATTTATAGTTAGTATGACTTACATACACGGTCATTTATCATCACGCCATTTACCCGCAGGATGAACAGTTTTCACCGCTCTTTTGTCCTGACAACAAATCTTTCATGCGGGCTAATCGAATTCTTGTGTGAGTTCTAACCAGGATTTATATTTAAATATTTACCTACTACAGATTAAAACGCAAACCCAAATATATCCCACAACGCTTCTATGATGGCAGGTGTAAAGTTATTTGTAGCACTCTATTTAAGTTGACAGTTATAGAGTGAGTAGCTGTGGACTGATATAAAACATATATTAATAAAATTAAACAGTTACAATTCAGATTGTTAAAACTTATAGTGGATAACAGAACGAAGTGACTGTATAAAGATTGTAAATTATTTACAATATGCAAAATCTTACCAGTCGACAAAAAAGTAATATATGCTATAATATTCGAATATATGTAAATATAAATACTGATTCTCACCATAGCTATTCAACCAGATCGTCGGGTCGCGAATCATGAGAGTACCGATCGCGAACAGTGTGACGGTGAGAGGACGAGAGAATGTGTTGTGCCAAGAATAATTAACTAAATCAATAAAGACCTATTAAACATTTAAAAAAATGATGAGACCCCAGTGATCACCTTAAAATACAAAGTAGAAGAACATATTATCTTATCTAATTTGTTATTTCTTTGTTATATTATAATTTTTTTTTTTTTTAATATCTAACTCAAATCATTACTTAATACAAATTTACTCGATTTTTCGAAACCGGTAGATGTATTTAAACTCAATTTAGTAGTTAATAAAACAAAGATAATAAATAAAAATATATATATATTATTCTTTTTATCTTTCTAAGTAATTCATCTAACATATCCTTATCTAATTTTTCCCTTCTTGTTATATTTTATTTATTAAAAAAAAGTTTAACTATGTAAAAGGCAATCCTTGCCGTAAAACTGCCAGACAGCTTGGCAAAAAATAAAATAAAAATGAATATAAAGAAGATGTTTACGCGGCTTGTTACTTCGATTGGCACCACTGGGTTTCTTGGTTTATAATAATGTACATGTGTGTGTGCGTGCGTATTGCCGCCATTTTTTGGAAGCTAAGAAGACGGTAACCGATAGGTGTCATTTTTATTGCATCCCGTGCTTCGACCAGTCCAGCGGTCCAAATAAACCACCAGTGCGCGCTTCGGTCGGTCGATATCTAAAGACAACCCAACCAAAAGAACAAAAATATAGGACCAGAAAGACAGCAAAATTAAAGAGGTTAGTGTAGTTCATATAGGATTTTTTTTGTTTAAAAAACGTTCCATAGTCTACTTTAAGAAAAATACTTTGTCATTTAACAAGTGATCGTTAAAATAAAGAAGATTGAAATTACATCTTAGGTAGATAATAATAATTAATAAATGAAACTACCTGTATATATAATAGTCGTTTTAGAAATATTGTGTAGTTTTTTCCAATTTCAAACTTTCACATTTATGACAAATCTTGAAAAATGTACTTTCATAATAAGATGGTCTGATTCGGATATTTCATATGAAATTACTCAGTCCAATGGAATTTACCGATCAGTTTTCTTTCAAATTTCTCTCCGCGTAACATACATTGGAATAATGCATGTGATCTGAATAAATGATGCGGAAAAATATTTTTTTTTTGTATACGTTAATATTAGTTGATTATTTTATATTTTTGCGTTACGAGGATCGAACAGCAACTTTATAAATACAAGGTTAATTTATTTCTACCTCATTAAAATGTGCAAGACATAGTGCAATAAACTGGCGTGGTTGATGTTTAGTCTGTTCCATACAAGTAAAGTTTAACGACCTTTATAGTGCATGTACATGAGTAACACTTTGATCCTTTGGAGATTTATCGTTTAGTTAGTCATTCTATGAGTACGTACAAAATACAACAATAGACAATAAATGGCTGCTTGCTCTGCCCTCAACTCGATACTGTCCTGTACACGACTTTCGATGCTGACACGTGAATACTATTGGTACTTTGATCCCTCGTTTCGGGAGTTTTGACTGTAAATATTACGCCTAAGTTGGTCATTCAAAATACAACGTGAATTTAGAAACGAGCAGTAGCGTTCGGTGGCTTATTGTAGAAGGGATGCTGGATGATAAGTTTATACTTACTATCAAATATACAAATTGACCTTGACATGCGGAATTGAATGTGCATGCGCGAAAGTCGAATACTTTCAAACTTTGTGAATACGGAACGAATGATATAATCCACTGTTGCTGGTATCTCTATGTTTACGCGTTTCATGGATGTTCGAAGATTGAGAATGTATATATATTTCGACTCACTCAGTGCGCGCCGTGTGTGTGTGTGTGTGTGTGTGTGTGTGTGTGTGTGTGTGTGTGTGTGTGTGTGTGTGCGTGTGCGTGTGCGTGTGCGTGTGCGTGTGCGTGTGCGTGTGCGTGTGCGTGTGCGTGTGCGTGTGCGTGTGCGTGTGCGTGTGCGTGTGTGTGTTTTGACTGGTTTCTTAAGGACGGGACGAAATTATTTGCGGCAGTGCTGTTTTCAGCTAGAACTCTAGAACACAAGGGATGCGGAGCATCCAAAGTGTGTATGAAGCGACCGCGTCTGGAGACGAGTCTCATTCGTGTTCACGCTCTATTATAGCGTTTGTCTACGGATTAAACTTTGATCGTTCGTCTCGGAGATTTTGGGGATAGAATTTGGTATGTATTAGTTGATTATTCTGCTTCTACGCATGAAATGTCGTTTATGCGATTTTCGAGACGAGTTTACGAGTCAAGTCTCAACCGTGAACACGCGCCATTATATTGTAGTTAGCGAAAACAATATAGAATTTTTCGTATATACTTTTTTGCAAAGTTTTTCTAGAATTAAAACGTGTGAGTGAAATTTTTTAGTGAAAGTCCGCTCCCGCTCAGCCTCGAGGGAACTGTTGAATTGTTCCCGACTCTACCAGGTTTTTCGCGGAAGTCATCTATTTCTGTCGCCTCCATCCTGCGACACCGCGTCACGTGATTTATTTACTATCCTCTCCTTACTCATATAGTTAAATGGAAAACTTGAAATAAAACTGAGAACAACTATTAAATTATAATATGAAAAATTTGTATTAATAGTATATGTTAAAAAATATTAGATGAATCAATAGAAAAATATACAGAAAATCTACCGACAGAATAGGAAACGGGTAATTGCTTTACCAATTTCGCCGTGATAACAATTTAAGATTATAAATAATTTGTGACATATGTGTAGTCTTCATTGCTTTATATTTTGCAATGAATCGCAAAAACCTTGAAGTAATACACGGTGATGCCATGATAAATCAATCCGTTTTTAATAGTCTGGAAACATTTTCGATGCAACACATTTAAATTTTTTTTTATGTAATGTTGCAATTTCAGAATATAGGTAGGTCTATGATATTGAAAAAACAAATTAGATGAATGCATTAGAAAAAATCTATCTATCGAACATATAACTATTTGGTTACTTATACAATTAATTGTATTAGTATGAATAATATCATAGATAATATGCACATTTTAACAGTGTATTGATGTAGTTCTGCGTTTTAAATATGTACGGAATGTTTGAAGTTTGTAAATTATGATAGTTTATATGTATGTTTAGATCTGTTAATTTTTTTAATGAATTATAATATTTGTACATTTTGTCTTAGTCGAATGCATTTGTTGGTTTTTCCATTGTTATAAATATATAAAGTCATAGGTATGTTTCAATAAATCTTTTTTTTCTCTGTACATAAATATACTTAATCATATTACTATTCCATATACACGGCGACGGAGAACATAAAATATATATCGTTAAAAAAACAGTGTTCTTGTGTTGTGTGTTCTATTTCGTACGAGTTTTTCGACACCGTGTATTTATTTAATATTTAAAAAAATAATATTCACATAAAAATGTATGTTCCAGGACGCCAGCAAGTTAGTTCTAATTTCATAGTACACGCTTAGTTTAGCTTGCAAATAGTAAGAATATTGATGCGACTCTATTTAAAAAAAATGTATATATATATTATATACAATTGTTCTTTCTAAATGAAAACTAGTTTACTACCGAGATACGAAACTTTTTCTTTAAACAATATAATGTGTAATGTGCTGAAATGGTTATTTAAATATGACGAAAACATCATATATTTATATTTTCGTTGACGCTACTAATAAAAAATATATAACCTTGATTTTAAAAACATGCAAATATTTTAATGAATGATTTCATAAGAATATTTTACATAATTTAATTCAGAATTATATAGCCATTTAAATATAATGTACTAACATATATTTGTAACACAATATCGCCGTTTGTTCCCTTCTGCGTAACGTAAAGTTTATAGAATGTCATAATTCTTTGTGATGTCATAATTTCACAACTGCAATCTCATTGAAACTTTCTGGTCCGTGCAGTCGTCCAGCAGTCGATTCTTTTCGGATTAAACGTGAGTTATTAACTATTACATTTTTCAAAACTTTATATTCTTGGCGTCTTTAATCTTCCTTATATATTATGAAATAATAATATTACCTTTATGAAGTTTTTTTATTCATCTTAATAATTATTAATAACGTCTCAGGTTATTGAAACATCTGGTGAGGTTTTAATATGCCATAAGTAGCGTTATAAAAATTGTGCTTTAGATTTTTATGATTATTTTATTGTTCTCGTTTCTGTATGCAAGTGACTTTTGCTAATCGTAAATAAAAAATCGACGAGTTAGTAATTAAAATTACGCTAATATAGATATGGGTTTTAAACTTTTCCCCGTTGAGTGGGGAGAGTCTAAAACCGAAAGAAAGAAAATATTGTTATCATAACCGATCATAACATTGTAACGTAACGTTGAGATATATTGATCATAACATTGTAACGTTACGTTGTGGTCATTCATTTTAAGAGCATTTTAAAATTGTATTTATATTAATTAAATTAAAGTCTTGGGCAAGATTTACGGCCCGGTACACAATAATCTAATCGTAGAATAAAGGAGATTAAAGATCGTAGAACTTCGGGAACGGTATACCGCTCCAGATATCAGCGAGAATATGAGTACAGTAATACCCCGAGTTACGTGAGTAATGCGTTCCATAGACCGTTACGCAAGTCGAATTTGTAAATTGTTTAAATGTAACTACGTAAATAAAAATTCTATATTTATTATTATATATTTTATAAAAGAACAAAACGTGTAAATACTGATGGACTTAAAAGCGCGTTAAAATTATTGAATTTTATTATGTTTCGCTAATTTCAAAAAATGCAGAGTTTGCTTGGCCTCCCTGTTCCCCAGATTTGACGGCGCCTAATTTCTTTTTGTGGAGCTGCTTAAAAGGCCGAGTTTACATGAATAAACCAGCAACAATTCAGGAGCTTAAACAAAATATTTGTGCAGAAATAACGAATTTAGAGACAGAAACGTTGCGTAATGTAATGCAAAATACTTTAGAAAGAGCAATTATTTGTTAACAAGAAAATTGTGTTATTTTCCACACACAGATTTAAAAAAAGTCAACAAAGTGCACTTTCATGTAATAATATATTTTTTTAATAAATATTAAAACTACAAAAGTTATTGCATTATACGTAAGTCCGTCCAAGTTGGCCCACTCTGTAGTTTTGCGTGACATACAAAATTTGGCATGTTAACGCGCTCATGGCATTTAGACTAAGACGTAGATGGGCGGATAATGTTGGGCGGATGACGCTTGTGACTGCAGTCATGAATTTCCAAGTCTCATGAGGCCGCTTAAGATGAAGATTTCTGACAACTGTTATGCTGTGGTGTATGTTATTTTTTCGAAATAAAAATATCTGTAAATCTTTTAATACATCAAATTTTATTTAGGAAAAGGGCCCCTACGGCTATTTTAAATTAAATAAGTAATGAGTATCTGCACTCTACGAAACCTTTCATTAGAATCAACGGTGAACAGGACCTAGTATCGGCTGCGTGCCGTGCCAGCCGCTCCTCAGAATTGCCCTGTTATAAATACGAGAGAGGCATGTCTCCGAGAGTGGGTACCGGTTAATCAGATAAGAGAGGATGGTAAATAATATTCCAGTTTGCCTTTTGCGTCTTCCGGTTGATAATATCAATGCAAATACTAGAATCTCCGTGCATCGGTATCGCTGGTGTCCTCGTGTCCTGGTAGGTAGGTGAGGCGCAGGCGGATAGCATCGCGTATCATTGTTTACTATGTTCTGTTTATTTTCAAAAAATATTTTGTCTTTATTTATTAATCAAATACTTCCAATTTAACAATAGTTTTTTGTAATGCTATTGAATGTAGTGATGAGAAAAAATGCTACTCTTGACTCACTGGTGTGATTGTGATTGGTATTCGATAATCAGTGATTGAAAACTGTGACTGTGATTACTCATGCGCCGCACAATATCGCAATACACAAAATAAATAAAAAACATCATTTTTAGCGTACCTATTTATTTATATTGTTAAAACTGCATTTGGGTAAAAAAAAACATATTCCAGCATAAATAATTAATATAAATCTAATTTAATTTCATCACAAAGAGAATGAAAATGCTTTAAAAAATGTGAAATTATTTTTGGCTAAATTCTTAGCAAATATGCGTAAAACGTTTTGGCAGAATCTATTAGATGGCGCTGATCACGAATTATAACCTCATTCCTTCATAAATATTTTCGTCTCAAATACGCATGCTCCTAATCACGGTTCACAACTAAATATCAACAAGTAATATTGTAACTGATCACGGTTTATTTATGCATGCGCGAAATCACAGTTAACAATCACTGATATATCGAAATATCAATACAGCCGTAGAGCGCGAGTCGTGAATGTGATCACGATATACAAAACTGCGCCGATTCAAGTGATAATCGATTTAAATGGCGGCGTCAGAAAATCATTACATAATCATGATATTCCCAGATATTCAACCACTGATAGTGAGTGTGACTCAAAGATATCAGTGATTGACTCACGGTTCGTGATTTTGAGCTCATCACTAGTTGTATATAACGTTTAAAAACCTCTCCCCCCCACAATCAAACCTTGTCGATTCCTATACATCTTTCTACGATCTTAAGTAATATTATCGTCCAACCCTTTAAGAGAGTGGGTCGACATCTTAAACCACACACACAGCACACTTTCATATTTTAGCGTTATATCTCCCTGGAGCTGGTTAAACGATGCTAATTTTTTTTAAAATTATTGATGATATAGCGTTACCTTTGTGGTTAAACAAAATTAATGATTTTGAAAAATAGTTATCTTTTAAACTACTTTGAATACTAATTAAATATATTAATTAGAATAATATACATATAAAATCAATTTTATCGAAAAATTCGGGATTCGAACATGGATCTCTTTCCAAACCGAGTAAGGTGCATTATTTAACTATAATAATAATAATGTATTTATTCCAGCGTGATCAGTTTTTTTTTTCTTTTAACCCGATTCGCCATAAAGATAATACATATGTTATACATTAAAGTTACGAATAAATATAATGCTATGAAAAAGAAAAAGAAAACCAAGGAAAATAATAGTAAATAAAAAGTAAAAAGTTCACACATATATACATACAAAATATAAATATTACATATATTAATATTTCAGTCACGGTCATTGTTGTATATGCACCATGCTACGGTGACAGTATTTTTGACGACAAATTTATATAATATAATTTATAATATCACAGACCTATGTTTTGAATGATTACAACTTCAAAATTAGAATGTGTTCTCCTTAATAAACTATTTTGATTCATTTAACCTTGATAGATTTCGATTCCAGTGTATTTACCACAACACTGATACTACTGTGGTTTATGCTGGTTTCTGTTGCGACATACAAAATTATATAATAATGTGTTATGATATACCTATGTATATAAATATGTACTCAGAACTAGAGGAGCTTAACATTAATTAAATTTCTCGGACATTCTACACCACAATCTGTAATCGCGAAGTGTACTTAGAAAACATAATATTAATCATTTTTGAACGACCATCAGTGAAGATAGAAGGCAGTAGCGAAAACTCCTACTTGAGATGGAAAAGATCCTCAATGGTTCGTAGCTACGTGATAATGATGATGATGATGATGGAGAATGGTAAATTGTTTTTAATTCGTCTGGTTTGAGTCTGAGGAATAAAAAAATATCACAAATCGCCGAAAAATTAAATAACGTTACGCTTTAGAGATTTACAAAATTCCAAATTCGATCTGACATTTTTTCATCATCAACCAGCTTCGTTATTCACCCGCCGATCGCCATCTCGTCCCGCCCGTCGATCCGTTTTTTCTTCCTTCCAATTTGAATAACCGCCCCGGGGCGTGTGCCTCGCTCGCCGTGCCGATGTCAATCAGCCGGGCCGGGTCCTCTTGTTATCACCGTACCCGATACGGAGCGAGCACGGGGCTCTTAATGGGCGCAGATTACGAACCGAGGGCCCGCGTCCGATGCGAGCCATGTTCCAGGTTTGTTCGCCATGTTGGAGCCGCGTACGCCTGACAAAAGATCGTCTCCATTGATAATATTAACAAGGCTAAAATACATTTTGCTGTGTGCTATGAAGCGTATCCGTAACTGAGTCAAATCGCTATTTGAACATGCATGTATTGATCTAATCTGTAGACAATCTGCCTCGGAGCAAACCGAGTAGGTGAAAGTTAAAACAATATGTTTATCCTATTTAAAACATTTCTCGATACAAAAACATAATGTGATAATGTAGTTAATTAAAGTTTTTACCGTGAGATAATAAAACAAGTAACTTTTCTTACATGAGTTGATGATTTCTAAAACACTATATTTACAAAAAAAACACTCATTTCCACCACCATTTCCTACCTACTTATCCTGATTTAATGAGACTAATAAAAATAAAATGGAAGATCTAAAGAAATGCGTGACGTATGTATCAAAAGATGAAATAACAATAAAAGAGGATAATATTAAAATTTTAGAATTAAATACTTGATTACTTATTGAGGAATATTAATTCGATAACTAAGAAACACGTTTGTATTTCATTTATTAACTGTACTTTATAAAACTTATTAAAAATATAAAAATAATAATGAGTAAAAACACACATCCACGGTTTTTCATTAATTACTTTTAAAAAACCTGGTAGTCTAAATTAAATTAAAGTATTGAGAATATTTAGAAAATATGGACATTATAATAATATACATTTTTAAAAGTATATATTAAAATGGGTATGTCTTTTGTGCATGGCGTATTGGGCGTTCTAACTACATATCAATTAAATTTATTTGAATTTTTACAGCAACTGTTTTAGGTTTTAATTATTAATGATTGTGAATAATAATGAATAGAATGAACAAATTAGGAGTAAATGATCTGTTAATAGTATTGTCCATATAATTCAGAAATGGTTGCTGAGAAGGATTGGGCACGTGGAACGTACGAGTGAAGAGTGTGTTGAAGATGTGATGGGCAGAAAGGTGTTCACAAAAAACCTGGCATCATCAGTTATACCCAGTGGTGTAGCGCTAGATGAAAAAGTACCAGGGCGGTATTTGATTTTAAATAAATAATTTAATTAGCACTTGAAATTTAAGGATGACTGTTTATTTAAGTTGAGTTCATATATTTCATCTGTCACAAAGTGCACGCGGTCAATGCTTGAAATAATGCGATACCGACTAGATAATCCAATTCTTAACATCAACAAAAAAACCTGTAAATTTTTCTCGTAATGACTTTCACGTTTTGAAAGTGCTCCGGTCCTATATATATATATTTATATTCTCGTATTTCGTCGGCTACACGATATTTGATGTACAAAATTCTATGTGGAATATCGAAATATTTTATCAAAATATTTTTTAAATGTACTTGAAAAGTAAGTTCTGTGTTTAAAAAACGTGGCAGGGCGGCGCCACAGGTCTGTCATTTTAGAAGCTTTAAAAATCGCCTAGCGTGCATGAGAAAATTTTCGAAGTGAAGTAAACGAGACGAGAATGGTATAATGGTAACCAGGACAGACGAGTGAGAGAGTGACAGACGCTCCTCTCCGTCTGTCCCTGCGGAGAAACAGCGTGATTTTATGATTAATACCTTAACTCTAGTAACGTATCTCATATTTATTTATTTGATGATTTAAATACTCGTATATAACATTTTTATATGAATGCTTATTTATATAGTTTAGTCTTCTTTATACATACACCGAAGATAAGCGCAGCAACCCCACTAAAAATTACATTGTATATTTTAATTTGATTCCACAAATTTCAATGATAATAAATCAATTGTTTATCTTTTCAAAACTTACTCGTATATTTGACTGAATAGTGGCGTAGAAGCACTTTAAAACTCGTTAAAATATTATGAGCCTTAAAATAAAGTTTTGAGGACTGGCATTTTCAAACAGTAAGCAAACAATAATTGTATCATAGGTTCATAGTTATTTCATATATAAACTTTGTTTTTCAATAGATAATGAACAGTTGATATTATTTTTATTTTGAATATTTGACGTCTTTGGGCTACGTATTTGGGAAACTTTTCTAAAATTTATTTTATTTATCTACTGGAATTAATAAAATATCATGAATTTTATTTGTTTGTAGTGGAATTTGAAGTAGTAATGTAATATTTTGATTGAGACGAGTCTTCGACCAACATTACTATGAAGAGTCGAGTCATCTGTTTTCTTGGAAGTAATTCTCGTGACTAATGTCGCGGCATCATTCATACCCTTGTCAGAAGCCATTAACTCTGAAGATTCTCCATTGGTTGTCCACTCTGAAGGACGCACGCGCCGCTATTCGGTCTGCTATTGTTATTCCGAGCGTGGCACGAAACATCAGCCTCACACAGCGCACGCGGTGGATCCTCTCGGTCCCAGACAGTAATACACTTTACGGAACTTGGATCCCCGACCCGACCATCGAAAAATCACAAAATTTGTTATAGTATTGGAGTATTGTAAATACATTTATGTCAGTCCTCGTTCGTGGCTATTTTCGATAAATTTCTATCTACGGGTATATATCTAGGGAATTATATTTTTGATTTGATTTTACTGTTATTGTCGATCTCTCCTGGATTTCCAAGAACCACCGAAAGTGGAGTGTATATGATTATCATACACAATATCTCGTCAAAGGTTCCAAAACATCAATATAGACTCTGAAGTCTCCGAAATTGATAACAGTATCGCCGAATTGTACCGATGCAGGGCCGCCTATCCACTGACCGTGTATGAATAGCATGTCAACACCACACCTCGAAGGCGTCGAGCTTGTTCTTTTCTTTCAATATTTATTGCAAAAAACATTGTGATTTGTAGTTTTTAATAAAAATTTACGTTAACTTGGTATATAACCACGCGTGTTTTATAGATGGTTCAATTAAAAAATCCCGCACTCGGAGATTTAACTCTTTTACTGAGTGGTTTTTATATTTTTTGTAATATTATTTTGTATATGTACATATCAAAAATGTACTTTAACGTATCATCAGCTCAAATAATTAATATTTCTGGTCATTCACGATTGGATGCAAAACAGGATTCTGGTTAAACTTCTAACCTATTAAGGTACGATTACGTTCCGTGTTGTGTTGCGATTTTGCATCGCATCGCTTAATGCGAACAGCAATATTCCAGTTGTGTGCTCGCGGTTATCAGAGATGCAAACCTCGCGTCAGTGCGGTCTGAATACTGAACAATGGCCAGGATTCCTTCCCTCCCTCCCTCCCCCCGCACACGAAAATAAATGTTTTATGAAACCAGGCAGGAACAGTCGGAACGAAGAAATAGCCAACGTCTGTAGACCTGATTCAGGCACCGCGACGTGAAATATTATCAAGTTACCCGATATTAATATATACCACCGCTTCAACGGATACGGAGCATTTCGTAAGCCGTCGTTGGACAAGCGCAGATTTACATATGACCGCAGAAAGCTTGCATGACAATTTGAAAACTGCAGACGATATTTATGCTTACACGCAGAATGTGGACAGATTTCAGCGCTTGAGCTGAAACAAATCAATTTCGTACACATGATTGGCGTACAATTTTGATGCTTTCGAAATGCATCGTATTTTCATATATCTTTACATATCTGATGTCCGTCTGCGCATCCGCCTGTTTCTCATATCGACGATATTATACAACACCAATAAGTCAATAAATAATTTTATACAATAATATACTTAAAATGTCAGACATTTGTTTTAACACTGTGTTTAAATATTTTAATGATCATTAAAATTAATAGATATCTCATAGAGACGAAGCTATTTTTTATTAATGGAAAAATATGGATGTATGGGTAATTACAGGGATAATAAGAAAATATATAAAAATTGAAAAATATTAATTTTTCAGGCATATTCTAGTATAATATGTTAAAAACATTTTACAGATAAAGAATATTGCTTTAAATAATTTCAAAAAATAATTATTAAATTATTATTGTGACATATATGCTGTTTTAATATCAAATTTAGTCCATAGATGGTGATAGTGTAGTGGTATTCAAAGTGTTTCCACATGTTAACATATATACAATTTTCAAAAATTTGATAGATATTGAGGTTGATTGGGTGGAATGGTGAACGTTATATTGTATAAAGTGATCACTTAAGCCAGCCGAAGACAGGTCGTAAGCCTACCCTGTAATTACCCATACTTCCATATTTTTCCATTAATGAAAAATTGCTTCGTCTCTACGAGATATCTTTGTAGATGAAAGTCCAGTAATTGTATGTTCTTGGACATATTCAAATATTGCCAATAATGATTATTATTATCATTGTTTATATTTTACGCAATAGTGGTCCAATATTTATTAACAAACTCTTGAAATCCTTTCAAGTTTTGGATATTAGACAACGGTTTACTAGAGCAATCTTAAAACTATTTAAAAAAAAAAAAATTTACTTTCTATTATCCGATGCAAAGGAAACGTTGCTTGATGTGGGTAGAAAGCAAAATGAAACTAATTTGTCATCTGTGCTAATCTAACTGCCTACACATTTTTGTCTCTCAACTTTTGTGCATTACGGACAATAATATTTTTATAACTTATTTTACAATATAATTTTATAACTTTCGATTGTACTTTTCTCGCATTACTTTTTATAATTTTACATTATACTTACTCACCTTACTTTATAACGATTGTACCTTCACATTTACATCTTTTAAAAACTGTGACCACGTCTAGTAAAGTAATTACTTTTAATAAATAAAATTTTTTTACTCAATTTGTATTTGAAATATTATGTTTTTACTTAGTATTGTATAATTAAACATATGTTTTACTTTTGCTAATGATATCCCGTTATTGTTAACGAATAATTTCTAATACGATTATAATTGAAGAGCTTAAAGTCACTAAATTATTAAGATCGAAGTTTATTTAGTTTTTGTACCCCTTACGTGGTTTATTAATATGCAGTTTAACATTTTTCATGATACTGTCATGCCTCATTCATTCCGTAAACGTGCAGAGATCATAGAGACAAATCGTGTCTAAGTAGGTTAGTATTCGAATGATTTATTCAGTTTCGGAGACTTGTTGGTATGATGTTGAAACATGTTTCAATAGGTTTATTTTTAAAGACTGTTGGATTAGTCCATATTATGAGCTTTAATTAATAAAATTGTTATACCGATGTGTTATTTTCAAAACTATCTGTCTATTTTTGAGGGTTGGTGTAACCTTCATTTCAATATTGCAATTTTGAGAATAGGCCTGAATATGCATAAGTGTGGATGGGGCGAGAATTGTGGGTCAGGACAGACGAGTGTGGCAAAATTCAATATAACATATATCGTCGCTTGATTTTGTATTTAATAAATAAAAATAATTATATTCGAATAAGAAGGCAATTCTTGCAGTGAATATCCCAATGTCGAAATGAAATTGATACATTTTCTTGGAGTGAAGTGTCAATTTCAAGTGTAGTGTGCTTGTATTTCTAGCAAGTCTGTAGTCATAATTTTGGATATTTGAACACTAATTACAATAGGACTTTTTTTTTTAAACACAATAATAATAAATACTAATTTAATGTATTAATTATAAATATATACATATAAAATCAATTTTGTCGAAAAATATTATTTTTGCGCTACCGGGATTCGAACCTGGATCTCTATTTCTAATCCGGGGAAGTACACTACCAATTGTTATTTTTTTATGACAAATTAACGAACCTATATGTTACACATTTTCAAATTAATACATTTGTCGTTCCATTATTTGAAAGCCATCTACATTGTTTTTACGGAATCTCAAATACCTTTGAGTAAACCGACTGCAGACGCCAGAATTATCATTTCATTTTTATTAAATTTTTGGACACATTGATACAACTTATATTATTAAGGAGAACACATTCTTACTGCGAAGTTGTAATTATTCAGAACATTATTAATTATAAATATATACATATAAAATCAATTTTGTCGAAAAATATTATTTTTGCGCTACCGGAATCTCGGTAGCGCAAAATTAGAAAGATATACATATAAAATCAACGTATAAAATGTATCAATTTGAAAAGTGTAACATATAGGTTCGAAAATTTGTCGTCTATTTACTGTGTGCTGTAGCATAATCGGTTAATGCACGTTCTCCGGATTGGAAGAGATCCAGGTTCGAATCCCGTTAGCAATAACAATATTTTTCTATAAAATTGATTTTATATGTATATCTTTCTAATTAGTACATTTAACTTATTATTATATTATTTACTGTGTGCTGTAGCATAATTGGTTAATGCACGTTCCCCGGATTAGAAATTATCCCGATAGCAACAACAAATTGATTATATATATATATATATATCTTCCTAATTAATTTGTATTTAAAAAAAAGCTCACCACCAACGTCAATAATTATTTACCAATTATTTTGTTAGTCAAAGTTGTGATGTTAAAGTTTTTTAATCGAACATCAACACGGCCCCCGCTCTACGGTAACAAAAAGAAGCGATGGAATCCAACCGAGCCGTGTGGCACAATAGTAATATCGAGAAATATCCGTCGTATTTTGTGTACTTTTTTCCCTCACCACCTGCTTCAGTGTTTACCGTTTTTGTTGTCGACCCGGGACAGGATGCCGGGAGCGGTCCGAATAGCCGGGATTCCTCCCCGACAATAATAGAGCGCGCCCCTACCGAGAGGTGTTGTAACCAAACAACTCGACACCTTTATTGAGTGCTTTTGTACCTGCTCTAAATGCGCGTGGTGCATTTTTGCATTCATTGTTTTGTTACGTTTGCGGATAATTTTTTTTTTCTTTTTTTTTTTTTTTGATTCGTTAACGTTATTGTATCGCGCAGAATTGCTCGCCAATTAATTGATACGATAAGACACGTGTCGGTGATTTGGAGGTGTAATTATGGGCGTGGCGCCAAAAAACCCTTGGGATAGATTTTTGGAAAACGTAAACGTGTTATTAGTAAAACGTCACAAGCGGCGACCTACCGCTGAGTAGGTACTTGCAAATATGACTGAATGTATTGTTATGTATCTGAATAAAAACAGGGTATTCTGCAGGGGGCGGCCATTCTCGATTGTGTCGTGTCGCCGCAGTGTACCGATATTGAACATCTTTTGTGTTTAATTTCTTTCTACCTCATAATCATTATCATCATCATCATCACCGGTTGAGAGATGCTGAGATCGGCGAACCACCTTTGTCTCCTGTAAGGAACAGTTATTGTGCATATATTATTATTACGGTATATAATGATGGACGTGTACCTACTGGTTTTTAATTTTGAATTTCTTACCTGTTATGACTAACTGTAACTAATTTGCCATCACGCCGTTTGCCGCAGGGGTAGGCAGAGAGGATAGAGAGCCACACTCTTCTATCCTGACTCAATTCTCGCCTCATTTACAATTCATACATCTTCTCATTCAACTTTGCCGATAAGATCAGCTTTACATTATCTCTTTATTTCTTCATTCTTTACTCTGTCATAAATGGTTTTGTTGTGTTGTAATAATTTATTGTATTATTTGATTAATACACGTGAGGGGTGTAATCTGTTTAGTAGCCGTGTATATCGCCGCTCTGTTACTTATGCGGTATGGCGACGAGCCACGGTTGCCATGGCAACCATGCTGCATATCGTCACCGTCAGCTGCAACACCACATATTGAAGAATTGTGTACTCTACAGGAGAGAGACAAAACTATTTTTAAATGATTTTTGTAGAATTACTGAAGTATTACATACCTTTCTAGAGTTAAACTGAAACTGAACTAATCTTAGGTACGATTCCCTTGTCTTGTGCGCAATTGACAGAGATGTTACAGATATGTGGTGATTACATTTCTTTGATGCACGCTCCTAGCGGACGCTATCGTGAAACTAGTGATGTAGAGCGATTCCCCGCGAAAATTCTAATCCAATAAGCATGCATGGAAGCATTTGATCATATAACGGTAAGTGGTGTGTCACCTTTCACTGTAAATATGTCAACATATTATTAAATATTTTTAATGTTTGAAGCGGTAAATTTGTGGTTAAAGATTACAATCAGTATTAATCTTTCTTATTTCTCCTCAATACATTCATCCTCCCCCGCACCTTACCCAAGGCACTTAACACTGATAGCAAATGATCAGTTGCTTCCCGATAATCTCAGTATGTATCTCGTATGGCCGGAGAATATTAATAGATTATACATACAATATCAGAATTAAAGGATTAGTTTTATACATCCCTGATAAAGAAGCGGTCCCTTCGAAACCGCTCAACTTTAAAAGATAAATCACTAGTGATTATATTACTATATACAAAATTTCCGCTGCTTATTGTAATGATTTTGATCATTAATTATGGTTTTAAAAATGATTTAAGTTGGAATGCTTGTCCAAGGCCGTGCGACATTTGAATATAGTTAATTTTTAAGTTTTTGAATAAACATATATTATTCCAGTTTTTTGGAAAATCTGTTTGCCAAAAATTAATTATTTTATATTGTTGTATTCCGCTATGGTTTTGTGGTAATTCATTATAAATATTATTAATAACAAGTCACATTTTTTAAATACCACTCCCCCCCACCTGTCACCCACAACCACCTGACACTGACGTATGATTGTCCATATTCTGTAACGCTATGTTAGTGATAGCAGAAATAAAGTATTGTTTAAACAAACTGAATTGTTTTCAATTATATTAAATTTATTTTCAATTAAATAAAACACAAACACTTTGTATAAAACCACGAATTTTATTAAACGCCTTTAATAAAAAATGATGTTTAATAAACTTTGTGGTTTTGTACAAAGTGTTTGTGTTTTATTTAATTAAATATGTCAAACCACAAAGTGATTGGCTTTAAAAAAATATTTTACTAAAGCAAATACTTATTAGGCACCTGCCGAGTTTTTACCTTGACAGCTAAATATTTTTTTAAATTGGAACACCTGCGCAGTAGATCTAGTCACTTTTTGCTTCATTTCGTCATTATTACGAAATTGTATATTAAAATTTAAGTAGAGTTTACTGTGACAGAACAGAAATTATCCGTGTAATTTGAAAATGACATCAAAATAGTTGTATTCTACATATTTATTATGTGTAAATTAAAGTAATTATGTGTAGTTAAAATTGGTTAATCAGAGATGTATTATAAAACATATACAGGGTGTAACAGACCTAGTCCACATTATTTTATGGGTGTAAATCTGACTAAATTACTAGTCAAAAATGCTCAAGGAATATGTGCAAATTCTGAAATACGGAAAATATTATTGTTTGAAATTTTTACAATATTGTGTTAAGCTTGAAATCTATGTACTTCGAAATAAATATTTGCAAAATTGTTCCATCACTAATGTATATCTTTGCTTCAGGCCCTAAATCATCTACCGAAAATACACTAGCAGTTCGAAATTCGATGACTTTTAATTTTTTATATTCAATATATAATCTGGTATCGAAATAATCGAAATAATAGCATAATTATATATTTTTTTAAAATGCTTTCTGAAATCATCGACATGGTTTAGATTAGGCACATATTCCTTGAACATTTTCGTAATTCCCATAAAATATTGTGTCTGTTCCACTCTGTATAGGTATACCTAACATAGTGCGAATAACAAAGCTGTTTTGGTAAGTGTTCAAATAATTCATTCGTACTGCTCTACCGCTACTTTCTTTCTTTCTCGATTTTCCCATTTTATTTACACGTAAATCCGCTCGGATAAATTCCCCGTATCTTTTCGTTTTAATTGGTTTCGCTTTGTTTGTACGGTCCGTGCCTGTCCCGCCGGTCGGTATGAATCGAGGGTTCTTCATCGACATCCTCTGGACCAGATCATCGCTCCGGTGGTCGTCTCCAGTTTTCCCATAACATCTGTTCGGTACGGCCCATTCGACTCTGATTAAATTAAGTCCAATGTCATGGGACATAATTCATCCCGATAGATACTGTGAATAGTCCGAATTAAGTCAATTACGATAGCCATAGTTTAAAACGTTGATAAATCTTCTCTTGCTATATTTTTATTTGTCGTTTATCTCTTTGAGGAAATATTTTCATTTGCAGTATTCGAATTTATTTATTTATTTATATGGTACGATATACCATTAACAAAAATGTAATAGAAACAATAATATCCTTGCAGACAGATTATTAAAAATGCACGGCAAAGATTATTTATATAAAATTACATAAGCACATAAGTAGAAAATAGTGGAAATAATCTATTACATAACTTACTAGAAAAGACATATCCAATAAAAAAATACATAGAAACAGTAACGAAAATAAAACTTTTTACGTTGAAACATAAAATAAAGTTGTATCAATGTGTCCAAAATTTAATAAAAATGAATTGATAATTCTGGCGTCTGCTATCAGATTACTCAAAGGTTTTTTGAGATTCCGTAAAAATAAGGTACATGGCTCTTTCAAATAATGGAACGATTGAATGTATTAATATCAAAAAGATAACATATAGGTTCGAAAATTTGTCGCTAAAAATATTGTCCCTGTAGCATAGTTGGATAATGCACCTTCCCCGGTTTGGAAAGAGATCTAGGTTCGAATCCCGGCGGCGCAACAACAATATTTTTCGATTAAATTGATTTTATATGTATATCTTTCTAATTCATATTTTAATAAAGTTATTACCTAAAAATATGCAAGGTTTTATAAACTAGTTGAAAGTTAAATAATATTTAAACCTTAATTATCGCAAAATAAGCAGTTGCGTAAAAATGACAAAGTATTTATTATTAAATGAATATATTTCTTTATTTAATTACTCTTTTTAGAATGTTTATATACCTGTTATTTTTTATGGTCGTAAAATTGAACGGGGTTATAAGTTTTAGGACACCGACTTCTCTCCGGAAGCACTTCATTATAAACATTGTGAACGGAAATTTGATTCAATCAAGAACATCACCTTGGAGCCATTAAGTTGGACAAGTTCCAAAGATTCTTGGCAGTTACTAAAAAGTTCTCGGAAAAGGTTTTAAAAATTAAAATGAACTTTTATTGAGACTTTAGGTTCAATTTTGCTCAGGTACGTCAGTCGGTCGGCAGGTATTATTGTATCGCATCTTTGGGATGCCAATCCTAGAAAGAGATGAGATTTTGAGTCCTAAAGTCGTAATTTAGGTACCATCTACAGTAGTTTTTATTTTTCAGGATGATGGAAAAAAAATGTCAGTCGGTTCTATTATAATTATCTTGACTTTTAAAAGTAGTTACATTTTTACATTTCCAATTTTAATTCATCAGAAGACACACTGAACATGTACATTACTTTAAAAAATATATAAATTTTATATTGACTTTGTACTACACGTATACATAGCCAACTGTATTTGATTTAGTTCAATTTACATCTGTGGATGGGAAGGACTGCTCTTCCCGAAACTAGTAGTGACATTAACTCAAAAATTGTATGTGTGTAGTACAAAGTCAATATAAAAATGATAAATTTTTGTAATTAAAATGTTACACTACACCACGAAAATTAATGATTTAATTTTCATCTCCTATTGTCACTCATAATTAAAGCTTGTGTTTTAGGTTTTTCGTGGCTAATTCACGAACATATATAATAATTTTTTAGTCGCTACATTTTACATCTAATTATTAATTTATATATTTTTTTCCATCTCTGATAATCGAAAGTCTACAGCTACCAGTCTATATTGTAATTAGAAAACTTATTCCTGTACAGAATGTTAACAAACCCTTCCGACGAACTTCCAGGGGAGCGGGAAGATGAAGACACTAGGCATGGTTAAGTTGCGATGTTTCGCTTTTACAAGACATCAAAGGTACGCCTGTAATTTGGCAACGGTGCACGCTTGTATTCACTGCCGGCTGGAGTAGATTATCGGTTATTAGAGAAGGTTAGTGGCATACTTGGAGTTTTGGTCCCGTATAGAGATGAATCTCGGAGTTGGCGAGATATGACTACATTCAGCTGAAGTTAGAATCACTCAGACATATAATGGTTAATTTATTTATGATAATGTGAAGAGCAAAATTAATTGCAGCGTATAATATAACATTCCTGTGGAACATATGAGGGAGGAGAGGACGCTGAGGTAGGTGTATCACGCGAGTTACGGTGGCACCAGAAATAGATCATGACGTATAGGTACATGACATGGTTCTGATAAATAAAAGTTCTACCGATCGTTGAGTATCCATAATGTATGAGTGTGTCAGGGTTGAACAGTGTGACGTCCGTGATATATAAGATGTGTCAGGGCCGAATAGTATGGTCTTCTATCATCTCGTATGATGGTAATAAAGTAAGATTTTCCCATTTTTGATACGTCGTAGTCATCTTTAGGTGTCAGAAACTTTTACACGTGTAAGTAAAATAATATAGCAAAATAATAAAAGCAAAAGTACATAATAAAATACAGTACAGTACACAATTAATGACAGCTTATTTGAAAATAATAATGTTAAAAATGTAATTGTTATTCATTAGTGATAAGAAAAATACTACTCTCGACTCACTGGTGTGATTGTGATTGGTATTAGATAATCAGGCCTATTCTCAAAATTGCAATATTGAAATGAAGGTGATTGTTACACCAACCCTCAAAAATAGTGTTATATTTGAATGAGAGAGAGGGAGAGAGAGTGAGGGAGTGAGGGAGATAAACGAACCATAATCTGTCAAAACTATCTGTCTATTTTTGAGGGTTGGTGTAACAATCACCTTCATTTCAATATTGCAATTTTGAGAATAGGCCTGAATATCAGTGATTGCAAACTGTGACTGTGATCACAATTTCATTACTAACGCGTATGCGACCCACGATATCACATCACAAAATAATAAAAAAAACATTATTTTGAGTGTATTTATTTATATTTTTAAAACCTCATTTGCGTAAAAAACATATTCTAGCATAAATAATTAATATAAATCTACTTTATCTATCATCACAAAGAGAATTTTTTTTTTTTTTAAAATGTAAATTTATTTATCGGGTCAAATTCTCAGCAAATATGCGTAAATAGTTTTGGCAGATTCTATTAGAATATCGCTATCTGGCGTTGATCAAATTACGGAAAATCGGGTAAATGACGCTGATTCAAGTGATGATAGATTTAAACGGCGGCGTCAGAAAATCAATAGAATTTTTAACAAAAAAAAATTTGAATCACGATATTCCCAGATATTCAATCACTGATAGTGAGTGTGACTCAAAGATATTAGTGATTGACTCACAGTTTGTGATCTTGACCTTATTACTATTATTCATACACTTAAAAATGGACCGTGACGTAAATCGTTTAATATTTATATTTGATTACTTCGAAACAAATCACAATTTGTTAAACATCAATATTTCTACTTTATGACATTTATCCATTAGCCCCATATTAGGTATGTTTCCTTTAAAATCGATTTTATTTCCATCAACACTGTACTCCCCCCTCCCTTAATGTTCCGTCTAACTGTATATGTATTCTGTTTCTCTCTTTCGCATATAATTTTATATTATGTCTCCCTTGATGTTCTGAATAACTGTATATGTATTCTATCTCTCTCTTTCACATGTAATTTTATATTCAATCTCCCTCTTTATGTATATATAAGTGCACTCTTTTTGTATTTATTGTTAGTTTTAAATACGCCCCGACGAGCTTGAGCAAAGCGAAACCGGTTGGCTTGTAATAAAATTCGTGGTTCCATACAGAGTGATTGTGTTTTATTTAATCTATTACTAACTAATTTACCATCACGCCGTTTCCTCGCGTGGGTAGGCTATTCTGTCCTGACACACAGTTCTCGCCTCGTCTACATTCATACATCTTCTCATACAAGCTCGCCGATTATTGAGGCTTTCTAACAGGACCATCTTCCGGTATCTGGTTTACCTGGTCGTGCCATGTCTTCCGCAGACATTCTCTATTTTTGGTGCCATCAACACTGGCTTCATGCACTTCAGCACTTACCATTCTCTCCTTATTCATATGTGTTGTTATGGTTTCGTTTTCGTCCTACTCGTGCAAAAAAATGAATTCATCATAAAACGGGCGATAAAAATAATAAATTTCTTGGTTAATGTTCTTTTTGTTTTTCAGTGTCGCGTTATTAATGTTTGTTCACTTTCGGTATGTCCGAAATTTGCTCCACCGCCTAATTGGCAGCAACGAGCGGCCGTGCGCTGGGTTAACGGGGACTCGACAGTAGAATTAACAGCGAAAATTAAAACACTTTATTAAGATGAAAAACAACAGCGAGCCTTTCATTTTTAACAATTGGGCAATTAGTCCGAAACGTATTCAAGAGATGGCGCCAATTTATCACTCGAGGCAATCTTCTAAATTACTTGGTTTGAATTGCTTTTATTTTGAGGCTCTGTATCTTGTTTTATTTATGAGGAGATTAAATTAATCTATTTTCTAATGTTTCACTACAGCGATAAAGGTCAATTTAATATATGTATGCATGTCAAGTGGATACGTCGGCACGTGCTCGATACAATATGCAAAAGAAAACGATCAAATTAGTGATAATTTTTATGCTTTGTAAATATAAAAAAACAAAAAAAAACATTAAAAGCTTAACACTATCGAACATTGTACGGCATTAAATTGTGAGATATTGAATCAAAATCAATTTTTATGCTTTTTCAGTTAGGTATGCACAAATATAAATCAAATTAATATATACAAGACTAGTCTATCGAAATTAGATAAATATCACCAAATTTTGAATAAAAACGCATTACTTCAATAGCAGACAAATACGTTTTAGCCAATGAGACCACAGTATTTAGTCATGTGACCTGTATTTAGTCATGATTCCAAGAGTGACAGTTGTAGTATAATGATTTTTTGCATTTTATTCGAAAACAAGCAAAGTGAACGTGTCTGCTTTTGATTCTGGACCTCACAAATAGTAGTTTTGAAAAAAATATATACATTAGGATGTTTTGCTGAGTGAAACTGCTCGTTGAAGAAGCTTTTTAGAAGAAAAAAATATACACAATAATAAGCAGTATATAATACACTGTAATAGTATATAAAAAGCAATGTAAAGTATAATTATAAAATAATTAAAACATTAACACAATGTACACTGCAAAGAAGAAAGCAGATGTAACAGTTTCAGAGAAGTTGTGGAGCCGTTCAATGTCAATACATACTGTCCGGGGCAGTGGTGTAGCTACGCCAATGCAGCCAATACGCTCATTTTATGTATATACGTAATTATAAAATTTAAATTATCACGAAAAAACGTGAAAATATTATCGATGTACATACATATTAGTCGGGTTAGGGACCAGACCATCGTTGGACAAAAACGTTCCCGTGGTGGTTCAGGAGAAGAAGGGTTTCTACTAATATTTGATTCATAGATTTTTTATTTCATCAGAAATCGATAGATCGAGTCAAATGGCGTTAAAACTTTTGAGCTACAATGTCGGCAGCTCATCTAGAGGGTGACTGATCGTCACGACTAGGGATTGCAAATTTTCACGAAATAAAAATAATAAAAACATTTTATTGAGGATAATAAATGCATTATTATTTATTGTATTAAAAATTCATATGCATTGTGGTTATTAGCTAATGATATGAGTTTAACAAGTCCCACCGTGTTAGTACGGTATTATTATGGTCACAATTAGTCTGGATAACTGATTTTACTGTATATATCAAATAACGGTAATAAATTAAAACTGTTCAAATTTACCTTGTTGAAAACAAAGGCAGAATAATTAAATACACACAGCACTCGACAAAACAAATCTCAACACTGATCCGCCAGTTTTCGGACATCTCTTTGATGTAGCCGCCATCTTTTGTCTGTTGTAAGTGCCGGACGAGTGCATCGGTTCCTTTCATCATCGGCGATATCTAGGAATCGATCCATCGATTTCTAGGAATAATCCATTCGGAACACCCACACACTCCTATTGTTCTGCGATTACTCATTGTGTAGCCGTTAGCCTGTGATCGTAACAATATTTTATTTTTATATATTTATAATTCGGAATTCGCTATGAAATTTTCGTAATTCTAAATTATATTTATGAGAACGAATTTCGGATTTCTCCTAATTTTTCCTAATTTCGTATGCAATCCCTAGTCACGACTACTCTGAAACGGAGGAGAATAATAAATTCATATTTTAACTTAATTCTTTGTCCAAGATTGGATTACTTACGTTGCGAATGTCGGTACTCAAAGAGTATATTTTCCCATTATGTTGGTAACGATGTCGCCATCATCCGTGTAGTGCCGCGTCTCGTTATTTCATATTGCCATAATTCACTGAACCCCCGGGGTGCTCGAAGACTTGATAGCACTACGTAATACATACCCTTATTCTCTGCGAGGGCGAAAGTGCAAATCTACCCCCCCCCCTCCCCCCACCGCAATCCGCACCATCCCCCTTGTCCGCAAGGGTGACAACAAAGATACATGTTTTTTTTTGAAAAATACGGAAATATAAGACAAACTGACCATTGTGCAGATCCTGACAAATTGTGATAAGGACACTTAGCCGAGTGTCAAATCAAATGTAGGGAATACTCTCTTTAGCGGACATCGGAAGAAATTATATTTTCTTACCCTAATAATTGATACGCCACTGCATTAATATAACGTGATTAATTGATTTTTTAAATTTGCTTTTTGTTAAAACTCTTTGGTGCGTTTCGTCATGTATTTGTATTTAAACTTTTTCCATATGTTACATTTTGTAAATTATTCTTCTTCTTTTAAATAGGCAATCCACTCTTCAAGAGTGATTTGTGCCATTAATCAAGTTAAAACTTTATTTTATAGAAAAAAGTATAATAATATTGTAGAATAGGAAATATTATTTTTCAAGTCAATTTTTTTCTATTATATAGATTAAATGTGGCGAGTGAAAGGGAAAGAAGATGATACAAGTTAACCGGGAGTTGAAAATTACCATTGACGAGATTACTGTAAAAAATGGACAGGCAAAAAAGATATGGTCAAGGGTTTACTCCTCGGCACCACACTCACACATTGGGGAATCTATTAAGTTCACAGATATTTGATATTGTTATTTTTGATCCGCAATGAATAGGCAAAAAATATATTGTCAAGGATTTCCTCCTCAGCACCACACCACCACACTCACACATTGGGGAATCTATTAAGTTCAATCTGAATAAATGTGAGGCTACCTGGCAATGCCCAATTCTCATTCTAGAGATATTTGATATTGTTATTTTGGAGACTTTCCTTTTGGTGAACCGGGGAGTGCGGGGAATAGATCTTTGAATTATTTTAAGCCGATTACCGATTGGAGTCCAAATAGAATTCGTACGTTTTTTTATCATATTAAGTCTGTCAAATATCGGGATATGGAATTGAATTTTGTAAATTAATATCACTTACAAATGTACAACTCATTACTATTGCTCTTACTTATAGAAAACTGAGCGTTTTAACATGGAGCATTTCTTGAATAATTGTATTTTACCTTCAACATGACACAGGTTCGAACATGCTTGTGTCCGTCCAAAGAAAATTAAATCTTACCCTTGTATCTGAAATACGCTCTCCGCATCCACCCCAGAGAATGTCCGTACAAATTGAGAGAAAGTTAAGAAAGCAATATTACTTGAAAATTGTATCGTCCATTCAAGAGATGTGTCCGCAAGAGAGGTATTCACTGTATGTATGTTGTTATCACGTGTAAACATTCACTAAAATTATAGGATGTTTTGCCAGCTTTTAGTATTAAATTTTTTTACGCTTGCATTATGAACGCAATTTTAGATATGTTAAGACGAGAGGTGAGCAAAGACCGGCGTTCTTCCCTTTCACCGGCTAGTCAGTGATGAGCCCAACATCCGTGGGTTCTTCACCTCAGAAACACATACTCACCTTATTTTGTCACATTCTGCCTTCATCCTAAACTGCGAAAAATTTATAAGTAATACCTGGATGTAATAAATAAAAATGTGTTATTCATTATAAAAATGGCATCTAATCATAAAAGAAACACGAAGAAATGAAATAAAATAAAGATACAATCCACTTTAACTAATCCTCATTTTGATGATCCTTAGCAATAATGCCGATGCGATGGGGTCCGTGGGCGGTATTGCAGATGATCACATCACATCAAAATGTAGCCTACATTGAGGCGAAGGAACCAAAGGGAGAAGCAAAAGGGAAACATCTCGTTTCCTGTAAAGATTATTCACCATACGATTAGATTAATAAATTATAGTAAATTATGCACTAGTGATTGAATAACATAAAAATGTTTTCCCTTTGATTATACTGACTCGCACATAGTTACATGTTAGAAACGCTGGTCGCGGCTCTAATCTGACAGCTCTGTTCGATGATTTGAGAAAAGAACCGTAGACGGTGACCATTTTTATAACTTTGAAAACGGATCGCGATACCAACGTAAGGGCAATTATTTGTGATTTCGAGGTGCTTGGCAATAAAACAAAAGACGGGGCAATTTCGAACGTGACCCTAATTTATAATGTCACAATGTACTCTTCATCATCTCATGATATCATTATCTTCGAGGATTACCTGCTTCCTTTCCTACCTACCTACTTCCTTCAGAATTATACAATATTTCTTCTTCGATAACTAATATAAGCAAAATAAGAATGTTTTAGAATTTTATTTATATGTTTTGTATTTATTTTTATAAGGGATGTAAAAATTTAAAAATAATCTAACCATCTACGATACAATATGTAGCCCAATTAAGTTTTTGTCATATTTGGTCAGATTGTGTTTTGCCGAAAGTTCGACAATTGGATGGATCTATTAAATTTCACTAATTTATATTATTTTTCAATATATATTAGCTGTTTGGAGGTTGGAAATCATCACTAGTATTTGAAATAGCTTTGAACATTGTCTATGAGCTACAACGGGACCAGTTACATAAGTTCTTCAACTAGGAGGTCTTCTTCCTGCACTGCCAACTATGTTACATAGACATTGGAGCGCCACACTCTTTTGTCCTGACACACAACTCTCTTCTCATCCACATTCGTACTTCTTCTCGCGCGACTTCGTCGTTTGTTGACGCTTCTAACAGAACTAACTTCCAGTTTTCCCTGTAATGCCAAGTTTTCCGCGAACGTCTTCTATTTCTGGTGCTATCAACACTCGCCATATAACTTTCTTATCATTCTTTCCTTATTGTTGCTCCCCCCAGACTGTATCTCCATTAAATCTTCTCTTTCTAGCATTACTTCATATATTTCGTTACTTCTTTATTTTTTTCACGTTTCAGGACGTCTCCGTTTCGCACATTACGAAAACTTATTTATTTTTTATGTGATGGTTTTATCACATGACTCGATCGTATCACCGATGGTTAAATCGTTATTGTGACTGTGATTGTGTTCCGTAACTCGTAAATCGTCGAGCAATGACTGGTACACTAGAAAGTAAACCTCCAACAGTTAAATCTCAGTTATCAATCATCACAATCAATCACATAACGGTTTACCGTCACTACTTTATATAACATAAAAACGGAGGGCTTATGTAATAAAAATTCCAACAAACACAAATTGCGCTGAATCCGAAAAAAATAATTCTGGTTTTAAAGGATTAATAAACGAATAGTATAATGTCAGCATTTAGGAGAAGATAACCAAAAACAGGTTAATCTTGTTCATTGACTAGTGCCGATTACCCAGGATTCTGTGTTATGCAAATCTTTCCCATTTTGCTCTTCCCAGCGCAATCGGCTGCCGAGATGAAATAGCCACCCGGAGCTCCCCGCCGCGCGCGCGCGCGATAAATGCTCATAATGTCTAGCGACCGCTAAGCCGTTGAAACGCCTGGAAGAATAACTCGCCGCCAGCGGAATTCGCCCAGTTAATTTATCGCCTCGTGTTTCGTTTTTTCATACGAATCATTTCAAATGGTGACAAATTGCCACCGTTTCTTTTGTTATTATTATTTTTAAATTTAACAAAGTCTACCCGCTGCAGCTCAATCAATTTTTTGTACCGTTTCATTGGTCTTTTTTTTTCCGTTGCTGTACAGTAAGTTGTTGTACACTGGAACGGTTCTCGCGGTTCGCGTTGATGTTTCTCTTTTTTCCGTTTCTTTATTGTTTATATCGTTTTATTTTTTGCTCGAGAGATTGAGCCATCATCAGTTCTGGGCATCGCGTTAATTAATCATTTTATCTTTTGTGTACAAGAGAATGACTCTTTGAGTGAATTAGACGGCCGCTTCTTTAGTTCTAGAATTGTGTTAATTATTTAGGTACGCCTTTTCTTATTCTTTATGATTATCTTATATACATTGGCGTGCAGTTGGTATTGACTTAGGTTATGCTGTTACCATGATAATATATTAATATATATGCTAAATTGCACATAGGTTTATGAACTTTCGTTTAACCGACGTCTTTAGGCACAGTTAATCCATCATAATAACAATGCATTATCCTCGAACGCAAAGAACAAACATGAAAACAACACGTTTAGTAAGGCAGTAAAATTTACAAATTACTAAATGAGGAAGTAGATGCTTCGATTAGCCCTAAGCCATGTTCAAAACCTTTCAAATGTCATTCTGTTAGGAAACAGCTTAAGTAAGGACCTCGTACATCATAGTTTAGCTGATCCATTTCTGACTGCCAAGTGGAATTTTCAACTCTGTAGGTAGCCATTGTATGGCTTGTAGTACGTGTTTACCTCTCACTCTATGCCTCGTGTTTTGCAACTCCGTTAGTCTGTCCGTGTAAGTGTGACTCAATCCATTTTGTGTCTCGTCCACTGTCCCTCTTTTGTGTTTTTGATGAATGGATCCCTGAGTGTCTGCCTTGAACTACTGCACCTTAATTATCCATCTATATGTAAAATTATGTTCTATGGATTTATATTATATGATTTTTTATGAATATAGACAGCACTTACGGGAGCCCAGAGGGTCTAAATTTTAAATAATTAATTGCTAATAACCACATTGAATTTCTTCTCCTTTTTCGTTTTGCTTATACTTAAATATGTAATTGAATTAAAGTCGCGTATTTATTAGCTTTGATGAGTGGGACCCATAAGGAAGCCCTAGCTTCCCGGGAAAGGTGCCCCCCCCCCCTCCAGCCGTCCTTTTTTAAAAATAAGGTGTATGACATTCAGGGCCATTGATATCAAGTACATAAGACACATGGTCCTATTTAGTGTATTTTACTACTATAGTGAAGTATTTTAACGGTATATATACACGGATGAGTTTGATCGATCACTGAACTGTTCTTTACGCGCTTTCGTGATGCATTTCCGAGACACGTCTCATCCGCGGACACGCGCCACAATAGCGCGGCGTGTACATTCAGTCGTGCAAACTAGCCATTTGTCGCAAGTACGTATTATACGGTCACAAGTACGATGTATCCGAGTGCAACGTAATTTAGCTTTTAATGCGACATGAATAATATGTGTGAGCTTGCATTATTGAATAAACTCTCGTCGTAGTTGAGCATTCGTGGCAGAAGAGACAAATGGCTGTCATGCCGGAGAGGCTCCGAAAAAGCAACGAAATGGTCGCTCGGTGTGGCGGCCAGTTCCCACACGAGACGGTCTTATCTCGCTTATTTTCCCATTTTTGGCTGTAGCCGCATCACTGTCTCCCGATACGGCCAGAGACGTTCCGCGGACGCTAAATGGAATACCGCTTTTTCGTGTACTTAACTGTAATGAGATTTGTATGACACATGCCAACCTTTCGCTTGATGTGCGCCGCTTTTTGTATTGTACTCTTTAATGAGATTATTTATTTATTTATTCGATTGACAAATCAACAACAATGCCGTTGATTACGTAAATCCGATCTTGTGAATTCTTGAAAAAAACTAATATTATTATTTTAATTATTATTCAATTACCAGCAGAAAGCAGTCGGCTATCGAATGACAGATTAGCAATATTTGAATACGTTCATGAACACACAATTACTGGATTTTCAAACTGGATTTTAAAGGCAATGTTATTAAATTTTTTTTTCCATTAATATAAAATAGCTTTGTCTTTAAGAGATATCTATTACAGTGAAACCTCTGTCTATCGTTTTTGAAGGGACCTATTGAAATAAACTATGAATGCGGTAAAACAATAAATGCGGTAATATGGAAAAAAGTTACATTTTTAAATGTTTAATACATATTTTAAAAAAAATACATATTTCACATGTAAATGAATGTTTTTAAATAAAAATAAAATTAGAAAGCTGCACAGAAATATTAAAAAAATAATTAAACTTTATATTGTTTAAATTTTTGGATTCTATAGGATTCCTACCTATATATCCTAAATATTTCTCTGTTAGTATAGTTAGTGTCAGATTTTTTTTTACACAATATTGTTTATAAATTATGGTACAAATAATGATTAAAACATAGGATCAGTGCGAGCTTCCAGCGTTTACGTATGGAGTCGAGACGTGGAACATTTCTGTTAATATCATGCTCAAATTAAAATATGCCCAAAGAGTTATGGATAGTGCTACGCTTGGAATGACTCTGAGAGATCAAGTGGCAATGGGCCGGGAGTTTAATGATTTTGTCGAAGAGATGATGGATCCAGTAATGGAGAGATACAGGCTGACGATGATGAATGCAAACAGTTTCTCTTCTCTTGAATATAATATCGTTTCAATAATATTTTGAAGACGCGTGAAAGTCTTTCAGAATGATTATCCGTTCTGAGGTTTCTGGCCACAAATACAAATAACACAGCCATCAAGAAAGATCACGTGGTTCCATCATTATATCATTATGGTGTATGGTGTCATTGTACGTGTGTGAGATGAGCTGATCGTAGGCGGTAAACTGATGTATTGACGTCATTAAACAATTAATTAAGATTTTAATGACTAGACATCCAGAGGATTAATTATCCTCCGAACGTGCAACATTTCATCCAACAATACGACTTTCACATCACACATTATTATTGCATTAAAGGCGTGCTTTCAAAAACAATTCATATTTTCGCGTTTCTTACTTAAATGTGGGTTTTTATTAATCATTTATATCAGAAGTCAATACACTGGATTAAAAAAACAGAATTTTCACAATTTTCTAATCATTTGTTAGAAAATGATCATAAATTTGGGATTGTCTATTTTACACGCAAACAAAGTTGGTCTTAAATTGAATAATTTGGAATCAACCACAAGTCTCATACAAATTTTTTTTTTTCAATTCAATTTTTCATTTTAAAATAGGTTTTGTTAAAGAAACAATATAACATGTTTTTGATTAGTTAATGACATCCTGAAAAAGAAAATTATATTTTTCGAAGTAGATGTATTTAATTTATTAAGTTGTTAATAAAACAAAGTTAACAATCTAAAATAATGGATAACCACAAAGTTGATTTTGCTAATCTTAAAAATACATATATATTTCATTGTATCACAATTATATTTTCATGGGGCTGCATATAAAATCGTTAACTTTCTTCAAATTCTCTCGTGTCCTATTATTTAATCAGCAGGTGAATACATGTTTCCATGGGCAGTCTGGAGAGACGGCGGTAATTAACCCTGTTTAGTGGGTGTAATCCTGGCTACCCGGCTCCGTGCGTTAATTGCTGGCCCTTCATTCAATTATCCCGCAGTGGTGGCTTCCAGGGCTATTAATTACCTCCCACGCGACGTGCGAGACGACCAGCGTTGATTACTGACATTTTCATATGTATTTTGTAAGGCCAAATGCATTATTCAATCATTCGTATTCGTAGCTCATTAAGGTCCGATTGTTTCATCAGTGTTACACACACACACACACACACACACGCATCATCACGTTTCCCTTCCGCCAGGCTTCCTTCCATTCCTTCCCCTCGCCTAATAGCTAATCGATAGTTAAATAGACCAGTCATTGTCAAAGAGTTTTTAGAAATGGTTTCTTTAAATTTTATGCCAAACTACAAAACAGAAAAATATAATAACTAACTGTAACAAAAATAAAACACTAAATTAAGAACAACACATTCTTATTGTGAAGTTGTAATTATTCAGAACATACGGTCTGTGATATTTTAAATACTAATTGAATGTATTAATTAGAAAGATATACATATAAAATCAATTTTATTGAAAAATAATTTTGTTGCTACCGGGATTCGAAACTGAATCTCTTCTTATCCGAGGAACGTGCATTAACCGATTATGCTACAGCACACAACTACGACGACTACAAATTTTCGAACCTATATGTTACACTTTTCAAATTGATACATCTATCTTTCCATTATTTGATTATCCCGGTAGCAACAACAATATTTTTCGATAAAATTGATTTTATATGTATATCTTTTTAATTAATACATTTAATTTGTATTGAAAGCAATATATAACTATATAACTACTCGAGAATGTGACGATTGACTTTTATTTTTTTTATTTGTATTTGTCAACACATTCCTCGTCATTCGATTAGATTAGATCGTTCCATTATCATTTTTGAAAACTGTATCATATGTTTTGTTGTTTTGTCTGTTTCTAATGGTAAAAGTTAACACTATCAAACGAATTAACTATTGGTCAAACATCGTACTAACTCAGGGTCAGTGCTGTGAGTACATTAATTAACCCTCTTAACACCATCATTGCTATTATTAGTGTAAAGTGGACATTATTTCATGAACCTGATTAATACACGAGCTATTTATATTTTATGTCACTGAAAAAATACGTTGTATATACTTTTCGAAATGAAGATAAGACTACAATTTTATTTTCACTCTATTTATCAAATAATTTTTTTTACTGTTTTTTAATGAAATCATATTTTATTCAGAGGTTTTAAACAGATTAAATTAATTAATTAGAAAGATGCATAGAAAAATCAAATTTCGAAGAAATAAAAATAACTCGGCATCTATGATTCTTCTAACTTGTTTTTAAAAAATATAATTTAAATTATTTAAAAAAATGTTTACAGGGTGTAACAGACCTAGTCCACAATACAATGGGTGGATACATGACTAAATTACTAGACGATAATGTTCAAGGGATATGTGCTTAATCTCAACCATGCCAGAGATATAAGCATTTAAAAAAAATTGTAATAATTTCGATTAATTTAAATATTTGATTGATTCCAAATTATATATAGAATATAAAAAATTAAAGGTCATGGAATTTCGAACGATTAGAGTATTTTTTGTCACATGATTTAGGGCCTGAAGCAAAGATATAGATTTATAATTGAACAATTTCACAAATATTTATTTCGAAGTACATACGTAGATTTTAAGCGTAATATAGTCGGGTATCCATCCATAAAATATTGTGGACTAGGTCTGTTACAATAATAACTGTGTAATAACACTATCTGATTATCTGATTTACCGGATTATTTTATTTGTTCAAGGTTATGTCGCTAATATTGTTGAATTGAACCTATCTATCGCAGACATCCAGTAGTGGGATCGCTTGGAGTCGCATAAATATTCATTTCCAGCCAGCATTAACATAATGCGACAACTCACACAAATTCATCCGGGTGTATATGTATCGTGTATACATACTCCAGGGTTTTTCAATCTTTTTACTGAAGTGGCGCATTTGACCCTTTGCCAAATTCCCATGGCGTCACCAGGCATTGACGATAATAATTAGACATGACGATCCATATTAACAATGTGTTACTCACAATAGACTTACACTTTAAGTGACGCTCTTAGCTTCTGCGGCAATTCGGCGGTAGAGTACTTGCAACGACAGCCATGAAATTTTTTTTAAAAGTTGTTAATTGGGAATTATTGTACAACAAAATATATACCGATTAATTCAAAGAAAATTGTAAGAATCGAATCAAAATGGCACAAAAGACTACGCGTAAGTTTGTATAATTATAACATGACGCACGTTTAAAACGGATTGATATATACGCCCTTTTGTACGTAGGTAGTATTAATACATTTTTTTCGTTATGTTGCACTCGCGCGGTACACGGTTTAAAAAACTCTAATATAATTCGTATGTATTATATATACATACACATTCCATATATATCTGCATTATTTTTATTATAGCATCTATTAGATTCGACGTTTGAATCATTTGCATAGAAACAGTTAATTGGGCATTATGGTACAACAAAATATATACCGATTAATACAAAGAAATTTGTAAGAATCGAATCAAAATGACACAAAAGACTATGCGTAAGTTTGTATAATTATAACATGACGCACGTTTAAAACGGATTGATATATACGCCCTTTTGTACGTAGGTAGTATTAATACATTTTTTTCGTTATGTTGCACTCGTGCGGTACACGGTTTAAAAAACTCTAATGTAATTCGTATATATTACATATACATACACATTCCATATATATATATATATCTACATTATTATTATAGCATCTATTAGATTCGACGTTTGAATCATTTGCATAGAAACAGTCTTTATAGACTTGAAATTTCCACCTAAACTCTGATAATGACATCTTCATTACGCATTGAGGTAACATTTTGGAGTTTTATAAATCTGTTTTACGCCTTTGTGGCGAACCTCGACGAGGTGTTGCCAGGTATTATTGAAGTTTAATGCATATATTGTGAATACGTGATACATAAATTTCTTTAACTGACCACACCTGTCAATAACGATGGCGTCGTTTTACATGAACTGGTACTGAATTTTGATTTTTTATTAAGATTTTCAGATAACATTTTTTTTTTTACTGTTGCTTTGGTATTTTTATGAATTTCAAGGTACATATTTTGTAAATTTATTTATTTGTCAACGAATACTAACTGTAATATTTTTTTTTGCGGTTAAAAAGTTTTGTAGTTTCCTTTAGACATGATTTAGAAAATTGTCTGTTTTTTTGTATATACATATCGCACACCTAGATCAAAAAAAAAGACAACTCAAAAATAAAAGAATTTTGAGTTATTGTTGCATTCGGGTACTCTTGTCATATACGCAACTAATTTAGCCTCAATTCTCTGATAATATCATTTTAGGATACATTTATGACCTAAAATGTTATTTAGTTTTATAACTTTAGTAACAAAACATTGAGAATTTATTTTATTTTATTTTGTCTACTGGGAAATGACTTTTAGAGTTGTCTTAGTTTTGATCTAGTTGTGCGATATGTGTATGTGGGATTTTATGAACATGATAATTCCCTTACCTAGATCTTAATAATAATAATGGATAATTTGTATAGCGCCATTTTCGTAAAAACATAAACTGTTTATAGTTCTACAATTATCTTTGTTTTTTTAAAATTAAAAATCATTATTTTCACTTATAGAAATGATTTTTTGAAAAGGTGCGTTTTTAGTTACTTCTTAAATAAAGTCACTGATACACTGTTTCTTATGACGGAGGGAAAAGAGTTCCACGCTTTTGGGCCTGCCACCGCAAATGCCCGTTCACTAAATTTAGACTTCTGGCAACTGTTGGTCGGTTCTACAACCCTTCCTGCAGCTGAAATATAGGATTCTTATCTGATTTCAATTAAACATTTCTGAATAATGTTTCTGGTAAGATATCCTGATAGCCTGATTCGCCATCTTGTTTCAAAATAGCGGATGTTCTAAAAAACCATTACTACATTACTATTGGCCCTAGAGAACGAAGGGAAAAATACATTCAGAATTGTTTTTATCGTACTTTATCCGAAATTCTAAATTGAAAGTCGTAACTCAGTTCATATTGGATCTAGAAAACAAAGTAAAAACATATTTTCACACATACGAAATCTATCTGATTCTTCCGGCCAGTGCCAGGCGGATATGTTAAGACTCGACGTGTAAGGATTAATGTAATCTACATTAATTCTTATGGGAAAAAATATTCGGTTTTCAAACAGCCTTCAGGACCGGATTAAGTTCGAAAACTGAGGTTCCACTGTATTTAAATATATATAACTAATAAATAGCCTTATTCTGGTACGGTAATGTTTTTGATAATTTCTCCTCCAGCGTACAAATCGTCCATCTTTCAAAGAGGCGTATCTCGAATTTGTGAATTTACAGCAGATTATAATGTTACCTTTTAACAAATTTTCTATTGATATTCTTTGTTAGGAGAACACATTCTTATTGTGAAGTTGTAATTATTCAGAACGTAGGTCTATATCACAGAATGTGTTTTCCTAATAATAAAGTTGTATCAATGTGTCCAAAATTTAATAAAAATGTATTGATAATTCTGCCGTCTGCTATCAGATTACTCAAATGTATTTAAGATTCCGTAAAAATAAGGTACACGGCTCTTTCAAATAATGGAACGATTAAATGTATTAATATGAAAACGGTAACATATAGGTTCGAAAATTTATCTCTGCAGCATAGTTGGATAATGCACCTTCCCCGGTTTGGAAAGAGATCCAGGTTCGAATCCCGGTGGCGCAACAACAATATTATATTTCTAATTGATATTTTTTGGTTTAAAGGCAGCGCGAGGTTAACAGACTTAATATAATTATAACATGAACTTTAAACGTTTTATAAAAGTAGCATAGTAATTATTAAACGAATACAATACTGTAAAATTGAATTATTTTTCCGATATAAACAAAAAATAGTGACGTCTCGACTTGTAACATGAAAGTGAATCGATATTCTGATCGCATCCCTAGTTGGCATGCAGATTGTGACGCGACGGTCCGTCCGCGGGCGGCCGCGAGCGGTCTGCCCACTAATTAAAACGTCGAGCGGCAGGTGACGCGCGACGCCCTGGTCACACTTGTGATACCGGATTAGGTAATCCGGTATCGCAGGGGTTCGACAATTCCGGTGTGCGGTATTTGAAATTATTTTTATATTTATTATTATTGGACCTGTGTACACAACATATCCGCCCCGTGACAGGATCGTGGACCTATGGGGGGTCTTTTCTTTTATTTATTTCATATCATATGTTGCGTGTACATTTAGTATTTTAATATCTACCCCAACGAGCTTCGCCCGTGTTGAGGCAAATATTTTACATTGTTGATCAATAATCATATTATATACATTTTATTTTTAATAATAAAAATTATAAATGACAGAAGAAAGAAAGAAGAATAGGGTTTCCCAAATTCTATGAACGTGGACACAGTTGTAAACAAATCTTTCCACAACCGAGCAGTGCCTAGGTCAATTTTTATCCAGTCTGGATGGAAGTGTCTCCTTGTTATTCACTGCAACATATTTCCGCAGAGTTTAATGATTTCGTCAGCCGAGCGAGTTTTGAGGCGACCTTGATTTACCTCAGGTATTATTAGATGTCTGCATTAGTCCATCGATTGTCTGTCCTCCAAGCGATGTATCCTGCCCATTACCATTTTTTTTGTGTATTCAATTATATCATCTACTCTTGTCTGTTCGTGTGATGCCCAACACACATCTATAGGGGCTAGATTTATCTCGTAATATGGACTCGAAAGGGTCAGTAATAGGAATTGTATTTACTGTGTTAGTCACTCGGATGGAGCGACTGAAGTTTAAGGTGAGAACCGAGGGCCCTATTTCTCCTCGAATTCTTATGTATGTATATGAAATGTCGCAGTGTATATTAAATGTTACCAAGTGCGCTTGTAAGTATGGGTGTTAGTGCTGCGGTTAGAGCAGGTTATTCTAATGAAACAGTACTTTCAAACGATTGCGTTTATTGTCAAATGATGCACAAAGTAAATTTACACTGTTAGTTAAATTGTAAGTTAAAGTACGTTATTAGCGAAGTTCACTAGAGACGGTGCTGAGCGATGGCCAGGGGAAGAGTGATCGGTTCTGGTGGTTTCTCGGACTGGTTGCGGTACGATGTATTGTTGTTTGCACTTCTGACGATACTGGACGAACTTGGATGGCTGTCAAGTGCATGGTTACGCAGCCATGTCTGTGAGGCGCGAGCTTGGCTCCACACATCTTTCCATGCCTCTTCTCGTTCGTTTAGTCTGTATTTCGCAGCCACGTCAAATTGGTATTAGGTATATATTTTAAAAGTTGTAGTGTATAATCAATATTCCATTTAAGCTGTACATTATTTGATAATTTACTAACAGAAAAATATAGCATGCATACACGTTTTAACAATAATTGCTAATTTTACATATGGACTAAAAGCAAATATTATGCTTATTTTTGATGTATTGTTAAATATAGAAAATACACATTCAAAAATAAATTAAAATAACAGTTCAGATATAAAAATATACTTACATTTTTCTGTGCCAGCGGTTACTTGACTCCATGTAAATTGACTGTTAGATATCATATCAATTCTACCCCTAAAATTGTAATGAACCCGCTGTGGTGGAAGCCAAGTATTCTGTCGTCGGAACAGACTACGGGAGTAATTATTCCACGGATTCGCTGGGGGATGATTTGTTAATTTCCGCCCGTTAATCCCTGTATCGAGTTGTATGGGGCTTGTTCATATACATATAATGTACGATGTTCATATTACATAGATGAACATCACGTATATCTAATGTACACATAAAATCCGATTTTCGTCTCTCGCGAGATTTGAAACCCATTCGTTATTTAATTATGTATACTCAATAACATTCACAATGCGTTGTTATATTTTGGACATTGTTATTGGGAATACATTAATTAGATTTAATATAGCAGGTATATACAATAATTAATAAAATATGTTATATTATATTATTCATTATTTTTTGAGTACCTACTTGTTTCTCGTCATATGTAACATATGTTACTATGTTTGGTACACACGTATTTTGATACATACATACCCTATATACATAAAATTCAAAATTAACAACGCGATGTGAATTTGTACAGAAAAGAGTATTAAACTATAACATATTTAGATAAATCACCTAAAAAATACACAAAATAAATCCATCTATTGAAAAAAGTCATCATCGGAACTTTCTATAGCCGCTAGGCAGATTTATCGACTTCTGTATAGGTCATTCATTGTAGCTTAATCGGTAAAGCTGTTTTTTTTTAACGTATTTTTTTGAGTGGTTATCTAAGATTGTTTTATGTGTACTACACTTAATAACACTAAACTATGTATATTCTGAAAATGATGTCACAAATACAAATATAAATCATTTAAATAATTAAATTTAATAAAAATGAATTATTTCTTATTGTGTAGTTGTAATTGTTCAGAACATAGGTCTGTGATATTTTAAACTCAAATTAAATGTATTAATTTGAAAGATATACAAATAAAATAAATTTTATCGAAAAATATTGTTGTTGCTACCGGGATTCGAACCTGGATCTCTTTCCAATCCGGGGAAGGTGCATCCGGACTACTCAAAGGTATTTGAGATTCCGTAAAAATAAAGTAGATGGCTTTCAAATAATGGAACGATAGATGTATTAATTTAAAAAGTAGTTCGAAAATTTGTCGTCAAAAGTACTGTTTGCTGTAGCATAGTAGGTTAATGCGCCTTCCCCGGTTTGAAAATACAACAATATTTATAGATAAAATTAATTTTATATGCATATTTTTCTAATTAATACATTTAATTTGTATTTAATTATTAATTAACGTGTTTTGTGTTTTGGTGTTTAAAAAGATTCCGTAAATATAAAGATGATGACTTTCAAATAATGGAACGATGGACAAATCAATTTGAAAGTGCAACTTATAAGTTCTAAAATTAGTCGTCAGCTTATTATGTCGGTGTAGCATAATCGGTTAATGCATTTCCCCGCATAGGAAAAGATCCATGTTCGAATCCCGGTAGCAATAAAAATATTTTTTCGATAAATTGATTTTACGTGTATATCTTTATATTATTATACATTTAATTTGAATTAAATATACGTTGTTTTTCAAACACCTAAAGCTTTGTCGAGATGCTCATTTTAAATGCAATTGTTCATCCGTAATTTAGAATGCCGAACAAAGGCTCTTTTGTTTTTGACATTTTGAAACACCGATTCGGCGCACTAATCCGCTGGCCTATGACCTCGCGCGCATATTGCTCGCGTCCGGTCACACCAATCACTGGCGGCCGCTTTGCTGAATAAATTGGTGTCGAAATGAGATCACTCACAGTTGTGGGTGCTGAATATATTCATCTACGATGGCGCTCGCCAAATTGTTAAACAAATATCAGATATCTCATAGATCTCTTTTATTATTATATTTAATGGAACATATATGGAAGTGTGGGGTAATCACAGGGCTTACGACCTGTCTTCGGCTGGCTTAAGTGATATACTTTATATATTATATTACGTTCACCAATTCTGACCCCTCAATCTTCACATTCATCCAATTTTTGAAAGTTATATATTTGTTAGTGTGTGGACTCGCTACACCATCGCCACCTATGGGCCAAATTTGATAATTCATTTTTCCTTTTTTTTAAAACAGCATATATGTTATCACTATGAGAATATGTTTTTTTTAAAAATTATTTTAAAGCAATATTCTTTATCTGTAAAATGTTTTTTAACATATTATACTACAATACGCCTGAAAAATCAATATTTTTCAATTTTTTATATATTTTCGTACTTTGACCAGTATATTATTTTAGCAATATTTGAATATGTCCAAGAATTACTGTACTACCAATTCCTGGATTTTTACCTACCATACTTCCATATATTTTCCATTAAATATAATAAAAAAATAGCTTTGTCTCTATGAGATATCTGATATTTGTTTAATAACAGTGCCTTTGTAGGTAAAAATCCAGTAATTGTGTGTGGACATATTAAAATATTGCTGAATGCTATTAATTAAGTAAAATAAAAATTATTTATAATATAAATTAAATTAATTGTTTTTAAACATATTTATTCGTTCAGTGTTTCGTCGTGTGACAAGTTCACGAACTGATACTTATACAGTAGACACTCTATTATCCGGTGACGCATTATCCGGGTAGCGGGTTTCATTGGATTACATAATATGCTTAGAAAATTAATCTGGCGAAATTGATAACATGTGCCGGTAATCCCGGTCGATGGTGTGTTACCAAATTATTATTTGGGCGCGCTTAGCTTCAGTGTTTATCTTTGATGCAAGTAGGCGAATACATAACAGGTTAATTGTATATTTAAATTATGCGGCATGACATCGTGGTTGATTTTTTAATTATTTATACTCTTATTTCATATTCTCAATTTTGTATTTTCAATACACAGCTGTGTGCGCTAGTATGTAGGATAATTTTTAATTTTGGTGTGTTTATTTATTCTGATTTTTTTTAGCGTAGATTACCCGGATCAAATTTTTTTCTCAACCACTCCGGATAACCCCGACACTACTGTATGTAAATTGTAAAAGAATTGCATTTTTCATTGATTGATTGATTAATAATCTGCCAGTTATCATTTTTTTAATATACATATAATAACTAAAAATACTCACTGAAAATAAAATATTTTCAAACTATCAAAATATTTATACAAGTTGTAATAAAGTTTATCCAAAAATTTGATACAAAAAAATTGAAAAATCTCTAGCGTCTTCTAGCGTATATAACTCAAAGTTATTTTCAATAAAAGGTGATAGCTTTTTAAAAAAATGGAATAATGGATGTGTCATTTTGAAATAGCTGCAACATATAAGTTTGAAAATTTGTCGTCAATTTACTTGGCTGGCATGGTGTAATTGGTCAGCGCGCTTCACCTGATAGGAAGAATTCCTGGTTCAAATTCCGGTGTCGGCTAAAATATTTTTTCGATAAATTGATTTTATCTGTATCATGTATCACGGTAGTACCACCAAGTAATAATTGAAGAAAGTAGCGAAATACATAAATTGTGTAGGTGTGAACGCTGCTTGTTGACTAATGCACGTTCAAATAGAGACAGGGCCGGCTCGAGGTAGGTGTAAACGGTGCAGCGGCACCTAGCCCTGGGGTCGGCGGCGCGCTCAAAACATGTAAATAAAGAAAACATGGTGGAGTTTTTCTAATTTATTCGGTTTCGGCTTAACTAAAATCGGTGGCCACTAAATGTTATTGTGTTGCTTTTTTGGATATTGGTGTGGATTGTATTTATACGCACGAGTTATTCTCGTTCATTATAATGGTCTACGGATCAATCTATTGCATTTGTGACAATATTTTTGTGAAACAAATAAGTACATTTTAAATGTTCTTTATGCTTGAAAATATTAGGGTAATGCTTGGCCTGTTATTAACTCTCCTTATTAGATAGGGAAACCAGATTCCGTGATCTCGGAATTAGTACGTGTAATCCCGATAGCTGGGATTAATTTCTGGATACATAAATTAGATCAACACTAGATGAAGAAAAATTTTGGGCATATTATTCTTGGTAATAAATTTGTTTGAAATTGATATTTGTCAATCCTTTTTTTTTTTTGTACAAATGTAAGATTAACGAGCGTTTTCTAATTCCAGGATTGTCAATATGAAATTGTAATCCAAAAATTCATAGATTACAATTTCGGCTCTGGTTTGGATTCACTACGTGTACAAATAAATAAGAAAGCCCCGCGTCCACGTTTTGCGCCTACCGCGCAATTTTCCATACCGACCCTGAATACGAAATGCTTTTTAAATAAGAACATTAAAATTCCTACATATTAATGATTTGTTTCTGATATTATATAATTTATATTTGCATACAAATGTATTTGGCAAAGTTATATTACATTTTTTACGATATATCAGACACACAGATCGCCCGATCGTATCTGGCCATCACGCTAAAAACAAAACTGAACACGAGTCGCTCGTACAAAATGGAATGCGTCTCCGGTCGTACAATTTTGGTTTCACTTGTCAAAACCGGCTTTGATTTGTATCGGCAAAAAACAATTAATACATTTATAATATTAGTTCGGCTTTATAGAGCGGGTTTTCAAATATTCCGTCAGTAACAATTGTACGGAGTAGTAGCGTGTTTTGCAAAAAGTCGTCCGACCTGTCTCTCTTCATCACCTTTGACGATTGACGGAGTTGACATTGTAAGACTGAAATCAGTTATTGCCGCTCTTGACAGGTGACAGGTTGTATTTAATTTAATACAGACATTAGGCATTAATTTATTTCTATATTTGTTAGTAATAATTATTATTATAAAATTGTGTTTTGGTCAAGTATTTTATTCTGTCTGTTGTATGTCTCAAATGACAGGAAAATAAAACCTCGAGTTTCCATAATGTTATAGGCATATATCTTTTTTTATTCCAGTTTAATCGGGTCGTGCCATAATAAATTTGAACAGAAACTGATACGTTACGTTAGAGTTAAGTGTCAATTTTCTTTGAAATGCGAATTAGATGGATATGTGACAATTTTGTTGTAAAGGTGTATTTTTTAAATAGAAAAATATTTTAATCGAAATGAAGAAATATTAGGGTTTTGAAACTGAACAGCACAAATTCATTGTTTTATTTTGTCCTAGTTTAATAACAAAGTTTTTTACCTTATTTTAAAATATAAATCACTGTTTTCCCCCTACTCTATTGGATTCTTATTTGTATTTACAATTCGTTGATATCATAACAAAAACATTATTATAGCTTGTGGGATAATATTGTCACAGGTAATGTCACTAATGAGTCAACATAGAAACTGTCACTATCGTATAATATTACCGCAATACTTTTATTTTTAAATAATTCAATTAATTTAACTCTTTAAAAGAAATTAACTTTTTTATTGTATATTTTCGTAGAAAGCAATCACTTTGTGGTTTTACATATTAGATTAAATAAAACACAATCACTTTGTATGAAACCACGAATTGTATTACACACCAACCGGTTTTGTTTAGCTCAAGCTTCGTCAGGGCGTATTTAAAACTAACAATAAATACAAAAATAGTACACTTATATATACACAAAGAGGCAGATAGAATATAAAATTACACGTGAAAGAGAGGGACAGAATACAAATACAGTTAGATAGAACATCAAGGGAGACAGATTGTAAATTAAATTAAATCCTCTCATTTTCGGCTAGTTATTAGTGATGGAAACCATTATGTAACTGGTAATTAAGATTTAACTATTTGAGGTTAACATTCTGGTGTACCAGTCATTGCTCGAAGAATGACGAATAATCAGTTATCAATCATTGCTTCAATCGAGCACAATCACACTCACAATAACGACGTAACCATGACTACTAATTATGTAACACGTGTATTTCTTCCAACTTTCTCGAACTCAATCAGGAATATGCATATCGATATCGATCAAATAATGTCATTGTATCGGTTTGCATTGTGGTAAAGGTATTATTGGTTCCGCTTCGTGCCAGTAGACATTCTCTATCGTTCTTCATACGTAAATTTAAAATGGTGTTTATTTGTCGGCGTGTCTATGATTAAATAAATCTTAAAATAAAAATGTCGATGTAATGTGTGTTTTAGATGATGCAACTTAATATAAAGTCGAATATCTAGAACCTTCAAATCTTTCATTGTATTTGGTTCAATCCGCAACAATTTAAAAGTGTCGCCTTTTACTTAGTTGACACAACTGAATTATAATTGTGTGTTGCCGTGTATTCATTAATTTAATATAGTGTCTTCGGTCTAGTTAATATGTCTAGGCAGTAAGCGCGAATCGCTGTTATTTCCGTCTCCAAAGTTAAATAAAAAACCCAACAGCTGTCCCGAAATACCAAAATCTTAATATACAAAACGTTTATCTCAGACCCAGTACTTACATAGTTGTTTGAAATATGGACACTGACTAAGAAGAACGAGCCTGCGCCGGACGTTTGTGAATGGAAAATTTTGAGGCATATTATTGGGCCGGTTTTATTTATTTATTTTGAATATAGTGCATACATAAGTATATATATGCTCTTATATAAACACGATCAAAATGTTCCTTTTTACTACAATTTATCTTGTACATATTTGCTTAGTTTCATTTTGAATCTATGTAGTTTCTCCTCCTTTCTTATATCTTCTAGCATTTCGTTAAATATCTTCATCGCACTGTACATCATCAATTTTAGCCTCCTTCCTGAATAGCAGTCTCAGTCTATCTTTTCCTCTTGTATGATTTGCATACATTTTTCTTATATATTCTGTCAGTATTTTCTTAGAGATGATTTTAAAAATAAATACCATATGTGTGATACTGCTTAAAGTTCATCATATTCAGATCATCATATCAGATCACTGATTCGAGTATATATTTTATATAGAAATTTTAGAAAATTGATTTTAGCGTAGATACTACTACTATAAATTTAATGAGCTAAGCGTTTTAAAATTTATAAAAATAGGATGATTTCGGTGGTTGGGTCATGTCGAACAGCAAACATCAAAGTCATTGCTGAACATCAGACCAACAGCACGCACGAACTTGGGAAGGCCTGAGTGATTATGACCCCAACGACATCTATCCTAGAGATCAAAAACTCAAGGTAAATAATAGAGATCGATGGAGTAAAACTCTTGGAGTCGAGAGTTACCAGCTTGTAGAGCCAATATTGATAATCTTCAATTTCGAAGGAAGGTGATGATGGTACAGTTATGTACTCTTCGACTACTACATCGGTACATTATTAAATATTGTACTGTACATATGTATTATACATCTAAAGAACCTGATTCCACCACAACATTTTGACAGGGGGGTGGTTTTGGTATAGCCGTTTTAAACAGGGGACACAGAAAACGGATCGTGCTTAAAAATAAGATACATATTATGGTTGGTGGTGGTACAGAAGACAAGAGAAGAGATGTGATAGAAGCTTTCATTTGTGTAGGTGTTTTAAGCAAAGTTTATTTAGGATAATGAAATTTGGGAGAAGCCGTTTCAAATACTCGACAATGAGATGCGGTGGCGCCTCAATATCCCAGAGGGCCTTGTAGTAACAACCGGTGCGCTGGTCTATTCCAGTTTTTATTTCTAATGCTTCCTTTGTTGCGGTAGTTATATCTATTCAAATCGAATTGTATTACAATACCCCAAACGCTGTAATGTGTAGCTATTCTATATGTAAATGGGGATAAACTAGTTCCAGGTTTAACGTTCGTACGTGTTATGGGAACCGACCATTAATATTTTCATAGGCTGTATTAATTTCTTAAAATAATTCCTGAGTGTTATTTAAATGATTGGAATACTAATCACGCGCTCATAAAATCGATTTACATAAGTACATCGATATTAAAATGTTTTATTTTTATGTGCTCTCGTACACGCCTTTTACTTATGTCGTCCAAGTTGAAGAATTTATTAGAGCAGAAGAATGCCGGTTAATAATGGTATAGTATCATGTAACAAGGAATATTATTAGTTTTTACATATAAAGTTTATTTGAAAACTTGTAGATCGCCATTATGATCCAGTCCAGGATTCCTGATAGAATTCGTACGTTTTTTTTTTTGCTATATTAAGTCTGTCATACATCGGGTTATGGAATTGATGAGAGAAAACTCCGGAAAGAGTGGCCTCCTTGGCCAGTTTATCAGCACATTCATTTCCATATTTACTGTATCAATTCAACACTAGGATTAATTGAAATCAAATTGCAAACATATTCGTATAGGTAAATATCATGATCGCCGATGCTAATACTTGAAATCCCCCATATTCGGTAGACAATAGGACGACCGCCGTACTGCTGGAGCTATACGTACGATGTGTCTGGCTTGTGAATGATTTCATCGAAAGCGAATTAAGGCTTTTATTTTCCGAATTACATTTAGTCAGAATGGACAAACTGGTTTTACTCACCCCATATGTACGAGTATATGCGGCCAAGTATTTAGGTTGAGTGTTTGTACATATAGGAAAATTGAACGAGGAATGAATTCAAATTTACTACAATAGAATATTAGTATTTATTATTTGTTTTTTGGTTTGTACTCGTATTGGTAGGATGTGTAAAATGTTTTCATTTGCATTTTTCGAATCATGAAAACCGGAACAATCTGTTACTTACGTGAGGTACGTTATCAAATCTTTAATTTCGTTTGCAAGCCGTTCACGATTGCACGATATAAGATAGACATTGCTCAATTTTATGTTACTCTTGGTATGAAGCGTTGGTACTAAGAAATATATAAATTAAAGTAATAATAGCGAATGTTTCAGAGCTGGTCTGCGATATTTCGTAGGTGGATGCCTGCTTACACTATGAGTCGAAAATGTTCAAGCTGTATGTGCCTAATCTTAACCATGTCGAAGATATAAGCATTTAAATAAGTCGTAGTTATGCGATTATTTCGATTAATTGAAATATTTTATTCAATCCAAATTGTATATTAAATATAAATAATAAAAAAATTATCGATTTTTGAGTTGCCAAACTAGTTTTTTAGATAATTTAGGGCCTGATACAAAGATATATACCTAATAATAATGGGTTAACTTCGCATATAATTATTTCGAAGTGCGTACTTTTAGGCTCGGACAAAAAATCAGAAAATCTAATCTTACGTACTCCTTTATATATTTTTTATTTAAATTTAACTGGAAAAATATGTGAAATTCATAGTATTTGATTTGATGTCAATTGGTTAATTGCTTAATTCAATTAATTGTTTTTTTCCCAAAGTAAGACCCAAAAGAGATACAGATGTAATATGTACGTAGTGATAAATTCGAACGCTGTTGTCGGGTAAACGCCTGGTGGCGGGACAACTCTTATATCAGTGAACGCTGGCGTGTCACCTTTGACACGCGTGTCATAGGTTCGCTATCACTGGCGTAGCCATAAAGCCTAACATGATTTTGAAAAAAATCTCATACAATAATAGTTTTGGTAATGGTACAGAATTTGTGCAATCTCATTGAACATTTTTTACTCTGAATTTAATCAGGTATCCACACATAAAATATTGTGGACTGGGTCTGTTACATCCTGTACATGAAATGAAAGCTATGATTCTGAAATTACTCAAAATATTTTTTTTTTTAGTAGACGTTTTCTCTCACTCTCTCAGACCCACCTAGCAAGTTGTGAAAAGGACTGTATTGATGAAGTTCTTCATCGTAGGACCGAAGTAGAAGACGTAGTCCGCCAAATAATGAATCAGAAATAGCAACAGGTTGAACACTTTAATATAAAAAGGGACAGCACGTTGGGGTGATAATATACTAGAGTGGAGGCAGATAATATAGAGGAAAAGGTTGTTAAGAGAAGCCTTAATCTGACAATAGTGGATGTACGTTGGCTTTTAAAAGAAGAAGAAGTATGAACAAAGCCTTTCGAGTTACCCGATCTGTAAACTAGCCTCGAAAAGCTCGGAGCGAGGAATTCGCCGAATTTCAGGTCATGTGGTCTGCATGTTGGAGCAATATGCAGCCTGCGGCAACCTCTCGATGTACGCTGCAATGTTGATGGAACGTTCTGCTAGATGAAATTTCAGGCATTCGTATGGACGAGGGTTGCTAGTCTGTGGTAGCTATTCATCCTTCTGAATAGCTTTGCTGAAATTGTGCAAAAGTATTTTAATAAGCTTGCAGTTGCTTCGCTTACGTTAGTAGTTTCTGCTGACTCGTAGATAAAATACTCCCGGTATCAGTGCCGGCAAGCTGGTGTTTGTTCTACTTTTTAATTAACTGTAAATCCGTATTAATTTTATATTTAAATAGGTATATATTTTCACACGTAAAGATTTAAAATTATTAATAGTACTCATTCTAAATTTCTTTAGGCAAGAAACAAACATAAAACCTACGCTAGTGTCATCACACAAAATGCACTATGTGCTTTGTATATCATATTTTACAAATTTTTAAAATTCTATTGGTCCATGCCAAGCGTTGCCCGGGATTCAAATTTAGTTATAATTTAAAATAGGGATGGGAGGAAGGGGTGTCTTTGTTTTGAGCAAGCCCTAAAGAGTATCGATGTATGCTTAGATTTGATCCAGGTAGGGGGAGAGTGAGATCCGGGGAGATGGGATGGGGTAGCCTAGTGCAACTGAGTAAAATTTCATTCGACAATACATATTTATTTTGCGGGGAGACGGCGCCTATATTTTATGCAGATTCCTAAAGAGTAACTACGCAAAATTTGATTTAGATCGGTGTAGGATCGTATAGAGAACAGATCGACAAGCACACTTAGTTTTGTACATATAGATCTATAAAAATAAATAGCTAACGATAAACCGAATTTAAGAATACACATAGGTATGTATTGTTAATATATATACATGCAGTGGCGTGCAGTAGGCACAAACTTAGGTTATGCTGTTACCGATGATGCTAACTAGGTATCAAAAATATGTGAAAAAGTGTTTTTTCTAATTTTGATAACACTTCTATCAATTTAAATACAGACTATAATAATAAATTTATTACTTTAAAAAAGTTCAAGTTTTTTTATTGCTCGGTACCGTACTCTGCTTTCAATTTCGCTTAAAATATTTTCTATTGTTTCTCCTTTGGATAACGGATTTAAATGTTTCATTAACAGTGTTCAAATATATTTATTTAAATAACTAGCTTTATTACAAATTAGCAATGCCGAAACTCATAATAGGAATCATTTTATTTTAACCTTTAATTAAATATTGGTAATAATCTAACTTAATAATATCTCGAAAAATGCAAACTCGTTCGCCTGACACATAATAAATTATAACCTATACATTTTATATACAAATTAAATGTATTAATTAGTAAGATATACATATAAAATCAATTTTATTGAAAAATATTGTTATTGCTACCGGGATTCGAACCTGGATAAACTACTGCCGACGAGCATACACATAAAGTTACAAATGATTTGCAATTTTTCTAAATAACTCACCGCTAGACAAAAGTCGTCGGTTAAGTCATAGATAAGGTTACACTAATCCGGGTAATAATGGCTAGAATTTTATAGGGTCTTTTCTGAATATAAAGATTATTTATTTTTATTTCTCAGAATTTTTACTAATACTCAGTTTTATTGCTCGTGTGCAGTGCGCGCCTGTCTACACGATGCAACGGGATTGCTTCAGATTTTTTTTTGTAGATTGCACACCTGTTTAAATTTTGAGTCGAAATTGTGGAATGGGGATATATTTAATCAATACAATAAATCAAACACGATTTTTTTTGGTTATTTATTTAATTTTTTCAAATTAATTGATCGATCGTTTCGATTGTCTAAACCATTATCAACCGATCGTCCAATTATTAGGAAAAATTAAATATAGAACTAAAAAAATCGTGTTTGATTTATTGTGTTGATTAACAATGGAGTTCTATAAAATGAATACCGTCTGTTTTCCAAAAATATAAGGAGATCATCGGAATATGTAATTTATATGGATAATACTTGTTATTAGTCATCCAATTCCACCAAATAATAATCACAGTTTATATACTATATAATACTTTGTATATTAAATATATCATTTGAAATAAATAAATTTATTGAAACCGATTATTTAGTTATCAATTATCCACAACATGAATTTATTTCTTATCGATCCATCTTACGTAACGTAAGTAAAATAACATTTTTGATCATTCTAATATGTAGCACGTCTTTGATACATTTTTAAATGCCTGTAATTTGTTCAATATTATGTTTATTATTACCTACATCATACATAATATATATATATTTTTAAATCTGCCACGTAAATAAGTATCAAATACATACTAAATACTAGAATGATTAAAAATGTCATTTTTTATTTACGATACTTTAAGTAGACGGGGTCGTTATGTCTTTGAAACTACACAAGTTAGACCTGTGTATTGGTTACTTCACATATTTTCCAAAAATAAGAAAAACACATTCAAATTATTTTAATCTATGTATTTTTTTATTGTTTCAGATTTGGTTTTTCACTGACGCCGACAGCCCAACATATCACGAAAAAACAAGTAAGTTGTGATGTTTAAATATCATCCTCCCTTTAAATAAAAAATATCAATATGTTTGCAAATTATTGCATTATTGCAAACTCTAAATATTATTCTTTTTACTAACGAAATGTTTGGAAAATCCAACGCTCCGATGTGGGTTCTATACGGATACGAATATGGTATGCGTCAACAGCAATCTTCCGCTAAATAGCCACATTTAAAAAAAAAAACCTATCGAAATTAAATTAAGTATAATATCGCCGTGTGTAAAAAATGCATTAAAATCTAGATCAGCTCTACGAGTTGATAAATCTTAATTGTAAATCGAATCGTAAATTGTACGGCTGTATATATTTTTTTCTTATGAATAATTAATATGATCACCGGAGAGCGAGTGGGCGCGGCGGTCGCCCATCGGACAGCGGCGTCCAAATTCTGGTTCTGGGCTGGACCGATTTTAACATCTCGACCGCGCTGCGTAATGTTTTGAACCAGTTCCTTGCGAGTTCGAAAGTTGCCACACATTTAATTGGTTCTTCGTGAATAAATTCATTTTTATCGTGTGTACGTGTGCCAGTTTTTATTGCATATCGAAATATTACTCTGTTTTACTATTGCGAAAAATGGATAAATGTTAAAAAGCTATCATTATAAATATACAAAGCGACTTTTAGTGCCAGTTCGGTGTACCTACAAACAATGAAAAAATCGTTTACATGATATCAAAACAATTATTTTTGTATTAAATAAAATATCAATAAGTTTGTATGAAACCACGAAATTTGTTTATTATTATTACGTCAACCGGTTTCGCTTATCTCAAGCTTCATCAGGACATATTTAAAACTGATCATAAATACAAAAAGAGTGCACTTATATATACATAAATAGGGAGACAGAATACATATATATTTAAATAGAACATCAAGGGAGACAGAATATAAAATTATATGCGAAAGAGAGATACATAATACATAAACATATAAACGGAACATTAAGGAATGGGAAAATACAACAAATTAAGTTTGAGATAAGCGAAATCGGTTGACGTATAATAAATTTCGTGGTTTTATACAAAGTTATTGTTATTTTATTTAAAATAATATGTCCAAACCACAAAGTGATTTCTTTCTACGAAAATATAATTCTTTTTGTATTAATTCTTTGAAACAGTTTAATGCTACGCGTATGAATTTATAGATATTTGTGTGTATGTATGTGTATACACCTATGTGTCTTTTTTATATTAATTCATTCAATCAGTTTATGCTAGGTGTATGAATTTACAGACTTTTTGTGCATACCTATAATTAAATCTTAAAATAAAAATATATACATATATGTATGATCGCGAATTTTTCTTTAATTATTATGAAATATTTGTTTGTTTTTGCAGTTACACCTAAATGACACTAAGAAGTCGAAATTTACCTAATGTTTGCATCTGAGATGCAAAATTATTGTAGACATTTCTTTTAACGAAATTCATTGCGTTTGTTCCGGGCGGTAGCGACTGGAGTGCGTGACGCGGTTCCATTTCCATTGTTGCTATCGCAAAAACGAAGTTATCTGTCGGATTTGATAATACAGCGTTCGTATCCCGGCACGAAAACAATGTGTTAAGATAAACTACATTTAAAAAAAGTGGGTTAAAATATAGGAACAATGTAGGAAATTTTGTAAAAAAGTAGGATATTTCTTTAAAAATTGAAATAAATGCTCATTTTACGACAGGGAGTACGAAGAAGTCTGTAGTTCATTATGTATTAATCGGTTTATTAATTCCACATATATATACATACCCGTTTAGATTCTCCATCTCATTATTCCGGATTGTTGGTCGATATAAATGATTAAAAATGTTCTTATTGAATTTGAGAAATAAATATATATAATTATTATATAAATATGTATGTGTATAATGACAAATTGAATGAACATATTTCTATATTATGGATAAGCGCACTAATGGCGTATTGATTTCTTTATATGGATAGCGATAAGAGAGTAATATAAATAAATCTCGCCGATACTTATGTGATTAGTAATATTATGCGCCAGAAATATGTGTAGCATGTAATTGAAGTAATTTATTTATTTAAAAAAAAAAACGTCTTTTGCATTTTTTCAGCTGCATATTTGTGTTTGTTTATTTTTCAGCGAACTAAATATCATTAATTATAAAAAAAGGTTTTTTTTTATAATTAATTTTATAACTATTTTATTAAGGAGAACGCATTATTATTGTGAATTTGTAATTATTCAGAATATTGGACTGTGATATTTTAAATACTAATTAAATGTATTAATTAGAAAGATATACATATAAGATCAATTTTATCGAAAAATATTATCGTTGCTACCAGCATTCGAACCTGGATCTCTTCCAATCCGGGGAAGGTGCATCAATGTGTCCAAAATTGAATAAAAATATTTTGTTAATTCTGGCGTCTTTGAGATTCCGTAAAAATAAAGTAATGGCTTTCAAATAATGGAACGATAAATATATTAATTTGAAAAATGTAACATATAGGTTCGAAAATTTGTCGTCAAAAGTACTGTCTGCTGTAGCATAGTCGGCTAATGCACCTTCCCCGGATTGGAAAGAGATTCAGGTTCGAATCCCGGTAGCAACAATATTTTTCGATAAAATTGATTTTATATGTATATCTTTCCAATTAATACATTTAATTAGTATTCTAACTATTTGGTTGGAATATGATTTTATAAAACTGGACGGGCGAAATTTAAATTAACTTATTTATTTAAGATTAAAAAACTTGATGAAATTACTTGTCCATCGACTGTCGCGACAAGATTCACTAAAATCATGATGGTTTGTACTATTAAAAAAAATTATGTAGGTATTATATTTGTATGGAGGATAATAATATATTATTGTCCTTTGGTATTTTTTATATTACAATTTATTTTTCTTTTAACATCAAAACGTTCAAGTAGTATTAGATATAGATATAGAATTTAAATTTATTCTCGAGCTTTTCTTACAAATTTCAGATCATGTAAATAGTTTTTTTGTAACTCGATAATTGTGTCACTAATCGATAAAAAAAAGTTGCATTATTATTATTATGATATATATTTTGTATTTTTTATTAATTCTCCATTATTTAAAAACTTACTGTTATGTTAATACAAATGTACATATAAGAACAATTAATCGAAAAAATATTTTTGTTGTTACCGAGATTCGAATCTGGATATCTTCCTATCCAGGGAAATGCATTAACCGATTATGCTACACAAACATAGTAAGTTGACGACAAATTAATTGATCTTCTATGGATATCTTTCTAATTGATACATTTAGTTTTGAAAAAATGCAATTTCACATTAAGAATGTGTTCTCCTTAAAAATACTTTTATTTATATTATTTTATTCATTCTACATTATTTCGGAAGGTACTCGTATAAAGATATTAAATTGTTTCTGGTCTGGCAACTTTCAATCTATGCGGCGGTCCCGTAATTACTTTGTAAGCAAGTGCATGTGATAAAATGATAACTGCTGATTAGTCATCCTAGATGGAAGATAAATATGTTGAATGCAGTAGGGCTGCAGCTGAATGTTTAAAATGATTTAATTTATTCAGATTGGAAGGGTCGTACGCTTCTACGGTGTGGCTAATTGAAGATTTTGAATTCCACTCTGAGCTGTAATTTCATTTAAATTTCCTTATCTCCCGTGTGGAAGAATCCGGAGGCTGTTATTAAGCGTCCACTGGCGTGCTCCCTGCGCAGCCCTGCTGCCGTAAGTAACCCCCTGAATAAATTTAATTATTCTGCCTCCGGCGACCGTTTAAGGAGCCATCTTCTTCGTAGCTTGTTTTTCGGACCTTCGGGCTGAAGTTACGTAATGATACGCGAACACCGAGGACGAGTGAGGCGGACTGCGGCATTTTATCGCGCTAATAAGCATACCATCTTATATTATAATATCCCAATGTCTTTCTGTGTGTCACGTATAGATACATTTTAAAAGAAATTGATGCTTAATGTGAAGTAATCGTCTGGTTCTTTATGTAATACTAATTTGGGGGTTTGGGCGGTGATTAAATGAAAGAGATGTCGATCTGCGTGTTGATGTTTATTGAGATGGATAGAACAATGAAGATAGATGAGAATGAATATAATGAACGAGTGATGATGCAGAGGTGTAGAAGGTGTGCGTGTGTTACGAAGTGAATCGGCTGTCTCGCTCGGCACGCGTGGGCCAGCAAGACCGCCATTGTGAAGCGATGAAACCAGAGAGACTGCTCGGCGGTGAATGATCGAGCCAGGCCTGTAGCAGCAGCCGGCAGCGCTGTCGCTAGCGACAATGCCGGTTGAGATGGCGGTGGATTTGAATTCTGATCCCTACACTAATAACTATTATACATATCTTAAAATGTCTGAGAAATATATATTAATTTGTGGTGGAGAGTCAACGTAGAAAATTTAAATATGATTAAAAATTAAAAAAAAGTGTTAAATAATTAATTTTTTTAAGTTCAATTTCATTTTTCAAATTCATTATATTTCCTAAAAAATCATATCATTTTCTAGTTATACATAGTACGATTAATTTTTATTACGTATTAACTATCGGTATACTGTAGTATTAACTGACAATAAAAATTTTATCTTTGTGGATGACAGATGTTAGCGTCTGTCTTTATTATCCACAATCTGATCAATTATGTACGTTTCTTCATAGATAGCCTGATATTATTATTCGGAACAACTTTATTGTTGTCCAATAACTCTAATTGATGTATAAAAATACTTTTTATCGGCTGTTCAATCGTTACCTTTCAATTACGCTGCAAGGCCCTGCGGGCGGTTATGGTGGCCGCCGTGCGCGGCCAGCAATTTTTTCATAAAACCTATTTTTCAGTGTTGAAAACATAATTTATTATAAAAAAGGATGCGGTCCAAAGGATGCACAGCACAACTTAACCAACTAGCGTAAATAAATAGCCAATCAGATATATTCTTAAAATTATCCAAACACGTAATATATGTAGCGTTCCAGCGGTAACCACTTCACATCGACACGTTTCATGGCCAGACGCCGCCTGGCAAATTGTATGAATCCGTCTTGCATTGAACGCTCGAGACCATTATACATACCTATACATATATTGATTCTTATTGACTCGAGCTCACAACTCGAGAACGGTTTTGTAATTCACTCCCTTGAATCAGGCAAATCTACGTCACCAGTTTTGTAATGAAAGTGTGAAAGTGAATCCACCCTTTGCGGCTTTTTGCATCGCTTGTAATAACTAAAAGCAACTTCCACAAACATATTTATGGACTACTTACTTACTACGGATGGGTTGAGTATTCTAACTAATACAGGTGCCGTTACTATTAGTTTGTAACCGCATTAATTTTATTTTTTGCCGAACAATTTCAGAGCAACCGCTCCTTCATCAGGGCACGAGCATAATTGTATATATCTAATTTTGTTTGTAATATTTGAAGCAACAGTTTTGCGATTAGACATTTTAATAATGAATATAATGCATTATGTAGGTATACAACCATTTGAGTATTATTTAACGCCAACCGGTTTCGGAACAGCGTTTGTTCCTAAATATAAATATTATAATTTTGTGTTTGGTCTCTCTGTTTGTCTCGAGGTTCACATTTAAAAATGTGCAGTGTTCGATTTAAACGTTGAGAATTTTCCAACCCTAGTTACTGAGATTGTTGAGACCTGTTGATGTCCTCGAAGATGCACCTCTACCTTCCTCTGCAGCCCGCAGTTCGGACAGCCGTTGCAATAGGATAACTATTTGGTCAGTCCATCGAATTGGAGATCGCCCCATCGTCTCTGGCCTTTGCAGTCACTACCAACAATAGTAAAAAAATCTATCTTAATTGTTCCTGAATTGAGACACTAGTGAGCATTGCCCTCCAACACATTTCAAACACGTCAAATTACTTTCTCACACTCGCTTTTAATGTGGAAAAAAACAAGAGACTTATTTACATTTTTATTTCATTAAAAATTTATTTTTAGATTATTTAAGTTGGTAATTTAAATTTGACATATTTTCTGGAACCGCTTGGTGTATTACGTAATTAAGTGGTTAAAAAAAATACTTATTTATAGATAAACATATTTATGATCTATTTTTCCAGATTGTATCTAGCTTTGAGATCGCATTTTTTTCTATTGTAATTCTTTTATTAACTTCAGATTCACAGCCACCGTGGTCAGTTAGTTATACATGATCCCAGATGAAGTCATTTACGATATCCAAATCTAGTAGTCCAAACTAAAAAAAGTTGAGCCTAATGTATGATTATTTACCAATGAAAATAATAGTAATTTCTATGTGTCACGTCTTAGTATTCTCGTATATTTATTTCTTGTCAATTGAATTGATCGAAAATGGATTTACAATTTTATGGAGTGTGTAACTTTAATTATAATAATTTTTAATTGAACAAATTGATGGTATGTACATGTTTCACTGACACGACGGTTAATCACATGTTCATGACTGCCTATACGATTAGAAGTAAAATACGCTAGGATGATTTCTTTATAAAAAAATGTTTTCTTGTCAAATGAGTTATTTACTTACAACAATTTAACACACAGATCTCGATATGTTTGCTATACATCATTAAAAGAGTTTTTGTTGTGGGTGTGTTCAGGTATCGGCGTCTGTATTTTTATCAACGTTGTGTCGGACGATCGTCGATTTCTGAGAACAAACTATCATTAAGAAACATGTTCGATTTGATCGAATCAATCCGGCGATGTCTAACGTGATAAATGATATCGGTACTGAGCTCAGCCTCTTATCAGCGTCACTTCACATTCCTCTCACCGAGCACCGTTTGTTTATCGTCTCGGTTCCATGTTAATGTTCTGCTGTTACTGAGGGATCGTTTGTTATTCTTGCCCCGAGATAATGTGCCCAGTGGATACCACCCACGTGCGAATCTACAGGGTCGAAGGATTAGCCAATCTTCGACACGACCAAATCTAGCCCTCGCCCGAAAGCGACCGAATCTGCTCCATCCCAGTGGCAGCTTCGGCAGCAAAGCGTATATACCTTTTTAGAAAGTGTCTAAAGTTTATATTGATTTTACGCCGTTCGCGTTAGGACTAGAGGAAATATCTATCCATTAGAAACGATGGTTTGAATAGTTGCAGCGGTGGTAATCAAATCACGCCACTGATTGAAATATTCGAAATTTATTTTACACTCGCGTGAACGAGAAACGGACTTTTTCTGGAGGTGTTTTTTTACTTTCCTGAATATTTGCTTACATATTTCAACCTCGACAAGGGGCGTGCTTGTAGAGAAACCCCTTATTTCTGAATTGACTCGTTTATTCAGAAACACTGAAATGTGCTTCGTCCGTGCTTTTTGTTATGTAGACCGTTCTCTCCGCTCCGAGGCCGTTTTCTCGTTTGGTCCGTTTTATTTATTATTTTAATTTGTTAAAAGTGTTTATATATTCCGTTTTTAACGTGAATATATATATATATATATATTTCTAGGCAAATTACAGACAACATTGACATGATAACGGTGTGACTTTGAACCCGTATAATATATTAATCTGGTTTAATAAACAATAAGAATATATTTCCTTGCAAATGGAATAAACGTGAGATGGGCATTTAAACGTACATTCAGGTAGAATGAAAATACAATTAGAAAGTTATATATTTTATTCGTGGAGAAAGAACGGCTCCTCTGAATATAAAGTAGGTATCTTGTAGAATGTATGCATGAATCTTATTAATCTTGAAAGCTTCCGTAATGTAAGTACGTAGTTTACGTAAAAGTGTGGATGACAGGCGTTCAATCGTTGTTGCGTACGCTTACAGCGGTATAACGGCGTGTTCGTTAAACATCCACTCGCCATAAAACAATGTTTGAATGATTACAGCGTCCGTCCTTGTCGCTCGTTCAATTACTCTCAAATAAAATTTCGTTACAATTTATTACACATTTGGATATGAAAAAACTGGAGCCACAACAGCACAAGTGTTTTAATTTTTTTTTTTAAATAAATTAAACTTAGTACTGCATACACACAAATGAATATTATTATTATTCACATTCATGTTCTTACTATTTTCAAAATAAGCTAAACGCTCGTGTAATGAAAATAGGACTAACTTGATGATCTTCTGGAACGAGGTTCGAACCTCCGACTATTAGATCACTAGGCTAGTATGGTAACCACTAGATCGCAAACACGCGAATACATGTATTATGACTGCAGTTTCGAGAGGTGTAGTCTCTCTCATTATGTCACGTCTATTGATGAGAAGATTGTCATTTACATCTAAGGTCCGGTTGTGTGACTAAAATATTTTTTTTTGAGAAAACGGGTTGTTTGATCATCAGTAAAAAATATTTACTTCTCGAAAGTACATCGCGTAGTAAACTTATTTTACTCTGCGATATCGATACTAAAAACGAGAATCGATATTTAAATATGGCAGACTTTTCACAGCTATTCCAAAAGCCATCATTGATACTTTAAAAGTTGCAGTATACAACAATTAATCATTCAATATCCCTCTATTTTAGTGATGAGAGTTGGTCCGATGATGATCTCGTTGTTTAATTTACATTATTACACATAAAACGAAAAAATTTCACGACCAAAGTGTCAGATATCGAACGCTTAGGCGAAAAAATCCATAGATAATGCATGAAATAAAACATAATTCATTATTATTTGTCACGCTTATAGACATCTCCATCTATGCTTTGACAGTAGTTAATTTGATGTATCAACACCCGTAAAGGATTTTTACTAAGGGCGTTAGTAAAAAGTTACTACAGTAAAAAGTTATTAAGGAGAACACATTCTTACTGTGAAGTTGTCATTATTCAGAACATAGGTCTGTGATATTTTAAATACTAATTAAATGTATTGATTGGAAAGATATACATATAAAATCAATTTTATCGAAAAATATTATTGTTGCTACCGGGATTCGAACCTGGATCTATTCCAATCCGGGGAAGGTGCGTTAAAATAAAGTAGATGACTTTCAAATAATGGAACGATAGATGTATCAATTTGAAAAATGTAACATATAGGTTCGAAAATTTTTCGTCAATCCACTGTGTTGGTATAGCATAATCGGATAATACACGTTATATTATACGTTACATTTAATTTGTATAGTAAAAAGTTACTACTGATCACACAACCGACCCTAAGAGAGGGATGTAGTTGAAATTCGGAGTGTATCAGGCGCGATCACTTCATACATGCTTTGGATGCTCCGCATCCCTTGTGTTCTAGAGTCAACACACACTATGACATGGCGCTCGCACGGAGCGAGTCGAAATACATATACATTCTCAACTTTCGAACATCTATGAATCTTGTAAATACACTGATACCAGCAACAGTGGATTCTATCATTCGTTCCGTATCCACAAAATTTGGAAGTACATATTCGACTTTCGCGCATGCGCATTTAGTCCGCCTGACAAGGTCTTAAAATCATTAAAGCATCCAACGTACAATAAACTACTTTAATGATTATGTGTATAATGCACAGAATAGCATACATATTACGAAACGAGCAGATTATTTTGAGTAATTTTTTTGTGTGACGCATTTTTGACAGTTTGACTTGAATACTTGAAGACAAATTATTGAATATACTTCGATTATATGTTATGTTTGTTTATTTGATAACTTATTATCCAGCGTCCCTTCAACAAAAAGTCACCGACCGTCACTGATGTGTATGTGCAAAGTTTCGTTTTACCACAAAGTACGTAACTGCCATTTCATTTAATGATATTTCGTGAGAGATTTTTAAGCTTCTGTTTATCTTAATGTCCTCCTGTTTTGGCAGATGTTCCCGAAAATATGATATTACTAATCGCGATTACCGGTCATTAATGGGCGGAGGATATTATTACGCCTAACACCCTGCAGATGGCGTACCTGCTTAGTGGTCATGTTTATTCAATTGATTTTGAATATATTCAGATTGAACGTCTAATTTTCAAAAAAATCCGTGTGTTTAAGTAACGCTTCATTTTAATATTCGATGTGAAAAGTTTTCATTACGATCTTGTATTGAACAGCTAGAAATGCCTCGGATCAGAACAGGTGGCGACAGATTATCCACGACGCCTTTCGTAACATTCAGCTGCAAAATTCATCCATGATCACGATTTCTTTCATTGAGAGGAAATCGAAAAAAAAGCCCACGCGGCCAATTAAAAAAAATACACATTTTTTTGGTTGAAAATTATTTAAATATACAGTGACGTACAACACCAATACCACCTGGCGGCAGATTCGCGATAGCGCTAAATAAAGCGGTTTGTGTTTACATTAAAAAATAAATTAAAATGGCGATTCAGAAATTTGAAAACGCAACCCTCAGATCTGATTTTGATTTTGGAGTCCGGCGTCTTACCACATTGCGCTGGGTGATGTAGCACAATGTGATGAATAATTTTCTCTCTCAGTCGACGTGTTCACGTCCTTTGAACTGCTTGACTGCACTCTTCGCGATCCCGCGCCTGGTTTAGTGTGACGTATAGTGAGGCTCTGGTCATTTCTCGGACTTGGTATGTCCGTCTTGTTAGAAATCGACCTCTCGCTCTTTGTTCTTGTACATTCCACAGTAATCACTAATTTCTCCAGGTTGTCTCCTTTGTGACGAGCCTTTCTGCGGAGTATATAAAAACACAACTAAATGTCATTAATGATTTCAAAACGTGAACATTTTGCCACGATGGCCGCGGACCGGCACAACAGATTACGGCTGACGATAGCCAGTTGATTCTGCTATTTTACTTATACATTTTACTTAAAACAACTTGAATTCAATTTTCAATAATTGTACGTTATATTTATGTACATACATAATATATTATAATCATTTTTTTAGTCGCTTGAATGACAGCTCGCTCTGTACTGTCCTTTACGCGAGTCAGTTTCGTGCAGACAGACGTACCATTATTAGGATGGTGTTAAATTCATTCGAAAAGTACGTGAAAACCTACAATTCATTTTTAGCATTGTGCCAGGATAGTAATTGGTACTGTAGCTCTCGTTCTATCCTTACGTACACAACTAATGTACATTGCGGCACTTAACGAAATAAGCAAGAAACATGAACCCAAGCTATAAACTATGGAGCGTTTATCGAAGACACGAACCATTGGAATCTATTGATATTAATAATTATTGCCGCTGGGGCGCGTAGATCCGGAATTATAATCTGTTGCCAGGTGGCACGTGAATTGCGAAATTTTAAGTCACGTAAATAAAAATGTGTCTTAAACAAATATCAGATATCTCATAGAGACAAAGCTATTTTTTATTATATTTAATGGAAACTTAATTTATTCTATTTAGATCATTTTAAGACAGGTCGTAAGCCCTGTAATTACCCTATACTTCTATATATTTTCCATTAAATATTATAAAAAATAGCTTTGTCTCTATGAGATATCTGATATTTGTTTAATAACAGTGCCTTTTTAGGTAATTTTTAGGTATTGTGTGTTCTTGGACATATTCAAATACTGCTAAAAATATATCTGTTCGTATATTTAGTTGCGTTAATTGGTTATGTTAGGTGTGGGAGATCACTTCCTTTTTTATGGTAATGATTATTATTTTCATATTTATAAATAAGTTTTACAGTTGTAGGTCGTGCACCAGGTCAACATTGGCCGCGAAATGGCCACTACATTACCTAGCTAGTCCAATTCATCTGCCGCACACACAATTTGTTTCCGATTTGTGCAACATGTTTTTTCACTGCTCAGCTTTTTGATATCGTACCGTGATGATACATAACTTAAAACTGCACCAAAATAGAGTCGGCTGTTCTCGAATTTTAAGTTAAAAAAAAACAGTCAAACGTTGCCTTTTGTATGTGTTGGGATATATTTATTAATAATTATTTTCTCTGTTGTTGTATCTTAATTGAGCAATTTGCGCCATCCATTAGTGGAGTTAATCGATTGTTTTCTGTTATTCCGACTGACGGGAGTATAATGAAGACGATGTAGGAAACATTTCCGTAAATCCAATATCAAATTGGCTTATCTTAAGATACTTGCTTCTTACGGGTGTTTTTTTTTTGTGATTCGGTTGCTCTTTTAACGTTCACATGCTCGTAATTTCAAAAAAAAACCTTCCCGTGCGTGTAGCCAATTAGGTGTGAGAATCTCCGCTTTATATGTGTAGTTAAATCTTAGTATGCTATTTAATAATTGTTTCACATATAATTCTTCCGTAAAACAAATTATAAAAGAATCACTTCTAGCTTTGATGTTTATTTTTTTTTGTTCTATATTTTTATTATATTATCAACTGTTTACTTTCCGAGAAGAATCTGAAGTGATCAAGTAGACCAGATATTAGAGGTGACGTATGAAAGTGAATGAGACAAAAATGGTATGTCAGGATCTGTGGTCAGGACAAATTTGCGGGGAAACTGTGTGATGGTATATTAGTTAATTAGCGAATAATTATTTGCGGACATATCGTTATGTATATATTATAATAAATTAATCTTAAGCCATACAATAAAAAGTATGGCGTGTACAAAGGATTCAATGCTGCATGTATTTTTCCTTCTTTCCTATTCTAAATTTATAGTTGATAAACTAATCATGTATAATACGATTATTGATTAAAAATGTAAAATGTTTACCCCAGCACGGGCGAAGCCTAGTGAGACAGATATTAAAATACCAAATGTACTTACAACATATGATATGAAATAAATAAATAATATTTTATCGCAGAGTGGAATGACACAACGGACCTTTCCTGATATCTGTCTGACATTTTGTTATTGTCTCCCCGCCACTGTCTACTGACTCAGTTTACACTGTTATCTTTTGTTTTCTTTCTAATTTGGTTGATTAATTTTTATAAGCTCACTTCCGTTCAGTAGTCTTATCAAGTTAGGTTAGTATATTTAAAAAAAAATCTATTTCAAAATGTAATAAAAAGATAATTTGCTGCTCAAGGTGTCGTTTTATACACCAATCAGAACATGATAAATAGTAGCTGGTAGATAATAGGAAAGATCCGACGCAATTTATACGTTTATCGACAAATCACTGAGACGCGAGATTATTAAAGTCTCATCCGTGTATATGAACCATTAGAAGTTTGTCATGTTTGAAATGGTGTCACGGCCACGTGACAATGACCCAAAAATTACATGTCCGTTTTTAATTGAATAATAGGCAAGTTCATTAACTTGAAGTAATTTCGCATCCGTCTAGTGAAATAATTTTATATAAAATTATTTTCTCACTGATGCGACGCCGACATTGTGTCAGAATATTCGTAACATCTGGGTCGGGCCTAATGACTGCATGTCATAAACATGTGACTCGTCAGCTCGTGGGTAAGCTGGCCCGCTCGCTCATGTACGCGCCAGTGTGAATGCCCTCACTTTTTTGTCAGAATTCCACATTTCAGTTTATTTTTTCAGACGGCCACATGATCAACACCAATTGCTCCTCTTCGCACAACCGAAAAGCCCTCTGCTGCAAGATGGCCGTCGAGTTTGACGTCTTCCTGGAGAGCGACAAGAAGTGAGTCCTTTTCTGTTTAATTGCTTTATTATGTATTATATTTGGTTCGTGCATTCAAGAAAATAAAAAATCTACAATCACACTTTCATCCGTTATACATAAATATTCTTACGAATCTCCCAAGTTATTCAATGAATAATTTTAAACAAATGCAGATTTCGAATCTATCACAAATTATTTTGAATGTGGAACATCGTTAATATTAATAATAAAGAAGTAGAAACTTCCATATTTTTAACTATCAAAATTCAATCACGGAAAAATGGCGTTATTTATTGAGAAATCGATAAATATGAATATGAACACATCAATTTATACATACATCTAATATATATACTAAAAATAATAAACATATATTAAAAAAAATAATAATCCAAATTTTCAAAATTAAAAATCAATTAAATTTTAGAAGCGAATTTTGATCTACAAGATTTAGAGACCAAATTGATATAACCAAAACTAAAATATACCGCAACCCAAAATCACTATATTTATCAAGGCTTCAATTTTTTTAACAATCTCCCTATCACAATTGGAAAACTCACAGACTACTACAAATTTGTATCTGAAGTAAAAAAAATATCTACACAGGCTAACTGAAACATAAACTCTCGTATTTACTCCTCTACATACGAGTCTTACTCTCATAGAAATAAATGTTCAAATAAATATTTTTACGGCCAACTTGAACTGATTGATGTAAAATGCATATAACTTTTGTAATTTTAATATTTATTAAAAAAAAAATTATTACATGAAAGTGTACTTTGTTAACTTTTTTTTAATCTATGTGTAGAAAATAATACCATTTAAATGACCTCCATTTTCTAGTTGACAAATAATTGCTCTTTCTAAAGTATTTTGCATTACATTACGCAATGTTTCTGTCTCCAAATTTGTTATTTCTGCACGAATATTTTGTTTAAGCTCCTGAATTGTTGCTGGTTTGTTCATGTAAACTCGGCCTTTTAAGTAGCTCCACAAAAATAAATCAGGCGCCGTCAAATCTGGGTAACGGGGAGGCCAAGCAAACTCTGCATTTTTTAAAATTAACAATAAATTAATATGCTAATTATATATACAGGATGTAAAAGACCTAGTCCACAATATTTTATGGGTGGATACCTGACTAAATTACGAGTCGAAAATGTTTAAGGGATATATACCTAATCTCAACCATATTAGATTATTTCGATTAATAAAAAATATTTTATTAATTCCAAACTATAAATTGGATCCAAAAATTAAAGGTCATCGAATTTCGAGTGGATAGACTATTTTTTGTTTGGTGATTTAGGGCCTGAAGCAATGATATACATTAATAATGGAACAGTTTCGCAAATATTTATTTTGAAGTGCGTAGATTAACACGATTTTGAAAAATATAAAACAATAATATTTGCACATATTCCTTGAACATTTTTGACTCGTAATTTGATCAGATATTCACCCATAACATATTGTGGACTAGGTCTGTTGCAACCTGTATAATATTTTTTGAAAACTTATTTTGGTTTTGTATGCGATCAGTGACGTGTGTGTATTCATGTTTTTATTCCGGACAATGTAATTATTTTCAAACGAATTTAATCTTCATGAGATTAAATCCGGGCCACCCTTTTACGATTTTAACTCTTGACGTTTATCTCCTTCAAGAACTAGAATGGAAGTGTTAAATACCTCCGTCTGCTCGCTCGATAAAACGTTTTTTTAATCCCCTCCAAATAATGCTTAGTAATCCGGCAGACTTCGGAGCTGTGAGTGGCGTACGAACGGGATTATGACAAAATATAACAAGTTGACAGTCATATTCCAACCTGGTGGTTTCATGAGCTTAATGGGCCTTGCGATGAATTATTATAAGGATTATGAAACTTGAAAATTCAAGCTTTTTATGTCAAGTTTTCAAATCACTTAATTATAATTATATACTATTTATAAATTTTGAACAGCGACCCGACAGAACGTTTTGTCTCAATCTATCAAACTTACTAACTAACTTGCGACAACTAATAACTGTGCGAGATTTATGTCTCTTGTGAACAAATATAGTGGTACCGTAACCTTTTAAGGCAACGCCTTGACAATGGCACGTATTACGGTGCCAAAACCTCGGCCTAGGTTTCCTCAAGGAAATCATACACAAAAACGCGATCTAACCTAGATGATTTAAATGAATAACGCCCATTCATATTTGAGCCCATTATTATGAAAGTGGTCTAAGTCAATTTTTTTTATTAAAATGAGTTTATCTATTATTTCGCGTCACATTGTTTTAAATGAATGATGTAAATTGTAACAATTGTGAACAATTTGAAGGGTTATATTCGGTGTATGGTTACAACGTTGAACGGTATTCCGCTAGTATTTATTTTGATAATACAGTAAGTCATTTCAACCTTAAATTTTTTTATATCCTTATAAGCCACATGCAACATTTATATGAGTAAATAATTTTTGAAACATTGTGTTGTGTAATATAAAAATATGTTTTAATCAATTCAAACGCAAACCTTTAAATATCTCGAAACGAAAAAAAAACATGACTTAGACCACTTTCATAATAATGGACACGTATATATATATACAGAGTGTAACAGACCTAGTCCACAATATTTTATGGGTAATTGACTAAATAACCTGCCTAAATTACGAGTCGAAAATGTAAAAATGAGTATGTAAAATTATTTATCGTCACGGAAGTATTATTGTATTTTTTTTTTTTTACAAAATCATATTAAGTCACCGTACATACTTAAAAATAAAAATAATTTTTAATTTTTCTAAGCTTTGCTTCAGGCTCTATGTCATCTAACAAAATGCAGTCTGACCGCTCGAATTTCTATTACAGTCGTAGTTAGGCGATTGTGATTTTTTTTAATGCTTAATATCTTGGACATTATTGAGATTAGGCACTTAGGCTCTTCGACCCATATTTTAATATGTATGTATCGACCGCTAAAATATTACGCACATTGTTACACGATGTGTCTCTGTATGTCTGCTCTCTATACAATCATCCATTTTTTGTCCGGTCTAAACCAAATGTTGCATGCTTACTTTTTAGGTGCCTGCTAAAAATATTCCCTTTACAAATTTATCACGATAACATTTTTATATGCTCTCATTTTTACGGTGTATTTTATTTTCACCTTTATCGAAGCCAGAATCTATACCAGGTGCTCCAAAACCTTTTTTAAATCGAAAAGATTTATAGCTACTTCTCACATGCTTAGTGGGACTCTACCATCTATTGCTATTGCTATTGGCTATTGCTCCATTATACTGTGGTGTCAAATATTCATAAATTATATAATGCTGATTTGTTTTGTGTTAGACCTAAAGGCATTGATTTACATAATTTATTATTATTAAGGAGAACATATTCTTATTGTGAAGTTGTAATTATTCAGAACACAAGTCTGTGATATTTTAAATACAAATTTAATGTATTAATTAGAAAAATATACATATAAAATCAATTTATCCAAAGATATTGTTGTCGCTACTGAGATTCGAACCTGGATCTCTTCCAATCCGGGGAACGTGCATTATCCGATTATGTTATACCAACACGGTGGATTGACGACAAATTTTCGAACCTATATTACACTTTTCAAATTAATACATCTACCGTTGCATTGTTTGAAAGCCATCGATTCGAAAATGGTCGCCAATCAATCCACTGTGTTGGTATACCATAATCGGACAATAACTGAATTTATATTTTTTCGAACCAGAAAAGTACGGAGGGGTGGGGGGGGGGGTACGATACACGTGACTGAGACATGACATGTATGATACTTTCACTTATTATAGTTCATTAATATCAAAAGCAATATCCAAAGGCACGCGTTTATGATCACGACGCCGTATCAATGTATAATAAAACTCTCATAAATGATAAATAACGCCCCGGGTAACGCACCTCCAGTGTTGGGTCGATCTTTCTGCAAGAGCGTATTATGCCGTGCAAGAAAAAACCATTTGTTTTATTACTGGAACGTGGTATAGTTGAACTAGAATATAAATAATATAGGCGCTATAAACATTATAGCCGTGGAGTTATAAATGGTGTTTTAGCTCTTTTTATATAACGCTTAATTTATATACCTATGTGTTTACTTGATATAATAAGAGGCCGTTTATAGAGAAGCGATTCAATACACATTTATTAGTATTTTTTTCAGAACGTTATCATTAAACAATAAAACCAGTCTACCACCTGGTTATGTTGATTGACTACCATGTTCTTTGTGAATTCTGCCATTTCTTATTTTATTTTACGATACAAAATTCCGTTGATATTATTTATAATTAACATTAACACAATCATTGTAATTATAGTGTAAGGAATAACCAATGAGGAGTGAATAATAAGAAAGATATATGACGCTTGTGTTGATGGCACCAGAAATAGAAGACCCGGCACGACCAGGTAAACTGTTGTGATCCCATAAAAGAAAACGTGTGAACGTGAATGAGGCGACAGTGTGTCAGGACAGAAGAGTGCGGCGCTCTATCCTCTCTGCTTACATCCCTACGAGAAACGCGCGATGGTAAATTAGTTATATAAATATACGGAGTTTCCAAATTCTCTCATATAACATTCCTTTTACGTGAGTTACATCGGCTCCAGTTCCCCTGAAAAAGTTGAATTTAAATTGTGCTGGTTGATGTACAAGGCGATACATAACATGGCTTGATGAGCTTTGTATCCCAGACAATTTGAATGGTAGACGTCAAACTCTTGAGGTCAGCCTCTACTTCAGCCGCAAGAAGGGTTGCAGAACTGACCAACTGTTGCCAGAAGTCTACATTTAGTGAACGGGCATTTCCTTGAGTTAAAGTAACAATTTTAAATTTAAAAAACAAAGATAATGTAGGACTATGAATAGTTTATGTGTAAAGCGCCCTTGAGGTGAAAGTTTTTACGAAAATGGCACTATACAAATTACCCAATATTATTATTATTATAAGTCCTACTTTGTGGTTACAGTTTTTTTTTTGTATTAAAATTTTTGTCAATTGTCAAATTAAATTAGTGTCAAGTTTCTTTGAAATACGAATAAAATGTAACTTTTTTGTTCTTAATTTATAATAGAAATATTATTAAAAAAATGTTTTTAAAAACGAAAATAAGTGTCTCAATTTTGACACTTTTTAATGTTTTTTTTTTTATGAATTGTGAAGGTTTAAAATAAGGAAAAACAAACTGATATAATATTGCCATTTTCATAAACACGGTCAAGAAATCCACATCAGGTGAAGACCCGGATAACAGAGGACCTACAAAAAGGTCAGCTTCTAGGAGACGTTCATCAGTTTGCACAAAATGTAGTGTTCAATAAGGTATTTGAAATGTAAAGCTAAATTATTTAAAAATTGTTGAGGCAAAGTAATGTTGTCGATTATAAATTATATTTTAACTGTTCAAAGGTTTTTGGTGAAACTTTGTGGAATTCCATGATTATTTTGTAAATTGAGTCAAAACACTGTTTTATTCCACTACACTTTTCATTGTGTTATTACGTTTTCGGGAACATCTTCCCATTACCAATAATATAATTCAACTAAAATTAAAAATACTTTCAGACAGTAATATATGGTGTGTTTGAAGTTAACGGAGGCAGCGGTGGAGTGGAGTTAAAATGGATAGGAGAGGGGATGTAATGGGCGGTATTTAAATATTTATTATGTTTTTATTATTATTTTTATTATTAAATATTTCTAAATTTTCTAGGATGCCTAACTTTGGTCCTTTAGCGCAGCTATGTATAAGTTGTAAATTACTATTATCAAATGAAAACGAAATGAAACGGAAACGTTATATCAATGAAAAGTGTCGTGGAATAAAATAGTGTTTTGACTCAATTTACAAAATAATAATATTTCTATTTCATTAATAATATATTTTCACATACTTATATTATTAATTTCAACGTCCTAGGATAGACGAGCCCCTATATAAAATGGAATTACAAATCAATTAGTTTCTAAAAGATTCTAGATACTACGCTTTAAGTCGGGATAATCCCTAGTTCAGAGATGGCGAACCCATGGCACTGGGGCACAAGTCATAATTTTGTTTGCAAAATGTATCTATGTTTAGTAGAAATTTATCCCCATAACTTAAAGATCGTGAATTTCCGTGTGAATGTGATATGTAAACATATATTAAACAATACGCATAAATTACGAACATTTTAGTATAGTGCAGTGAATGCTTTTCCCCATTGCGTCAGGGTCTTGTGACGGGAAGAATAGTTTCATAAATAGTGTAACTGAAAACAAAAATAGTTAATGTTGTGTTATTTATAAGTTTAGTGACACTGACCTTTAATTTTAGTAGTACAAAAATTTTGCCTTTTCACGAGAATTTTTTTAAGATATTATTTGACACTTTTGTGGAAAAAGATTCGCCATCGCTGCCCTGGTTATTACATACTGTTTGTTTAAATTGTGTTATTCTTTTCTATAATTCCAATTACATTCAATAATACAATTGGAAGAATGCTGGTTACCTACCCCGTACACTTTATTTTCTCAACGCGCTGGCAACATTCCCACTAATGCTCGATTTTTAAAGCGTCGGTAGAGGTACACTAACTAGAAAATGGTTGCCCTATCCGTCGACAGCTTTGGAATTAATTTCCCGCTAACTGCACGCGATTTTACCGCGCAAACCTGACACCGTCTCGTCTGCAAGAGGAAAGATTTCCACCAGAAAGAGGCACCACCGAGAATAAAGGATTTTTTTTTTGAGTAAAAGATTTTCGCGCGTTTGTCGCTCGATTTTGCCCTTTCGGGTGACGCGGTTGGTTATTTCGACTGCGGGAACGCGAAAAGCTGTGTGTATAGACGGATCTCGATCACTTAACGTCTTCTTTTTCTTTTGCAGATTCCTTCCTTGCCGCGTTTTCATTTCTTGACAGGAATTATGGGTTCCTTTTCCTACCGCATGGGAGCGCTCAATATTATTTACTTCATACGCCACAGCGGTATTGAAATATCCCGTGGAGCATTTATATTTCATATCTCCCGTATCTCAAAGGTGTCAGGAATCCATTTAAATGGTTTCTTTAGTCTCGCTTCCGAGTTTAGAAATACCTACTCGTATATTTTCAAAATTACTTTAAGAAAGGATCGTATAATTGGCATATGTTGTGTATTACTAGATGAAAGTTCGTCAATAATGACGGGAAAAATCATATATATTCAAATTTACCTATAATAGTTGGTATTCGTGGTTAATAGTGGTAGCAGTAGGTATAGATTTAGGTTATGCTATTGCCGATGATATATAATCATATATAATATACGTCAAATGTGATTCAATTGACCATTTATACTCCGTTCATCAATTGGATGAATTTGTGTCTCCCCGGGAACAGTTATAACGGAGTAAATGCTGTAATGCCTTCTGCTTGTTTAACTTAATTTATTTATCTATATAAGTTAATATTATGATTATTGTTGGATTATACCTGTCTCACTAAATAGATCTATGTTGAGACAGGCAAAGTTTATAAGCAGGTGATAGTAATTCGGTCTCGCTGAAACATCGAACGTCACGTGCTTGTAGTACAATATATGTACTTTCGTTTAACCAACTTCTTTAGATAAAATAAATCCATCGTTTATACGGCCCTACCATGTATTTATTTGTAATTTTAGAGTACGTATAGTGTGTAGTTTAGAGTACGTATAGTGTGTAGTTTAGAGTACGTATAGTGTGTAGTTTAGAGTACGTATAGTGAGTAGTATAGTGTTTTTAAAGTTTACGTTCATATAAAAAATATATGGACGGTTTTAAGAACACTTCTATGATTCATTTATTCTTTGAAAATCCTTCACGTAATAACTAAAGAATATAATTATTTTTATAAAGGTTAACGTAGGAAATAGTTCCGCCAATTGCTTTTTGTTTTTTCCAAATAAAAAACCAATCCATGTACCAAATTTAAAGAACAATCATGAAATCAACACGTTAAAAACAGTAAGATAGTAAAATTTGCGAATTAGTAAAAGAGGAAGTAGACACTTCAATGATTTTCACGCATTTGTAAGCCTTTCTAATGTTATTCTGTTAAAAAACAGCATAAGTAACAACTTCATACAAAACGGATCAACCGAAAGGAATTTTCAATTCAGTAAATAGCTATTTATATGACTTGAGTAATTCAAATTCACTAGATTAAAAACAAAACAGAATAATGTGAATAGCTCGATGCGGCGAATACAAAAGAGCGCTATGGGTACAGCGGTGAGTTATCGTGGTAGTTTTTAGAACTACGTAATTAAAGTCGCTACTGGTACACAGATGGCGCTAATTGTAATATTTCCGTTTATGTTAATCTAATTAGTTAATTTACAGAATTTTTAGTAATACACAGCTTTTTTGCTTGTATGCACTGCACGCCCCTGGTTAATAGTCGTTCGAACGTGTAATACATGTTTACTGTAAACCATGTTTGCATTATTAATTTTTAATCCCAAGGATTGTCGCATGCTACGTTCGTCGACTTTGAAACCCACGCACTTCTGTGCGGTAGTTTTAAGAATAGTTAAAATTCGCATCGTAAGTTCTATTTTATAGTGTTTTTAATTTATAAATATTTTTAATTCTCTTAAAATCTTTTCATACTGCGCCTTAATGACACACTAGAATTATATATCAGAATCATTAACGATCTGTTAATAAACTGCACATGACAAATTAAATAAATGATTCAATAATTAATCACCCGTTACACAGAACAATGAAAACATTGTTTCAATTTAATTCTAAAAATCAAATAGCATTTATTAATAATTTACGTAGGTCAACTTTGAAGTGACTGTTCCAACAATCCGACATTTAATTGAATTCGATACATAATTGATTTGACATCGGTCAGAGAACTTTTCTTTACGATTCAATGAAAAATTAGATAAATAATCAATACCTACTAACAATAATGAATAACCCGTTACACGAGTTACACGAAATAATGAAAACATTGGTTTAAACTTTATTCCCAAAATCAAATAGCATTTATTAATAATTTACTCAGGTCAAGTTTGAAACGACTTCTAACAATCCGACATTCAATTGAATTCGATACATAATTGATTTGACATCGCTTAGAGGACGTAAATCTGAGAACAAATTTTAATTTTTTGCGTTCAATTGTTCTCCTTTTGAACGCGGCCTGGGTTCACCAGCGAGCCCTCTTTAGCCCGAAAAATGTTGTTTATTTTATCTAACCACCTTCAGCGTGAAAGCCTGCGAAGAAGATTGGCACAAAGAAGACTTGAAATAATTCTTGTTCCATTATTTATTGGCCATCTTTTTTGGGCTGAGATATTTTTCTTTTTATATAATCTCCAAATTGCTATATTTTATACATAGGTACATAACGACATCAAAACACGTTTTTATGAAATATTTTCTTAGATACAGTATAGTTACATAGTCACTGATTTGTCCACAAATGTTTTCAGTAAAATTTTTACTTACTTTGTATTATAAATATGAATTAAATATATTAATTATAAAGATACACATATAAAATCAATTTTATCGAAAAATATTGTTGTTGCGCTACCGGGATTCGAACCTGGATCTCTTCCCTAACCGGGGGAGGTGCTTTATCCAACTAAGCTACAGATTTACTTAAAGGTATTTGAGATTCTGAAAAATAAGGTAGATGGCTCTATCAAATGATGGAACGATTAAATGTATTGATTTCAAAAAAGGTAACATATAAGGTCGAAAAATTGTCGCTAAAAATAATGCCGCTGTAGCTTAGTTGGATAAAGCACCTCCCCCGGTTAGGGAAGAGATCCAGGTTCGAATCCCGGTAGCGCAACAACAATATTTTTCGATAAAATTGATTTTATATGTGTATCTTTATAATTAATATATTTAATTCATATTTAAAATAGCACAGACCTATGTTCTGAATAATTACAACTTCACAATAAGAATGTGTTCTCCTAAAAAATACTTTGTATTAGTTGGATACGTTTCTCTGAGACAAGGGGCTCTATCTGAGCTGATGTCCGAGACTTATTTGTTTTATTCCAATCCTCGGCGTTTTGTGTCGGCGGTCCAGCTAGGATTTATTACCTTGCGGAACTAATGAAGACTGCTCGCCGATGGGGGCGAGGCTGCCCCCTGTAGACTTGGAGCTTGACTCTTGTGGCCGGATTTCCTCTCTAGATTAACCGCGTATTTAGCCACTAAGTTTTTTTATTTTGACGCTGACCTGTATCGAAGCGACCGCTCTTTCGTCGTGGCAGAATAAAACTAATTGTAGATTTCTTATTTTGTCTTTATTTTTATTTTGGTTTATCAATAATCATCTCGAGAAGTTCGTTACGTCATCGTTATCAGCCATTGTCAATCCACTATTGGACTGTTGGATGAAGGCCTCATCATGCGTCTTCGGTCTTTTCCACTGCTCCAAATATTCCGTCTGCCTAGAATCTATCCCCCTAAGTACCGTCCGTCAACCAATCGGCATTGAAAAATGTTAATTTAGTTTAATTGTGTAAAATGTCTTGCCACACGTAGTTACTGCTTCAAACTGCTCCAAAGGAAATCTCAATAGATATTACTAGGTGGTAGTTTCAGATGATATGTGACTTTTGTTGAAACGTTTTAACGTGGTATAAAACATTCGCCAGTTTTTATGTACCTACCTGTTTCTCAGGTTTTCTCGAGGGTTTTTCCTGAGTTTCTATGCCAACGTGTGTTCAATTTCTCTGGCGGAAATCATTGCCAGGGTTCAGAGCCTGTGGAGGGGCGGCAAGTAAGCCTTAAACAGTAAACATACATTTATTGGACTATATTTTAAAGTTAGATCAGTTAGTTAAATTCCGACAGTTAGTTACTAAAGCTTTATGGCTTTCCTTTATATTAACTTTTTTCTTTTTATTTATTATATGCCACAATTATTACATTCAGTCTTAACATCATAATGCCATCATAGGTTGCAATGTGACGTGCCACTCGTTATCATATTAAATTCAGAAGGCAACCAGAGAGAAGCTATAGAAGCCCACACACACCGCACCCCCAAAAGGGGAGGGTAGACGTCACATTTATGTGTTGAAGTCGCAGAACCCATTCCAGGTCGTAAGAGTTGCGAGAGTGAGCCGGTGAAATACACCGCTCTTCTTGGCATCGTCCATCCCAGCAATCCCCAGGAGGAGACTCACATCCTAATAAATTCCTCAAACACACCACGGTTCACGGACATATCCTAAGTCGAAGAGTTTACTCATGAAATGCCCATGCCCCGCGATAATCTGCATCTCGTAGTGATCCAGCGTTGGAGAACCACCCTCCCCCCACCTTTCATCTTCATCGCCACGGAGGGGAGAAAGGTGTTATGTTCAATTATGCGTTTGTAAAAATATATGGGCAGCATTTTCTAGCGTGCCTGAGGGCTGCACTATGACTTGCCCTGCCACGACTTATCTAGGGACAGCACTGCCAAGGTGGGTCCATTATCAGAACCAGTGTCATCAACAGCATATGCCCTGTGCAGAATGGACATTTATCATCTGTATTAAAACATATTTCTATATGTGACGTATGGTCTGTACTCAAACCATTAAGAAAATAATCGCGTAAACCAATCCAAGAATCGGTTTCCATGTATCTATAAATCTTTCATCCGAGGAACGTCTGGGAGGCTGGAGAGGCCGGACTGCCAGGAATTGAACGGGAGCGAGATAAATTTCCCGTGTAATTAATTAATATGTACAGACGGTTTTGCGATGCAAAGCTACATGTACCTAACGTGTTATTGGCTCCATGCGAGGGTCTAATGAATGTAATCGGTGTGTGAAATCAACAGCAATGTATGTTAGTACATACGGCGTAGGTACACGAATTTGCATTTTCGTTAGAAATACATTCTATAAGTAAATTATATGCACAACTCATCGTATCATCGTAGTATGTACAGCGATTTCGTGTGTACATTGTACATATATTGTTTCATTGTACCTAAATCAATAACGATTATTAATTTACAACGTACAATATAAATAATACTTAAAGAGCAAACAATAATAATAAAGTTGAAATCATTCCCTAATAGTAATCATTATTAGTTCTTTCGATAAATAATTTTACACTGCAAATAAATATTCTTTATTTCTTCAATATTAGAAAAATGGCTTTGTGGCAATACGGTATATTGGATGGGGAGGAGCATATAAAACTTCAATGTCACAATTAGAAATCACTCAAAAAATGATAAGAAAAGACCATCCAAGAATACAACTTTTCACACATTTCAAAGTACCAAAAATAATAGACATATACCAAAAAAATTCAGTAATCCAAATTTTCAAAATTAAAAAAATCAATTACACTTTTGAAGCGAATTACGGTTTACAAGATTTAGAGACCAAATTGATATTTCAAAACTAAAATATACCACAATCAAAAATCACTATATTTATCAAGGTATCACATTTTTTAACAACCATCCCATCACAATTAGAACAATAACAGACTACTATCAATTTGTATCTGAAGTAAAAAAATATATACACAGGCTAACTGAAACAAATTATCTCGTATATACTCTTTTTCTATACACGAGTCCTAATCTCATAGAGAATAAATAAATGTTAAATGAAATATATATATATATATATATTCTACTGATAATTCTAAATTGTATTATATTTTCTAATATTAAAATTTAAAAAAATAAAGAATAACAAAAAACACCTTGTTTAAACCACTATACTAACATATTTCGATATCTATGGTATCTTCTTCAGGAAACAATGTATACTCAAATTAAAAATGCAAGCATAGATGTACTTTTATAGTTTTGTTTTTATTAGAATAATTTCTGCGGCGTTTACTATTTATATAAAACACATCTTCATTATTGAAAAACATGTTCCAACAGGTTTGCAACATAATTGTAAACATAAGTAAAGAGCTGAGGTATGGTTGCTGTTCAATAAAAAGATTTTATAAAGATGATTCATCAAATAATTATTAAATATATATCATACTCTCTCTGTAGAATGCCACAAATGTCTCATTCTCTGTTTTATGTCACATAAACTCAATCAGTGTTCCGCCAATATATATGAAATAAAAAAATAAAACCAATTTATCTCAGCGACTGTGTTGTCCTCTGATATTTTTCGCCCCTTTCTTTGACGTCTGTATTTTGAGGTGGCAGTTGGTGTTTTTATATTTTTTTTTAGAAGAGGACCAGTCCAAGAGTGCGGCGTTTGCTTTATCGTTTACCGCTACTGTGGATTTATATTATACATAATACATTTGACCATTTCGTATTTCTTACAATGGCTATGTGTATTTCTGTAGCAAAAACGACAGTGTCAATATGACTTACAATGTGTATTTACACAAATGTCAACAAGTACACAAAGGGAACAGTGTTTTGGCGAGGCCTTTGTTATGTGCAGCACGCGGCCCACTATAGAGATTGTTTTCACCGAACAATGCGTTTAATTTCTGCCTACATAAATATGCAGGCGTAATAATATTATCCAAAGATACTTAATATGCAACGGTGGGCTGTCAATACGGTAACAAGGGGCTCGCTTAATCTCACAGCCATTCGCGGTGTTTCGGGGAAGGGGCGAATTTATTTACCGCATTTATACGCAATATATATTAAAGCAATCGAATATTATCAATCCTCTTATAAATACACCATAGTATGCATTAAAAACGTCATTTTTAGTCGACTTCATTTAAATTTTCAGTAGATGATAAATGTTGCAGAAATATTAATTGTCATTTTAAATTAATTCATTTTAATTCACTCATTTTTACGTACAGAATAGATACAAAATTGAATCAAAGATAGTTTATCTTACATATATTTTAATAACGTAATTTCCTTATATCCATCCGTCAGTCCGTATATGTCGCATAGAAACATAGTACGAACATATAAGATTTGCGGCCATTTCTATTATGTGAAAGAAATTAATGATTCTATTATGTTATCGCGTCAAACAATTATTTTTAAATAAATTTAGGTCATAAAAATTATTAATTTCCTGTCATACTTGACAAAAATATACAATTTATAGTGTTTATATAAAAAAAAAAAACATTAAAAACTCAAAAATACACACTTTCAAATGATGATATAATTTCTTCTGGATTATTCTGCCACGGGTCGATTTTTGTCATAGCCGTCATGTACAGGCCACTTTTCAGCAGGTATCATCATCAGGGTGGAATCAGCCTACGACAGAGTGAACAAGAAGAATTTATATTATCAGTTAAAAAATATTTAATATAAAAATTAATCGATAGAGGAAAATTTAATTTAATTCATACCTACAAGTAATTTGAGTTCATAATTAGTGACTGTAATGGTTAATGTTTGTGTAGACTCGTTGAGGTCACCAATAAGGATTATTTGTATCAGAAGGATTCGTGCGGTAAGAACCGAGGGCCCTCGCTCTCTCTCCTCGCTTTTCCCGCATGTATATGAAATGTTAAGAATTATGATGATTTTGTATTTGCGTGTACAGCTAGAGCGGGTAGATTATTGCGATGAAACGGTACTTACGATAGTTGGCGTTTATTTACAGATTGAATTTACACTTGTTTGTTATATTTTAAAAAGTATATTTGAGGTGGTGCCGAGGTGCGAGTTTATGTATCCGTGGAGCGGCCAGGAGAAGAGCGGTCGGTTCTAGGCTACGTCAGACTGGTTACGGAGCGACGTATTGTTGTCTGGTTTGGTGGATACCAGTCGGACTGAATGGCTGTTGAGTATTTCCATTATGCGATCATGTCTGGGGCGCGAGCTGGACCACCACGCATACATATAAGCAGTGGCGTGCAGTAGATATAGACTTAGGTTATGCTGTTACCATGATATTATATAATTCTATGTAATGTACTATATGCTATATTAGTAAACGAGGAAGAAGATGCTTCGATCACCTTTAAAATGTAATTCTGTTAGGAAACAGCACAAGTAAGAACTCCGTACGCCATGGATCAGCTGATCCATTTCTAACTCTGCCTCGTGGAATTATCAATTCAGTAGGTAGCAATTGTATGGTTTGAGTAAAACGGTAGTGGCTAACCCAGTAGAGGACTACAGCGCTCTGGTGGCGTGACACGGAGCATCCAAAACTACGCAACTAATGATTCTACTGATACACAATAGGCGCTAGCGTAATTATATCATATGGATTATGTTTCCTAGATTTTTTAGTAATGCGCAGCTTTTTTTGCTTATATGTAGTGCACGCCCCTGCATATAAGTTTTAGTTGCATTATAAAGTAACGAAATATTTTCAAATAATACTATTAGTTAGTTAGTTCTTGTATTTATTTCTTAAAATAATTTATTATTTTTGCTACATCATTTTGTAATGCAAATACCTTAACCTTCCCACGAATTGGTTCTGCCTTTTTTATTTCACTTCCGCACCTGTCTTGATAAGGTATCTCTCTCGCGGCCGTCGCCCAAGGTTCAGAAACATTGAATTCCGTTATAAGTTATCGCTTGGGGGTAGAAATTGAAGCGACTTGAAGGGTACTTACACTTACATTGTGTATACATTTAGCAACTCGAATCTATCCATAATTTGTACGCAAATAATGCATTACTAAACTGCAAAAATTGTATCACTTTGTTTGCTCTGTGGGACCTCATTTTATCCGCCTGTATAATGTATATTTTATTATTTTTGAAACAAATCATCATCTATTGAATCTAAATGTCCATATTTCTATCGTTATGACGGTATATGGATTCCAAAACTAATAAATCTCAGTATGTCGCAATTGATGGACCGTTCAATATTAACGGTTGATTTGAATTTGAAACATCCTGAGGAACCTCTATTCGCAGACTATGAAGGCAGGCATGTCCAACTTTAGGCACCCAGAGGGCCGCATTAAAAAAGGTCAACCTGAGGGCCGCACCCGGAATATAAAAGTAAAGGTATCAAAATAATTTAAAATCCTACTTTTAGCTGTACTAAAATTTTGCAATAAAAACCCTTGTTTCTTATTAAAGACTAGCTGAAATACCCGGCGTTGCAGAGTGAAGAGGCTTCATTTAGGGGGATGGGGGTAGTTTTTTTTTCGAAATCAAATGTATTTTCCTCTTATTTAGAACGTCAAGTGTGCAAGATTTCATGAAGAAGTACCTATATTTTGCTTTTAGGGGTGGTAAAGGGGATGGGGGTGGTTTTTAGAAATCTCATGTAGACAGTGGCCTTCCTCTTATTTTGAAGATCAAGTGTGTAAAATTTCATCAAGCTCGGAATAAAACTGTAGAAAAACAAACCCACACAATATACAAATAGATCCTTTTAAATGACCAAATAGGTAAGTTGGCAATATTATGGTGTTTATCATGAAATTTTAAATTAAATGCATTCAAATGGATGGTAATATCCGTAAAAAGTCAACATCAGATAAACTGTTATGTTCGACTTTGTGTTAGAAGGGCCACGCAAAATCGTATCGCGGGTCGTGTTTTGGACCTATTCTATGGTGGTGAACCTTGAATCTAGGGTTTTCTGTGTGAACCCAAACATTTAGACACCGATATCGGTTCTTCAAGGTCAGATATATGAAAACATGACACGCTTATTTAACAAAAAAAATCCTTGATTTTATATTCATGCATTGCCTACCGAATTCTAATGGATAGTCGTGACCTCCTGACATAATAATGTGGTTTGTTGTGAACCAAATAAATTATTATAGCATATTTGATTCGCTTTGTTGGTCCATTGATCCGTTTAATAACATGACACTAATTTGAAATAAAGGGAGGCAACGTTATTTGTCCAGTATCCGGTATCTTGTTTATCGGACCTCTTTGAGCGAATATCAGGTTGAACCGGATTTAGAAAATTTTACCTCATACTCATTATATGACATTTTAAAATCAATTAACTTTTGGAATAGAAAAATATGTTTAAATAAAATACAATCACTTTTGTATGAAACTACGAATCGTATTACACGCCAACTGATTTCGCTTAGTTCAAGCTTCTTCGTCAGGACGTATTTAAAACTAACAATAAATACAAAATAAAAGGAAAATAATTGTTGGGGAGTATTTATTTATTGTTATTTTTTATACCATTACACCATTACGCCATTTCTCTGCCGTAGTAGGCGGAGAAGATGGCGCCACATTGTTGAGGCTTCTGACCACCTTCCGGTCGTGCCAGGACTACTGCGGACGTCCTCTATTTCTGGTGTCATCAGCACTCGAATTATAGGTACGGTATATCATTCTCACCATCCTCTCATTCTTTCAAATCCACATTACAACAATTAATCCTATTAAATAAAATAAATGATAATTTTTTACAAATTATGTATTACCTATCCAAAATTTGTCTCTGGAAATATATTTTCTATTACGTATAATATCAGTATAGTAATCATAATAATATGTTTTTTTAAAATTAATAGTCATGACATGTTGCACTTCTTTCACATTTAATTAGGGAATTTTAATAACCTAATTAATCGATTTTAATTATTAGTAGTTATCTAATCATATTTCGAGTAGATTGTTGGTGTAGTGGTTAAGACGCTGGCCTAGTGATCTAGTGATTGGGGGTTTGCGCCTCGTTCCAGGACACCAGAAAGTCAGTTCTATTTTCATAGTACAAGCGTTTAGCTTAGTTTGAAAATAGTAAGAATATTGATGTGAGATGTATTCCGTGTACGCATATCTATTTAAAAAAAAAAGCACCTCACGTGGGTAAAAAACCTAGAATATTTTTGTGTAATAGCTTCATTATTAATAATCTATTCGCAACTTATTAAAAAAACTATTATTAAAAAATGAGTTTATATGTTTTACTTTCGATTTATTTTCGAAATACATTTACTAATTCTACATATTTTTATGTCTTAACTCTTAATTATTACTGTTAATAAATTTTTTTTTTTGCGTATGTATTTTCTATAATATTTACAACTCATTTAAAATCATCATATTTACTTTTAGTTTTTATGTAAAAATAGCAGTTATGTAGAGGATTATTTATACTATGTTTCCTACTTGTTTATGTTTTTAATATATTGTTAATGATACATATATAAATACCGTATAAATATATAAATAAAGCGTTTCGATAATTTTATGATTTATATTTAAACATTATATTATATATCTCATGGTATCCTAGAAGAATTCTAAACTGTTTAATTCATAAACAAACCCCTTTTTATATTCCACTGGTTCATCGACCCGTTAGAATAACAGGGTTCCAACTAACATTTTGGGCTAATTTGAGTTATTGCTTGAAATGTGGATTGCTCTATTTAACGGATATTAAAGGAAATAGCAAGAGCTGAAAGTTCCAACTGCATCAGTTATTTATTTAAATTTATGGATCATTATTGTTAATTTATTTGTTTTTGTTTATTTTTAATTTCCCTCATCTCATAGTGGTCATTGATAATACTGAAAATAAATTATGACCTTAAAACTGATCATATTTGCATTTTCAAAACAAAATATACATGAATATATGTTGAAATTCAATTTTTTGAACTTTTCACTTTTGAGCTCATTATCTCAAAACAGTGTCAGCGTCAGATGGAACCTTGTTATTCTGAGGGGTCGACATCTCAATGCACTTGTGTTCAAAGTGCATCTTGCACACACGTGTGCACGACTTCAAAACTAACCTTTACTTTATTATGTTGCTTTCTCACTGTCAAGATAGCTGTCACTCTTACACACGTGAATTTTGTTTCGTCCTTCAGTCGACTCCTGACGCCATCTGTGCGCCAGATTGCGCTGCATCCGTATAGCTCGAACTGATAAAGGCTCTCGGTCTATCGTACCCTTTACCAGCCAACGTTTGCGCCGAAGTGAACATTTAATTTAACTTTGTCACGGTTTTGTAGTTTAATCTCCGACTGAAATCGGTCCACTGACTCCTAGACGATTGTTAGGTTTTTTTCATTCAGCTAATTTTAATTCCAAATAGTTAAAATATGCTGATTGAGTTTTCTAGACTGTGAAATAGGAAGAGAAAAGGTTTTTGTGACCTTTTAAATTTAGGGGTGTTTTGTGAATGGAGATGTTTTTAAAAAATTTTTTGCTTACCGTTATGGCTTCCTCTTTTTGATTTATGATTCGAGAATTATTTGTCCCTAGTATTGCTCAAAGCAACAAAGTTATTTTATTTTTTCATAGAGATAATTAATTAGCCAACATGTTTGTACACAAATATATATTTTGTTGTACTCCCCAGAAAATATACACCATCGCTTGAAGAAATCCTACATATATAATTTTTCTTTTGTATGTAAAATAAACATGTGAGACCCCTCCTGCAATAACACTGTATATCGGTTTTTACAAAGATATACGGAGCGTCGGTCTTCTTTAATGATATAGGTACAGTGTTGTTGCACGGAAGCTCAGTTGAAAATTGTGTTTAATAGTATTCTTATTTATTTTATATGGTTGTTTTATAAGATGTACAACGTTGTGACATTCATAATTCAGATCTGCTTAAAACCAATATACAGCATTGTTGCCGGGGTGGTCGCGCATGTATTGAGAGCTATCCGCGTCGCATGGCAAAATAAAACAGACAATGTCTGCTTTTAATTCTATCGCTGAAAAGTGTACGGTTATTGCGCCAAATAACGTAAATTATTTTGCTATTGTATTTTCGTTAATTAATTATTACTTTCCCGATATTATTAACGGGTGATTTCTAGTAATATAATAATTTATTTATATTAATATCTTTGAATATGACTCAGAGGTTCCCAAACATTTTTGTGTCGTAGACCCCTTGCCATGTTTTTCGGTTTTTGGTAGACCCACTACTACCTGATATTGATTTTTTGTAAATTTCTAATTGTAGTGAAGTTTAGTGTTAAAAACTTAAACCACAAAGCGAATGCCTACATCCTACAACTCACACAATTTTATAAACATATATAATATTTTTTTTACTTCATAGGTACTTTTATAAATAATGTATATGTCTTTATATTATAAGATTATAATGTAAGTAAATAGGTACTATCAGTGTATGTTGAGATCCACTATCGTGGACCCCCATTTTCATTTCATGGACTCCCAAATTTTTTTTTCGCTGACGTAGACCCCTTGCAGGTTATCATAGACCCCTGGGGGTCGATATAGACCACTTTGGGAATCACTGGAATAGGTGGTCGATTGGGTATAAACATACATCACCGACGACCCAGATTTTATTTATTTATTAATTACTTGACTACAAAGGTCAAGTGTTCGATTCTAATTCTTAACTGCCACAAGATAACTGCTATTTTCATAACGTATGACGCTGACACATAATTTTCTAACAATAATTTTAGTACTCGCAATATCATATCAGAATAGAAAGATTAATTTTAAAATTATAATAATAATAATAATAATTCATTTATTAGGTTCACTTTTTACATGTATTATGTACTTACATTGATAAATAATGTCTCACGTATTACTCTTCCAAATTAATATTCATTAGGTATACATTTTCACCTAGTTCATTACAATGAGTGTTGCGTAATATTTCAAATATCAGATAAATTTACCGAGGGTATGCATATAAAATTTGGCAATGTAAATACAACACATCAGTAAGAAAGTAAGACATATATTTGGGTACCCTGCCTGCTGCACTAGTAATTTACTGTATTATAGCAGACAGTCTTCCTCCGGTATAACAGTAAGCAAAGTGCAATGATCAATGTACAAAAAATATATATATATATAAACAGTTAATCAAGAGATGCAATTAGGTAATTCAATGTACTGTTGTAGCAGTTTTATTCTTAAGTTCTTGGGCGTAATTTCTCCCCATTTCGTGGAGCCAGAACTGCACTTTTTGTTAAAAATATGCAAGACTATGGTTGCAATCTTTCACTTTTGCATTTAGGCCGTTGTATATTATTGGTGTTAGAAATAAATGGAATGAATTACATATTGTACTTACTACTACTACCACTACTTATCATCACGCTGTTTCTCCGCGGGGGTAGGCAGAGAGAATAGAGCTCCACCCTCTTCTGTCTTGACACACAATTCTCGCCTCATCCACATTCATGCATCTTCTCATACAAGTTCGCCGGTTATTTTGGTTTCTAACAGGACCATCTTCCAGTATCTGGTTTACCTGGTCGTGCCAAGTCTTCTGTGGACGACCTCTATTTCTGGTGCCATCAACACTTATTTATTTATTTATTTGTAACTATATAACATAATGTAAAAAATATGTTTGGACTGTGCCTGTTTCGATTGTACAATGAATTAGTATTACAAGTAGTAGATAGAATTAACATTTATTACTTTATATATAGGTGTATATGAAAAACAATTTTAAAGTGGACTTTCAAATAAATTATTTTGAATAAATTTGTAGCAATAATTTATAAAGGTATGAGTCAATATGTTTGGGTGAGTGCACCAATACTGGCTCTACCCATATTACGAATCCAAGTTTTAATATTCAGTTTCATGTTCTCGGGACAGTTTAATTGGTTTAAATCTTTCAACATTCTATTAAATAGTTTAGGTCCAAAATATGTGTAGTTCCGTTGGCCATATGTTGTATGTGCTCTCGGGGTTTGTAGGTTATTTGTATTTGTCCGTGTGGAAATTATATTTTGAGTTGCATCATATATATTTCTTACCATTCTCTCGTTCATTTGTTCTCTCATAATATTGTGCTTCCTTTTTAAAATTTAAATTTAAAATGTTATGGGAAATTCTCGAGGTTAGAAACATGTATCATATCAAAAGAATCCAATGTATATATATTATACAAACACATATGTGTGAAATTCTTTTTTCGTGGAAAACTTTTTTATATATCTTCGTAACTTTTTTATACAGTGGTTACAACGTTTTGGTTTTTTACCGTCGACCCATGCGAAACTATACTTAGACTGATGGCAAAGTTTCTATCTGTCGTCGCGGAAGATTCCGCTTAGGGAAAGTTTTGCCATTGGGTGGAAACTCCGACAGCCAGAACGGGTACCATTTATCCATTGTTGGACCAAGTCTCAACACTATCTGGATTGGCTGCCAAGTGCTAGCTGTTAAGTTTGGCGGTTGTACCAATTTTGTCGTATAGGTCGACCACTTTTACAATTTCAGTGTGATTTTCGACGAAACAATTTTCTTTCAAGCTTCCTATTTGTGGGGCAATTTTGAAAGTATACTGGTACATTGCATCCGAGTGAAGTGTCAATTTGTGACGATTTTGTGACCTTTTTGTTCTGAATGTACCTTTTTCAAATATAATCATTTTTACTATCAGAAATATCAAAATTAGAATTTGATTTTGGATTTTATTAGTCCATATTATTTGTACCCACTATGAAGGAAAATTTGTTTATGTATTTTTTTTTTTTACTATTTACCGAGTATTTTAATAATATAAATGATCGAGTTTAGTATGTCTAACAAAATTTAGTTGTTTTTTTTTTTATTTTTCAATTCATGATTATTCGTAAATGCCCCTGATATATAATATATGATATGTTAGACGCCTTAATAATCTGCTAGCTTGTATGAGAAGATGTATGAATATGGATGAGGCGAGAACTGCGTGTCAGGACAGAAGAGCGTGGCGCTTTATCCTCTAAAACGGCGTGATGGTAAGTTAGTCAGTTAATATTTATATATCGTACCTTAATATATAATAATAACCTTAATAAAAATTAGAAACAGTAAAAAATAAAAGTAACGTTTCAATTTGACAATTGAGGATATATTATATTAAACAAGGTCATTAAAGTTTACGTGGCACGCGATAGTTTTCCTTTTTTTCTTTTCTTTTAAATAGGCAATCCACCCTTCAAGAGTGATTTGTGGCACGATAGAATTCTATTATTAATTAACACAAATTTAATATCAAAAGAATGGTTTGTTTCTAAAAGATGATTAGAAAATTCTGAATAGTTGTTATTTAGGCATCTCAAGTGCTCCTTAATTATAATATCAAAATTTCTGCATGTTTTTCATGTATAAAAATAATTGCAATCAATATTTATTGTTTGGCGATGAGTCATACTAAAGCTCTATTCGGCAAGATTATACATAAAGTGTAACGTTTCAAATAACTAATTAAAATCTAATCATCCGAGCGTGAAACTACCGAATACCGCGGGGCCTTTGTCAAATCGGTTTATTTTAGTTATTCGTTCACAGTTTTGGGAGTGCAATTTGAATCCAGCAGAATAGAATGTTGTCATTAGTCTAGTTACCGATACATTTAATGATATTCAGTCATCATCGGATTAGTTACGGATTATATTATTTCCGTTTGACGGTGAAACTGATCGCGTGAAACGTCACAAAAAAAAAAACGCCGCAATCAAAGTAGGTACGGCCGGTGAATGTAAAGCGTCACAAAATAACTATTAGAAATTATAGCATTAAGGAAATAGCCTTATTATATAACTCAATCCGAGAATTAATGTTTGTGACTGCTAAATCTGCAGTTCAGTTGTTGGGTGTGTACATTGATATTGATTCAGATTTTTTAATGAATACACAAATCTGTTAATGCATGCTGACGTCAACTGAGACAGATTAAAAGTCACATCTGGACTACTGTAATGGCATTTATGGTGGCATGCCAATGTTTCAATTGAATAGATTACAATATATTCTAAATGCAGCAGCACAGATAATATATGGAGTTTCTAAATTAGCTCACATAACATCCCTTTAGCGTGGATAATATTGGCTTTTTTCCCCTGAAGGAGTTGTATTTAAATTGTACCCGTTGATGTACAAGGCGACACATAATATGGCGCCTCTGTATCGTCAAGAGTTCTGCATCCCAGATAACTTTAATGGTAGACATCAAACTCTCTGGTAGGGTTGTAGGATAGAATTAACGTTGACAGATGTTTAGTGAACGAACATGTACGGTGGCAGGCCCAAAAGCGTGGATCTCTTTGCCCTCAGTCATGAGGAACAGTGCAGTGCAAAAGAGACTAAAAACGCTCCTTTAAAAAAATCATATCCACGAGTTTAAATAACAATTTTTAATTTTAAATATTATACAAAGATAGTGTAGGACTAAACAATTTATTTGTATTTTTTTTTACAAAAATGGCTCTATAAAAAATATACTGTATTAGTGATTGAAGTTATTATTTGACCCAAGACGCATTCTTAAAAATATCTGTTCTGGTTTACCATATTTAGTTACAGTTTATAGAAATGTAGTTTGTCATTATGATTTAAGGGAGGATCGCAACACTCAAGCGAATACAAAACGACACTCGCACTTTTATTTAGGGTAGAAAAATTGTCGTCGTCGTCGAGCAGTGCTCACTGAAGCGTCAACTGGCGCCGCCTGCGGGTAGGTAGCTACTTGGGTGATTTTTTTAAAATACTGATATTATTTTTATTTTATCGTTTTATAAAGTATACAGTTTGCTAAATTTATCCATATTAAAATTGTTTACAGTATTAATAATATAGTATTTAGCACATAATACACGGGTGTAGTTTTAAAAAAATAATACTATGTAGTAGATACATACTTTTGTCGTCTCTGAAATATCTAGCGAGACCGGGTAAACCAGATACCTATTAGAAAATGTTCGTGTTTGTGCTTCTGCAATCGACTAGCGTGCAGTCGAGACGATGTATGAATGCGGACAAGGCGAGACTTGTGTCAGGACTGAAGAGTGTGGCGTATTTATATTTTTATACAATTCATGCATGACATCGAAAATATCCAAAGGTCCCAAAGTACCGTTCAACGTAGCCGACGTTGACATTTGTATGTTTCGTGGAAAATGTTTGAACACTTGGGCTACCGTGTTTCTCACTGATCTGACCGCAATGTCGGTAAAAAAAAAAACTAAAGTTCGTTCACAAGAGCCCCTGTCGCTCCTTACTGGGAGTAATTAAAAACACTTAATCGATCTGGCTACCAGCGGAATGCAGTTCGATGCAGCAGCGAGACGTACCACCGATCGGGGCCTAATAAAGTGGACAGTTTATCCGCCCCGGTACAAAGGGACCGGCCGGTCGATCGATTTTCTATCGAAACTGTATCAAGGGAATGTGCGCGTTATTGATGAAAGCCGTTTACGCGTAGCAGTCGGTGCAGTCTGGCATTGAGAAAAAAAAAACAAGATCAAATCAATGCGTGCGTTTTTATTTATTGATATGAAACATCCTAGGATGCACTGGGGAGAGAAAATAACTGATTTACACAGTGCGCTGCACCCGCGGTATTGTGTTACATGGTGTATCGCACCTTCGTCCGACGGAGTGAAACGGCAAAACGCTTCTTCGCCAATAACTTTGTTGTTTGTGGTCCTATTTGGATAAAATAAATTTTATTCAACTCATCTGACTAAACTTTGTGAGATTCGAAAAATTCAAAATTATATAAATTAGAAAATATTTATACAAAAAAAAAACGTGTATTAGTTATAATTATTTCTCACTTTATCGTCGCTGATGAGTCAAAGATGCCGTCTTAATTTCTTATCAGACCCCCTCAAACGACATCAACTTCGACAACGCTAAATTTCACCATTGGCTGATCATTTCCTTCTTTCGTATTTGTAGATGACATTGTCCTGTGTGTCTCGGTGACAAATGGGGTCTCTTACGATTTTTTTGACGTACATACACACAAACATTGATGGAAATTTTATTACGTACGTATTAGCTAAATGTCTATACTTATATTATTAGTAGCTACCTACAATTATTTTCTCATTTATTCCCTAAAACCATTCAATGGTAATTAAATAAAATATTAAATGAAAGTTAATTCTTTAGAATGAAAATACATTATATATTTTTACTTTATTACTGATTTTGTTTTATTATAATTAAGGCGAAAGCCTGTCAAAAATGATAGGGAAAACAATATTTTAAAATTTATACAGAATAGTTGATAGGCACCTTCTGATATAGAACTACATTACCGGGTAGTGGGTACCTATCTAGATTAGCAAAGCGCAGTTGATCATTCATTTTTAAAAAAATGGAACGTCTAGAGTGATTTAAAAAAAATGGAACGTCTAGAGTGATTTAAAAAAAAAATGAAACGTCTAGAGTGATTTAAAAAAAAAATTAAAGTCAAGTGACAAAATGCCATACGATTACAAAATAATTTCATTCGAAAAATGTGCGCCGTAAGCTTGCGTCATCAAAAATGTGACCGACATACAAACGGCAAGAATTATTTTAATCTTGAAAAATGTGTTGTGATAACAAGGATTTGTTTCATTTTTCAACACATTTTGATGGAAATCGTGCTAATTTATACAATAACTCATATTAGATTTTTTTAATGTACTACACACATATTAAGTTATATTCTTGTAACGACCATAGTTTCGAGAAGTGCAGTTACTCTCATCGAGAGGTTAATGATAATTTCTCAAAATATTCTTATAACATAATTGAAACTATCCTAAAATGTGATATCAATCGCGACAAAAATAAAAGTCAATCGTGTATTTTTGTAAACAATTAAAATATGTTGCACAAGTAACTGATTATATAACAGTTTAACTGCTTATTTATTAGTTTAACTCCCAAATAACAAGCGATGTTAACGTTTCAATACGAAGCGTATAACGTGTTTGGTTCTTTAAAAAATATGTTTCCATTCAAGTGTAACATTAATAATTCAGACGAATTAAAATTCGAATTGAATGAGTACACCGTTCCAATTCGAAATGAGCATTAGATGAATGGCACCAGGGCGCGACGCAACAAAGGCGTCACTCTATTACCATTTGTTATACTTTGGTAAAATCCTGTAATATATGCCGGTAACGATATTCAACCGAAGTGGATGGAGTCTGTCCGTTGAATATGCTAATGCGTTAAGTCGGGCCGCTTCTGATGCGGCATACAGTGTCCGGTTTATAGAATATAATGTGATCATTTTAAATCCATCACCTCTGAACGATGCTTTATAATCTAATAGGTACACCTACGGTGGCGAGCGGGTTAATGGGACTCGTTGATACCTTTTTTAATTTAAATATTAGTCAATTTATGGCATTATTGTGATATTTTTTTTATCAGCTTGAATGTGTTATTCGTTTCAAAATTAATTTATGCTATGTGGAGCTTCAATTCTTAGGTATGTATGTAAATTATCGAGTTTTTAATAATATAAATAAAAATATGTAATAATATCTAATAATATTTTCAATATGAATTAAATATATTAATTATAAAGATATACATATAAAATCAATTTTATCGAAAAATATTGTTGTTGCGCTACCGGGATTCGAACCTGGATCTCTTCCCTAACCGGAGGAGGTGCTTTATCCAACTAAGCTACAGCGGCATTATTTTTAGCGACAATTTTTCGACCCTATATGTTACCTTTTTGAAATCAATACATTTAATCGTTCCATCATTCGATAATATTTTCAATGAAATCACATTTTATTTACAGCGTTGAATTCAAAATATGTTTAACTAACTAACTCACCATCACACCGTTTCGCTCTAGGGGTACGCAGAGGATAAAACGCCACACTGTTCTGTCCTAGCACACCACATTTTTTTTTCTTCCAATTCCTTAGAGTCTACGATACTCTGAGTACTCTACATGCGGTTAGACCGCCAAATCTACTACTACAAGTGCATCAGCGCTAATCGCTTTGACACTTTTACTAACTACCTTATTGTAATAAACATCATATGTGTTTTATATTAATACATGAATTGGAAGGGTAAAAAATTCTGATAAAAAACCCTCTTAAACAATTGATTGGAAGTAACACACCACTCTTGCCTCGTCCACTTTTATACTTCATCCAAAATATAGTTCTTTAAATTTAATTAAATCAAATTAATTCAAACAATTTAATAATGTCAAGATAAATCGTAAATAAAAATTCTGTCTATTGAAAAAATATTGTTACAAGGAGAGTTGAATCTTTTTTCCGATAGGTTGATTTGTTGTATCTTTTTCTAAATGATTTATCTTATTTGTTTTTAAATGCTGTTGCATTGATGATCTTACTAATTGAAATAGTACAAATGTATTTAGCCAGGTTTCATCCCATTTTTTACACTTTTAAATGTACCATCTAATGGAGAAAACTGATGTTAAAATACAGATGACTCCTCGAAATTATTATGAAAAGTAAAATGTGAAAATTTAAACATAAATATAATTAATTGTTAACCGTAACCACCGCATTTGAAGTAAATACCTGTTAAAACTTGTGTGGATATGGAAAACGGGAAGGCATAACTTTTCCCTTGATCGTCTTGATATTCCTCTTGGGAAACCATCGAGATAGAAAGGGTTAATGAATAGAGATTTGATTGAATGGACCCTGTGAGCTAGATATATTATTTATATGGAATATCTCCGTATTGAAGACCTTACTTATAATGTGTAAACACATTTTTTTCTTTAGGCTTCAGATATACGGCATCAGATTTTAAATTGGTTTTTTTTTTATATCGTGTTGGGAATATTATTTGTATATTTTTATTATTCTTTTGTGTTCGTATTATATTTCTGTGTGGGAGTTGATATATGGGCGTGTAATCCTAAAGGTATATTTGCTCGATCAAATTATGAATGTTAACATTTTGATTGAATAAAAAACATGTCTCAGTCACGTCTATCATACCACTCTTTTCTGGCTCGCCCTACCGCAGCTCGTATATTTTATTTTTGTCTCTTCAAATATCGTCTTAACTTTTTTATATGTACGTATGTTCAGATGGTGTTAATTGTTTTGCGTAAATATTTCTTCCTCGTTGGTGTTTATAACTGTACTAAATACCCGTAACAACGTTCTTATATATTATATCCCCACCAGTAAACCTCCTATAAAGTGTTACGTATTTTATAACGCACTTTTTAACGCAGTTTTATAATATATTATATTCGGTAATCGATGAATCGAAATACTTGAAATAAAACCATAATGGTTGCGATATCGTAAGACGTTTCCTCACTAAGACAAATTTATGAACGAATGTCTTATTTTACGATAACGTGTAACTTGACTTTTAAAACGCCAAGATAATCATTATATATGCAATAAAGATAATTTTCTTAAATAGTTAATAATAATACGGAGATTTTTAAAGAAAATAATATTTAAAAAAAAATGTGCATGGCTAAAGTGTCGATGAAAAAGAAGAAAGCTTGTAATATTTGAAAATAGAACACCTAGTGTAAGGGATCAACGACGAAAGTCTTCCCTTTATTTTACTTTATTATAGAAAATGCTACTCTTTATTTAGATATTTAAGTTATTATAGTTATCATAGGTACATATCTAAATGTGTGCACTGGATATTTTATGAATATTATTTCCCCGAGAAACATTTAATAATGACATTCCAGATCTGATGTCTCTTATAATTTTTAACTTCAGTTCAATTTCGGGAACTATTAAATTTTAATGGAAGCATTTATAAAAATATTAAAATTCTAAAAATTTGTAACAAAATAAATATATTTATAAGTAATTGTATTAATAATATCTAATAACAATAATGTTAATCTATTAGATAGATTTAATATAACATAAATATCTGACAATCTTTTCCCGCCTTTAACTTTAACAACTCTTTAACGCCTTTTTAAAATTAATTAAAAGTTAACTAACAACGACTATAGTTTCGAGAGGTGCAGTCCCCCTCATCAACATATCTGATGTTACATTGTTTATCGTATCCGAGGTTATAATGTTACACCTGTTGGTTTCAGGTCTATAGTTGTGACAAAAAAAAAACTCATTTGTGTGTTATACAAACTAACTAACTTACAATCACGCCGTTTTCCCGCGGAGGTAGACAGAGAAAATAGAGCGCCACACTCTTCTGTTCTGAAATACAATTCTCGCCTCATCCACATTTATACATCTTCTTATCCAAGCTCGCCGATTATTGAGGCTTCTAACAGGATCATCATCCAGTATCTGGTTTACCTGGTCGTGTCAAGTCTTCAGCGGACGTGCTTTACTTCTCGTGCTATCAACACTTGCGTCATATATCTTTCTTACCATTCTCTCCTCATTCATCCGTTCCATATGACCAAGCCACCTAAGTGATCCTTTACTTACTTATATCTTACTCACTATACTATGATCAGCTTTACATTCTTTCCTTATTTCTTCATTCTTTACTCTGTTATAAATTGATTTGCTACATATACGCCAAAGTGATCTCATTTCCACTGTATTCAGTATATTTTCGTTCATCTTCTGAGAGCTCCAAGCTTCACTTCCGTGCATCAGTGTCGGTACCATTGTGTACCGCTAGTCTTGCCTCCTCATCCTCCTTTTGATATCTTTCTCAGCCTTTCCGTTTCCATCAAACATACTTCCCAAATATACAAACTCATCTACTTGTTCCAAACATTCATTACCTACAAGTATTTTGCACGATGTCTTGCTTTCATCCTTCACGAATATCATCACTTTCGACTTGTTAACATTCATAATTAGGTCGCTTTCCTTGCATACATCGTACATTCTACTCACTAGACTCTTTAGTTCTTGTTCATTATTCGCCATCAGTGCTGTTGTGTTGTACAAAGTTTAGTTTATGAATTTTTTTAAAGTAATACATGAAGAGAACTGACTTTAAATAGAAATTTAATATGTTATTTTATTTAAACCTAATTTAAGGTCGAAGATATATGAATATTCTTTAAGTACGTTAAAGCTAGGTGAATATTATATTTTGCTCCCACCGGGATACGAATCACATCCAGTTTCCTCTTATACGGACCTCACAGCGTGTGTCCTGCGGGCTATTATTGTAAATCGACTTGAAGCGCTTCCTGCTACTTGAGTGACCAATTATTGTTCCTGAAGGGAATACACGCAGGTTGTTAAACTTCGCATCGTTTCATTAGTTTTTAACAGGACGAAGTCAAAACAAAAAAAATGTTTTCGAAGTAAGTTTTATTTTTATTACAAAATGTCATGCACCACACGCGAAATGTAAATTATATTTATGTTATTATTTATTAAAATTTACTTTAGAGTACTTATTAGTCTTTTAGGATACATAATTTTTTATTTTATTAATTTTTAGTTCTGCACAAAACTTACTTACAGAGAGTAAGCAAAAATAACAGAATGCCAAACTGTCATGTCACTCAGCTCTCACCTCATCCAAATTCATATATTATTGAGGAGAACATATTCTTATTGTGAAGTTGTAATTATTCAGAATATAGGTCTGTGATATTTTAAATACTGATTAAATGTATTAATTATAAAGATATACATATAAAATCAATTTTATCTAAAAATATTGTTGTTGCGCTACCGAGATTCTAATCTGGATCTCTTTTCCAATCCGGAAAATAATTGATATTCCGTAAAAATAATGTTGATGGGTTTCAAGTAATAGAACGATAGATTAATTTGAAAAAGTGTAACATGTAGGTTCGAAAATTTGTCGTCAAAAGTACAGTCGCTGTAGTATTGTCGGTAATGCACCTTCCCCGGATTGGAAAAGAGTTCCAGCTTCGAATTCCGGTAGCGCAACACCAATATTTTTCGATAATATTGATTTTATATGTATATCTTTATAATTAATACATTTAATTAGTATTAAAATTCATATATCTTCTCATGCAAGTGCGTCGATTGTTGAGACTTCTAAAAGGATCTCAAGTTCTCTATTTCTGTGGCCATATATCTTTCTTACTATTTTCTTCTCATTCATTTTTGGCATATATACGCCTGAGTGACCTCATTTCCATTGCACTCAGATTAATAGCTTGAGTAGCTTGTTGGTCTTGTGGTTTAAGACCCTGGCTTGGTGATCTATAGCAGTCAAGGGTTCGCACCCCGTCTATGAGATCAGAAAGTTAGTCCCATTTTCATAGTATAAGCGTTTAGCTTAGTTTGAAAATAGTAAGAATATTGATGTAACATGTACGTATACCGTGTATACGTCTCTTTTTAATAATGTATGTATATATATATCGTTCCTCATTTAAAAAGTTGGTCCAAATGTTGAAATAGTCCAAATTTTAAAGTAATTTTACAAATTATTTACAATCAATTCCGCTTAATTGAGCCGCCGGTTAATTGGGGCAGCCGCTTATTTGGGCCAAAGTTCAAGGAACTAATAGTAATTTACATCGCTTAATTGGGACGACATTCCGCGTAATTGGGACAGTCAATTTAAGATTACAATACATAAGTTTAAAATTTATTATTAAGTTCCACAAAAGCCAGAGAGTTAGTGCAAAAATTTCCCTATTGCAAGCAATACAGTTTGTCGCCGACAGTTGGCGAGCTATTAAAACCAACACCATATAAAATCTTTAAACCTTTAGATATTTCCGAAATTTTGAGCAATGAGGTAAATGAGGACATATTAGAAGTTATATTGTTAATTATCAAGAGTTTTCGACAATAGATAACAATTTACCATATTACGATGAAAATAAAGAATGAGGATGCAATTGTTGAAGCATTAAATTGAAACATCAAAAATTAGATGAAGAAGACGTTGATGATTAATATCCAACTGTGGCTGTAAGTAACCAGGAGAAAAAATAATTATAGCCAGGTTTCAACGTTATTTTGTGCAGGAAGGCAATGAAGGGAGCCCTACGTGTTTAAATAAAAATATTCCCAATTTAATTTTAAGCTCGCTTCGGTTAATTGGGCCAAACTTTCTGGTCCCGATGTGTCCCAATTAAGCAGAATCGACTGCATTTGAAACATCGTGATATTTCTTTATGATGTGCAATATACTCGTATACGCCTTTATTAATATTGTTTAGGTTTAAAATCTTGCTTTCTTTTTATCAGTAAAGTTTGGGGAACGCCATTCAACAGACCACTTGTTGCAACCCCCCGCAGACTCAGGTTTAGTTGTTTCCCTTAAATATCGTAACCCACACCGTACTTTATGGGCTTTGTATACCCTAACTTTTATGGATTCGGAAGCGTCTTCATGATTCTCCTGCTGTCATTATTTGGAAGATGTTTCAAATAACCACACGTATTTGACACATTCTACCGCAATAAACTTCATTTTAAATAACTATTTTTCATATTAAAGACTTTTATTTTATCACCAAATAATTATTTTGATGCGTTTATTTTTATTGTTGTAAAAATTACTAATTGCGGGCCCCCTCAGTCGTTAAGAGTTATTTAGTGCTTCTTTCTTTCTTCATGTCAGTATTGACATATAGTGGCTTAAATCAGATGACACTCGGCTCGTAATACACCTTCACAAGTCGTGTAAATCGGTAAAAGAACAGTAAAAATACCTGAATTTAAAAAAAATATAATAATAACGTCCACCCACTTTCAGCAAAAGAATACTGAATCTAAATGATAATTTTACCGGTTTAATTTTCTCGTTTTCATGTACCTACACATTTCGAATGTTATTTAAAAAAAAAAAAAATTATTGCGCAAACCGGTTAATGCGACCGCGGATAATCGATATAATTAGCTGTACGCAAGCGCTCAGATTTAAACTTACTTTTGTTTGCGTTTACTTTTACTCTTAATTATTTTTGTCATTATAAACAGTGTTGTAGTGCTAAGTAAAAAAGTTATTGGGCGGTATTTGATCTTAACCCCCCTTTTCTTTATTTCTTCCATGTATTTTTTATTCTTCCTTGTATTAATTACCACGGAAATTTGAAATTGAATTTGTTTGAGGTTAAAAATAAATGATTTTAGCGAGCAATACATTAGCTATTCTAAATGCTAAAACCATGCATATGTCAAAAAAAAATATCGCCCTTTAAAAATGTACATTTAGAGATTACTCTTTGTTTAAGTTGAGTTTACGTATTTCGTCTGTCTCCAATTGCATGTGGTCAATGGTTGAAAGAATGGGATTCCTCATATTGGAATTGGATCATCAAGATGATCCGCCCTGGCCCACACTACACTACTGATTATAAGTCTCGTATTAAACGTTATTTTCCAACTGCTCTAACTGTGATTCTTTGACAAATAAATTATGATTAAACAAATAATAGATATATATCATAGAGACGAAGCTATTTTTTATTATATTAATGAAAATATATGGAAGTATGGGTAATTACAATATATTACAATATAAGATAATATACTGGTCAAAATAAGAAAATATATAAAATTGAAAAATATAGATTTTTCAGACGTATTCTAGTATAATGTGTTAAAAACATTTTACAGATAAATAATTTTCCTATAGATAATTAAAAAAAATAATTACATTCTCATTGTGACATATATACTGTTTCGGGGAAATGAATATCAAATTTAGTCTATAGTGTAGTGGTATTTGAAGTGTTTCCACATATTAACATATATATAACTTCCAAAAATTTGATGGATATAGAGATTGATGATTGGTGAGAATGGTGAACGTTATATTTGTATAAAGTGATCACTTTAGCCAGCCGAAGACGGGTCGTAAGCCCTGTAATTACCCATACATCCATATATTTCCATTAATATAATTTAAAAAATAGCTTCGTCTCTACGAGATATCGATTATTTGTATGTGAAAATCCGGTAATTGTGTGTTCTTGGGGACATATTCAAATATTGCTAAATGATGAAGAAATGCCACGATGTATGTTTTCATCGGCACCGTGCAAGAGCGCAGGTGGAGATATCCAATATAACGAGAATAAATGTTTCCCTCCGGATGCGCGCGCACCGTTCGCGCCGCTCGTGGGAAGTTCGCGCCGCGGACGTCGGTCCGGGTGTGTTGCCCTTTCTGTGAAACTGTCCCTCGTTGCTCTCCCATCCTGCCGGTGGACCAGCGCCGCGATCGGGTGACGCGCCCGCACCGAGTGCACTTTAACACTTGACGTCCTGTTGGGTGATAATGGGCGCCATTGTCTGCCGGGATAGGATGCCGTCACTCATAACTTGCCGCCTGCAAACGTGAATTTGTTTTATTGCCCGACTCCACATCTATCCCGGCTAATTATTTGTATTTCGTGGAATCAAAAACAATTCATTCACATTGAGTTGTCCTTTATCATTACTATAGGTTCATGAGATGTAAATAAATGATACATATGCTAAATACTCGAACCTACAGTTTGGTGGAAGCAGTGATGTTATTAATTCGAGTTTTTTCCGAATTTAATTTTTTTAACTCAACGTGTGTTATTGATAAAACTAAAATTATTAAAATAAATATCACATATCTCATAGAGACGGAGCTATTTTTATTATATTTAATGGAAAATATATAGAAGTATGGGGTAATTACAGGGCCTACGACCTGTCTTCGGCTGGCTTAAATAATCACTTTATATAAATATAACGTTCACCATTCTTACCCCATCAATCTCCACATCTATCAAATTATTAAATGTTGTATATATGTTAATATGTGGACTCGCTTCGAGTACCACTACACCATCGCCATCTATGGACCAAATTTGATAATTCATTTTTCCTTGAAACAGCATATATGTCAACTCAATGAGAATCTGATTTTTTTTTAAAATTATTTAAATCTATATTCTTTATCTGTAAAATGGTTTTAACACATTATACTAGAATACGCCTGAAAAATCAATATTTTTCTTATTTTGATAAGTATATCTGATGTTTATTTAATAACAGTACCTTTGTAGGTAAAAATCCAGTAATTGTGTGTTCTTGGACATAAACAAATATTGCTAAAATTATTATATTGCACTGCATAGTATCTGTCATGTCAATTAGTGAAATTACATATTTATCCACAAACTGTTGGCTTTCGGTTGTTTGCAACCATTCATTTCAATGCACGATTTATCAAAAATAAACTACTCTGAATTATATATAATATTCAATCTTCTAACTTCTAAAACAGTACAAAGATATTCTCGTTAGATTAATCACCTTTATTCTATCATTATCCACTAAAACATTGTTAAATTCAGTGATGTTTCCCCAAAAAAAAAAATACCAAACCCTTTTTAGTTATTAACCGTCTTTGAAGTTAAGTTTATAAAAATATGCGTTATTTAAATTATCAAATTTTGTTATTTTCATTTTAGTTTTAATTTTTTGTTGACTCATTGTTGAACATCGATTCGTTCTCTAGACGTTTCGGTCCGATGGTCCGAGGGTGTTTTCCTCCGACGGTGTTTTTCTCGGTTCAGAAAATAGGGAACATTAATCAGTAGCGGGAAAACAAAGGTGAATTTATTTGCCACACTCTGAGTGCAAGGGGACAATGGCGGTCTCGAATAAATGCTTAAGCCCTTGGGAACGTTTCTGTGTATCGACCCTTAAAAGAATTTTCGAGAACGACCACTTTTTACCCATCTTATGTTCTTCGTAAGCTAAGCCTTTATGAAGTTTTCATTGTTTTCTGAGAGGGTATTGCATTGGCATACTCATATTGTCAGTTTTTTAAAAGTATCATAATAGATAACAAACTAAAATAGAAAGAACATATGTATTACTAATCTTACAATGAAAATAAGGAAAACTGCCTACATATTTTTAAGACTCGGAAACATCATTTACAAATGTGAAAATAATATATTACGCGTTTGTACAGTCACATTTGCAATACGGTATTATTGGATGGGGAGGTGCATATAAAACTTCAATGTCACAATTAGAAATCACTCAAAAAATGATAATAAAAATTATTCTAAAAAAAAAGACTATCCAAGTATACAACTTTTCACAGATATCAAAGTACCAAAAATAATAGACATATACAAATGCAATAACCAAATTAATTATTCTTCGTCATTCCATTCTTGACGTTCTTGAAAAAATTGAAATCATGTTTACAATAAATAATTACTGAACAAACGTAAACATTACGAACATATATTTGACAGATGATTGACTACGCGAGATGACAGATGGCCTGTCGGAAAAATTCATACGTTTTCGCTGCTATATGTATTTTCTTACTCGTAATAAAAACAACTTCATTTCAAATTGAATATGCGTACTGTTAGTTATACAAAAGAAAAAGCATTTAAGTAATCTTAATTTAGAGATATAGATGCAATAGCCATAGCGACGACGTGCAATCATATTATTGGATTGTTTTAGGTGTTCCAAGTGAGTAACTACGCAGATCAGAACGTGTTGCTCACTTCACACTGTTCGTGATATTTTATCCATTGCAGTATTTCCTCTCGATTCTGCACGCTAATTATTCTCCATCAGGTCGGCCGGAGTGATATTTGCTCACCATTCATTAACCCTGGGAGCAGAGAGTACGTGACTCTTGAAGGTAAACAGAGCAGGGGAGTGTGTCGGATTGTAGCGCGGTATCTTGTAATATACCTATACAGAGTATTTCTTCCAGCGAATGATAGGCTAGGGACCTCGCCGCTATACGATATTTATTTTTATTTTTAAAGAGAACTCATTCTTATTGTGAAGATGCAATTTTTCAAAACATAGTTCTGTGATATTTTTAATACAAATTAAATGTATTAATTAAAAAGATATACATATAAAATCAATTTATCGAAAAAATATTGATCTCTTCCTATTCGGGGAAATGCATTAACCGATTAGGAAATGCATTAACCGAAAGTTGACGACAAATTTTCGAACTTATTTGTTGCGCTTTTAAATGACGTCAACTTTCTGTGTTGGTGTAGCATAATCGGTTAATGCATTTCTCCGAATACGAAGAGATCCAGGTTCGAATCTCGGTAGCAACAACAATATTTTTTCGATAAATTAATTTTGTATGTATATCTTTCTAATTAATACATTTAGTTTGTATTAAACATTTATTTATGTAAATAAACTATGTTATTCAGCAGTCATCGATTTATATATATTTGGCCCATAATATAAATAAATTGAAAGATATAATAAAATCACGATATTTTTGGATAAAATGATTATTGGAGGATAAGCGATTCACTTGAAGATATTTGTTGACCCTCTACATCGAAGACCAAAATCATAAATGTCCTGGAAGAGATTCTCACGTGTGCCCTAATAATAAATTCATTAATATATTTTTAATTAATCATTTAGATAGATATACAGAGAAAATCTATTTATAAAAATATATTAGGTAGTATTATAGCAAACAAATATTTTTTCTTTGTATCTTTCTAATGTTTTCATTGTTTATAATAATTTTTTATAGTTATTTAAAAAATACTAGAAAATAAGTTTTTTTTTTTTTTTTAAATTTAGAGTCACACGTAATGTAGAAATTCATAATCTATCGTTTATATAAAATTAGTCATAATATCCCGATTATACAAAAGAAATGTATAGGTATTTATGTATATATTTAATGTTTTATTATTTTACACGCATAAGGAATTCATTTTTTCCTTACGGGTGTAAAATTTCTGATTCGTTTCACGACCGACCGACACTGTGTCGATGGATGATTTCTCAAAATGTGAACTTTAGTCTTCTGCAATGAGGAAGATTGGTATTTTTAATTAAGGTTAAGTGATCATCCATTAAAAGCGTTGTCTTTTTTGTAGCGAATAAAACAATTAGAGTTGGAGCGTGTACCGAATAGATATCCATTGGTTTTAATTAATTGTCAGTAGATGGTTTTATTGGATAGTTTTAACAATCTCTTTGTATATTTATTCTTCATTGTGTTCGAATACTCTTGACTGCGTATTATATATCCAATGCGACAGAAATATTTGTGCCAAATGTCGGTATGCGTAATTAAATCTTATACAGGGTGTAACAGACCTAGTACAATATATTTTATGAGTGGATACATGTATAAATTACGAGTCGAAAATGTTCAAGGAATATGTGCAAATTCTGCACTATTGCGGAAAATATTATTGTCTAGGTACTTCGAAGTAAATATTTGCGAAATTGTTCAATTTTTAATCTATATCTTTAATTCAGGTCTTAAATCATCTAACAAAAAATAGTCTGGTCGCTCAATATCCGATGACCATTATTTTTTTGTATTCAATATATTATTTGAAATCAATAAAATATTTAATTTAACCGAAATAATTCCATAATTACGATTTTTTTTTAATGCTTTTATCTCTGACATAGTTGAGATTAGGCACATATCCCTTGAATATTTTCGATTCGAAATTTATTCAGGTATATCCACCCATAAAGTATCTTGTATAACCTTTTTGTTATAATGGTACATTTTCAAAATACTAAACTAATATTAAAGTTTGTATTGTTTTGAAAATAGAAATTTGAATGCGAATTGAGGTAGGTGATTATTATTTAATACCTGCATAATTTGAAGTTTATTTTTTTATAAATATTCTTCATAGTGATCGGTTTTTTAAAGATGAAACGTTAAACTATTTTTCTCAACGTTTTAAGACGTTTATTAAAAATTATCCATTTCAGAAAAAGCGACGCTTAAATGACGTCCGAGGGCGGCTTTAAATACTAGTAATTTAATATTGAACCTTGCGAGATTTTCGTTGATAGTTTATACGCGTTCGTTTTGCATTTGTTTTCTGTCCGATTTAAACACACCTCCGCTCGGAGTGCCGCCGAGAGAGAAGTCAAGAAGTCAGAGGTGTCGGCCGGATTAATTCCTCGCGACTCGTGACGACACGGCGAGATCCATTTCCACCGAAAGAACTACCTATTCACCGGCGACTGATTACATTCGCCACCAGTTTACGTCCCCTCTCGCCGAAAACGCGAGCCGGGCGACGACAACATAGCGGAAAAGTTTGTATTTTGTATAGCGTCGGTGGAGCGGGCCTCTTTTTTTTTTGACGCGGTGGTCGTGTTTTCCGTGAAAATTAGCTTTCTCGTGGACAAGGTGATATTGCGTGTTTCCCGCGCATTACCGCCGCAGTCGGCAAAACAAATGTCCCCTTATCGACACGGCTCATCGCGTGCGCGACACTGCTAGTTGTTTTTGTCGCTGTTCCGTATTCGAATCTAAATTGAAATGGCGCTGTAACGTTTCCGCGAACCGGGGGTACACGATGCATCCAGCTTTTGGATTCGGAATGAAAACAGGATAACGTTCGTATGTCACAACCGGGCGGGCAAGCTTTCGGAGGGTAAAAACGAATGATAAATTGTCAGTTAAATCCTTATCCTTTGTAAATTAAACAGCTCGAGTGGACTGAGCGCCACGGCTTTGCGATTTATGATTTAATATTAAAAACATCCGAATTGTTGTGAATTTTGATTCACATTTTATACTCGTGTATCTGCGTACGATACTTACATTATATACGCCGTTTTTATTTATTTAAATGTGCTTAATGATCACCGACATTTTGATTTATTGACTAATATGTAATGGAGGACCTCACATCAGGTGTTTTCTTGTTAAATGGTCATTGGAACCTGAATAAGTATTGTTTTGACATACCGACCCCTTAGAATAACAATGTTCTAACTAACATTTAGGGCTAGTTCGAGATATTGCGTGAAATTGATTCCAAATGCATTATTCTTTATTTCTTCCATACACACCAACACTATTTAACGGATATTAAAGGAAATAGCAAGAGTTGCAGTTCCAACTGCATCAGTTATTTATTTTAATTTATGGATCATTATTGTTAGTTTACAATGTTTTTATTTATTTTTAATTTCCCTCATCTTACAGTGGTCATTGATAATACTGAAAGTCCTTAAAACTGATCATATTTGCAAACTCAAAATAAAATATACATGAATATATGTTAAAATTCAATCGACACTTTTGAGCTCATTATCTCAAAACAGTGTCATTTTGAGGGGTCGATACTCCAAATGAGCTAATTTACATGAATTAATGTAATATATATATATTGGTCATTCTTGACTAATAAATGGATTTACTACGTGTAGCGACCATATTTCCACTACATTCAATTTACTTTTGTTCCTATTTTGTTGGTACCAGGACTCCATTTTGCACCGTCTTAAGTCGCAATTAGTCTCCGTACATTATTCTCCGCAATTACTTTCCTTTCAATGTCTTTTTTAACCTTAGCTTCATCCATTTTTTTTCCCATATCCATTAATCCTAAATCACGATGCTACGATCATATTTAAGAATAATCATGATCTATATTCTATATTGTTCCAAAAACGCGAATAACCATTAACCGTTGTAAAATTATATATTGCGATAAAATCGACACAACTTCGAGAACCGGCCACGGCACTGATTATAATCAAATTTGAAGGCGCAATTTCAATTCCCCGGCTGGCCAATTAAAAAACTTTTTTTTTTAAACGATTGCTTTCTGCTTGTTTTATTTTTTGATAATTTCTCTACGTAACTCTCGACAAAAATGTTTTTTGGATTCAAAAACTTGTGCTACCGTTTTAAGGAAAACATAACATAATCCGCAGAATGAGATATATCTCGAAGATTTAGTTGAGATAAATGTCAGTACGATGTACACGTGAGATTTTAATCTGGATATAAACTCAGAGTCAACTTGAAATTTATAGAAAGAGACCATACATTTAAATTAAACGGTTAATGGACTGACAGTGAAGCGATTCTTTGAGACACGGGGACTACGAAAACAGTGAGTTGTCTCCAAAGTATCTCATGGGAGCAAAATCAATTTCTTCCGTGGACATGGCCAATAAGAATTACCTAATACAAATATCACAGAACTATTTCTGAAATAGCAACTTCATAACAAAAATATGTTCTCTTTATCACCTAGTTTGGTGTTCGTAAAAACTTTTAGAACACAGACATATTTACTTCAATTTAGCCAACTGCCTTCCCCTAGTTGACAAGGGATTGTTCCAGAATAATGGTGTTGCCGACGTGATGCGGTCGTTATTAAAATCTGGACACTCCCGCCAGCCTCTCGTGTATCTCTCTTTGATTGACATCATATTTATCCTTTTACGTGTACTGCGGTTGGCACATTTCCGACATTTTGTTCATCTATCTACCCGAAAGTTTGCTCCCTCCCCCCCACCCCCCTCTCCACTCTCCGCCCAGCGAACCCTGAACATATTTACCCTGCCTTAACTTTATCCTCCCTTAACTTCCCTCAACGGAAGTATTGGATACCGGTTACCTACTTTACCATCTAGTAAAATCAGCGATGTAACTAATAAATTATGTTCTGTTATTCACCCTTAATGAAAAATAAAATTAAAGTGTGTGTTTGTGCATTTGAAAAAATGATGATTGTTTGGTCCCCGCATATTAGCTGAGTGTCTATTACTGTATACATACATATAATATTTTCACGTGTTTTCGTATGAATTATTTTAATTGTATAATTCCATTTATTGCTGTGTTATAAATTATTAGTGTTATAACTATGAGAGTGCCGATCGCAAACAATGTGTACGTTGAAAGAACGAGAGAACGAATGCTGTGCCACGAATTAAGCTAAATAAAGAGTTGTTAAATACCATGCAAAATGTAGATTGAAGCGAAATAACACATTCTCGTGTAATTATTTGTTTCCTCTGTATATATGTTGTATTTTGTTGTTGTTGATTAGACACAGTTGATTACTATGTGAATCCTTGCCGTAAAACTGTTCTCCAGTTTAATAAATGTTTGAAAATAATAATATAAAATATGTATATGTACATGCAATAAACATGGAACAATGTCCATATTAAAAAGTAATGTAGGTAATGTATTTTACTAACGGCGTTTTTTTTCTCCAATTCCTTAAGAGTCCACGAATAGTAGATCGAAAATTATACTATTTCAAGTGCATCAACGCTATTACAAACTACATTATTATGAAATATAAAAAGTGATCGTCAATTCTTTAAATTGTATTTTTCAAAATACTTTTTGAACATTTAAGGGTGGGAGTTCCACCATAATGCATAGATTATTTGATCAATTCCACCCGAGATACTCTGAAATATTTACCCCTAGGATTATTATTTAACCTTACCGACAGGGTGGTTGGGTATCGAGTTACCCAGTGCGAAGGCTGTCGCGCCTTTTGTTACCTAATCTCCCGATGAAACCCAAGACGTTTGGAGATGCTGCTCTCGCGATGAGCGGCGGGAGATATGATCCCTTTATGGCTTGCTCAACATGTCAGTAATTATCGGGTGGGCCACGTATATCGGGTGCCCTCTCGGTACTCGGTACACAAGGAAGTCTTATTCAACCTCCACGATAAATAAAAGGTATAAAAGCATTTACAGATGAATACATACATATAATAAAAATACAAAAATATTATAAAACAAATTATACGTATTAATTAGAAAGATATACATATAAAATCAATTTTATCGAAAAATATTGTTGTTGCTACCGGGATTCGAACATGGATCTCTTCCAATCCGGAATTCAAATAATGGAATGATAGATGTATTAATTTGAAAAGTGTAACATATACATAGGTTCGAAAATTTGTCGTCAATGCACTGTGGTGTTATAGCATAATCGGTCAATACACGTTCCCGAATTGAAAGAGATCCAGTTTCGAATCCCTGTAGCAACAGCAATATTTTTAGATAAAATTAATTTTATATGTATATATTTCTAATTAAAACATTTACTTTGTATTAAAAACATCACAGATCTTATGTTCTGAATAATTATAACTTCACAATAAGAATGTGTTCTCCTTAATAATATTATAAGAAGCTATTCATTTCTGAACTAAATAAGTTAATAGTTAAATAAGCTTCATCCCTTATTGTTTTTGTGGTTTAAATACAGGGGTCTTACACCACGTAAAAACACAGCAGACAAAGGAAACATATTTTGGACGTATATTTAGGTCCTCAGGCAGTCAACCGTCAAAGTTGCGTGGTTTATTATTTTGAGCACATCAGAATTCTGTAATATTTAAACCTGTGTATGTATTGTACAAATATTTTTAAAGTACAGTATTTTTGTTTTAGTTTTTGGTACATAAAAATAAAGTTATTGATGCCTTTTATATATTTTACTACCAGAAAACATAAAATAAGTACTCCTAACCAACTAACTTAATAATATAAAATAAGTCACTTTCTTATATTACAACAAATTTTTTTAAGAACACATTTTTGTTGTGAAGTTGCAATTTCAGAACATAGTTCTGTAGTATTTTTAATACAAATTAAATAAATCAACTAAAAAAATATACAGAAACGCATTTTCCTGGATAGGAAAAGATCCAGGTTCGAATCCCGGCAGCAACTAAAATATTTTTTCGAATTTTTTTTTTCTGTATATCTTTCTAATTGATTAATTTAATTTGTATTCGTAATTTTACTCATTGCTTAACCTTGCAGCAATATGTCGTGACGAAACTATAGCACATAGGCGGACCATTTCGCATTTTATCAGATTGTTATGACACTATGCGTCTGAATGTGAAGTTGTAATTTTATTGTATGGGTGTACTCTACGAAATTTTTTTTGGAGTGACGGTAAAGGTCGATGTACACATTGGTCGGTTAAATCTTCGTTTCTTAAAAAAAAAAAGGTGAAATAAAATTATTTGAAAAACTTTATTAGGGGGACTTCAGTTGACTTGGCCAAATACGTACGTTATTGTCTTCCGATGTGTTTCTTTCTTCTTTGTTCTTTTTTGTATGTTTTTTATTTTGTTTTATGATTTTATTAAATTGTTTGTATTTTATAATTTTTATAAATTCAACTTTGTATTCAATATGTATGTAAACTTAATTTGATTTTTTAAAACTACAAACACATTATGAATCAATACTTAGTCCATGAAACAGTATTTATTTGTTTTAATAAATTAATAATGACGTATGTTTTTCTAAATAGATAATAATATGTCCTTAATAACCACTGTACATCATACATATGAATATTTATTAAAATGTTTGTTCTTTTCAAAATTTATGATATCGATTCCCGGGAATTCCGGGGGCTTGAAAATGTTGACTCTGAGTCCCGGGAAGAACTTAATAGATTCCCCAATGTGTGTGTGTGGTGCCGAGGAGGAAACTCTTGACCATGTATTTTTTGCTTGTCCATTGCGGATCACAGGTTTTTTTTTACAGTAATCTCTTCAATGGTAATTTTCAGTTAATTTGCGTCATCTTTTTTCCAATAGAAAATTTTTTGAACAGCAATGGTATCGACTTGTAATATAATATTTCTTATTTTATAATATTGTTGTACTATTTTCTATAAAATAAAGTTTTAACTTGATTAATGGCACACCTCACTCTTGAACGGTGGATTGCCTATTTAATGAAAGAAGAAGAGAGTCCCGGGAATTGAAAAAAGTCGAGAATACAGAATCCCTACTTTGATCAGTTTTTTTTAGTCCCAAAGACTTCATAGTTTTCAATGCGTTTGATCTCCGAAAGTTGTTCTGATCTTATTTTATGTTTTCACAGGTGTTCGATATTTATTCGATTTATTTGTATACAGTTTTAATTATTCAATTTTGTACCTAGTATTTTAATTTTTATTAATTGTTTAAGATATAATCGATGAACATATCTTCTTGGGTCTACTTAAGTTGACGGTGAATATTATCTATGTATTACTGCATCAGAAAGGCTAAATAAAATAAATGAGATATGAACGTTTTCCTGGACAATTACAATTTTCAAATGTAATTATTTTTCGAATTGAGACGGATCATTTTACTCTCTCTCTCTCACCGGTCGTGCGTTTTGAGAAAATACCGAACAAAATAAACGAAAATGACCGCCGCGTCCGAGAAGTCGACCAAATGAGGTCACGTATTGTTGCGAGGCACGTGAATGCATTCGGCTGCACTCGGCGACCGGGTGCTATCGCTCACAAAGAAGGCACGCTGATTACTGAACAAATTATAGCGCGCAATGGTGCAGGTGTGTGTCGGTATGCAACTTCATGTGATTTTAAAAATTACTCTGTGGCCAGTTTTTTTATTACACAATTTAATTTCGTTACTGGCTCAAAACGAGCTGGGTTATTTTAACTAATGTTGGAACTGAAAATTTTGTTTTGTTTTTGTTAATTTTGTTAATGGCATGGCAAGCAAAGTTTGATCTCTCAATTCACCCATAGCATTTAAAAATGTTTTAATGGAGATTCAGATGAAGTTCAGTGAAATATTTTTAAAAAAATATCATATTTTATACAACACATTTCATATTGTTTAAAATAATATAATACAAGTTCTAAGAAATGAAAGCTAAAATGGTTAGAATAATTTTTAGAATGATCACATTTATATACTCTTTTTCTTAATGAAAGGATGAAAATAAAATCTATAAAATCAACAAACGATATGCACGACCAGATTATTTTCAAATACTATGTAATTAATTACGTTTCATTTCATATCTAACATAAGCATACTAAAATCATAACATATTGTGAGACCTACTTTCCTTAAAAAGATCTTCTTATTACATACATCGATGTTTTCATAATGAATTAAATAATCTTGTATGAAAATAAATCTTAAATAAAAACAATTGTCAGTGCTCGTCGTTCTAACAGCTTTACTTGTATATATGCTTTTGAATGAAATAATTTTATTTAACATTTTGTCAAGCTACGTCATTTCGCGCACAATTTAAAAGACAGAATATTCGGTTCGGATTCGGCCGATAAAAAGGCAGTTTTGATCAGTCTCAACATTTTAATTTAACCGCGAATTTTACAAAATACGGTAAAGTATATATTTTTTTATATGAATCTACAATATATTTAGGTTGGCGCAATTAAAAAGTTAAAAATTTCAAATTAGCGAATAAGCAACGAACGAACCGCAAACGTCGACATGTCCCAAAAATTTGATGATTGAGGTAAAACTGAGTAACAAAATAATTTAATTTTGTTCACATTCGCGGAATTTTTGTTTACTTAACGATATTGCTGGTGTCTGGCCAAGTAGGAAATAAAAAAATTGGTTCATGTTAAAATAAGGTATATTTTGGTATAACATTTTTTTTTAATCATTTTAGAGTGAACGAAGTTAATCTCAAGAATTATATCGTTGAAGTCAAAACTTGTTATTGAAAAAAATTACTGGGTCACGATGGAATTGAATTTTGAATTACACGCACTACACTACACACACAAGAAATTACAGGGAATTGTTGTATGAAGTTTTTAACAACATTCAGCTACTACCAGTCACACACATTCCACTGCGTTTTAGATGCATCGATTCAATGACTTCACATCCGAAATACACACACACACACACACACACATATATATGTATTTAAGACGTGTATATGCTAGGGTTCAAGAGGCGTTTGAGTGAATTTCTCTCGCCAATCTAAAACATTGCCTTTACATATTGCTCACTAACTTATGACGTAACGGTAAGTTTAAATAATTTAAATACGCCTAATGACAGTGTTTCTCCATTAAAATGGTTATGGCTCCCCAAAATATGCTTCTGACACGAACATTGAAACAAGCGGCAGTAAGTACAATGTTCGTAAACTTTTCTCATTTTGCCTTCTGGTGACTGATTTTGGACTTAATGCGTACGTCAGAAGTTTGGTTTTAATTTACTTTTAAAAGTGGGGTTGTTAAATCATTATATCTCCCACCGTTCTATTTACTAATATACAAAATCGTTAGGTCCCCCTTACTTGTGATCAGCCTAGCCTTTTAATTGTTGACAGGTCGTTATATAAATCGTAATTTTTATTTATTTATCAACATTGCAATAAACTGACACTCAAAAAAAAATTATCGCTGTTTATAGTACACATAGTAATGTATAATATCTGTAGTGGTACTTAAAGCGAGTCCATATAAAACGTATATGCAACTTTCATAAATTTAATAAATGTGGAGATTGAGGGGTGAGAATTGGTGAATGCTATGTGTATATATATATAAAGTGATTACTTAGGCCAGCTGAAGACAGGTCGTAAGCCCTGTAATTACACCATACTTCCATATATTTTCCATTAATTGTAATAAAAAATAACTTTGTCTCTATGAGATATCTGATATTTGTTTAATAACAGTGCCTTTTTAGGTAAAAATCCAGTAATTGTGTGTTCTCTATTGCTAATATACTATGTATATTATGTTAGAAACGAGAAATAAAATAAAATTAAAATAAGTTAAACTGTTTCTAAATCGGATAATGTCGTCACGAGACTAGACTAAAATAAAACGTAAACAATTGTCACGTAATACAATAGTTGGTAGCATGTAATTTAATATTATTGTATTAAATAAAATAACAATAACTTTGTATGAAACCACGAAATTTATTATACGTCAACCGATTTCGCTTATTTCAAGCTTCATCAGGACGTATTTATATTCTGTCTCCCTCTTTATATATTTATGTGCACTCTTTTTGTATTTATGATCACTTTTAAATACGTCCTGATGAAGCTTGAGATAAGCAAAACCGGTTGACATATAATACATTTCGTGGATTCATACAAAGTTATTGTTATTTTATTTAATATAATATGTCAAACCACAAAGTGATTGCTTTCTACGAAAATATATAATATTATTGTAATTGTGTGTGTTATTGTTCTTAGAATTTTTAATTATGTCTTCGTTTATCCTATTTCTTTTTTATATTATATTCTTTAATGTCTTTTTAGTAGATATAATTTTAATCTTACATTTTTATACTTTTCAAATTTGTATATTATGGATTTTTATTTTAAAAAAAACGCTTTACATTTTTCACTTCACCCTGCGTATATATAACACGGGTTTCTCGTTCACCTCGTATACATATCATCGTCTTCAGTTTTGGTCCTTTTGTCGAATTAAATCGAAAATTGTCTGAATTTATTTCACGTTCATATGGTATTTGGCTGAAAATATAAAATAAATAATTTTATTTAATTCATTGCATGCTATTATTATTATTATGTAATAAATGATATAGAATTAAAAATGGGTCACTTAAATGGTTATGTAGAACGAATGAATTGGGAGAAATTGGTAAGTACGTGATACGAGTGTTGATGGCACCAGAAATAGAGGACGTCCGCGGAAGACTCTGCGTGATCTGGTAAACCTGATACCGGAAGATGGTTCTGTTAGAAGCCTAACAATCGATGAGAAGATGCACGAAATAGGATGTGTGCTTTTTTAATGCAGTTCCGTCGCACATCTTTTGAAAAAATATGTTCTGTGTTTAATAAAAAAAACATATTTTTGGAAGCGTATTATTTTGTTAAACGTATGGAGATATCTGTACCGTTGTATTTTCTTAATAAGTATTTTATATTAGATTTTTGTTTTACTTAAAATAAAATACATTCACTAGCATTCCTCCATTCGTTTCAGACTTTAAAAACCCATTAACCGCGGTAGGCAGGGATTTGTTTTAAAGAACAATATTTACCTTGGCCTTAGCAAACACCGCGGAAGGCAAATGTATTAAATTTTGTTATTTTTGGTTTCCAAGAGTCGTGATCAATATTTATTCGTTTCGTATTTTTGTTTGTGTTCGGTGTTTTTTCGAACACTCAGGTGGATGACTAGGCGATTCGCCGGGAACGTGTCACATTATGGGACCCCAGTACTTAAGATATTTTTCTAGTCGAGTATTATTATATATATATATATATACGAAAATATTTACACTCTCGTAGAGACATGAAATCGTAATTACATATTTTAAATGTGTGGAATAAGGGTATGCATCCACACAAATACAGCAGGCGCCGGTTATTGTGATCACAGTAAAACTCAGCGATCTTGATATATATATACGAAAATATTTACACTCTCGTAGAGACATGAAATCGTAATTACATATTTTAAATGTGTGGAGTAAGGGCATCTATCCACACAAATACAGCAGGCGCCGGTTATTGTGATCACAGTAAAACTCGGCGATTTTGATATATATATACGAAAATATTTACACTCTCGTAGAGACATGAAATCGTAATTACATATTTTAAATGCGTGGAATAAAGGCACCCCACACAAATACACCAGGCGCCGGTTATTGTGATCACAGTAAAACTCGGCGATTTTGATATTTATATACGGAAATTTAGTCAATTGTCATTAAAGTACAATAGTTATTTGATAAAACAATGCAGTGCGTTTGACTAAGGTTGGCACAATACCAAACATACATTTGTAAAGGGAAGAAAGCGGCCGCCGACGTCTGTATTCCGAGATTTATGAAGGTTAGCTATTTACCACCTATTCACAAGGCATTAGCAGTGGCGAGCAGTAGGTGTAGATTTAGGTTATGCTGTTACCAATGATATTATATTTATATGTAATAAAATATATGTATTTCCGTTTAACCAACGTTTTTAGACAAAATAAATCCGTCGTTTATACGACCCTATCATGTATTTATTTATAATTTTAGAGTATACTATTAATAGTGTTTTTAAAGTTTATGTTTTAACGTAAAGCAATATCTTGATACCTATTTAAAAAATGTATGGACGTTTTTAAGAACACTTTCTATGACTGAATATGATTAATTTATTGTTTGAAAATCCTTCACGTAATAACAAAAATAAGGTTAACGTAGAAAATAGTTCTGCCAATTGCTTTTTGTTTTTCCCAAATCAAAAACCAATCCATGCACCAAATTTAAAGAACAATCATGAAATCAACACGTTAAAAACAGTAAGATAATAAAATTCGCGAATTAGTAAAAAAGGAAGTAGATACTTCAATGATTTACACGCAGTTGTAAACCTTACTAATGTTATTCTGTTAAAAAACAGCATAGGTAACGACTCCGTACTAAACGGATCTACCGAAAGGAATTTTAAATTCAGTAAATAGTCATTTATATGACTTGAGTAATTCACTAGCTTAAAGATAGAACAGAGTAATGTGAATATCTCGATGCAGCGAATACAAAAGAGCGCATTGGGTACAGCGGTAAGTTGTCGTGGTAGTTTTTAGAACTAAGAAATTAAAGTCTACTGGTACACAGATGGCGCTAATTGTAAAATAATTTTTTCGTTCATGTTAATCCAATTATTTAATTTATATTTGTTTCCTAGAATTTTTAGTAATGCACAGATTTTTTGCTTGTATGTACTGCACGCCCCTGGGTATTAGGTACCTAAAAAGGCTGGGTGACACTATTATTACCTGTTATCTCACTGCCAAACATACTTAACAGTACGAGTTATTTATGATTAAATAAAGCGGCGTAAAGTACATCAGTTTTCGATGATTAGTTCCGTCCATTAAAAATTGTTCACTTAATACGGCTGATTCTAATAATCATTGATCACAATAACCGTTACATACTATTTTGTGTTTACTTATGTAGTAGTAAAAATGATTTAAGTAATTATTTACATCGTTTTCTTTCCTCAAAGTTGCAGATGCTGAAATATGATTTGTATATTTTATGCATAACGCATTAATTAATTGATTTATTTATTCAATTCTTAACATAGTTCATACATAAGCACTCCTATATATTGCTCCATATATATATATTAATATATTAATCACTCCTATATATTAATCCAAACAAGATTAATATATTAAACACTCCTATATATTAATCCAAACAAGATTAAAGCATTTTCAGTCAATTTAACTTTAAATCTATTCAATTTCTCCTCCTTTTTTATGTTTTCTGGCATTTCATTAAGAATCTCCATCGCACTATACAACATCGATATCTGAGGTTTGACCACCTTCCTGAATGGTAGTCTCAGTCTATCTCTTCCTCTTGTACGAGCATCGTACAATAGAAAATAATAAACACTTGAATAACTTTTAAACAATAACTCACATCGGTACAAGATCATCCTAATAAAGGGGACATTATTATTATTAATAACTGTTAAAATATTATAAAAATAGATAAAATAAATAAATAGATGTATGATTATTTAGCAGTATTTTTACAATTATGTTTACGTGTAAACCATTTCCCTGTCTATGCACGAGATTTATCTCCTATAGAGAGGTATCATGTCTTGTAACAATGTAACATTTCTAAATAAATTAATAAATAAACTACTTTGCTATGTTTAGCGACCAGTTCTAAATACGAGTAGACAGGTTATATCCAGTTTGTCACATCTGCTCACCTTTCTCTCTACTCTTGAGTTTTCTAACATTGAAATAAGAATATAGGTGTTCCTATGTAGGTACTTCTTAATTTATCCTTTTATTTGTGTTATTAGTTGTATTATATTTTAACATTCAGAATATAATTTTTTTAAATTAAGAAAATAAAAAGTGGGTTTTCAATAATCAAATTTGATGGTAAAATTGTATTAATTTAATTAATATTGAAGCATATCGTCGTGCATGAAAAATCGCAAAATGTAGGATGTCCCAAAAAATGTATACATACTTTTAGAGTCTATGTCATTTCTTGATTTAAAATAATGACTAAATAAATCTTAGAATAAACTTTTGTCTATTACTAAAAGTGCTACTGGAATAGTGAGAACATATTTGAAGAGCAAAAACAGTTTAGGATCCACTTACGCGAGTCGGCATTACTCGTATTATGGTAAGTAAAGCAGATGGAACTGTTCAACACGTTCACTAGCATATTTATGGTAAACCGCGAACATACATAAGCCGAAGAAGTGAACAAGAGTTCCCGGAGAATAATCGCGAAGCTCCAAAGAAATCTGATCAGCACGAGGCTCGTGAGATATGAATTCCAAAATATGTATTGACAGAGCCTTGGAAAAGTTACATTCCAACATTATTAGTCCACGATGGTGATCTCGACTAGTACTTAGCAAAATATGCATATGATGTAGAGTTTTCAAATAAGATTGTTTACTCTTCCCAGATCTCATCTCAATGACTTTTTTATGGGAACTTATCAACGATAAAGTTTATTGCACACAACCGGCCAGAGTTAGCGAATTGCGAGCAGCCATTGAGAGAGAATGTGCTAAATATCAAACCAAATGGTTCGTGATGTTTGCGATCCTATTGCTCCACGTTATCACCACTACTTGAACCATAATAGTTGTCAATTTAAGCACTTGCGATCTTCTTCTTTCTCTTGTGCCATTTCCGTTCAACAGTCTGGAAGAGCTCTACAGTAAACTGGTCAAACGATTGCCTTAGGTTCTTCAGCCATGCTATTCTTCTTCTCCAGGGCCCCGACTTCCAGCAAACTTTCTTTGCATTATAAGGTGCAAGATCTCGTACTTCTCCGGATGTCTCATTACTTGTTCGAGATTTTGATGTTTTCAGATTTTTACTTACTTACTTTCCATCACACCATTTCCCCGCGGAGATAGGCAGAGAGGATAAAGTGTCACATTCTTCTGTCCTGACACACAATTCTCGCCTCATCCACATTAATGCATCTTCTCATACAAGTCCGCTGGTTATCGTGGCTTCTAACAGGACTGTCTTCTAGTATCTGGTGTACGTGGTCATGCCAAGTCGGATTTTTACTATTTTAAATACATATTTTTCTTTATACATCCGAACTATAACATATTCATTCGTAACTATCAGGTTGCGCGCCTTGTTACTTAGATTGGCACCACCAGGTTTCCTGGTTTATAATAATGTATATGTGTGTGTGTGCGAGTATTTCCGCCTTTTTCGAAAGCTAAGAAGACGGTAACCGAGGCGTCATTCTTATTATATCCCGTGCTTCGACCAGTCCAGCAGTCCAAATAAACCACCAGTGCGCGCTTCGGTCGGTCGAAATCTAAAGAAAACAACCCAGCCGAAGAACAACTACATCGGAACAGAAAGACAGTAAAATTAAAAAGGTTAGTGCAGTTCATATATCATATGTGTGCTTGATGTCAATCAGAAACCTAGGAACCAGCTATCGAAGGCGTTTCCATAAACACTATATTTCCAGCGTATTTTAAGCATTCTTCTGTAGATCTACATCTCAAATGCTTCATGTCGCCTTATCATTTCTTCGATAAGTTGTCCATGCACTTACGATACCGAAATAAATCTCTTCTTTCCTCTTTCATGTCAGTATTGACGTATAATGGCTTCAATCAGGTGAGACTAGGCTCGTAATACACTTCACAGCTCTAACTCCGAGGTATCTTCAGCCAGATCCAGGTCTTATTCGTCCCAAAGTTGTGCAATACATTTAGAAGGCATCATTTTATTTTTGTCGCTATTGCGGTATTGCGGACTATCCAGGTATCTGTTCGCTCCATACGTAAAAATTTAAAAGGCAAAAGTATGAACCAATGTAATTTTAGTTGCTTGTTTTATGTCACTGTCTTTCCGTATTCTCGTATATTTGGTTCATAGCAAATCTAGATCTTAATAAATACTGTATTTATAATCATTCAAAGCGTGTATACATTTTATTGGGACACCTTGTATACCAATCAAGTTTTTAATTATTTTACGCGTCAGCTGCTATCGACCGTCCGTCTTGTTTAAAAATCTCCCAGCGAGGACACAACGTCCTTTTTTTCTAATCTGTTAAATATGTCGACGGCACTTGGGCGTTAATTTAATCACTCTCTCCCTCTGGTGTTTGCTATGTTAATCTTAACTTCTTCCATTCTCGTAACAAAAAGTCTATTTAAACTTCGCAACTGTCGTCGGGCCCCAGCCTCGCCGTCATAATCCGCCGCGGAGAAATATTTTATACAAGGGGATGCCAAGTTTTCGCGTGAAAAAATATTAAAAAAAAGAAATATCTTCACGGGCATTTTTCATTATGTAGATGTTTACTTATTCAATTAATAAGTCATTTTTAGTAAAATCTCGGATGAACTCGTAAGAGAGATATTCTATATTTTAGTACTCAAGAGGCATTTAAACTTTTTTAAATATCTCTTCCGGAATATGCTGCAAGAATCAGGCAGATTTCGTCCATGTGTGACAGTATGATTTTTACTTTTGGTTTAATATTAATTATGAATTTTTAAAGTTTTTAAATAGCCACCCTTTCGAAACAGGCGAACTTAGTCGAGATTTTTTTCGATATAAATTTGAGTGTATTTAATCTGATACAAATCACGTATTGTGTCCACAAAATACATTGTGTCCAGTGGTGTAGTGCTAAATAAAAATTTATCCGGGCAGTATTTGATTATACCCCCCCTCATATTTTTTTTCCATGTATTCCCACGAAAATTAGAAATTTAATATGTTTGAGGTTGAAAAGAAATAATTTTGCCAGCAATGTATTGACTTTTGTATACTCTAAAACTATGCATTTGTCAAAAAAACTATCGAGATTTTACATGTCAATTTAGGGATGTCTGTTTATTTAAGTTGAATTCGCATATTTCATCTGTCTCCAAGTGCATGTGGTCAATGGTTGAAGTAATGGGATACCGCCGTGCGCTAAGATGATCAAATTCTTAGCAAAAAAAAACTATAAATTTACTCGTAACTTTCACATTTTGAAAATGCTCCAGTCCGATATATTATTTTAAATTGTCGTAGTATCCGTCCGTTGCACGATATTTGATGTACAAAATTTTATGCGGAATATTATGTATCAAAATATTTTTTAAATGTACTTGAAAAGTATGTTCCGTGTCAAAATGTGGCAGGACGGCGCCTTGACTCAAAAAGAATTGCCTATACACCACTGGTGACATCTACGAGTATATAAACAATCAACTTTTTAACGGAGGTTGATTTCGATGTCACTTAGACATGATCGAAGGAAGTGTATTGAAATTTTCCGGAAGTTGCGTCATAATTTCGTCTAAAAAGTAACATTAGACTGGATCGCAATGTTACACGCACGCCCTTTTTCGCTGTTGAGATTTTAGATATATTTTTACCAAACGACAAAACAATTTTATAAAGTGTCAAAGGGAATATTTTAGAATAAAGAATTTTTCTTCCGACGCGGATATTTTTACAAAATCCTAAGACGGTTCATATTTGCCTACGACCGCACCGCTCGCTCCTAAATAAATATTTTTACAAAATGTCAAAACCTACTGCGTCTTTATTTTGTTTTCGGTGAAGTTTGGGTTTTTGTGTTGAAGTAGGTACTCTCCACAATATGAATACCAGATGGCACTGGTTTGTTGTAGGTAGTGGGAAATATTATTTGTCCTTGTGTACACACGTACACGTAATGGTCGTATAATTATTATTTGCTCAGGGGTGGATTGGAATGTTCTCGTTCTTCAAAGTTGCCGCTTTTGTGTGTTATCCTCGGATTTCTAAGCGCGCGCCGTGGTTTCCGTTTACCTTCGATTTGAGCGCCTTTAATCAAGATTATAAACACTCTCGTCTATTCATTCACACTTCCCCGCTATCTTCAAAGTCTTAACACCGTCTACTAATTTATATTAATTTTCTCTTTATATTATATTATGTACGGGTGTGTTGGGATGTAATCCTGGTTGCTTTCGAAACGAAAGCAATTAATTTTATACTTGCGTCATTCTCTCACTATTTCACAGTTGTAATGATTTGATTTTCCAGTACCGATTCAAATTGCGGCTGTACATTTACTTCGCCGATGAACTGTTCTCAATTAATCAAATTCCTTTAAAACGGAGCACTGAAATATCGGCTCAAGTCGGGCTTTAACAACGAGTAGTTGTCAACTAAACGATAATTAATTACGTTCAACTTATTGAAAACTTCAATCCCCTTCATTCAGCCCGCTGATTTATCTTCAAACATCGAAGGTTAACACAGGAATCATCTTTATCTTTCAGAGTCATTTATCCTTACTTTGGCGTTGTTACTCATCGTACAGCTAATCAGTTCCTATTGTATTACGAGAGGCAGTTTTGACACGAGGAACGTATTATACCTTTGAGTTCTGTTTTTTTTTTTCACTGGTTGATTTTTATTCAAAGAGGCGTTTCTTTGTTCCAGTCGGGCGGTTTGATTCAATAACAAATCGACTCATTTGTCTCGATAAATCAAAATGGAAAACGAGCGTGTTCTGCCAATGAGTTGTACCATCATTCAGAAATATTTTCAACTGTTGGAACGGCGTTCACAGAATTTTAATAGTTAAATGATGATATACGGATTCAAAAATTACACTTCAACATTAGTAAGTTCTAATATTCGATACCGACAAATTGTAAGAAAAAATAATTATTTTCACTGTTATTAAACATTTTTGATGTCTACTTATAACTCAAAATTTATTACATTTTTTTGTCGCTATAGATAATTTATAAAACTCATTTATATATTTATGATACCGTATGAATAAAAACACACTTATTGATATATAAATTGAGGCAACGTTTCGCCAAATACAGGAATTAGTTATGCAATATATTTTTTATATTTAAGAACATGTGAAGAAATATCAAAAAAGAAATGCACAATATTTTCAACATTTAAGAGGCACTTAAAATTAGAAACATCTTTTTCCGAACTGGCTACAAGAATCAGGTAGACTTCGTGTGTGTGAATGTGGGTTTTTACATTTTCTCTAGGATCAATATTAGCTAGGTTAATCGCCGTTCCAAAATAAAAAAATACATAAAGAATTTTAAAAAAATTTGACACATATTTTGAATAAAACTATTTACCCAGACGCGTAAAAACGCACAGCTACGGTATTTCCCAGTTTATGTTAGGTTATCTATATATGGACATCATAAAGTAGTTTATAGTCTGAACATGTCTAACTTTATGAACGATTTTTTCTTCGTGTTGTGAAAGTTACACTATTCTCAGTTTATTATATCAATGCGACTTTTTTTTATGTAATTTTGAATTTTTTGTTTTTCTTTAAATAGGTAATAAAAATAAACACCCCAGTTATTGGATAGATCTTTGGATTTAATTAATTTCGCCAAGCTAGCAGTTATTTAAGAAAATCAACGTAGTATCTAATCAATTACAAAACCTGCATTTGTTCAATTATTTTCGAGCGAAATGCGGATTAACAATTATGTTGAGCTATTGGCTCTCTTGTGCAAAAGTAATACCAAACTTTAATGACGTGTTGATCCAAAAACCTTTGTATCGACACGTTTCGTTCTTGTTCTTCAAAAAAATGTCCAGTTGCATGCAAAGCGTCTGGCGTGTTTTATGGTAATATTTATTTGCTTATATTACAATACAGTGGAACGTCATGACACCGTGTCCTTTTCAAGTCTCAGCACAGAGATATCGATCAGTACGAATTGGTATGTCGCATCGATCGGATTGTTTCTGGTATGAATTTGTATGATAAACGATTCTTTGCCTATGAATACGTTGTATGAAAGAATCCAAATGATGTTTGTATATATATAAAAAATCCTATTTTTATTGATTTCATTATTGTAATAATATTTTTGGCAACCCTGTTAATTATAATGTGAAGTAAGGTGTGTGAAATTTGCTAAATATCTTAGTTGAATAGTTTTGAAATAATAGACCGATTCGATCTGATGGTCGATGGTTGGCGGCACTTAATGTTTTATGCGAATTTTGTATTTTTAAACAATAGATGCAGGGAATAAAACTTTATTGGAGATAAATTATATGGTAATTAATTCTCGACTGGATATCTATATAAACTTATTATATGGAAAGAAAATCTTAAATGATTTATAATTAATAGTTTATTAACTTTGTTTTATAAACCACTACAAGTTATTTATATTCAACCGGTTTGGAAAAATATCTTATCTTATATATTATAAAATAAATCTAGTACCTCACATAAATTGTTACGATGATAAAAGATACGGAAATTGATTTAAGATCCAAAATTATTGTAAAAAATTTATAGGTTTAATTTAGTTGGTTATATATTATATTTTGGTTAGATTTACTTATTTCTAACGATTCTAAACTATTCAATTTAAGGCCAAAATTGTATATATGTAAAACAGACAATCCCAAATTTTAATCAAAAATATTATCATTTTCTAATAAATTATTGAAAAATTCTGAAAAACTAAAATTATTTAAATATCTTAAATGCTCTTTGACTCTAAATTTTACCTATTTTTCCAATATATAAAGCAGTACAATCTTTACAGCTATATTTATAAATACCGGAATTATTGAATTGTTATTAAATTATTAATAAACTATAAATTATTAAAAATGAACCAAAATGTATTTGCCTCAAATATTAAATGATTTTTTTGCGTCATATTCTTTTCATTCTTATTCCAGAGAATTTTTGATTTGTACTAAATGTGTAATATAATGTTTGCTCTCACAGGGCAACCATTATATTACACGAGCATATTATATGAGTTGTAATTTATGCAAGCACAAATGGACACAGCGTGCGATAATGCCTTGAAGTTCTTTATCTAGATTTTTGGAACCCCGACCCATTCGCAATACAAAGAGGTATAAGTCTTGTAAAATATACAATGAAATATACGCGTTATGGTTATTCATTTCAATAATAAATAATTCTTAAACTTTTTTTTTTACCACTGTAAGTTAATTATATTCACATTTTTCATCATCATAACAATTTTAGTCGGGTACTAGATTCATTTACTTTTTTAAATTAAGTACTTACTAATATTTTAAAAACACTCAGTGGTTAAAAACGAACTTAATGAATTATTTGCTATTGAAATGTATTATTTTGTGTTTATACACATGTATTATTATGATCCTTCTAATTCTCTTCTGACAACGCAGCGTTTGACCGGTGACGTTGCTCACTTAACTTGAGTCACCGTTCTGATATTTCTTACAAAAAATATTGGCTCAATTACCCCAAAATTATCGTCAGTTAGCATCCACCCACTTCTGTTTGCCGCTCTGCGCCATATCCAGTGTTCCCACCGTGTCCTTACTCCCAACATACCTTGTTCGTCTTTTCATTAGTCTATTCATTAGCAGCATCTTCAAATATGCGAGATATCTTAGTTCATCGCTTGGGAATCCCTGTCTCAATTTAATGCTTTCACAGACGACTGTGTACGGAAAACATCACGGATCTGAAGCTTAATATTTCATATTGCTTTTGAAGTGCTCAATGAAAAAGCTGAAATAATTAAAGGAAACGTAGAGAATCCTTAGACAAGAATCGGATTGACAGAGATACATTAAAAACTACCAGATGAATTTATTTATATTGCGATTTTCAAACGTAGGTAGAATTGTTCTTTGAAAGATTTAAACATTTCTCATATGCTAGAGAATTCTCATTCGAGATATTTCAATTTTGACATATTCCAGCTGTTAAAGTTTTATCTTGATAATATACCCTAATGAAGTAGCGAAAACGATGATGAAGTGGTGAATGATAGCTTTGAAATTAAATAATGATAAGAATAAAATATTATAATATCCACATAACGATAATATCTGACGGAGAAAATCTCGAACGAATATGTACCTACTGTTCATAGGTTAATGAATTGTAACATAGAAACTTAGTTATATTCGATGTATAGAAAAAGAAAGGACAAAATTTAATATTATATAAATACGACCAATGACTAGTCACATCTTTCTGTATTTTGTGAGATTATGTAGTTTAAATATAATATAATAAAACTTTTTTTATGTAGCTTTTTTAATAGTTACATACAAAATTTATCTATATAGCATTTATCTTAATAAATAAAGATATTTGATTGAATACACAAATCTTCACAATGCAACTGATGTACGTACACATAAATTCCGATTTCGACTTAAAGTGTGGTTTCTTGCTTTGTAAAATATATGAAAATACGAGTATGTACGTTCTATTTATTTTTATATTCTACTTCATAGTTTTTTAAAAATATCTTTATCTAGTAGGGAGATAGTGACTATTTTGATTGCTAGCTTGATCTTAATTAATTTGTCATTTTTAAATTAAATTATATATCCGTTTTATAATGGACCCAACAGTCTTCGTGTTTATACACCTTTAGCTACCTTGTCACGTGAAAAGTCAATTTGCTGCATTTATTTTCTACTTTCCTCAGTATTCGGGTTGTTTCATCCATTCGGTCGCCGGAACAGCTGAACTTATGTGAGACGTTACGCACTACATCAGATAGTATCTGAACGTAATGTGTTTTCTGGAACATTTATGAGGCGATTAAGACAGCGTTCACGCATTGTGCTGTGTATTCACAATAGACGAGAACCGTTGACGTAAAAGAACACGGTGAACACGTAAACACATTAAAATTGATGTGAATTTCTCATATTGACGATTTAACGCAATTTTCTCATCTACATATTTAATAA